>JAEOAD010000001.1:103590000-104280000 GCA_036365145.1 Orientallactaga sibirica | reverse complement strand
TGCTTGTGTCACTGTGTGTCTGGCTTACAAGGGACCTGGAGAATCGAACATGAGTCCTTAGGCTTCACAGGCAAGTGCCTTAACTGCTATGCCGTCTCTCCAGCCCCAAGGTACATTTATGTAAACAAGCTATTTTGTAAATGTTATCATCAAGAAATCCTGTACATACTCACAATACTGACAGAATCTCACAAGAGCCACACTATTTTGATTTCAGTTCTCATCTCATGAAAATTTAACCTAAGGAGTTCAAAGGCTTAGTAATACCCACCATACAGATAATTTAGTATTCAAAAACCATAGGTTTGGGTAACAATGATGGCAGTTTATAAAACCTGTCCACAGAGATTGTGTTCCTTGAAATTTCACGCTAGCTATGCTACAAATAAAATCTTTTTTGCACACTGACCATAGTATCAGACATCAGCTTGGCTACAGTGAATGGTAGTGACTTATAGCAATGGACAGGGTGGCATCTGGTGTTGAGATGGCCGATCTTGTTCATTCTGCTCAGAAAACATGAATACATTTACAGAGGACTAAAAAAGGCACTGTAAACAGAGGGTTTGTCTGCCTTATCATCAACAGTGATTGGTCTCTAGGATTTGAAAAGCCAGTCTCTTTGTTTACACCACTGAGGATGAGTGTCCTACCAAGGTAATACAGCATACAGCAGGATCTAAGTGGCTGGAGCACGCCAGTGATGTTTCCCCAACATTAACTAGCTTGAACACTTTGGGCATGTTGGCTGTTTCATTGTGTCACATCAACTGGTTCTTTTTTTTTTTTAAAAATTTTTTAAAATTTATTTTACTTATTTGAGAGAGAGAGGGAAATAGGGAGAGACAGAGAGAAAGACACACACACACACACAGAGAGAGAGAGAGAGAGAATAGGCGTGCCAGGGCCTCCAGCCACTGCGAATGAACTCCAGATGCATGTACCCCCTTGTACATCTGGCTAATGTGGGTCCTGGGGAATTGAACCTGGGTCCTTTGGCTTTGCAGGCAAACGCCTTTACTGCTAAGCCATTCCTCCAGCCCTCAATTCGTTCTTTTTTTCGTTTTTAAGTTTAAATAAGAGAGAGAATTGATTAGGCGAACACAAAAGTTCTTGCAGAGATTTCAGCAACTGTAACGGGTCAACAGCTAGAGCCACATTTTTGTGAAGATGAAAGCATGCTGTAATCACAAATTGTAATTCTGGCTTCTGTAGGCTCATGAGGATAGTCCTCCTTTATCCTGCATAAGGACTAGAATGTGTGTCCATTTCTGCTTGCCTTTTGATCTTTATAGTCCTTTATGCTGGCCTCAAACTTACCAAGGACATGTTGGCAGACATTCATGAGCTCTTTTAGGCCTTTCTGAAATGGCTCAATAGCTGGACACGCACCCCATGTTTGAATGCGCAAATTAACTTTGCTCTCTGAAGGATGGGTCGTAGTGTAACCGCAAAATTCCACTGCCGGGTTCTTCATGATCATGTACCGCAGAGTGGTTCCTAGGGTATGGTCCTCCTTGTGCAATACAAATGTCACACAGTGTCTATCTGTTCCAGCTGCCTGGACCATTTGCAGGGCTGTCTTCCTCTTGCCTTCAGCCATTGAGGTTTTTCAATCCTGATATTTTTCTCTCCAGTTCCTGGTCCTCTTCCATTGAGGGATGCTCAGGTAGTGATGGCCAAATGGAGGCTCTGCCCCATAGAGCGTAAGACGTGGGCCAAACAGGAAGGAAGAAAAAACCTTCAGCTCGTTCTTAATGGCAGGAAGCATCTAAGTTATCTAGGTCAAATATATAGCAGGTGCTCCTCCAACATTCTGGCACCTAATGGATCATCTTATTCAAGAAACTTGCAGAATATATGGAACACTTATTGAGTAAGCCCAATAAGAGCTTAAGGACATGACTTCAATGCCCAATTACAGATAACATGAATGTGACTTAAAATAGTTTGTATAACTCCTGTACTACCTTAATGAAAACATTGAGACCTTTGGTAAATGTCTAATTAATGGTATAACATTAAAAACTGTGGGCTGGAGAGATGGCGTAGCTGTTCTGTGAAGCCCAAGGACCCAGGTTTGATTTCCCAGGACCCATGTATGCCAGATGCACAGGTGGCACATATGTCTGGAGTTTGTTTGCAGTGCCTAGAGGCCCTGGTGTGCCCATTCTCTCTCTCTCTCAAATAAATAAATAAAAATATAAAAACTGAGCCAGGTGTGGTGGCGCACGCCTTTAATCTCAGCACTCAGGAGGCAGAGGTAGGAAGATTTCTAAGAGTTCAAGGCCACCCTGAGACTACATAGTGAATTCCAGGTCAACCTGGGCTACAGTGAGACACTACCGTGAAAAACCAAAACCATATATATATATATACTGGCCATAATACCCAAAATATTTGACCATTCAGTGCCCAAAGCTCCAAAAAATATAAATATAATGTAAAAACACTTCTGTTAAAGGGAATTCAGTGACCAGAGGAATTTCATACCTGAGTGGTTTAGCCATTCCTCTAAATTTTAAAAAGTTCAAGGAGTTTCTATACTCAGGACTTGCAAAAGATTTTATCTTTCCTCCAATTAATTCAGTGAGTAATACAGAGGCAGCATAATTTACTAAATTAACTTTCAAAGCTAAAAACAAGGTTATTTCAACCATGTTAATAGAGATATTACAAATGTTTAAAACTTTACAACCCAGGATATCTTCTGTTTTTTTTTTTTAATTTTAATTTTAATTTATTTTTTTGAGGTAGGGTTTCACTCTAGTTCAGGCTGACCTGGAATTCACTATGTAGTCCCAGGCTGGCCCAGGCTGGCCTCCTAACTCATGTGCTGGGATCCTCCTACCACCATGCTCGGCCACTCCTTATTCACAAGTTTTTTTTTTTTTTATATATATTTTTTTATTTATATTATTTTGATTTTACATTCATAGTAAAGGTTCCATTGTCCTCCTCCCTGCTCTTTCAAAGGGACCCTTCAATACTTATTCAAGCATTGTATTTATTTCTAAGGAGAGAGAGAGAGAGAGAGAGAATGCCAGGGCCTCTTGCCACTGCAAATGAACTCCAGATGCATGCACCACTTTGTGCCTCTGGTATTATGAGGTTAAATGGGGAATCAAACCCAGGCCATCAGGCTTTGCAAGCAAGCACTATTTTTTTAAATAAAAAAATTATTTTTTTAACTTTTTTTTGAGAGAGAGAGAAAGAGAGAGACAGAGACAGAGAGGAAGAGGCAGAGAGAGAATGGGCGTGCCAGGGCTTCTCAGCCACTGTGAATGCACTCTAGATGTGTGTGCCCCCTTGTGCGCATGTGTGACATTATGTGCTTGTGTTACTTTTTACGTCTGGCTAAATGTGGGACCTGGAGATTCAAATGGGAATTCTTAGGCTTTGCAGGCAGGGGCCTTAACCGCTAAGCCATCTCTCCAGCCCCAAGCAAGCACTTTTAAGGGCTGGTTCATCACTCCAGCCCTCTACCTGGTTTTGATACTATGTCATTCTCAGTCCCCTTTTTTATTGTGAGAATAATGAAGAACACAGACCTCCTCCTAGGTCCAGCAGCATCTACCGCAACAATATCAGTGACAATCTGGAGTCATCCATCTCTGGAAAGTGAGGAAGAGATACGTGAACACAGCCAACAAAGCTAAGCTGTATTCCGTAAGTGGACTGCAATGAGAGACAGGCCTATCAAGTCTCTTGGAGATGGGCAACACAGTTCCTTTGCTACGTGCCCAATACACTGTTTCAATTCTCCCTGCCACATCCCTGCAGGTGTAGAAAGTCCTTAATATATTATGAATATTTTCTGGAGCTGGAAATGTCCCCAACT
Organism: Orientallactaga sibirica; assembly: GCA_036365145.1. Classification (NCBI taxonomy): domain Eukaryota; kingdom Metazoa; phylum Chordata; class Mammalia; order Rodentia; family Dipodidae; genus Orientallactaga; species Orientallactaga sibirica. Next base: position 104,276,159 of record JAEOAD010000001.1, on the reverse strand, counting down.
TCACTTGGAAAATAGCTTTTTCCAACCCTCTAGGCAAAGATTATACTGAAGGCTCACATAAAATAATAAGGTTTTCTGGAAGTACTTCAGAAATTCCACCAACCTTGGTACTTAATAACCTGGAAACCACAGCTGGGTTGCTTCCAGGATGGCCATGCAGAATGCTTCAGTAAGGGAGGCGTTAAGAAGAAACACGTACTTGAACTAAGATGTTTCTATCAACCTGGTGTTCTAAAGGTCTGAGAAGATTCACCCTATCATCTTTTGGTCCTTCTCCTCCAAAGAGGAAAATTAAACCTGGATGTTTCTGACAGAGTTCAGGAATGATACCACTAGGCAAGTCAGTCCCTTTTCTATAAACATTATGACCCTATCATGGCTCTGGAGTCAAGTCAGTAGGATGTACAGCATTGGGAGTGATGGACACTGTTTCCGGATTCAGTTGAAGTTTAAAGTTGTAACCAAGAGATGGAGTCAAGGGGAAATGACATGGTGAAATATCTAAGTCATCATTTTCTACAGTAAGAAGCTGATGGATATTACCTAACACTGAAAATGAAAATCCATTTGCACAGTGCTTGGAAGCCAGGGAGTAAATGGGGGAGAAACGGAAGAAAAGTTGAAGATATTAGTCACCTCTGAAATGTGTCAGAGGTAGCGTTAAGGATGATAAGAAATTGCTCCTTTTGTTATACATATTTCAGAGAAGATTTAATTAGCTTATCAGCAATTTCCAAGATTCTAATTGGATATTTAGGACATCTATTCTGTTAAATGAGGTCAATTTGAATTCAAAACCCTCTAACTAAAATCTAAGCCCTATCCCATCAGGGAAGAAGAAACGTCTTCTCCCTCCCCTTCCCCAAGGACAGCCAATGTGAGAATCACGGAGCTTTTAGGGAGGGTTGCCTTCACCTTGTTTCCCAGATGTGCATCATATTTTTAATTTCTGCTCTCACTTTTGAGTTCTTAACACAAGTTTTCATATTTCCATGTTCCTTCTAATTAATAACATGTTCGTGAGTCATGACCGTCACGTCCCTTCTTGCTACTCTGAAGGAATTAATTACAGCTTTCATTGGTGGCTTGTTTTTTTACTGCTCTCTACTCTCTATTTTTTTCCAAGTTTCCTATTCTTGTTATTTTTAATTCTTCTATCTTTCATACTAGATACATTTCTCGAGTGTTTGAGGACTCTTGGCTCAGTGTTCTTAATTGATGCATATAAAAGTGATAGAAGGACTAACCAATGTGGACTTCTTCTGGAGGCCCGTAAAAGGCTGTTGTAAGGCAGTGGGGAATTTTCAGCTCTTTCAATAGGTACAGGGAAATTTCTTAGACTTTTGATTTTCCCTAGAGAAAAATTTCTCATTTCCATCTGGGTGGCTATAAACTTGACTGTTTATATGTTCCTTATGAAGGGAAGTAGGAGAAAGGGGCTTATACTCTCATCAGCTTCTGTATAGATTTTCTTATGATTTCCTGTGGGAATATGAGGGTGCCTGGAGTCCCTGAGTTTAGAAGCTGTGGTAGTTTGAATACACCCCCCCCCCATAGACGCAGGTGTTTTCTTAAAGCCTGTAAGCTGAGTGTCTAGCAGCCTGGCTGGAGGAGGCGACACAGGGGCAGATCCTAGAATCCGACATTGTTTTGAGGGGCATATCTTATTTTATTTTTCAGCCCAAAGGTACAAGGAGCAGTTTGAGTTCTGGGCTCACGTTGCTACTGGTTTTGTGCTTGTCCCTTTTGGTGTTTGCTGGCTGGGGATGATTTCTCTCTGCTTGGATGTATGGAAGCAGCTTCTTCTCCCAACCGGTGGACCTTCCTCCCTGGATCTGTCAACTTGAAATAAATCCCTTCCCCCTCGACACTGTGCCTGGTTTGGATGTTCATCCCAGTGACGTGAAGCTGACTACAGCAGAGGCCTTTTGATTTCAAGCTCTTGGCCCTCCGTGCTTGTCAGCATGGTCTAGATAGAGCATCACAAAGGTTAGGAGGACAGCTGTGAGCGTCATCATCCCCTCAGGACTTCTGGCGATCTGGCTCTGGCCATGCCTCAGGTGCACGGGAACTTTGTGCTTCTAGTTGCTGAGCCTTTCTGACATGCTGCAGCATGTACAGGCTTACGTTGAGCTTCTCCTACTGCCATGGGTTTGCTATCCTTGGATAGATTGATATATTAAAAATTCTTGTTTTCTCTCTCTCCCTTTGGGGTGTGTGTACTGTGTATGAGCTGTATGACTTACTGACCATGAAGCACCAGAGATCCACCCATAACTGGGGTTACAGGGGCATGCAGGCATGCCCTTTTTTGAAAAATTATTTATTTATGACACAGAGAGAGGGGGGCAGATATAGAAATAATGGATGTACCAGGGACTTTAGCCACTTCAAATGAACTCCAGATGCATGTGCCACCTTATGCATCTGGCTTACAGGGGTACTAGGGAATCAAACCTGGATCCTTAGGCATTGCAGGCAAATGCCTTCACTGCTAAGCCATCTCTCCAACCCCAGCCATGCCATTTTAAAGTAGATGCTTGGCATTGAATTCAGGTCATCATGCTTGTGCAGCAAGCACTGTTCCCCATGGAACCATCTCCCAAGCCCCCCCCCTTTGGTTTTTAAGTTGCTTCCTTTATTTTTTGTAAGGTAAGGTCTCCCTCTAGCCCAGGCTGGCCTTGAACTCACAGTGATCTTCTTACTTCTTGAGTCCTGTGGGATTAAAGGTATGTGCCACCATGCCCGGCCTCTTTTGGATTTTTAAATCTTACTATCATCTCTCTTGTTGGATTTTAAAACTCTCTTTTTAACACATTTACTGAAACCATGGAGAGTTTTTTTCCTTCTTTTTAGGAAGGTGAGTGCTTGGCCTGCTGTGCTTATTGGGACCCCCCTTGTGGTCATTTGAATGTACATCCCCCATAGACTCAGGTGTTTTATTAAAGCATGTAACTTGTGTCTCTGTCTGCCTGGCTGAAGGAGAGTGGATGCTGGGGGTGGATGCTGGGGTCTAGCCCAAAGGTAGGTTTGGGGACAGATCTAGATCCAGCTCAAAGGTGTGAGGAGAGTGTGAGCTCTGGTGGGGTGTCTACTGCTTGCTGCTTTTTGGTGTTGCAGGCTGTTTGTTTGTTTCTCTCTGCTTGGATGCATGGCATGGAAGCAGCTTCTTCCACCACTGATAGAACTTCCCCATGGATCCATAAGCTGGAAATAAGTCCCTCCTAACATAAACGGTGTCTGGTTTGGATATTTATCCCAGCACTGTGGAGCTGTCTACAACATTCCTACTCTCATTTCTATTATTACTGAGAAAATAGACTGAGGGAAAACAGAGTTTACTTTCGATCACACATACAGTTACATGAAAAGTTCTCCTGGTTTGCCTCTCAACTTAATCTGGGGCTACTTTAGCTTACTTCCTAAATTCCTGAGATGTTTTGCTAAAGTCACCTTTTAACTCCGCGTGTCCTGTTTTCAAAGCATACACACAGCCATCATTGTTTCCTCTTTCCTGCCTGGTTTTCTTCCCCATCCCTCTTTCTTTCTTTCTTTCTTTCTTTCTTTCTTTCTTTCTTTCTTTCTTTCTTTCTTTCTTTCCTTCCTTCATTTTTTTGATGCTGAGGATTGAACTGGATTTCTTATACATGTTAAATGCATTCTCTATCATTGAGCTATTCTCTCTCCCAACCCCAAATTACCCCTCCCTCCCTCTGTTCCTTCCCTCCTTTCTTTCTTTCATCTTTTTTTTTTTTTGAGAGAGAGATACACACAGAGAGAGAAAGAGGCAGAGAGAGAGAGAGAGAGAGAGAGAGAGAGAAAATGGGAATGCCAGGGCCTTTCAGCGGCTGTGAAAGAATTCCAGACATGTGCGCTCCTTGTGGGCATGAATGGCATTGCATGCTTGCATCACTGTTGCATCTGGCTATCCAGGGGATCTGGAGGACTTGAACAGGAGTTCTTAGGCTTTGCAGGCAAGCACCTTAACCGCTAAGCCATCTCTCCAGCCCCCAAATTTACTTCTTAATTTAATCCATTTGACATTTATTGAATACCTGATGGAGTTCACCATGGAGTGGGGAAGATAATGTGTCTATCAAATAATCACACTCAGTTGAATGTCGCCTGCCAGCTGTGTGACCATATTCACAATACTTAACCTATCCAAGCTCAAGTCCATCATCTATGAGATGGTGTTACCAAGGCATCAAGATTAAATGAGATGCTGCATGGAAAGGGATTAACACCATGAGTAATGTGCTGTTAATTTATAGAGACTGCAAGGGGTACCTATGTGTGCATGAGAGGCTGACAGCCAGGGAGTCACCCATTATGTTTATGACTACAGTTGCTGGAGGCACTTAGTCAAATATTTAAAAAGAATCTTGATACAAAATTTTCCCTCAGAAAACAACTGTCCTTTGATTTATTGCTTGCACAAGTCACAATTTATCAGGGAACATGTTTGTTTCTATCTGCATTTGGAAGTTGAGCCAGAGTCTCAGATGACAATGAGAAATTATGGAATGTCAAAAGGGGTGTGTTAGAGCAATGTGGCCATCAGAAGAAAGATGGAGACTGCAGGAGCGGAAGGTGGAAGGGGTGGTAGGGTGATGGGGTATGCTCTCTTTTATGTTAGTCAAACTGCTGAGTGAAATATTGCAGAGTGCTTTGGGACAAGAGGAGAGAGGTTGCATCAGTCATTCAGTAGAAGGGAAGGAGCTATTTGTTTTGAGCTCATGACAGTGAAAACAGAATGAAGGGCCCTGACTAAGCTCAGTGGAACGTGAACCAGCTATGGACATTAATAATGCAAAATGTCACCGAGGAGAAGGGAGCTCATGGGTGAAAAGACTTTCTGGGCACCAGAAAAGTAGAACCAGAAAGGAAAGAGGAAGGATAGAGGAAAGGACAGGAATGCACTGTGGGATTATGTTTTGTTTGTGAGTCATGGAGCTGTGGATAATTTTAATTTGTAGAAATGTTTCTGGTTTGTTAGGAAAAGAATTATGAATATGTAAACATGGAAATATCTTTTAGATATAAAATGTAAACAAATCACCCCAGGAGATAGATGTCATGTCTCTGAAATTCCCTAGAAGGAGAAAAACATGAGTCAATAAAAGATCAGAAGGAACTTGTTGGAAGAGGGTGAAGTGAGGGAGGCTTTACAAGTCTCCCATTCCTGTCCCCATCCGCCTCAGTGGAGCTTGCTGGTTATGATTACATATATACGGATATGTACATAGATTTTATTATGTATATATGTACATGTAAAAGCATATATATATATATATAACTGTGTGATTATATATATTTAAGCCTATTTTTTCTGTACTTGTGCACAAATGTTTCCAAGATTTAGATTAAGACAATCTTTAAGGGTGATGTGGAAATTGCTTAGCAAATATAAGTGATGATTTTTAAAGTGAATACAAGAGAATGCTTAATGCTAAGTTTTCGATAGTGGTTCTTTCTGGGGAGGAAAAGAATGAGACCAGAAAGGAGGTTGGCAATACATGGGCAGAGGGCAGCTGTTTAGAGATGCTGCTGCACCTTCCTGGCAAATCTTTGACACTGGAAGAGGGCTAACCCTCCTCTTAGTGTGGAGAATGACATGCCCTGATTCAACACTTCACTGGATTGGCTGCTGCTAGGTTTTCTCAGGAGAGGGCCTTTGGCTATTGTCACATAAAGTCAAAGCTATTTCAGTCAGGTCTGGGCAATTATGACCTCAAGCCTGGATCACATGGTGATACTCGGGTGCCTGGGGATTGTCTGGGTAGAGTGTGAGCCTCCTGTTCTAGTGCCTTTTTGTCAAGAAACAGTGTTGTTTGTGTGCCAAGATCATGGACTCTGGAGTCAGAGAGTCTGGGGCTCATTTCCCAGATGGACTACTTCCCAAAGTTGTCAATTTGGACATTTAATTTTTGGATCCTGATTAAACTCATTTGTGCAGTAGGCTCAGTGATACCATAAGGAAGAATGCCATCAGTATTAGAGATAAGGGGGTGCTCACTTTTCCTTACAGGTTAAGAATCATAACAACTGACTCAGACAGCTGGTCTTGCTTGAGAACCATTCACCATCCTTACAGAACTCAATCTGATTAGAACTTGAGGTGATGAACACACAGGATTGCATGGGTGAGGAGTGGTTCAGTTGTAGGTACCATCTATAAGTCCAAGCTCTCTTTCCATGCAAGTTTTATTGAAGTATTTTCTTTCCCAATTTAACTGAATACCAATAGCTTGTATTTATTGATCATCTGCCCTTTTGCTGCATCTTAGCTTTATGTGAAATTCAGAGAGAACTTCATGTACAGGTAGGGCTTGTGCTTTAATGAAAACCATCCCACATATATCTTTCAAATCTGCAGAAAAAATTATATATATGGTTTATTTTTATTTATTTATTAGCAACAGACAGAGAAAAAGGGAGAGAGAGAGAAAAAAATGGGTGCACCAGGGCCTCCAGCCACTGCAAATGAACTCCAGATGCATGTACCAGCTTGTGTATCTGGCTTACGTGGGTACTGAGGAATTGAGCCTTGAACCAGGGTCTTTATGCTTCACAGGCATGTGCTTAACTGCTAAGCCATCTCTCCAGTACCAGTATATATGTTTTAATTTCATGTAGTAACAAACCTACTTAGAGCTCAAACATTATGCTCCTGGATGCGGTAGAATTCACCTATGCCATTCTCAAGACAAGAAGAGGCCTTTAATTAATGTCAAGACATTTTATATTAGAATTTTTAAAAATGTCTCCAGTGGTCATCATGAGCATATTCCAAAATGAAATACTCTGTCTTTGATGTAGCTGAGCATTTTCAGGGATGTTCAGTACTGGGTGCTGGAATCCAGTCTTGAGCATGAAAGGCATGGCTTTATAGTCTAAAGAGAGACAGATGTTAAATAAGTAATTGTTAAACAAATAATTAATGACCTGGTATATGATGACAGGAAAAGAGTGCCCTGTAAAATGTGGACCTCACGATGGCAGGGTGTTGGGTTTAAGGGACTTTAGAGCCTGACTACAGAGAGTTGGATTGACTGAGTGTCTTGTTACTCCGTCCGGATCTCTAGAAACAAGAGTTGGAGTTAAAGTTCTTACTCTATATGGGCATGCTCTCCTCCTGAATGCAGTATTTTGAGTGCTTGGTTTGTGCATTCTCATTGTAACCCAGTCTGTTTGGTGTCAGTCAAGTTTGTTCCGGATATGGCAAAACTCTTGATGCATATAGTTTCCCATAGGGAATAATAGACTGAGCCTGGACAATCTCTTATTCACTTATTCTGATTCCAAACTATCCATAGTAGTTTCCTTCACTTTTTCAATTATTTTTGAGATCAGCACAAAATAAAAGCTGTCATGGGAGTTGGGGAGGTGACTCAGTGGGTAAAGGACTTGCCATGTATTACAGTCAGGTTCGCATTGCTGGCAGAAAAATATATGACTAAGAGAAGCTTGTGGGGAATAGAGTTTATTTTGGCTCACAGTCTCAAGGAAAGATCCATGATGGCAGGGAAAACAATGGCATGAGCGAAGGTGGACATCATCTCCTGGTCAACATCAGGTGGAGAGTAGCAACAGGAGAATGCGCCAAACACTGGCAAGATGAAGCTGGCTACCACACTCATGAGCCTGCTTCCAATAATACACTGCTTCCAGGATGGCTTCAATTCTCAAATTGCCATCAGCTAGGGACCTAGCATTCAGAACACCTAAGTTTATAGGGGATACCTGAATCAAACCACCACATACTGCCCCTAGATCCCATAAACTGAACCATCCATGATGTAAAATGCAGTGCATTCAGTCCAACTTTAAAAGTCCCCATAGTTTTTATCAATACCAATGATGTTCAAACATCCCCATACTGCAAAATCTTTTAACTGAGTTGTAATACAAGAAAAAAAAAAAAACCAAAACCAATAATGGCACAAAATAAAAATTCACACTTCAAAGATGGCATTGGGCATAGCAAAGAAATATTTAGCCAATACAAAATTTAAACAGGGAAAACATCAAATTCTTTAGCTCCAAGTCTGACATTTCTAACCAGTGAAACGTCTCCAAGTCAATTCTAACCATTAACGAATCTCCGGAATTCCAATTATTCCCCTCCAGCTAGGCTACTCACAGTCCCAGAAAACTTCATTGGGTGCTGGCAACTCTCCTTGACAGCCACCTCATAGTCCGACATATCCACTGGGTTTCCACTGCAACCCATGGTTCATCCTCATGGCTCCATTGGGTCTCCATGCAGGAAATCCAACAAGCTTGCTTCATACTTCCCATGGCCATTTCCAAAAAACCTCCCCCCCAAAACCATGTTGCAAATTCAATGACCCCCTCTTTTCTGTATTTGTTATACTCCATAATACCAGGTGGGTTGTAAATTTGTTAGTCCAGGAGGGAAAAAAAGCAGACTTTGAAGAATGGGATACTGTAGCATTCAGGCCCCTTCAAAAGAGTTTGTATTCTTCCTCTTGTCCCAATGCAGGTCAGCTGCCCCAATCCCAATGGTTGTAATATCTCAAACAATTGCAGCTTTGGGCAGAAGTTTCAGCCCAAAGATTTTATTTCTTTCTGTGCCATATTCCTCTGTTTACCCAAGTCCATTTCTACACAATGCAACCCTGCGCAAGTTCTCAGGAAATGGGCACAATAGCAAGCCTCTCACACAGACTGCTTCCATCCCAGTCCAGGCAAAACTCTTTCTCACCCTCATAAGCCAAACCTCATAGCCCATAGTTTCTACTACATCAGGTTTTTCAACTCTGACCAGAATAGTTCATCAAGCTGTTCTTAGAGCACTGCAAGGAGTCTTTTAGGCCAAAGTTTCAAATCCTTACACATTGTTCTCAAAAATCAACTTCAAAAGGCCAAAAGCCACACAGTCAGGTGTCTAGCAGCAATGATCCCACTTCTCGGTACCAATTTTACTGTTGCACTCAGGTTTGCATTGCTGGCAGAAAACCCCTGACCAAGAGCAGCTTGTGGGATAAAGGGGTTATTTGGGTTTATAGACTCAAGAGAAAGCTCCATGAAATCAGGGGGAAAGAGTGGCATGAGAAGAGGATGGACATCACATATTTTCACCCACATGAATACACACACATACACACACACAGACACACATGCATGTGTACACATACACATGTGATGAAAACTGCCATGGAGAATGAGTTATTTGGGTTTCCACACTTCCCCCCACTTACCAGCAGCCCCTAAAGTACCTTGGAAGGACTTAAGAACTGTGGCAGGCTTGGATTTAAACCCATGTCTCCACATCAGAGTGTACATCTTGGCTCACAAACATCCCCCCTCCCACCATGGCTGAGCTACTATTAGATAACAACAATTAAATACCAACAGTTATTACAGTGCAGTGACTGTGAGGGAGACTTTTGTACACTCAGCTAATGAGCATTCCCTGATAAATATTCATGAGCATTAATTTGGCCCAGTCTCTCTAATCTTGGATCATTTAGATTTTCACCCATGAGCCTTGCATGCAAACTGGGAGTCTGATGTGGTCAGAACAGCTTGCTTTGTAGCCAGCAGGTGTGCACATACCAAGAATTTGAGTATTTGTTGATTTGATTCCCTAGAGGTGGCCTGGGGGTGGGAGGAAATATCTGAGAGTCTGAAGCAGATGCAGCATATAGTCCTCCCTCTGGGACCCGGCACAAATGTGGACTATTTGGCCCTTCCCTTGAAGACTTTATAATCCAATTTGAAGCCGGAACGTGTGTGCTCAAACAATTAGATAACCTTTAAGACAGAAAGTCATCTGATGTCACATGACATATTGTAGATGAGTGCTCTGAGAGGTCAGAGAAGAAAGAGATTAACGGGAGGGAAATAAAATAATAGGGGTCATCTGTAAAGCAAGTGGTGGTCTTTATTGGGTCTTGATAAATGGTGGGAATTAAGAGTCTGAGAGAAAGAGTTCAAGGTACAGGCAGCCTTAGAAGTCAGGGCAAGGCAGGAGTGACAATGGATGTGCAGTGCAGGAAAAAGAATGGGAATGATGAGATATTCTGGGAGTGGGGTAGTGGGAAAGACATTAGAGGACTAGTTGGAGGGTTAGCTAGTGGACTACACTGCTTATTGCAGGATAAAATAATAGGAACTGAAGAAACAGGAGACAGAACTCTAGCTACTTGCCCCAGCTCCTGTGAGCATGCAGAGCGGATGGGGTGTACCCAGAGCATATGAAGTCAGATAGGCAAGCTGTTGCTTGATTTTTGTCAGCAATAGGGAGCCATTGCCAGCTCTTGTAGGAGGCAGTTTTGTTTTGGAAAGATTGCTCTTCCAGTTCACTTTGGAAATATTGAAAGGATGCTATTCCCCCTTCACGTAAGTCCCAAACTTGACCCTTTTCATGCTTGTAAGCTTGAGCAGTTTTCACTACTATAATCAAATGACTGAGGCAGGTTACTTTAAGAGGTTTATTTTGGCTCTTTGTTGTGGAGGGCCCCTCAGATGATGCCTTCTTGCTGGCAAAGACCTGATGGGGCACAGAGGGGACAAGGGCTCCTGTACCTGGATGTTCTCTTCTGTATCTGATCCTGGCCCCTGCACCTTAATGAATTTTCCTTTTTAATTTTTTTATTGACAACTTCTATACTTACAAACAATAAACCATGATATTTCCCTCCCCTTCCCCACTCTCCATTATATCCCCTCCTTCTCTCCCTTACTCTCTCTTTTATTTTGATGTCCTTGTCTTTATCTTCTATTATGAGGGTCTCTTGAACGTATTGCTAGGCACTGCGAGGTCATGGATACTGAGGCCAATTTCTTTCTGGACAGTTGCATTGTAAGGAGTGGTACCCTTCCTTTGGCTCTTAGATTCCTTCTGCCACTGAAAGACCCAGGCCAGAGTAACACCGTGACAGGCCTCAGTCACTCTGTAGGCCACAGGGGCGAGTTCCCAGAATCTAGGGAAGAACAAATAGTACCAGGAAAAACCATAAACTTGCTGTGTGAGCATGACTCAACATTCTTGTGGTCATGGGCCAGATGGCCCAATAAGATCCACTGTCTCAGAGTTTTGTAAATGTCAACCAATCAACTGAATGTAACCACGTGCATCAACTTGTTCAAATGTAACTGCCACTTGCTAAGCCAATTAAGTTAGAAATTTCCCTAGACCTAGCCCGCCAAAACCCTAAGACCAATCAGGAACCCCAAGTCAGTTACTGTTCAAATTAGCCAATCATGTAGTTGTGTGGGTGATAGCCCTCTCCCCCTTGCTCAAACCTCAGTAAAAGCCCACTTTTCTGCCTCTCGGGCTCTTGCATGGATCCACTGTATTGATGAAGGCAGGAGATCAAGCTTAAGCCCGAATAAAGCTCTTTGCATTTGCATACGTGTTTGGTCATCCTTGGTGGTCACTGGGGTGCCATGAACTGGGCATTACATTTGGGGGCTTGTCTTGGATCCCTCTGGAGACCCTTGAGGACCACCAACACGTGGAGCTCAGACTGCCGGCCGGTAAGTGTCTATTTGTCTGTTTCCTTTGTCTCTCAGTCTCTCAGATCTCTCTAGTATTTCAAACTCGATTTGTAGCAGGGTGCACGCACCTCTGGTGACTACATTGTCTGGTAGGTAGAACCAGAGTGCCTCTGGCCCACCAGAGGGGAATTTTTCTCCCCTCCTGTCTGGTAGGTGGAACCAGATTGCCTCTGGCTCACCAGAGGGGAATTTTTCTCCCCTCCTGTCTGGTAGGTGGGACCAGAGTGCCTCTGGTCCACCGGGGCGGGGGGTAGTTTTTCTCCACTCCCATTTTCTGAAGGACAACGTGGGTTGCACCCACAGAGCAGTGTGATGCTTCTGTCCCAGTTTCAGTTTTGTTCTCGCTGGCCAGCTGAACTTGTTTTTTGCTTTCTTTCTTTGTGTTTTGTCAGACTTATTCTCCTTCTCTGTGTAACTGGATAGATGGGACAGACTCACTTGACTCCTCTTTCCCTCCTGACAGACCATTTTATGGACGTTAAAGAAAGGGCCTCTAACCTAAATGTAGAAGTGAAAAAGAGAAAACTAATTATCTTTTGCAAAAATGAATGGTCATCCTTCAATGTGGGCTGGCCCCCGGAAGGTACTTTCCACCTGCCCATCATACGGCAGGTCCAAAATAACATCTTTCAAAATTCCTCTGCAGGAAATGGACACTAGGACCAGATACCTTACATTCTAACGTGGCTTGATCTGGTTGAAATTCCCCTGCCTGGTTAAAACCTTTTCTTCCTCTGCAGGATAAATCGTCCACTATCCTGGCTGTTAAGAACAAAGAAGAACCTATTTCCTCCCCCTCCCTACCTTCTGCCCCCCCTATATCCAGTCCTGCAGGACTCCCAGCAGGAAGAATTAATTTTTCCTCCCCCGTATTCTCCTCCTCCTCCCTTAAATCCACCCCAGCCTCAGGCTGTGGGGCAGGCTCAACCTCAGCCCCAACAGCCATCACTACCTCCTGTAATTAGCCCCCCCATACTCACAGTCGAGTCCCTCAGGCACCAGCCCCGGAGCCCGAGGTTACGACCCTTCCGCTCAGAGCGATAGGGACCACCCCCTCCAGATGTGGAAGGCAATCAACCTCATCACTATTAGCCATTTGCTACTAGTGACCTCTATAACTGGAAAATGCAGACACCTAAGTTCTCTGAAAAACCACAGGGCCTAATTGACCTTCTAGACTCTATCCTTTTTACCCACCAGCCCACATGGGATGATTGTCAGCAGCTTTTACAGATTCTATTCACCACAGAGGAGAGGGAAAGGATCCTCACAGAAGCTCGAAAACTGGTCCCAGGAACAGATAGGAACCCCACAAATAACCAGGCTGTGATAGACACCTTTTTCCCTCTGACTAGATATAACTGGGATTTCTGACTAGATCTAACCTGGAGTCTATCGCCAGACTTTAATGGGGGGCCTTAGGGCTGCTGCTCAGCGACCCACCAATTTGGCCAAAATTAGTGATGTTCAGCAAGGAAAAGATGAAACTCCTGCTGCCTTCCTAGAAAGGCTTATGGCGGCATATCGCAGGTATACTCCCATGGACCTGGAACTCCCAGAAAATAAGACAGCTGTTATTCTTAGTTTTGTTAACCAGGCAGCCCCAGACATTAGGAGAAAAATTCAAAAATTACATAGATTAGCAGATAAATGCCTACAGGAATTGGTAGCACTGGCAGAAGGAGTATACAACAACCTAGAGAGCCCAGAGGAACACCAGGCTTGAGCCTTTGCGTAGGCCACCAAGATCCTTCTGATGGCCACCAAAGAATCTCCAGGAATGCAAAGAAATCCACACAGGAAGCTAACCAGAGAACAAGGTAAGGAGGGACCCCAGCCAGACAGACCTAAACTCCAGCGCAACCAATGCGCATTTTGCAAAGAAATGGGACATTGGCATAAGGACTGCCCCAAGAAACCTCCCATGTGTAAAAATGAAAAGTCAGAAAGAGTGCGAGTCCTGGAAATGGGAAACATCTCAGTCTAAGGGAGATGGGGTTTGGACCCCCTCTCTGAGCCCAGGGAAACCTTAAAAGTGGAGGGGACTCCAATTACTTTTCTGGTGGATACTGGAGCACAACATTCATTGATAACTAAATCACAAGGAAAACTATCAAACAAAAAGTCCTGGGTACAAGGGGCCACAGGTATGAAACAATATTCATGCACTACCCAAAGAACAGTGGATCTTGGCACGTGCCAGGTATCCCACTCCTTCATGGTCATACCTGAATGCCCCTATCCCCTTCTGGGGAGAGACTTGCTTACCAAAATGGGAGCCCAAATCTTTTTTGACCCAGATGGGCCCCACCTCAAAGATAAAAATGGACACCCAATACAGATACTGACCATGCAATCAGAGGATGAGTACAGACTCCATCAACAACCAAGTCCAATAAGGGACATTGCTGAGTGGTTACAGAGGTTTCCCCAAGCCTGGACAGAGACTGGGGGAATGGGACTGGCCTCGCATCACCCACCCATTTGGGTAGAATTAAAGCCTGGGCAACACCCATCAAAGACAGCCTATGTCACGGGCAATGCAACCATCAGAGTGAGACAGTACCCTTGCCACTTCCCATGGAACACTCCGGCTGGTAAAAAAAGCCCATACTGGAGATTACCCAACAGTCCAGGATCTTAGGGAGATAAATAAGCGGGTGATGGACATCCACCCAACAGTGCCAAGCCCATACACTCTTTTAAGTTCTTTGCCTCCATCTAGCCACTTTTGGATTTAAAAGATGCCCATGGATTTTACATTCATAGTAAAGGATCCATTGTCCTCCTCCCTGTCCTGCTGGTAAAATGGGGAATGCACATACTTGGTTAAGAGTTCTGGGGTTGGCCCCACCCCCAACTATGGCAGTCCAGGATCTTTTAGTTCTGCTTCAGATAAATAAGCCTCTGTGTCCCTGGATCTCTGGCTTAGTGATGGATGTTCTCTGTGTTTATCTCCTTGGCCTTTTGCTGGTGTCATGATCGCCATGAATACTGAACTCTTGCCCTTCCCCTGTTGTTCTATGGTTTCAGCTGGGGCCCTGGTGAGGTGTGGTTAGCTGATCCTCCCTTCAGGTTCAATGTCAAAAAAGATAAGCAAATTCTCCATCGGAGAGAAAAGTTAGTACTAGGTAGAAGGGATGACCATCTATTTTTGGAGGGAAAATTTAAGTTCTTTTCTAGCCCACATTTGGTGGTATCTTGATCTTGGAGACTGAGCTCATTTTTTGTACCTGGTTTTGACTTATTTCCCAGTTCCAGCAATGTTTTCCACTGGTGGATTTAAAATCAAGATGCAGTTGGTTACCCACCATGGCTGATTGCCACTGCCACTGGCATTACGCACAGCTGGGTAAAAGATCAGCCTGCCACTGGCTATTTGCCTTTTAATGGCACAACCCGGAACAAGGATTTAATGGACAATTAACTTGGATGTGGCTTTCTCAGGGATTCAAAAACTCGCTCACCTGTTTGACAAGGCTCTCCATGAAGATCTGGGTGAGTATCGACAACTATACCCATATTTAACCTTGCTACAGTATGTTGATGATATATTAATAGCTGCAGACACAGCACAGGCTTGCTGGGCAGGCACAGAGGACTTTTTAACAACTCTGGGAGACCTGGGATACCACGCTTCTGCCAAGAAGGCCCAAATCTGCTTAAAAGAGGTAACATACCTAGGATATATTCTCAAAGAGGGACAGAGGTGGCTATCCCAGGCAAGAAAAAAGACTGTGTTAAGTATAGCAACACACACCAGTCTCAGAGCAGTGCAAGAGTTCTTGGGATGTGCTGGATTTTGTTGCTTATGGATCCATGGGTTTGCTGAAAAAGCCAAGCCTCTATATGAGCTAGCTAAAGAAGGAAGCCTCTTCCAGTGGTCCCAAACTCAAGATCAGGCCTTCAATGAAATAGAACAAGCACTACTGACTGCACCTGCACTAGAGCTACCTGACATTACTAAGTCCTTCCGTCTCTACATAGATGAAAAAAAAGGAATAACTAAAGGAGTTTTAACAAAAACTTTGGGACCATGGAACTGGCCAGTTGCCTATCTATCAAAAAAAATTAGATCCAGTAGCAGCTGGATGGCCACCATGCCTCAGAATAATAGTGGCAACAACTCAATTAGTAAAAGATGCCAACAAACTAACCTTAGGACAATAACTTCAGGTGGTGACCCCCCATGCAATAGAAGGGGTCCTTAAGCAGCCCCCTGACCGATGGATCAGCAATGCTCGCATAACTCATTATCAAAGCCTACTCCTAAATCCACCCCAGATACAGTTTCTTCCTAGTTCAGCCCTAAACCCCACTACCTTGTTCCTGGATCCAGACTTGGAGGGACCTCTCCACAACTGTGCTGACATCCTGAGCTGAGTCTACAACATCAGAGAGGATCTCACTGACTGGCCTCTACCAGATGCTGAGGTCACCTGGTACACATCAGCAGCAGCTTCATGAAAGATGGACAGAGGTACACAGGGGTGGCTGTAGTAGTGGAAACAGAGACTATCTGGGTGGTGGCTTTACCTAAAGGAACTTCTCCACAATGAGCAGAGCTCATCGCTCTAACTCAAGCTCTGCGATTAGGCAGAGGAAAAAAGTTAAATGTATATACTGATAGCCATATGCCTTTGCTACTGCTCATGTGCATGGGGCCATATACCAAGAAAGAGGCCTCCTAACAGCTGAAGGAAAAACTATTAAGAACAAGGAACAGGTTTTAGACTTGCTGGCGGCCTTATGGCTGCCCCCAAAGCTAGCTATTATTCACTGTCCTGGTCACCAAAAAGCTGATACTCCAGTGGCCAAAGGAAATCAGAGAGCTTATGAAACAGCCAAATAAGTTTCCTTAGAGGCAAAACTGGTAATGACTGTACTTCCAGCCCTGGGCCCACCCATGTTGCCAGATACTCCAGGGTACTCCACTGAGGACTTTAAACTCATCAGAAAAATGCCAATGACTCAAGAAGTAAACAATAGTTGGATTTGAGCTGGAGATCATAAACTAATCCTTCCCTCTTACCTTGCTAAGCAGCTCCTACAACATCTGCATCATTCCATCCATTTGGGTACAAAAAGCACCGAAGAACTAATAAGACACAGTCATCTCAAAATACTTAACCTAAGATCCCTGGTTGAAGAAATTGCTAACACATGTTTAAGTTGTAAGGTGACCAATGTGGACAATCAACACTCAAAAGGACTTGGAACTCATCTGAGAGGCTCCAAACCAGGAGCACACTGGGAACTAGATTTTACTGAGGTAAAGCTGGGTAAATATGGTTATAAATATCACCTAGTTTTTGTAGACACTTTTTCAGTATGGACGGAGGCTTTTCCTACTAAACATGAGACTGCACAGGTGGTGACAAAGAAAATTCTAGAAGAGATTTTACCCAGGTATGGAATGCCAGTTCTTTTGAGTTCAGATAATGGACTAGCATTCATTTCTCAGGTAACACAAGAGGTAATTAAATTACTGGGGGCAAATTGGAAATTACATTGTGCTTACAGGTCCCAGAGCTGAGGGCAGGTAGAAAGAATGAATAGAACTTTAAAAGAGACCCTTACTAAATTAACTATAGAGACTGGCCTGGAGTGGGTATCTCTCCTCCCCTTTGCCCTTTATAGGATAAGAAACTCTCCTTACATGACAGGGTTAACTCCTTATGAAATTATGTTTGGGAAACCACTTCCCATCTTACCTGATCTAAAGGAAGAACTACTTGAGGAATTTAATAATCAAAATTTACGTGAGTCTTTTCAATCTCTAATTAGAACTCACAAAGAAGTGTGGCCTCATCTAAAGGCCATATATGAGACTGGACCTCCCCCACCAACTCACAGATACCAGCCGGGGGATTGGGTCTTTGTTCATCATCACCATCGCAAGACGCTCGAACCTCGTTGGAAAGGACCCTATGTCATCATCCTGATGACTCCCACCACCGTTAAAGTGGACAGGATCACCACCTGGATTCATCACACCCATGTTTGCCCATCAGACCTACTAGCTGAGCCTGAGGACCACCAACCAGAATGGAAGGTTCAACGAGAACCAAAATCACTGCTCAAACTCAAGCTCCAGCACTCCTG
Organism: Orientallactaga sibirica; assembly: GCA_036365145.1. Taxonomy (NCBI): domain Eukaryota; kingdom Metazoa; phylum Chordata; class Mammalia; order Rodentia; family Dipodidae; genus Orientallactaga; species Orientallactaga sibirica. The sequence continues at coordinate 104,258,522 of JAEOAD010000001.1, read as the reverse complement.
ATACTCATGTTGCTAAAAACTGTATGTTACCATCCCAACTTCAACTTTACTGCCCAATCCCAATTCTAAATCTATCTAACATTTCTAATTCCTCCCACTGATATGTGGTGGGTGTGCACCACAGGGTTAACTCCCTGTGTCCACTTAGGGGTTCTCAATTTCACTAATGGTTTTTGTGTGTTAGTTAGACTAGTGCCTAGACTCCTCTATCATACAGAAGATGAATTGTTTGCCCGACTAGAACAACCCCTAGCTCAAAGATGCAACCGAGAGGCCATCATGGCCCTTACTCTAAGCCTTATAGTGGAAGCTGGATTGGCTAGAGTAGGTACTGGTACAGCAGCCTTAGTAATCCAGAAAAATTATTACTCTAGCTTGCGGACAGCTATTGATGCAGACATAGAAAGAATAGAAACTTCTATCTCTCATTTACAAGAGTCTCTAACTTCCCTATCTGAGGTGGTATTACAAAATAGGAGAGGCCTGGACTTACTCTTCCTCCAACAAGGTGGCCTCTGTACCACCTTAGGTGAAGAATGCTGTTTTTATGTTGATCATTCAGGTGTGGTTAAAGACAATATGGCAAAGGTTCGAGAAGGTCTGGCAAGGAGAAAACAAGAATGCAAGGCCTCTCAGGGATGGTTTGAGTCCCTATTCAACTATTCCCCCTGGCTTACTACTTTAATATCTGCTTTAATAGGACCCCTAGCTCTTTTCTTGATCATAATTACTCTAGGACCTTGTATAGTTAATAGACTAGTTAGCTTTGTCAAAGACCACATTAACACAGTTCAACTGATGGTTCTCAGGGCTAAATACCACCCCCTAGAAAAACCAGACTGCCTTTAGGACCCAAGATTGGCTCCCCTTTAGGTACAAAGAGAGGGGGGAATGAAAGACCCAGGCCAGAGTAGCACCATGATAGGCCTCAGTCACTCTGTAGGCCACAGGGGTGAGTTCCCAGAATCTAGGGAAGAACAAATAGTACCAGGAAAAACCATAAACTTGCTGTGTGAGCATGACTCAACATTCTTGCAGTCATGGGCCGGATGGCCCAATAAGATCCACCATCTCAGAGTTTTGTAAATGTCAACCAATCAACTGAATGTAACAGCGTGCGCCAATCTGTTCAAATGTAACTGCCACTTGCTGAGCCAATTAAGTTAGAAATTCCCCTAGACCTAGCCCGCCAAAACCCTAAGACCAATCAGGAACCCCCAAGTACAGTTACTGTTCAAATTAGTCAATCATGTAGTTGTGTGGGTGATAGCCCTCTCCCCCTTGCTCAAACCTCAATAAAAAGCCCGCTTTTCTGCTTCTCGGGGCTCTTGCATGGATCCACTGCATTGGTGAAGGCAGGAGACTGAGCTTAAGCCTGAATAAAGCTCTTTGCGTATGCATACATGTTTGGTCATCCTTGGTGGTCACTGGGGGTGCCATGAACTGGGCATTACACCACCTCTTCTGCAATGGATTTTTCTAATGCCAAACACCAGACTTGAATTAAATTTCCAACTTCTTAATAATTTCAAGGGTTAAACTCTTGAATTAATTAGGACAGACTCAGAATTATGACATAATATGAAACTGGACTTATAAATTGCTAATTCTCATTAGCTAAGAGAAGTTCTAAAGAAATTTTAAGTGTTAATCTAAATTACTTTAATTTGGGGAAATGGTAGACCTAATAGCATGCTAACAGTAAAACATGATAACTCTCATTTTGATAAATTATTAGATAAGATGATTCCTCACTAATATTTCTGCACTGATGTTTTTGTAAACACAGAAGTTAAACTGAATACATCTGACTGTTATAATGAAGAAGTATCAAATATGACATCTTCAATGATGATATATTTTATATATTGATTTTGGTGGCTAAGGGTTTACCTCCCCCAATTTATTTATTTATTTATTTTTGGTTTTTCAGGTAGGGTCTCACTCTGGCCCAGGCTGACCTGGAATTAACTATGTAGTCTCAGGGTGGCCTTGAACTCAAGGCGATCTTCCTACCTCTGCCTCCCAAGTGCTGGGATTAAAGGCATGCGCCACCACACCTGGCTCCCCAATTTATTTTTATGTCCTACTGAAATAGGAACTTTGGGGTTCTTTGCCAAAAACACCCACTGTGTCAATGAGCCAATACAGTTAGGGTATTCTGGGTTCTTGTCTTATGAATTTAAAGAATTAAAATCCTTAGTCCAGAGGGTAAGGTTTAGAGAGACTTTATTAGATTAAGGGAAAGAAAGAGAAGAAAGTGCAGAGAACTCCTGCCATGTGGAAGGTAGAATGTTCTATATATGTCCATTAGGTATAATTGATCTGTGGTGCTGTTGAGCTCTCTTACTTCCCTGTTAATTTTCTCTTTGGGATGATCTGTCCATTGCCAATAGTGGAGTATTGAATTCCCCAACTATGATGGTGTTGGTGGTTATTTCTGTTTTATTGTCGAGTAGGTTTTGTTTTATGAATTGTGGTGCACCTGTGTTTGGTGCATAAAGATTGATGATTGTGGTATCCTCTTGTTGGATTGTTCCCTTGATAAGTAAGAAGTGGCCTTCTTTGTCTTTTTTGATTACTTTTGGTTTGAAGTCTATTTTATCTGATATAAGCATACCTACACCTGTTTGTTTCTTATTTGTGTTTGCTTGGAATATAATTTTCCACCCTTTTACCCTGAGGAGGTGTCTGTCTTTAGTGGTGAGGTGGGTTTCTTGAAGACAGCAGATTGAGGGGTATAGTTTTCTGATCCACCCTGTTAGCTTATGTCTCTTGATGGGTGAATTAAGCCTTAATATTCAGGGAAATAACTCTGAGGTTTGATTTAATACCTGCCATATTGTGGTGGATTATGTGGTTTGTTGTTTTTTTGGTCTTTTTTTTTTTTTTGCTTATTGTGGTCTGCTTCTTGGAGACACTTGAGATTGTTTATTTGATTCTTCTGTGTGGAGAATTCCCTGAAGTACTATCTGTAGGTTTGGCTTTGTGTTCATATAGTTGTAAAGATGAATTTTATCATGGAAAGTTTTTCTTTCACCATCTATTATGAAGGATACTTTTGCAGAGTACTTTGGTTTGGAAGCCATAAGTTCTTAGAATGTGCAGTGTTCTTCTTCCAGACCCTTCTGACTTTTAGGGTTTCCATTGAGAAGTCTGAGGTAATTCTGGGGTTTCCTTTATATGTAATGTGTTGTTTCTCCCTAGCTGCTTTTAGGACTTTCTCTTTGTGATTGATATTTAGAGTCTTAATGATAATGTGTCTTGGAGAATTTCTCCTTTGGTCCATCTGTATGGAGTCCTGCTACCTTCTTGTAACTTGATGGGATTTTCTTTTGAGATAGTGGGAAAGTTTTCTTCAATTATTTTGTTTTGTAAGAAGTGGCCTTCTTTGTCTTTTTTGATTACTTTTGGTTTGAAGTCTATTTTATCTGATATAAGCATACCTACACCTGTTTGTTTCTTATTTGTGTTTGCTTGGAATATAATTTTCCACCCTTTTACCCTGAGGAGGTGTCTGTCTTTAGTGGTGAGGTGGGTTTCTTCAATTATTTTGTTTCTTCAATTATTCCTTTGGTCTGTGCTTCTTCCTCCTCTGGTATACCCATGATCCTAATGTCTGGACACTTAAGGGTTTCCTGCATTTCCCTCATGTTCTGTTCACAGAAAATTTTGAACTTGTTGAAATTTTTGGACTCATGAACTGTTTATTCTGTTTTGTCTTCCAGTTCTGAGTTTCTATCCTCCACTTGGTTGACTCTATTCTTTACAGCTTCTATAGAGTTTTGGGTTTTGTTCAATTTGGTTCATATTTTCTACTGCTTTTTTATGTATAGTTTCCACCCGTCTGTCGAATTCCCTTTTCACATCATTTTCTGATTTTCTTAATGCTTCTTGGAGTTCACCCTTGCATTGTTTTATGTCTTCATTGAACTTAGCCAGCTGGTTATTGAGGACCTCTTTTTTTTTCCCACTCTCCTTCAGATCATTTAACTGTCTTTGGAACCCTTTTTGGTTCTTTTCTACCAGGTCTAATCTAGCAAGGATAACATTCATACAATTATTGGCTCTTTGTTGAGTTTCTGAAAGTTGTGCTATTTGCTTGGCCAGGGTTCATTTTGGGGTTCTGATCCTATCGTCTCTTCTATGATTTGATTAGAGACATCCATTGTGGGACTGGACAGTCTAGCTGGATTTACTTGTATCTGGATTTTCATGGTATTCCTTTTTTTGCTGTGGTCTGCCCATCACAATGGTTCAGAAAGCCTAGGGTGTGAGATGCTAGCCTGCTGCTCTGGGGTGGGGTGGGGGCAGTGTTGAGTGTCAGGGCAATGGCCCCTGGAGTTCAGAAAGGCTGGGGTGGGGGACACTGGCCTGCTGGACTGGATCCCCTATCAGAGATGGGAGGGGGAGGGGACCGCAACTGCCCTTAGTTGGGCTCAGGAAGGATAGGGTGGGAACACTGGCCTACTTCTCTGGGCCCCTGATCTGCAATGGGAGGGGGACTGGCGATGGGGCTCAGGAAGGGTAGGGAAGGCACCTGACCAGTGATGGGGCTCTGGCCAGCTAGGGAGGGACCTGACCTGTGATGGTGCACAGGGCTCTGGCCAGCAAGGACAACACCTGACTGGCAATGGAGCTCTGGCTGGCAAGGGTGACACCTGACCAGTGATGGGGCTCAGGCAGGCCTGGGGGAACCTGACCTGTGATGGTGCATGGGGCTCTGGCTGGCAAGGGTGGGATCTAACTGGCCATGGGGCTCAGGCCGGCTAGGGCAGCACCTGACCATGATGGGGCTCAGGCAGGCCTGGTGGGACCTGACCTGCAATGGTGCTGTGGGGAGGGAGGGGCACTGGCCGGCAAGGGCAGCACATGACCAGTGATGGGGCTCAAGTAGGCTTAGCGGGACCTGACCTGTGATAACACACAGGGCTCTGTCTGGCAAGGGCCACACCTGACTGGCGATGGGGCTCAGGCAGGCCTGGTGGGACCTGAGATGTGGTAGCATGCGGGGCTCTGGCTGGCTAGGGAGGGACCTGACCAGTGATGGTGCCTGCCTGAGAGCGTGGGAATCAGTGGATTCCCAATTTTGTTCATCCACCCCCTCCCTCTGGAAGCATTCTAGAGCCAGCAAACACCTTAAGAAATCCCTGAACCTTAAGGGTCTTGCCTTTACTTCCCTGTGAGGTGAGATGAGGTTAGGTGGACATCATCTTGACCCTGGCATTCTCTCTCTCTCTCTTTTTTTTTTTTGAGAAAGAGACACACACACACACACACACACAGAGAGAGAGAGAGAGAGAGAGAGAGAGAGAGAGGAAGACAGAGCCAGCAGCCTCTCAGCTGCTGTGAACAAAATCCAGATGCATGCACACCCTTGTGATCAAGTGCGGCATTGTGCCCTTGCATCACTTTGTGTCTGGCTAAATGTGGGACCTGGAGATTGGAACCAGCGTTCTTAAGCTTAGGAGGCTGGCGCCTTAACTGCTAAGCCATCTCTCCAGCCCTCCTGGAATTCTCTTAAAGCAATTTTAACCAGTAGGATCTTGACAGCAATTGATGCACACCTAGTTTTTCAGTTGTGACACACTGATATTTTCAGCTGAATAAGTATTTGTGGTTGAGGGTTGTTCTGTTCCTTGTAGTATATTTAACATCTTTGGTCTCTCAACCCACAGGTTGTGATAGCCAACAATGTTTTCACACATTTTCAAGTGTCCCCCAAGCAGCTGTAGTTAGGACCATCACCATGCATCATTTCATTTGTCTTAATGCTTTTGCAGGTAGAATGACATATTTAATTAAGAAGGTGGAGAAACTGAGACTATAAAATATTAAGACATGCTGGATGTTGGAACATTCATAACTGAGGGGTCTTGAAGCAGAACTGTGGACTCAGGTCTAATGGATTTGGCATTTCAGCTCTGGAGTTGTTTTGGTTAGGGTCACTAATGCAGTTGAATGGATCTCTGCTTGAGATGCTATCTGATTGTCTATGGACGTTTTGAGGCTGGATAATGGAAAGGGTCTGGTGGACAACAGATGATAGTGTAGTATTTTCCCCCTTGCTCATCTCAACAAGATTTTAAAGATGTGTCAATCAATATTTCAACAGATGTCATTGTCCTGTTACCAATGGATTTTATTTTCTTGTTTTCCAAAAAAATGCTGGTGTAAGGAAGCCAAAAATTTTCATAGTCTTTCCTATGCCCTAATGATGTGTCCTTAGTCAACCTTGGGAAGTCAAAGAAAAAAAAGTGAGAAGATGCCATTTTGATTTGGTTCCTCTCAATTCCCTCCTGCTTCATTTCATCTGCGTTCTGCAGGAAACACCAGCCGCCTGTTTACTCAGGCCTGTGTTTTCATCAAGCAACTTTCCAGATTTCTCTGCTGCGATTTCTCTGCTGGGGTGTGATTGGCATAGCATCACCCCAAGTTAGCATTCCAGACCTCTGAACAAAAGAGCACAGGCACTCTTCGCTCACTGCTAGCTGTCTGGAAAACTGTTTGTCAGTGGAAACTGGAGCAGAGAGAGTCTCTTGTGGTGAGAGGTTGTCTTCAAGGAAGCCGAGCTTTATGGACCCACTTCAGCCTCCTTGACCTTTGGATCCACCTCAGTTTTTCTAATGGTTTCAACCCAAAAGTTGATGGATTTTTAATGGATGCATCTCTGCCTGCTGTCTGCAGAGCATCCCTGTGAAGTCAACTACACTTGCTGGTAACTGCCGAAGCTGATGCGTGTTGCCTTATGGACTGCCTCTCTCTCTAAACATTGTCCGAGCTTCTTTAGGGGAAGCTATTGGACTGTTGATGAACAAGTATGAAATAGTAATATTCTTTTTTTTTTTTCAAGGTATGGTCTCGCTCTAGCCCAGGCTGACCTGAAATTCACTATGTAGTCTCAGGGTGGCCTCGCACTCATGGTGATCCTCCTACCTCTGCCTCCCGAGTGCTGGGATTAAAGGTGTGTGCCACCACGCCTAACAAAATAGTATTCTTGAAAAGTTGTGCCCCTTCCCATCTGTGACATCAAGGAATATAGATAAACTCATCCCAAAGGAGCATTGGAAGAAAGATAAACTATTTCTGATTTTGATGTATTTCCTTACCTATTTGTAATCAATTTTTATTTTTTCTATATTATAGTCTATCTTAAACTCTGATTTTTAAAATTTTGTTATTATTTATTTGAGAAAGACAAAGGCAAGGAGAGAGAGGGTGGCAGGGGTGAGGATGGGTATGCCAGGGTTTTCTGTTACTGCCAATGAACTCCAGACACATGTGTCCCTTTGTGCATCTGACTTTACATGGGCTCTAGGGAATCAAATCCAGGCCATGAAGCTTTGCAAGCAAATACCTTTAACTGCTGATCCATCTCTTCAGCCCAAACTCTTTTTCTCTTTTGAATAAGGAACAATTGTATGGGTTGTAAATTTATGGAACTAATTTTGTGAAACATGTACTCATTGCATTGATGGGGAATTGCAAAATAATTTAATGAAATAGCTATGGATCTGATCCAACCTGTTAGAAGACAGTCAGACAGAGAAGATCAAAAATGCGAAGTGATGCGTACATGTGGACATGCTCTGTAGGAAGCTAGCCATCCCATAAAGTTGGTATTTATCTAACAGTAGCACCTATGTGTTCCTTGATGGAGCAAATATATATTTCTTCCATGTAATAGACATGGATTTTCTTTTAAATCTTATTTATTTATTTAAAAGAGAGAAAAAGAGGCAGAGAGGGAGAAAGAAAGAGAGTGTGGGCACTCCATGACTTCTTGCCACTGCAAAGGAACTTTAGATGCATGTGCCACTTTGTGCATCTCACTTTATGTGGGTACTGGGGAATCGAACCTAAGCCATCATAAGCAAGTGCCTTTAACCACTGAGCAATCTTTCCAGCCACTAGACATGGATTTTGTCATGCATGTTTAAAGATAATTTTTAAAGGTTTTATTTTTATTTATTTATTAGAGACATAGAGAGGGAAAGAGAGAGAGTGAGAGTGAGAGTGAGAGTGAGAGTGAGAATGGGCACACCCAGGGCCTCTAGCCACTGCAAATGAACTCCAGATGCATGCACACCCTTGTGCATCTGGCTTATGTGGGACCTGGAAAATCTAACTGGGGTCCTTAGGTTTCATTGGCATGTGCCTTAATCACTAATCCATCTCTCCAGCCCAAGGATAATTTTTTAAAAGTGATTCTTTCTGCGGAGGACTCAGTCTTATAGGGAAGTCAGATATAAAAATAATTGTCTACTTTGGTGTGTTTTGAGCAATCCTCAGTGTCTGTCTCCATCACCCTGGTGCAGATTGTCAGGATCACCATGGAAGCAGCACTCTTGATCTTCTCACCAGTTCCTCTGTGGTTTCACCTGGGCCCTAGTTGATGTGCAAAGGATGGTTCAAGTTCTGCCAGGGAGTCAGCTATCTTTTCTTGTCTTGTTGATAGATTTTGATTATTCAGTTTTCACTGCCTTCTGAACAAGAGAAGCAGATTCTCCAATGGAGAGTGAAGTCAGCATAGGATAAAGGAGATAAGCATTGTTAATTTAGAGAGATTTTGATGTAGCCTTTCTTTTGGCCATAGATTGGTGGTACCAAGGCAGAAATCCAGAAGCTGCTGAGAGCTCAACAGTTGACTTAAAACACACCCACCATAACTCAGGGATATTTGTGGAAGAGGGGTGGAAAGATTGTAAGAGCCACAGGGTGGGAGGGACTGTCCAGAGACATTGCCCTCCCACAACGACTGACTGCTATGCTTACAACTCATAACACACAACCCCATGGTGAATAGCACTGATCTCACTGAGGAGGACCCTCAGTAGAATGGGGGCAGGGAGGAGGGAAATGATGGTACCAAACACATGATATGTCCACACACAATTTCTACTTACTAAATAAAATATCTGTCCTTGCTGTTTCTGGGGGTCGTTGGCCACTGACGTCCCAGGTGCAGGAGGAGTTGAGGGGAAGCAAGGTCCTGGAGCAGGTGAGTTGAATGGGCAATGAACTACCCGAGAGGCCTTCTGATGAATAGCGTGCTCTCATTTATTCAAAAGAGGAGTGGGTTTATAAACACTTGAGAAAGGATGAGAAGGCACATACAGACTATATGGTGATTGGATACATAGTTTATGGGTTGCTATCTAATTGGCTGGTGTTGGAAGGCAGAAGTCACGAGGGAGAGAGAAGCTGTAAGGGAGATAGTGGTGGGAAAAGCTACGTGACTTCAGAGTTGTGAGGGAGGAGCTGCAAGGGAGATAACAGAAGTGGAGGGAAAATCAATGTGACTTCAGTCACATATTGGATGGCTAAAACTAAAGGGAGACTGTTTATAAGGGTCTCTTGGGCAGCTAGCCACAGGTTAGGGACTGTGGGGGGCAAAGCCTAACTATGGAATGGTCAGGTGTTTTGGGGATCAAGGGGAGGGCCTCGCCAGTTGTGCCCACTCTGGCAAAGACAGGGCACACTACAACCTTGCCCGAGGGCAGGGAGGGCCAGTCTCCATTGCCAGGGTGGGTTCCCAAAGGTAAGGCCAGCTGCAACCCCCACAGCCCAAGGTGCCCAGCCATGTCTAACAGCCCAGGTCAGCTTCCTCACAGTCCCAGCCCATGTTTAGCAATGCCCAACAATTGTCTAGCAATATAATGTGAAAATGTAGGATGCTTTAGGAATAATACTGAAAAAGTGATATGAAAGGAACCACACACATTTGTATGGTGATTTCTATCCTTTATTATAAAATATGGTGGAGGGATTATGATTTTTCCCTCTTTGTAATTCTACTGCCAAGTGTTTCTGCTTTCCTCTAGGTGATAGAAAAACGCCTACGTTCCTGGAGAGAAAGTGAGCATTCAATTATAAATCACTTGATTTCCAGCGGAACATCCCCCCCCCCTTGTGCTATACATAGTCCTGCATGGAAAAGTACAAAGGCCAAGTTCTGGGTCTCCTGGGTTCTCATTCTACTGTCTGTATATGAAAGGTATGCTCATCTGACCTTCAGCATGTTTTCAGAGTTTCCTCTGTCAAAGGCAGATTCCTACTCTGTGTTTGAGGAGGGACATCAGCAAGAAGTGAGGCTTTGGGTCTGAGCAACATTCTATCATTCCTCCTTATTAAGGGGCAGTGGTTAAAAGATTAGTTATCAGATGATTATCCATATTATCCACCTATCTCCATTGAATGTGAGGTAGTTGTCTGTACATGTAGAACAGAGAAGGCAAGAAAGATAAATCAACAGTCTCATGTGGCACTCAGAACAACCTTTTGAGAAAGCTGTCGTGTGGCACTACTTTTATTGTTCAGCAAGTGACCAAAGGATAGAGGATGAGGTTATGTGTAAGAATAGAATGCCAAGCCGGGTGTGATGGTACACGCCTTTAATCCCAGCACTTGGGAGGCAGAGGTAGGAGGATCGCTGTGAGTTTGAGGCCACCCTGAGAATACATAGTGAATTCCAGGTCAGCCTAGGCTACAGAGAGACCCTACCTCGAAAAACAAAACAAACAAACAAACAAACAAACAAAATAGAATGCCAGCATCCCAGACATGGATTTAATTTAATTTTTATTTATTTATTTGAGAGAGAGAGAGAGAAAATGGGTGCACCAGGGCCTCCAGTCACTACAAACTAACCCAGACACATGTGCCACCTTATGCATCTGGCTTATGTGAGTCCTGGGGACTCACATGATCCTGGATCCTTTGGCTTTGTAGGCAAGTGCCTTAACTGCTGAGCCATCCCTCTAGCCCCCAGACATGGCTTTAAATTCTGGTTCAGCTACATACGAGTGAGCTCACATGAGGAAAGGTTCTGTATAGTTTCTGAGCCTAGGTTTTTTCCTTTGTGAAACTGAAATATCTGTCACTGAGTATCTTTGAATGTTCTTATGAGAACTAGAGTCTGAATACAGAGAACTTCGAGCCCAATGTCTGATGCACAGCTGGCACTCAATGAAGTTCTGACCTGATTTGGACTTGATCTGTGAAGCCATATTCAGAAAACTGAAGGATCCAGAAAAGTTGAGGTCAAGAAATAACTGAATGAACTAATCAATGGGAAGTCTTCAGAAAAAAAAAAATAATAATTGCACACTGGAGAGCATATGGGCATTCCAGCAGGGCCCAATAGAGAGTGTTACTTTCATCACAGAAGCTTAAAGAAGAAGGATGCTCTTAATCTTGGGCTGTTAAATTGACTGAGAAGCATCTCCCCCCACTCCTCAGGAGAGTCTAATGTTGTTGAGGGTATCATTAGTAAAGTATGTGGTACAGACAGTGTGTTCTCTTGGAAGAGAGCATCCAGACGACTTTTATGATCTTGGCATTTCCAGTTTCAACATCAGAGCTGTGCATCTCTTTGCTCAGTAAGCATTGAGTGAGCCAGTACATGAATGAACTCAAGGATCGAGCGCTATGAACTTGAATTGATGAGAAGCCATTCAATCAATGTGGCACTTGAGAAAGGCCTGGAAGATCACTGGACTTTATAAGGAAAGAGGGACAAGACACTTGAGAAGGTTTAATAAAACCTTACCGAACATTTAGCTGTGTAAATCGAAAGGCTGGAAGAGGTGACCAATGTCATGGGTACCTTTGATTTACGATGTGTTCAGCTGTAACATTTATATCTCTTAAGAAGAGAACTGAATTATCCCCGCTGCTTGTTCATTGGTCACATGAAGTCATGTTTTGCATTTGGGATTTTCCAGGTTGCTGGTGGCAACAATATTTCTGGAACGCTTTCTATTTAGAATTATTTGTTCCTCCCTAGGAAAGCGGGTGGGTGCATGTGGGAGGGAAAATGGCAAAATAAAGGACAAGCTTTGATGCATATACAGTGCCTCCTACGAACGTATCCGAGTCATAACTGAGCAGTCATGACACTCTCCATTAATTTAATGAAATTAATTTTTCCATACTCCACTTTTTTTTTATGCTGCAAAGCACTTTACAGTGAGAGGCAAAAAGAGATAATGAGATAATGCTTTATGGAACCATGCAGCAGCAAGTTCCCTATCATTAGCAAGACAGAGGAATACATTAAAAACAGTGTGGACAGTGCAGAGGCAGGGCGTGGCTTCTAAAGCTTTTCATCTTTTACTATCAAAATAGCTTAGCTTGCTGTAGGGTGCCACATGTGACTAGGGTTTGAGCATCACTCCTATCTAGACTGTCGGCCATAGAAGCTATTTTCATCTCTAGTTCTTCGGGCATAAGCTATCCTGATAGAGTACAGAGATTATGATCTTAAGTCAGCTAAATCTGAGTGAAAGTGCATTCTGTCTTTAACGGGCTGCCTGCTTTTGGTGCAGTGTAGCTTGGTTCCTTCGCCCTTAAAGGAGGTGTGAAAAACCTGTAGTGTTACTGTGCAAATCAGATTTGTTAATTGCTTTGGTATATTGATCAACACATAGTAGGTGTTTACCAAATGTTACCTTCGTGCGGTGGTTGATATTATCAACCTGATGGTATCTGTAATCACGTAAGAGGGAAAAACTTCTGGGCATGTCTGTGAGGAAGTTGCTACATGATCAAGGCAGGTAGACGTGCTGTAGCAGCAGTATTGTCCCATGGTCTGGGATCCCGGGCTGAATAGATAGAGAAGAGAATGTGTACCCAGTGCCGGCGTCCGTCTCTCTTTTCTTCCTGATTGTGGGCAGAACATGACCAGCTGCCTCAAGATCTCGCTGTCATCACCCCCTTTCCATGATGGAGTTCACCCTGAAACTGAGCCAGAATCAATCCTTCCTTCAGTAAGGTGCTTTTATCAGGTATTTTAATACACCAATGAGAGAAATACTAAACAACTTCTGTTTAAAAAATTTTAAATTATTTATTTGGATGCATGCATGTTTCTGGTTGTGTGCATATGTTCAGGTGTGACTGTGGGGTGCCCGTGTGCCACATCACGTAGGAGGAGGTCAGAGGTCCACCTCCTTGGAAGTCGGGTTTCTCATTCTGGATTCTCAGTCTGTTGTTCTTTGCTGGGCTCATCTTGAGCTTCTGGAAAATTCTCCTGTCTCTGCTTCTCATCACATTGCCATCAGCATCAGTATGCTGGGGTTATAGACTCCTGCCACCACTTTTGGCTTTTTTATTTTTATTTTTTTGTTTTTTTGAGTTTTCAAGGTAGGGTCTCACTCTAGCTCAGGCTGACCTAAAAATCACTATGTATTCTCAGGTGGCTATTGAACTCATGGCGCTCCTCCTACTTCTGCCTCCCAAGTGCTGGGATTAAAGGCATGTGCCACCACACCTGGCCACTTCTGGCCTTTTATTTTATTTTATTTTATTTTATTTTATTTTATTTATTTATTTATTTATTTATTTATTTATTTATTTATTTTTTGTTTTCTGAGGTAGAGTCTCACTCTAGCTCAGGCTGACCTGGAATTCACTATGTAGTATCAGGGTGGCCTCGAACTCATGGTGATCCTCCTACCTCTGCCTCCCGAGTGCTGGGATTAAAGGCATGTGCCACCACGCCTGGCCTTTTTAATTTTTTAAAAATATATTTTATTTATTGATTGATTTGAGAGAGAGAAAGAGGCACAGAGAGAGAGAGAGAGAGAAAGATCGAGAATGGGTGCCCCAGGGCATGCAGCCACTGCAAATGAACTCCAGATGCATGTGTCCCCTTGTGCATCTGGATTACATGGGTCCTGGAGAATTAAACCAGGGTCCTTTGGTTTTGCAGGCAAACGCCTTGTCTACTAAGCCATCCAGCCCCACTTCTGGCTTTTTATATGGGATATAGAGATTGAATTTAAGAACTCCAGCTTGAGTACCTTATCCATTGAACCATCTTGCCAGCCCAAAACCTCAGCTTTATTATTTTTTTTTTTGAGGTAGGTTATCCCTCTAGCCCAGGCTGACCTGGAAATCACCACGTAGTCTCAGGCTGCCTCAAACTCACAGTGATCCTGTTACTTCTGCCTCCCGAGTGCTGAGATGCAAGGCATGAGTCACCACGCCCAACTAAAACCTCAGCTTTTGTTTTGTTTGCTAAAACCTGATCCCATCATTTAAAATAATTTGCAACCCGGGATGGCTATGAATTTGGCCCAACACAAATCATCAACTTCATTAAAACGTTATGAGACTTCCTTTGTAATTTTTCTGTGACTCAGCTTCACAGTTCTGGAGTGTGAACTTTGTAGGTGACAACATCATGTCCCAATATCAAATAGTTGCACAGGCTTGTAGCTGGTCCTTGCTGCTTCTCTCTCTCTCTCTCTCTCTCTCTCTCTCTGTGTCTCTGTGTGTGTGTGTGTGTGTGTGTGTGTGTGTGCAGTATAGTGTAGATGTGCTTTTGGGAGGAAGGTTCTCCAGACAGTACATGTTTCCTAACACCCACTGTTTCCTTTATTCATGCTGGTAAGACTTTACTTTCTCCCATCTTTCTAAAGTGATCTGGCCAAAATTTGGGTTGGCCTAAATCCACAATGTTCCCATTCTGTGGAAAACTACTTGTTTCATTGTACACATTGCCACTGTCTTTTGGTCAATGTGGCCTAAGGGAAACGTTGTTGGGGAGACATTTGAGAGAGTTTATTTGCCCCTCCACAGAGATGCATGTGGAAGTGGTCCTTTTTCTTTATAGCAGGTGTTATTGTATCTATATGAGATATGTGTAGAACTCAGCTGTCATCTTGGGAGCAGGAGTAAAACCAGCTCCAGAACATGCTGTACAAAGAGGCAAAGAATCTGGGTCTTAGTGATGACATCTGTGAACTCAGTCACCATTGTGGCCTGCCGCTAAGCACCTCTCATGGAACCTGCCATATCCTCTCATTGTTTTGGAGGCATTGATTTGGATTTTCTCTCATCTCCAGCTAAAAGCATCCTAGTGGATACAAGAGTCTGTCAGATGGGGTCTAAATTGACTCAGTGAAATTTCTCTTTAAGTTCAGAGAAAGATCCTTATGTTTCCTTTAGTGGTGCAGTTTTAGTTGAAATAGAATAAAAAAGTTTCCTATGTCAGTCTGTCTTTTTTGTAGGAAACATTTGAAATCCAGCACCTACTCTGCTCCCATACTTAGTGAGGTATCTGGCTGGGTCTGGAAGAACCATGAGCGGTTCAGTTAGAAGGCAGAAGGGGAAGCATCAAGTCATTCTATGCTAAAGAACTCGTAAATTTTAACCTCCATAATGAGGATTTCAAAGGATATAGGGTGTGTTAGTCTCGTCTGATGACAGAGACACATACAGGTTAGACAGTTGGCCAAGGTCTGCTCTATCCAGCATGAAAAGGGTACAATTTGGTTGTTGCTTTCTAGGTAAAGAAATGGGAGGTTCAAGGACACAAGGGGTCTTATACAAAATTAATTGCCAAGACTGGCCTAGAATCCAGACTTCTTGATAGCTTGTTTTGAATTTCTTAAATTGTATACTCTAACTGAAAGATTCCAATGCCACTGAGGAATAGATTAACAGAGAATTGTCTGTTGAACTCACTGAACATTCATGTTTACCTATTGTTCATATAACATTGGGCTAAGCATTGGGGATTCAGGGGTGAACAAAAGGAGTTGGACCCTACTACTCACTTGATGGGCTACTGGTCTTCTGGGGTGCCATAGGTGTGTCTGAGACAGCTGGTGCGATGGTCACAGGAGGTCAGTGTTAGCTGGGATGTGAGTAGGGGACATCAGGGACTTGTCAGGATGATCAGGCCTGGGAGAACTCATCTATGGATGGGGGTTATGTCTCAGGACCTCGGGGCATGCTGCCTTCATGGGGTTCCAGCAATTTGTGTTCAGACCAGAGCCTGGGAGCACAAGCTCTGTGTCAGCTAACCATTCAGGCGCCACGTGATAGTCTGCTAGGTAGGTTTGCTTTATCCTCCCCCACCCCCCACCCCGGGGAGCATTAGGCACTGCTCTGATGGTTCTATAGCTCTGTGTCTCAGTGAGAGGAAAGTGCCTCGAAGACAAGGCCTGCTTTTCTCCATTCCTGGACATCTCCAAAGGGAAACCCCTAGCAAGTCCCAGGAGGAAGTGGTTCTATACTGACTCATATTTGATAACTAGTTCTCTTACAAAAAATGGGGGGCAGAATTCTTGATTTGTTGTCCTTTCTAATTTCTGTGATGTTAACATTCTGCTCTTAAGCTACCGATGTGAAATGATACCAATAATTTCTATAATTCTTTTTTGCATGTATTATGTATGTTTGTGTGTGTGTGTGTGTGTGTGTGTGTGTGTGTGTGTGTGTCAGAGGACGACCTTGAATGTTATCCTTAGGTATGCTATCCACCTCTTTCTGAGACAAGTTCTGTCATCAGTCTGAAGTTGACTGATTAACCTAGACTGGCCAGGGAACTTCGGAAATCCATTTGTCTCACCCATCCCAGCACTGGGATTATAGGCACATATGCTTCTGGGGATTGAAAACGGGTCCTCATGCTTACAGGGCAAGCACTTTCCAAACCTAGGTATTTCTTTAGCCCCCAATTTCATAATTATTAAGTTTAGCAGACTTTTGGGAGCCAGTAGAAGATGGATGCCACATGATTTGACTTTAGCACCCCTAGAAAGAGGCACAATGTACCAGCCATGAGTGACCAGCTTCCGTAGTGGTTTTTGAGATGGGGACAGTATTAGCATGGACATGGCCCCTGGTCTTGTATTCACTTTCTGTACCTGAAAATATAGATTGATTTTTGACCATCTTCCTTTTTTCCCATCCTCTGCCTTTGAAGTTTTTCTCTTTTACCATTGGTTTACAAAAATACTTAAGAAAGGGCAAGAACAAAAATCTTGCTTTCCTTTTAATCAAGAGATATTTTTCAGGCTTGTTATTGATTTTTCTGTTATTCCCACAATGCATTAAGTTAGAAAGAAGTTGGCTTGATTTTTTTTTTTTTCCTGCAAAGGAAAACAAACAACCTTTGGGCTTTTTCTCACACCAGAGCCTGTTTCTTCTGAAGAGTTTTAAGAAGTGGGATGTCACACACCAGGGTCAACCTGAAAGAGGGTCACCTTTTCCCAGTTGACTCAGATTTTCAAAGCCACTCCTTTTCCCAGGATGTTTTAAAATTTTATTTGTTCAGAGTGGAAAGTAGAGCTGAGAATACTGTGGACTCAAGATGTGAATCCTGTTAATGAAATGGCGTTTAGAAACGAGAGCATTGCTGTCTTAGCTATTACATCGGCTGTGGATTAGTCATACTTTTCTGAGGACCCTGTCTGATCAGAGGCTTATTTTCAATAGCAGATTTTATGTGACTAAAGAGTTCCATTATTGGCTGCTACCTTCTGTGGACAGTTTCAGGGCAGATAAAAAAATGGATGTTTTTGAAAAGCAATTAAATGGGTGGTAAGCTAATTCTGGAGATGGAAGGATTTAATGGGGGAAAAATGACAAGTTGAAATATAATGGGGATATGAACCTTAAAAAAAGTGAATTTGTTATTATTGTACAGAAAGCCCCCCCCCCAGTGGTTGGTGGGGTGATTATCTGGGCTGTACTAACTGGCTCTGAAGCTCATGCCCCGGAGATGAGTGATACTTAATTGAAAAGTGGAAAGCCAAGGGTTAGAAGTCGCCTCATCGTTTCATTTATGTAAAAAAGCTTTGCTAATAACCACACATGCCTAACAGATGTTCTCAAGGAACATCTCAGAAAGAGAGATAAAAGTAAACTGTTTTTACAAATGAACCAAGAATAAGGAGTGAGAGAGGGAAGTCTGTGGGAGGACAGGTGGGGAAAGATCACCCAGGAGGCACTTCAGAGGAGTCCATCTCTTGCAGACAGATATGCCTGTCTGTCAGTCTTGTCCCTGCAACCTCTTAGCTACATGACAGTGTGCAACTCACCTCTCTGAGCTTCAGTTTTCCCCATGTAAACAATGTAAGAAATGATGGGAGAATTCAATGAAAGAGTAATGGGATGCACAACACACAATGTAAGGTCTTTCCTTCTCAAAACATAGGTGTATGTGGCAGACAATTTCATGGGTATGGCAAGCCCTTCCTTGGGCTGGTGGGATTCTATGGTCCTGGCTGATGACTTATAAGGGGGAAGTAAACCTTAGGGGCAATCCTGGCGCTCCCATATCTTCTGGGGTATAGACCCACAGGTATTAGAAATCCTGCCTGAAGGCTCTTTGGAGCAAGCATAAGGCTCTGATGAGTCGTGGGTAGGTAACTATCTACACACCAAGCTGGCTATCCACTGCAGACCAGTGGTGGCAGAAGAGGATGGGTAGTTCATTGTAACTTCTCGAAAGAGTTATTATTTTCTCTATAGATGCAGTACTGACTCATCTCAGAAAAAAGAAATTGGCACACATAAAGAAGCTAAAAGAAGAGAATGTAAAATATAATTTCCCACCCACAGTAAGACATTAGTATGTGATTTTCAAACTTTTCATCCTTAGTGAATGAAATTATTTCCTGAGGAATGAGTTCTACTTCTTATTATAAACCTACATTTGTTTCAATATCAATATCATGCTTTAAATAATTTGATGTCCCCAATTCCACATCCTAGAATACAACTGACTTTGGGGTGACTTCATAACTCATTTTGTGGTTTCCTGTACTAGTGAATATCCTAAAATATGTTCTGCCCTAGAGTGGATTTTCCAAGTCCTTCCTCATTTCCTGTGCATTTATATGCTACAGTATTAAGGGTTATTTGCTCTGGACAGTTGAAATCATGAACACTTGAATATCATTGGTCATTTGTTTTTACTTCTTTATAATAAACATATATTGCTTTATAACAAATAATTAACTATAAGAAACTTTATATAAAAATGTGTTGAAACCCTACTTTCAAATTCTATACTACCTATTATATTTTAAAAATTAATTTGTTTTATTCATTTGAGAGAAAGAGAGAGGCAGAAAGAGAGAGAAGAGAGAGAGAGAGAGAGAGTGAGAGAGAGACAGAATGATGGTGACAACAGGGCCTTCTGTAAATGAACTCCAGACACATGTCCCACCTTGTGCATCTGGCTTACATGGGTCCTGGGGAATTGAACCTGGGTCCTTTGTCTTTGCAGGCAAATACCTTAACAACTAAGCAATCTTTCCAGCCCTATACTACCTATTCTAAATATATAGCAAAGACACACACTTCTGTATTTGCATATTTTTAAATCTCTAGTTATGAACATATATGTTTTTATAGCAATATATTATGAAGATATTTTCACATCAAATACATTTTACCATATTACTTTATTGGTGCTTAATATTCTATTATATATCTATAATATAACCAACACTATATTGCTGATATTTGTTTTTTTCCAATATTTAAAGAAATATTTTATTTATTTATTTGAGAGACAGAAGGGGAGAGAGAGAAAGAGAGAGAGAGAGAGAATGGGTATGCCAGGGCCTCTAGCCACTGCAAACAAACTCAAGATGCATGTGTCACCTTGTGCATCTGGCTTCACGTGGGTACTGGGAATTGAAACTGGCTCCTTTGGCTTTGCTAGCAAACACCTTAACCACTAAGCCATCTCTCCAGCCTTTCCCCAATATTTTACTATTAGAAATGATGATCTGCAGAATCTTGTTTTGCACAACCTCAATTATTTCTCATGTTTTGTTTTAAGAGTGAAGTGGTTAAATTTACATTGGTGATAAAAGGCAGCCCACAATAGTAAATTACCTGCATAATGTAGCTAAACTAGGATATTGTATTACAGTGGGTTTAGTTATGTTCATCAAAATGTGTTTCAGTCCTGTATCTGTGTAGCTATGAATGTTAGCCTGCTTACAAAAGCAATTTTGCAGACACAGGCAAGTTAAGATCAAGATATAATGGAGTAAGAGCCTGCCATGCAGTGACTATTGTCTTGAGAAACAGACACAGAGACTTGAAGGAAGAAGGTCATAGGATGAGGGCAGACATTGTCATTGGGTGCCATAAGCCAAGGACTTCCAAAGCCACCAGAAGCTGAAAGAAGCACAGAAGAATTGTCCCTGCAGACTTCTCAGGGAGTGTGGCCATACTGACACCTGAATTTCATAATCTTGGCCTCCACTATAGTGAGAATATACATGCTGTTTTCTCTTCTCTTCTCTTCTCTTCTCTTCTCTTCTCTTCTCTTCTCTTCTCTTCTCTTCTCTTCTTCTCTTGCCCCTCCCTCTTTTCCTCCCTCCCTCCCTTCCTTCCTTCCCCCTCCCTCCTTCTGTCCCTCCCTCCTTCTGTCTCTCTCCTTCTTTCCTCTCCTTTCTTTCCTTCCTTTCCTTTCCTTTCCTTTTCCTTTCCTTTCCTTTCCTTTCCTTTCCTTTCCTTTCCTTTCCTTTCCTTTCCTTTCCTTTCCTTTTCTTTCCTTTCCTTTCCCTGGAAAGCCTGTGTAGTGGCTTGAATTAGCTGTCGCCCATAAGCTCATGTGTTCTGAATGCCTGGTCTCCAGCTGGTGGTAATTTGGGAGTT
Organism: Orientallactaga sibirica; assembly: GCA_036365145.1. NCBI lineage: Eukaryota > Metazoa > Chordata > Mammalia > Rodentia > Dipodidae > Orientallactaga > Orientallactaga sibirica. The sequence continues at coordinate 104,238,104 of JAEOAD010000001.1, read as the reverse complement.
GGAGCCTTACAAGAGAAGGCATTTTTCTGCAGGTGGACCTTGAGGTTTCTTAGCTTGCCAAAGTTAGTTTGGCTCACTCTCTTGTTGCTCTTAGCCACCTCCCATGACAGAGGTGACGTCCAGCCTCTGCTCATGCCATGCTTTCCCCTGCCATCATGAAGCTTCCCTTCAAGACTGTAAGCCAAAATAACAACTTCCCACCAGCTGCTTTTGGCCAGGTGCTTTGTACAAGCAACACAAATGTAACTGCAACAGCCTGACTTCCACAGCAGCTGGAGCAGTGTCCTTTTCCTGGGTCGCAAACCAACGGGCAGAGAGATAGTTCCACATCCTGCCATCAGGTGTCTCTTTGGCCATGGGTTCCAAGGTGAGAGGAGGGTCAAGCTAACTCAGCCAAAGACACTGGCCATGTGTTGTGCTGGTATAGGTGGGTGAGCCACACTCACCAAGCTCAGTGCCTCATGGGATGTTCCGTGATGGATGAGTGGCCTCGGGAAGATGGCATAAGTGACTGTGTAGAATCTGGGTGTGGCTGGTGAGGGGAACTAGGGAACTTGGCATCAGAGGAGAGGTGGTAGACTTGGAAAGGTTTATTGGTATTAGCATTCATGGGCAATGCCAGCTTTGGGGAAGTGCCCTTGGAAAAGATGGAGACATTGAGAGAGGTGCGAGGGGAGGGCAAGGGGGCGGAGTGTAATAGATGAGGAAAACGTGGAAAGTTAAGTTGGTGCTGCTGGAGAGGTTTCCTTTTGCGTTGGGGACTGGTATGAGATTCGTCTGTGATCTTTGCCTTTAGTATCCAGTCACTCCTGGTGCTTGTTCACCCTTATTTCCTGTTCCAACCAGGCCAAGAGTGACTCAGATTTTGGTTCTATACATTGGTGGGCTTTTTGCAGGATTATGTCCTTGAATCCATTTCACTGACCTCAGCCATTCACGCTTAGTAACTGAGGCCCAGCAAAACTGAGTCCCTGACTAATGGCTGTGGCCTGCTTTCTGGTGGGAAAATTGATTTAATGCGGTGAATCATTGTTTTTGCATCATCAGATAATTTTCTTTATGCCTACATGTTGATCATCAGAGGAAATAACTTTATGTGGAGCTAAAAGGGCTGCAAGATGCTGATTCTCATGGTGCATTATTTGATAGGAGAAAATTTGGGACAAGGACCCCATCAGCAGTGACTTTAACGTTTTCATTGCACACTAAGGCAGATGCATAGCTGCTCAGTATCTCACAAAGGAGGAGTCTGATGCTTCAAGGCCAAGGTTAGGCTATATAATATAGACAATTCCTAGGTAATGTTCAGAATGAGCTTAAAACTTTCCTGGGAATTATGCTCAGTTGTACTGGCTCATTTTCATTACAATTTTTGGAGAGAGAGAGGTTGTTCAAATGTGTTGTGGTCAAATTGCACCCTTGGCCACTTTGCATAAACGTGGGACCTGGACCCAGCGTTTGAGCACCTCTAGATAGGATTGGCATGGGGACTTTAAACATTGGTAAAAGGCTCCCTCTATTTCTATCTTGGTCCTCTGTCAAACCTGACTTCATGTGCAAGGTCAGCGATGCCAGCAACTATGTTCACATTTCAGTCCTAGGAAAAGGGAAAGAGGAGGCAAAGGTCAGATTTCCTTCATATTAATAGCAGAAAGTTACCTTGTGAGTTGTGTCATTACCCAGAATCTACTCCATGACCATGCATCTCATAAGGGAAGCCAAGACAAGGAGAAGAGAAAGGTGTACATGTGGCTGGCTGAGAGCGTGGGCGGGGACGATAGCTGGCTGTGCCTCCGACGTCTCACAAGGTAAAGCTCGTCTCCCCCTCAGGGAGTGGGTACGGGCTTGGAGTTTGCTTGACCTAGCACCCGAGATTGATAAGATGGACTCTTGGATACAGTGCAACATTACTGTGATTGGGGCATCCAATGACCCAAAGGGCCTTTGACACTGGAGTGATCAGGGCAGTCTCAGTGAGGCCAAGCTGAAGCCATGTTGGGCAGGGGTTTTCCTGTTGGCCCCACATCTCTGCAGGAAACACTGGGTTAGGAACCCACAAGCCCCTCCTTTAGAGCTGTGCTCTTTGAGGCGAGTTCCTCAACCTTTCTGTCCTTTAGTTTCATCTTTCTGAAGTGAAGATAGCAATGGTGGCCACCTAATAGGATAAGAAAGTATTGGGTAATTAAAGAAAATAGTATTTGTCAAGCGCTTTTAACAGCGTTGAGCACATAGAGTTCATTATATGAATTAGTATATAATAAACAAGTAAACTATTACCAGTATGTGCTTTAGTCCTTACATTATAAACCTTCCCTTCCACTAGGTTTATCAATACAGGGGCCTGATTTCATACTTGCTTCCTGGAATCTTCTAGAAGTTCCATTCAGGAAGGAATTAATTTATTATTTATTTATTTATTTATTTATTTATTTATTTATTGAGGTAGGGTTTCACTCTAGTCCAGGCTGACCTGGAATTCACTATGTAGTCTCAGGGTGGTCTTGAATTCATGGTGATCCTCTGCCTCCCTAGTGCTGGGATTAAAAGCGTGTGCCATCATGCCTAGCTTTTTTTTTTTTATTTGACAGAGAAAGGAGAGATAGAGAAAGAGAGAGAGAGAGAGAGACAGAGAATGTCTGAGCCAGGGCCTCCAGCCACTGCAAATGAACTCCAGACACGTGCGCCCCCTTGTGCATCTGGCTAACATGGGTCCTGGGGAATCCAACCTGGGTCCTCTGGCTTTGCAGGTAAATGCCTTAACTGCTAAGTCATCCCTCCAGCCCAGAATTTACTTTTCTCTTTGATAGATGCCTAGTGCCTGGGACAACGCCTATTGGCTTTTGATGGATGACTTTATTCACAAAATTTGGTGATTGAAAGGGACATGATGCCTGCCAGAAGCGACCTGTCTTCCTAGTTTCTTGTCATTCTATCTGCTACCAGATAGGTAGTGCTACAGCACCTGGAACTAACCATGGGCTGCAGGAAGGCTGCGGTATGAAGCCTCAGCCAGGGGGCAGTGGAGAGAAAAGTGACACTCGGGTTGTAGAATCTGGATTGAATTCTTGGTTCTGTCCCTAGCTACCTACAGGACTTTGTGGGATAGGGAGGATATGAAAGCCTTTGTTTTTCATCTATAAACTGGAAATGATGTTTATCTAGCTGGGTATTTGCAGAATTGGGTGTGTGAACTCATTAAAACACACAGGATCTGTTTTATATAGTCAGCACAGTGAACATATGATGCCCATCTGTAGTGGGAGAGGCTTCACTCCGTGTGGAGAGCACCTACTCGGACAACACAAGAGCTATAACATCAAAGAACTTGGCCCACATGAGGCTGCCCTTGAAAGCAGAGCTAGGCCTTGAGCTGGGCATGGAACTTGTATTAGAAGAGAGTAAGGATGAGTTTTATGAAGAAAAATCCCTCTAATTTGGGGGGACAGCATTTGCTTCAAATTGAGATTTTTTTTCCAATGCCAGGAAAATGCCATGCAGTATTTGAGGAGGCAGGCATATACCATTTTGCACAGAGTACGGTATGATTTGCTGTATACATCAGAGGTTGAGATAGTTGTGTACATCAGGGAGATGTGATTTCAAACTCTGGGGGCAGATAAAGGAACTCTGGGAAACAATCGGGAAAAATATGGGGAAATGTGGAAATGAATAAAAACAGTGTGGAGGAAGGGATACGTAATCAACAGACAGTATACAGGAGGGATCCCTTTGGCACCTTTGCTCTCTACTTCTAATGAGCTCAGGTAGGACCTTGGCTGAATATTATTTTGGTGAGATTTGTCTCAACTTAAGGATGCAAAGCCAGAAGGTGTCCTAGATTTTGCAGTCAGGTTTGCATTGCTGCCAGAACACACCTGACCAAGAGCAGCTTGTGGGAAAAAGGGTTTATTTACTTATTTTTATTTTTTAATTTGAGAGAGAGAGGAAGAGACAGAGAGAGAATGGGCGCGCCAGGGTCTTTTCACCTGTTTTGTTTACAGACTCGAGGGGAAGCTCCTTGATTGCAGGGAAAACAATGGCATGAACAGAGGCTGGACATCACCTCTTGGCCAACATCAGGTGGACAACAGCTACAGGAGAGTGTGCCAAACACTGGCAAGGGGAAACTGGCTACAATACCCATAAGCCCTCCCCCAATAAGACACTGCCTCCAGGAGGATTCAATTCCCAAATTACCATCAGCTGGAGACCTAAACATTCAGAACACATAAGTATATGGGGGACACCTGAATCAAACCACGGCATTCTGCCTCTGGCCTCCATAAACTGATAACCATATATGATGTAAAATCCAATGCATTAAAAGTCCCCATAGTTATTATGATGTTCAAACATCGCCATAGTCCAAAGTCTTTAATTTGAGCCATAATCCCTCCCCCCAAATCTAAAAAAAAAACACAATGGTACAGAATAAACATTCACACTGCAAAAGATGTGATTGGGCAGCGCATAGCAAAAAAAAAAAAAAAAAAAAAATTCAACCAATAGAAGATTTAAACAGGGCAAATGTCAAACTCTGTAGCTCCAACTCCAGTAACTCTAATCAATGACAGTGACAAGTCTCTGGAGTTCCAATTCCTCCCCTCCAGTTAGGCTACTCACAGGCCTGGAAAACTCTCCTTGGCATCCATCCCATAGTCCTGGCATCTCCGCTGGGTCTCCACTGCAACCCATGGTTCATCCTCATGGCTCCACTGGGTCTCCATGCAGGTAATTCAACAAGCCTGATTCACAGTGCCCATGGCTGTTTCCAAAATACAAAACCATGTTGCAAATTCAATGACCCTCTCTTTCCTCCATTTTTTATACTCCATATCACCAAGTGGACTTCCAACTTGTTAATCCAGGGGGGAATAAAGCAGACTTTGTAGAACAGGACACTCCTTGAGCACTCAGGCCCCTTCAAAAGAGTCTGCATTCTTCCTGTTGTCACAATGCAGGTCAGCTGGCCCAATCTCAAAAGCTGTAACCTCTCGTACAATTGCAGCTGAACAGGCAGCAATTTCACCCAAAAATTTCATTTTATCCCTCTGGTGACACCAGTCCATTTCTATGCAAAGCAACCCTGTACAAGTTCTCAGGACACGGGCATAACAGCAAGTCTCACACACAAACTACCTCTAGCCCAGTCCAAGCAAAGTTCTTTCTCACTCTCACAAGCCAAACCTCACAGGCCCTAGTTCTGATTGCATTCAGGTCTTTCAACTCTGACCAGAATAGTCCATCAAACTGTACTTACAACACTGGAAGGTGGCTCTTAGGCCAATGTTTCAAATTCGTCCTGCAAAGCAGTTCCAAATGGCCAAATCCTGTCAGGTTTCTAGCAGCAGTGATGTCACTCTTGATGCCAATTTTACTGTTGCAGACAGGTTGGCATTGCTGGCAGAAAACACCCAGCCAAGAGGAGCTTGTGAGGAAAAAAAGGGTTTATTTTGGCTTACAGACTAGAGGGGAAGCTCCATGATGATGGGGGGGGGAATGATGGCATGAGCAGAGGGTGGCCATTACCTCCTGGCCAACATCAGGTGGACAACAGCAACAGGACAGTGTGCCAAACACTGACAAGAGGAACCTGGCTATAACACCCATAAGCCTGTCCCAATAATATATTGCCTCCAGGAGGATTCAGTTCCCAAATTGCCATCAGCTGGGAACATGTAAGTTTATTGGGGACGCTGAATCAAACCACCACACTGGATAACAAAGAATGGAAATCTTGTTCATTACAAATGGCAGGTAGAACAACAAAAACCTTGATGTCTTTGAACTCAGTGTAGCAGAGATTGTTCCCGTTGGGTGTTAGGAGTGATTTGGAACAAGGATGTGCACAAACTCTGCTTCTGCAGGCAGGAGCCTCACATTCAGAGAACTGTTTTACAAGTCATAATTTGGGACCTGTGATCTGATCAAGTGTTCCTGGGTCAGGGTCATCTCCAAGTCAGGGTTGAATCCCACACAGAACTCATTTGGATGGCCATTTATTTATGGTGCTTCTCAAAGATCTGTAGGTCAAATACATCCACTTCACAAAGTTAAGCAGGAAAAACTCTTTCATGCAAGTGACTTCTGACATTAACTATCTGTAGCAGACAGCTTCAGGTTCGCTGAGATGAACTTCCAGATCAGGCACAGTTATGGAGAAAGGGATATTATTTCTTGAAGCTTACAGATCCAGGGGAAGTTCCAATAATGGCAGAAGAAGCTGGCCTGCCTTCACAGGGCCAAGCAGAGAGAGAAAAAGCCAACCAGGCACATAGCACACTGAGCAAAACTACAGCCCCAAAAGCCATAGCACACTTCAGGAACTCCTATTCGGCACACTTTGCATATCTTTACAATGGAATCTCAAACCATCACCACACCTTAAAACTGGCCCCCAGTGACATTGCCTCTAGCAAGGTGATTGCAGATGCAAACTATAAACTAATAAAACGCTGAATATATTGGGGGACATATATTCAAACTACCACACTATCCAAATATTATCATAGCAGTCTTCTGGAACACTTGTGGTGGAAAGTGGTTATGTGAATCACAGCCCGGTTTGAGGCAGACCTGGCATAGCCTGTGTCGTTTCTAAAACTGCACTCTCAGGCAGATGGTAACTTCATCTATCAGTAGGACAAGTGCTCTATCAAAATTAAAATGATGGAGCCGGGTGTGCCTTTAATCCCAGCACTTGGGAGGCAGAGGTAGAAGAATTGCTATGAGTTTGAGGCCACCTTGAGAGTACATAGTGACTTCCACTTCAGCTTGGGCTAAAGTGAGACCCTACCTCAAAAAACAAACAAAAATTAATTAATTAATAAATTAATAAAATGTTGATAATCATGAAGAAAAATGCAGACATTGCACAAGGAAACATCATCTAATAAGGAAAAGAAAGCTTCCTAAATCTGAGAGATATGGAACTTAGCACATAGTGTCTGTCATCGTGGCCAGCAGAAACTGAGACAGATAAAGGGGAACCTACTTTTCCATGGGGCACTGAGAAGGTGATAGGGAATATTAAACTGTTTTTAAAATCAGGTTAAGTCTCTTGTGTTAACAGTAAGTTGTTTACGTTTCTATTTGTAAGGATTCCTGATGTTCATTAGCCTGTTTATTTGCAAAGAAGTCGGGGATGAAGGCACGTGACTCACTAATCGGCAGTTGTTAGATTCTTTCCTTGCTGCCCTTGACTGTTTTAAGCAAAAGAACTGTCCATGGAACAGCCAACCAGACTACCCTTATGGCAACCACCTTGACGTTCCACGGATGCCTTGAAAGCAAACCTGGCAGCGGATGGCCCTGCACCCTGAAGGCACAGTCCCACCAAGGGCTACTATAAAGCATGTACCAGACCTTCTGCTGTGAGAAGCCATTCCCACTGTGGCCAAAAGTGGAGCATTTCCCTTAGTGGTCTAGTGGAAGGACCTGTGAATGATGCTAGGAGGCAAGACTATGATTGCCTCAATCCACAAGCCCTAATTACTGTGATTGGTGCTAAGAAATAAGGCTGTGATTGGTCTTAACACAAGCCTCAATGATTGTGATTGGTGCTTAGAGACAAGACCATTATTGAACTAAAACAGAAAACTCAATGACTATGATGGGTGTTAAGAAGCACAGCTATGATTGTCCCAAATAAATGATCATGTCTGGTCTAAAACAAGTGTTGGTCTCTTGGGCAATATAAGCAGGCTGCTCAGGCTCACTCAGGAAGTTGACTGAAGACATGTCCTGTACTTCCTTCTCTGTGTCACAGCATGAGGCCCTCAGAAGGCTGCTTTCCAGTGGTCTTGTTCTTCTTCTTCTTTTTTTTGCCTACTTTCAGTAGTGTGGAATGAGCTGATGACACAGAAAAAGCAGCAACAGAGACAGAAAGGTGACAGCTGTGACACGGGCAGTGGTGCCAGTGGGAACCTCATCTGTAGAAGTCCTAGTGGAAGCGAGCAACCCAGGAAGTGGTTGGTCTGAACCGTCCAGGCGGTGGCTGAATTGTGGAAGGGGCTGAAATGCCCAGCTCTTTGACAGCTGAAGATCAACTAAGCTACTCAATAGTGGTCAGGACAGGAAGAATAAGGGCAGCAGAAGTAGACAGAGATGACAAGAAAGGATGGAGAGAGGAGGCTAAAGAAGGGTCAAAAGCGCTAAGGACCCAGGAAAGAGAAACCGCAGGCTCCGATTTCCAGAAGAGTTCCAAAGAGCTGTGGAATCCTCAGAGCCAAAGGTCTCCGACCCCAGGGTGAGAAGTGTAGCAATAGCTGATGCCAAGAGCTGAGGAATCCCAACGTCCAAGGCTCATGTAAGAGCAGTAACACTTGGGGGACTCACGCACCCCACGTCCAAGGTCTGCGTGAGGACTGTGACACTAAAGGGTGCCACCTGATGCTGCTCCACCTCCCACCTGCCATGTCCATTGCTCACAAATTACGATAGAAGCAAGAGCTGATCTAGACTGACACTTGAAGAGTTTCTTCCTGCCTACCTGTCGTTTCTACCCAGAAGAGCAGAAGAACCCTGGCCAGTTGATTGGTGACATGTTCACATATATGCAGTGGAAAGACTTGTCTTTCCAGGATAATGTACAGAATAGACCATTCATTCATTCATTCATTCATTCATTCATTCAGATGACATTTATTGAGCACCTTCTAGGTGCCAAGAAATATGCTAGGACTGAAGAATTCAAAGATGTGTTTTGGAGCCGGGCGTGGTGGCGCACTCCTTTAATCCTAGCACTCGGGAGGCAGAGGTAGGAGGATTGTGTTGAGTTCAAGGCCACCCTGAGACTACATAGTGAATTCTAGGTCAGCCTGAGCTAGAGTGAGACCCTACCTCAAAAAAAAAAAAAAAAAAAAAGATACTCAAAGATGTGTTTTGGAAATAGCCTTGGATACTACAAGTGGTAGCTGGAGCAAGAATGGACATGCAAACATACATGCCTATGTGAGAAGTGGTCTAATGGTGGTGGGAGATAGCTCAACTGGGAAAGTGCTTGACATGCAAACAGGAGACCTGAGTTCAGATCCTTGGCATGCATGTGAAAGTCAGGTGTGCAGCACGAGCCTGTAATGCCAGCGCTGGAACTCAGGTGGAGATGGGAAGCTCTCTCAAGGCTTGCTGGTTAGCCAGTCTAACTGAATTGTTGAGCTCCAGCTTCAGTGAGGGACCCTTTCTCAAAAAATAAGGTAGAAAATGAGCAAGGAAGCCATCCCAACATCGACATCCACATTGACACACACGTGAACCCATACCATATGGACATGCATTCCACACAAACATACACACAAAAGAATTGGTCCAAATGGGATATGTGGAACAAAGAAGTGTTCTTGAGAAAATAGGAGGGGAATTGGACAAAAGCCTCCTTAGATGGAGTCTTTATTTTCTGTCTGGAAAATATAACTGTCATTTTAACCAATGTAGAGGTACACATGCACACATATGCATATTCATTCATGCACACATGCATATACACTTAATTCAATCCGAGATTGTCAGAAGGTTGCAGATGACAGTAGATGGGCTCTAGAATTCTCTGAAGCCAGGTTTCAAATAATGAGACACTTAAGGAATACTTCTAACAGCAACAACAATGAGTCACCTGGATGGGGAGGAATTATTCATTCTAAGAAAAACTAGGGTGCACTTTTCTCCTGCGGCAAGTTTGGAAGATGGAACAGATGAGATGAAAAGGATTCAATGCAGTGGAAACAGATAAAATATTTAATAACCTTATAAAAAAGGAATGGAAGGAGCCATTGTTTGGGAAGTAAATGGAGATTTTCAGTGGCCGTTCTATTACGTTTGTCCCTTCCAACCTCTGCATCTGATCTCAACCATGAACTGGGTCTATTTTTTTCCACCTGGTCCGTGGGGTCTGCCTCTCTGATTGAATTCACCTGATCACTAGTCTCAACCTTTGTAGCTGAATTATTTGTGTCCAGAAGACATGTTGATTCAGAGGAAGGGACTTCTGCAGTCCCTTGGAGCAAGGGGGTGGCAGCTTGGTGCCATTTGGAGGAGACTGTTAGGGGTAGGTGCAGGGGTGGGGGACAGTGTGGGAAATCGTTGCAAGGATGCAGCCTTCCCCTGTACTCCCTGCCTGCCTTTTCTAGAAAAACAAACATTCAACAGGGAGATTAAACCAGTTCAGGGCAAGTCTCTCACTGTCCAGGGTGCATTCTGGAATGTCTTCCTCATCAGGTTGCTATGAGCACTACTGAGTTACAACAGGATTGCATGTGCCTTGCTGTCTTAGTGTTGGCTGTTGTGACTGACTGAAGAATTTCAGATATATAGAAAGAGGAATTAAGAGCTTCAAAAGTATACATATTTTACATATAAAACCGAATCTCAGAGGCAAGGTGCATATGTGTATACCTGCATGTATTGCTAGAACTATTTGATGAAGGGGCTAGTTAATTTCTCCGTTATTTGAGAACTTTCTAGATACTAAATGTTGTAGTCACAAGAGTGGTGTGTCCTCCTGTCCAGAGGCAGAGAAATTTCGACCTATACGTCCGAGAACACTGAAGTCATTCACGGGATGTTAAAACTGGCATTAATCCAGATGTTTTTGCCCAAGCCTTGTCTTTTAGAGATGAGAAAACATTCCAACAGCAAGGCTGTCTCGAGACCACATGGGACCACGTGCAGAGGCAGATTATAAACTGCTTGAGAAGAGTTGAGAGAGGAGGAGTTGGAGCTCCCTTCAAGTCCTTCTCATCTCATTAAGATAGTCCTCTGACCAATGCCAGGATGAGGGGTAACCAAGCACACAGTAGCTCAGGACAGCGGATGACAATGACTATGAACTTGAGAAGCAGGCTTGGACATGTACCCCTGGCTTTCTTTGACTCCATTTCCTTGCCTTTGTCCCAGATGCCATCTCTACTGACCATGCAACTGGAGTGCTTGAGCTGGTATCCCTGGTCGTGGGGAAACCCAAGCTGATCTGGTTTCCTGGTGCTGTGCATGTATGTGTGAGTGAAGGAGAAACAGACAGACAAAGAAGGAGTCAGTCCCTGGGAAGTCCCAAATGGGCTTGGAAGAGCGTCTGAAACCATGAGAACCACCCTCATCACATCTTAACACTTTCTTCTACTGGTCTGTTATATCTCAGATTCAAGCAAAAAAAAAAAAATACCCCACCCCTCAAACTAAAAGTAGGCAAGCCAAGAACAAAGTCCAAATAAACTGTACTCTTCCTTGAGGGAGAGAGAACTGTATGCTGCGTGATGTGTATGCATGTGCTGATGTATGTGTTCTGCATGTGAGTGCCTTGTGACCAGAGAAGAACTTTGTGTGCCCTTCTCTATTACCCATCTGTGTTTTCATCTCTATCTCCCTCTCGCTCCCTCTCTCTCCCTCTCTCTTTGTGGGGGGCACACATGCACGAGAGAAAGATCTGTCTCTCCCTCAACCTGAAGCTCCTGTTTTTGATCAGTGAGCTCCAGTGATTCTCTGCTCCCCATCTCCAGCAGACTGGGTTGCAGTTGTGCCTAGCCATATCCAGCTTCTTATGTGGGTTTGGGGTGGCAGGATTCAACTTGAGCTATCTCAGGCTCTCCCAGGTCCTCATGCTTAAGTGACAAGCTGAGCCATCTCCCAGTCTTCTTCTTCTTTTATTTATTTGTTCATATTTATTTTTAAATTTAATTTCTTAGAAGGTTGTATTCTTATATCTTTATTTCCTGCCCTCATTCCATTGAGGACCTCCCTAAGTGGGGTTATTGGTATTTGCTGTAAGGTCCTGAAGTCCTCAGTCAGTTTCTGTAAAGGGAGGGACTGTATCCTGAGATATTCCTAGCCACCCTGTGGCTATTATAATCTTTCCACCCTCTTGGCAATATTCTCTGAGCCTTGGCGAGTGGGTTAGAAGTCTGATTTAAAGCCGAGCATGGTGGTAGACATGTTTCATCCCAGCACTTGGGAGGCAGAAGTAGGAGGAGTGCCATGAGTTTGAAGCCATGCTGAAATGACATAGTGAATTCATGAGTTTTGAGTGACCACAGTGTCTGTCACCATATCCCTGGAGCTGGTTGTCATGCTAGCAGTGAGAGCAGTACTCAAGTTATTGCTTCCTCTGCCATGTCTCCTGGGCCCCAGCAGATATGGTAGAAGTGACATATCTCATAGTAGGCAATTGGCTATCTTTTCTTGTACTGATGGATCCTGTGGATCTTGCCAGTATCTTTGCCATCTAAAAAATAAAACAGATTCCCCAACCACGGGTGAGAGGTGGTTTAAAGGGGATAAGCATAGTTATTTGAGGGATGTTTCCTTGATGTGTGTACACATTCTTCTTAGCCAAAGAGCAGTGGAGGTTTTTCTCTGGAGTCTATAAATTTTCTACCTATGGGATTCTTATTGGTTCCCAGTACCAGGTATGAGTCTATTTCCAATGAGGGGGCCTGATATCCAATCAGAGAGCAGTTGATTACCTGCATAGGGTGGGTGCCACTTTTGCACAGGTGTGTATTTCTCAGCCATCCAGATGAGAAATACACACCTGTGCAAGAGTGGCACCCACCCTATGCAGGTAATTTTATGGCTTTTAAAATATCCTGCTTATTCATTCTCTTGGTGGCCATTATCCCCCAGCAGCTCCCAGAGCCCTTTCTAGCACTATGAGGGCTAGACAAGAGGAACCTGGCTTCCTTCCACGCTCTCTCATGGTCTCTCAATGTCTTGTGACTACAGCCTGTGGTGTCTTCAGCAGTAGGGTCTTACCTTTTAGCTCTGGCAGGTAACCCAATGCTTTTTGGCAATGGCCTGCATCATTTTAGAGACTCCATGGGTCTTCCTGACTAGCAGCTCACTGTTGGGGATAATCCAATTCTGGCCCTGGGATTTATCAGCCAGAAAGCATGGTTTTAGGATTAAGCTTTTCTCCACCTTTTGCAAGGCACTTCAGTAAACACCTCCCACCTTTTATTCTTGTAGAATGCTGTCCAGGAAGAAGGTTTCTATGTTACTGATTAACATTATCATTAGGGTTTTTTTTTTTTTTTTTTTTTTTGTTTTTGTTTTTTTTGGTTTTTCAAGGTAGGGTCTCACTCTGGTCCAGGCTGACCTGGAATTAACTATGTAGTCTCAGGGTGGCCTTGAACTCAGCCATCCTCCTTCCTCCGTCTCCTGAGTGCTGGGATTAAAGGCGTGTACCACCACACCCAGCAACATTATCATTAGTTTTATACAATCCTTCCATTTCCCTGTGCTCCCCTAGAACCTCTTGTATTCTTTCTTTTATTTTCTTTTTTAGTGTCAGTCAACTTTCTTGTCAAGTAGTCCCCTCTCCTCTCCCTCCTATTTTCCCTTTCTCCAAGCTTAATTCTAGCTCCATGTCAATACTTCTGATGTTTACTACCACTTACAATCAACTCAAGCTCTTCCAGGTTAGGAACCACATATGAAAAAGAGCATATGCCTTTTGTCTTTCTTTTCTTTCTTTCCTTCTTCCTTCCTTCCTCTCTCCCTCCCTTCCTCTCTCTCCCTCTCTCACTCTCTCTTTCTTTGTTTCTTTGGTTTTTCAAGGTAAGGTCTTGCTCTAGCCTGGGATGACCTGGAATTCACTATGGAGTCTCAGGGTGGCCTCAATCTCACAACGATCCTCCTACCTCTGCCTCCAGAGTGCTGGGATTAAAGACGTGCACCACCACACCAGGTCTGCATTTGTCTTTCTGAGCCTGTGTGAGCTCACTTGGTATTAGTTTTTTCTAGGTCCATACATTTTCCTGCAATTTTCATTATGTCCTTTTTCCTTACACCTGGGTAAAGTTCCATTGTGTATATGTACCATGTCTTCATCGTATATTCATTGTATATTCATGTATATGTACCATGTCATTCATCTATTGATGGACATCTGGAATGTTTCCAGTTCTTAGTATTGTGGATATAGCGGTGAAAAATATGGTTAAACAAATGTCTCTGTAGTAAATAGTAGAGTTTTGGAGCTATATGCTGAAAGGGGGTATAATTGGATCAAATGGTAGATTTATTTTCAGCTTTTTGAGAAGTCTAGATACTGATTTCCATAGTAGCTGTACAAGTTTGCCTTCTCGCCAGCAGCAAATGAGGGTTTCTCTTTCTCCACACTCTCACTAGCATTTGTTGTCATTTGAATTTTTTTTTTTTTTTTTTTGCTTTTTTGAGGCAGGGTCTCATTCTGGCCCCAGATTTCACTATGTAGTCTCAGGGTGGCCTCGAATTCATGGTGATCCTCCTACCTTTGCCTCCCGAGTGCTGGGATTAAAGGTGTGTGCCACCATGCCAGGCTTCATTTGATTTTTTTGATGACTGCTATTCTGACTGGAGTGAGATGCTATACTCTTAGCTGGGTGTAGTTGTACACGCCTTTAATCCTGGCACTCAGGAGACATTCTATTCTAGATATTCTAGATACAGGGTCTTATTATGTTGCCTTGGCAGGCTTTGAACTCACTAGGTTGACTAGACTGGCCTTGAAGGAATCCTCCTGTCTCATGAGTCCTGGGAATTATAGGAATAAGCCACTACACCTGGCCTTCCATTATTTTCTTTCCTTCTTGCATGACTCTTAAGATTTCTTCCCATTCTTCCTATATTCTTCCTTTCTATTTTCATAATCAACACACACACACACACACACACACACACACACCCTAGATTCTTCATGTGGTAGAAAATGTGTACTTGTCTTTTTGAGCATGGCTTATTTAATGTTTTCATGTTCCATCCATTTTCCTGTAAATGCCATCATTTCATTTTTCTTTATGGCTGGATAAAATTAAAATACATACATATTTTTTTCTTTATTCATCCATTAATTGGTAGACATATAGGCTATTTCCATTGCTTAAGTATTGTGAATAATGCAGCAATAAACATGGAAAAACATGGCAAAAACTTCCTGATAAGGACTTCAGTAGTTGGGCAATAATCCCGAGAACTGTCAAATGAGATCACATGACACAAACAAGCTTCTGCACAGCAAAGGAAATGAAATGATCACCAGCTTGGAGAGAGGGCCTGCAGACTAGGCAAAAATCTTTGCCAGCTATACATCATGGGATTAGAATTGAGAGTATAGAAAAGAGGTGAAAATAATTAAACACCCAAAAATCCAATCAATACATGGCCAAATAGACAGTTCTCAAAAAAGAAATATGGCTGGGCATGGTGGCACAGGCCTTTAATTCCAATACTTGGGAGGCTAAGGTAGGAGGAGGATTGCTATGAGTCTGAGGCTAGTGTGAGACTACAAAGTGAATTCCAGATCAGCCTGATTTGAGACCAGCCTTAGGCTACAAAGACCCTGTCTTAGCCTCCCTGCCTCGAAAAGAAAAACCCAAACAAACAAACAAGAATAAACCCTCAAGATTAAAAAGCTGTGATCCAGGCCACTGAGTGATAAGTTGTGCAAGCTTGGGAGCCTGCTCTCATGGTGCAGCAGGGTCCTGGCCAGATCCCAAAGGGCTGAGGACTCCTGGACCGCCATCTTTGGATGGGGCGGGGAAGCCTAGTAGAGGACCGTGTAGTGCAGTGGTTATGTTCAGCGGGGCTTAGCTCCCCGGGACATTTGTGAGTGTGGCAGAGAGGGGGTTGGTAGTGAGTGGAGACAATGAACAGATGATGGAGCCCATCTGGTCTGTCACACTGAGGAAGTGGAGTTCAGGTCAAGTTCAACTTGGTCATTGCCGCACAAGGAGCTGTGGTTGGCATCTTAGTTACATAAATAATTCAAGGAGTAGCTGTCTAGGAAAAATCCTGAGGACTGATGGAATCTTTTTTTCCCCCTTACTAGGTAAAAATAGATAAAAGAAGGCTTGAAGTCTCAGTCTCACATGTGGTGGAAATCCAGTCCCAATTAGGAATACCTGGAGGCTTGCACCCTCCTTTTAGTACTTTCTCCCATTTACTGTGGTCACTGAGCAATTCTTGACCTTGACCTAGGCTCACTTTCTTTGGCTGTCCCTTTCATGTTATCCACTTTTTGCCCCAAATATATCACAGACTCTTTAAAGAATTTCTCTAAAACACCTCCATCTCAGGACAGTGGGCATAGTAGAGCTGGCATATACTCTACAAGGCAACTTGAAATACTTGCTGACTCTGGCTTTTGAGTCTGTGGAGGCCTTTCCCCTGTGTCAGGAACTTCCTGATGGTTCTTTTCTCCCCCAGGCTCCAGCCTTGCTCCCTTGAGGTGGGTCTTCCTCCACCTCGTGTGGACCAACCATGCCTTTCCATCTCTATCTACTCCTGGAAACTGCCCCTCCCACCTCCTTTATCCTAAAATATTAAGTAAAATTTACTTCACGCTGCTAATCCACGTACTTTTTGTTACTCTCACCTTCCATGTCATGTCTATAACCTTTCATATCCAAAATAGCTCTTCATGATGTTTTCCTAAATGAGTGTTTTTCCCAAGGGCACCTTGGCCATCTGAGTTTGAGATGACACATCCTTACCTTGCTGTGGTTTGATTATTGAAGTCATATTGAAATTTAATCGCCATCATTAAGTGCTGAGAAGGTGGTAACTGTGGTGGGAAGTAAAAAGGATTAGGTTACAGGTCATTAGGCACAAAGCCCCATGGCTGAGTCCTGGATGAAGAAAAGGCTGGGGAGATAGCTCAGCTGGCAAAGTGTTTGTCTTTCCAGCATGGAGACTCAAGTTTGAGCCTCACTACCCATGCAAAAATGCCAGGCATGGTGGTATGCATGGTAATTCTAGCACTAGAGAAGAGGTAGAGACAGGAAGATTCCTGCTGTTTGCTGGCCAGCTATTCTAGCCTTCTTGGTCATCTACAGGCCAATGAGAGACCCTGTCTCAAAGAAGGTGGGTGGCATCTGAGGAGCAACACTCCACGTTGTCCTTCAGCCTTCATGCACATGTGTACCCACACACATGAACATGAGCATGCACATAGAGTCATAAAAGAAGAGGGAGGCAGACTTAGATGCTCCCCACCTCTTACCATGTGATATGCAAACAGACCATCAACAGAGGGGCCTTTAGACATTGGACCTCTGGAACTATGAGCCCAAATAAAATTCTTCAAAAAGTTAGCCTGTCACAGGTGTTTTGTTACAGTAAGCACAAAAGAGATTAATACGTACTCCTACTTTATTAAAATACCAAGATTTCTGTTTTTGCATTATAATTAGTGTACTGAGAAGACATACATACATTTCAAGAATTGCTTAAACTATGATATCCAGACTTAAGGATGTGAACACATGATGACCTTTAAACACCCGATCAACGCTGTTTATCATGATGTCTTATTCTACCAGCATTAAATTATACTTACTGTGGCGCATACTATACCATCCTTAAGGAACACCTTCTATATTATGCATGCAAATTACTTCTCCATGAAAAGGTCTTTTCAATTTAATTTCAAGTACTGATTTCCTTTGTTTTTCTTTAAAAAAAAAAAATGTATTTGAGATAGATACAGAGAGAAAGAGTTAGACAGAGAGAGCAAAAGAGAGTATGGGTGTGCCAGGGTCTCCTGCCCCTGCAAATGAACTCCAGACACATGTGCCACTTTGTACATCTGGATTTACATGGGTACTGGGGAATCAAATCCAGGCTATCAGACTTTGCAAGTAACTGCATTTAAATGCTAAGCCATCTCTCCAGCCCTTGATTTCTTAAATTAATAAGGATAAGGGAAAGAATAAGGATTTCTTGAGAACTTATTAAAGTTAGATTGGGGGGTGGTGATTGTTAGGTGTTATCTTAATTTATTCTAACAATGTCCTGTGGAAGGGAGGGCAGCAAGCACCCTGGTTTGGAGAAGTGAATAATCAGAACTAGGAATGGAAAGATGTTTGAGACAACACAACTGGGGAAGAGAATGTATAAATCTGCTCGCCTTCATGGAGGCGAGAGTCACAGGGATCACACTGTGAGCACTTTTTACATGCCCACCTCCTCTCTCACGCCAACTTCCCACCTGACACTGGGGTGTCTCTGACTTTCTATTCCCTCTTTCCCTCTTGTTTTCCTCTAAACCTCCAAGGGTCATTGGTCCTGTGTTCTACCAATGCCAACTGCAGCCTGGCTCCTAATTTTATTCTTTCGTACCCTAGTTTGACCTTGAGTCCTGTCTGGAGTACACTAAGCATAGAATCTGTTGACTTCTGCCCTTAGTGCTTCTTTCCCATTCCACCCTTTACTGATGCCTAGCAGCCTTGCCTCCGGGACCTTGTTATGGGCATGTGACCAAGAATTTGTGCTTTGAGATGGAAAGATGAGGGTCAAAGTTGCAAGTTGGCTGTCAATCATTTGTTACTTAAACAACTTGCTTAGGTTTTTTTTTTTTTTTTTTTTTTTAATTTCTGCAGTACCAAAAGGAATGCACGACTATGATATTGTTAGGCATGAAAACAGGAGACCTTAAACTTGGAACTTGTATATGACTATCATTGTGGTGCCTGTTTTAAGCAGAATCCCCTCCTCCTCTCCCCTCCTCAGCCTTATCTTCCCTCCAAAGTCAAGCTGTTCCCAGGTGCTTATCTGTCTTCTGCTTTGCTGTCTTCATTCACTTTCTGGTGTAGTAACCGTATTGCAGACTGGTTAATTTACAAAGAAAAGAAGTTTGTTTAGTGCATGGTTCTGGATGCCAGTTACTTCCTCAAGAACTAATCCTGGAAGCACTTCCTCAAGAACTAATCCTTCCGTGATCCCTTCTCAAACTATCCTCTTTGAGTATAGCATGTTTTCCTGGGAGTAAGAGGAGAAGGGGAAGAAGGAGGGAGAGAGAGATAGTGATAGATAGATGGGGAGAGAGACAGAGAGTGAGAGATGAGAAATGGGGACACTATTCTGTGGATGCAAGAGATTGCTTTTTTTTTTTTTTTTTTTTTTTTTGGTATTGGTGTTGCATTTTAGAAGGCAATTCTCTTTGAGCATAGCATTGCTACTCAAAGTTCATTGGTAGCACCAAGATCTCTGCAAAAGTCCAGAGAGTGAGTTCCAAGACCATTCAACCTTTGTTGTACAAAGCTTACCAAGCAATTCTTATGTAATCAGTATAGAAGGGCCAGGTGGGAGGTTGAATGGGAGGGAAGAAGGGAAAGAGGGAAAGAAAGAGATGATGGTGGTGGAGAGAAGAGAGAGGTCACAAAAGGAGACTTTAGGAAGTTTAAGGATTCGGATTGATTAGGCTTAGTTCTGACAGATATGGAGAAAGTTGGGGTGGGGGGATTTAGCTCAGGTATTTGATTTAGATGGTTTTATTAATGAGATGAGGGTGAGCGGGAATGGTGCCAACTGATCGGGAAGCTGATATGCAGTAAGGAACGTGGTGAGTTTGAAGTGCTTGTGGGGACAGAGGCATGGATAGGGTTAGCAAAGCTTTTGGGATAGGACCCTTAAAACCAGGGAAAGAATGCTGGTCCGACAGAGTTTTCAACATTCTGTGCGCTCTCACTGTCATGGCTTTGTAATATGTTACTTTGGGTCTTGGTGCAGGCTGACCTGCATTTCCTGAAATTCATTTCTCTATTTCCTGGTAGAATGGGTCATGAGGAAGCATGTAGGGAGGTTTGTAGGGTGGAAGGGAAAGAACTTATGGCTGCTTATCTGCTGGCTCACCTCGCTGGTGAGACGCAGGAGGTTCTGATAACCTTAATACTATCTTCCGCTCTCACTCTGCACGTCAGCGTGTGTTTAACTCCCTGACAAAGGACTCTGGTTACTCACACTGTCAAAAGTGAGAAGCAACTAGAATTAAAAGATGTTCTAGACTATCTTCATGTGCTGGCTTTCACCCTCCTGCTATGGCTTCCAGCCTCTTGCTGTGGCTTCCAGCCTGCAGCTGTTCTCCTCCACTTATATCTACCTTCCCTTCTGTGCCGCGTGCTCTGGTTCTTCAAGCCCAGCATCAGAGGACAACCTTACATAGACAAATGTAGGCTTGAGGAGAGATTCTGCTTGAACCATTGGGCATTATTGAACCCTAATTGATGCTTATCAAAAGAAAGAGAAAAGCCAGGCGTGGTGGTGCATGCCTTTAATCCCAGCACTCGGGAGGCAGAGGTAGGGGATCGCCATGAGTTCAAGGCCACCCTGAGATTATTGCATAGTGAATTCCAGGTCAGCCTGGGCCAGAGTGAGACCCTACCTTGAAAAACCAAAAAAAAAAAAAAAAAAAAAAAAAAAAGTCCAGGAGTTACAGGTAGAATGTAGGCGAGCTGCTATTCTGTGTAATGAACATCTGTAGGAAGTGATCAGGTGAAGGCAGCTGGCGCTGTGGCTCTGGTTGCCTCAGCTTATTATGCCTTTTGTGGAGAAAGCCTCATGTCCACCTCAATGTCGAAGTTCATGGGTAATTTTGATACTGTTTATATTTTTTGCCTTGGTTTCTGACTTTGAGGTCAAATTCCTGCACGAGATGTGAGCCCACTGCACAGGTTTGGGAGTGGTTGGTGAAAAGAGGGAGAAAACAGGTGACATTCCACAGGGGTACTTAAAAAATGGAAAGAAGCAGGGTCAGATTGCCCTGCAATCTTTGCAAAAGATTTCTTTCATCTTTCTATTCATGTGAAAGGCATAATATTTTACATGTTATATTTAGAATTTATTAGAATTCTTATTACTTTTTGTTTGAGACAGAATCTCATGTAGCCCAGAGTGGCCTCAAACTCACTATTTAGCCAAGGATTTGAATGTTAGAGATTGAACCCAGGGCTTTGAACATTTTAGGCAAGTACTCTACCAACTTAGGTATATCCCTGGCCCTTAAATCTCTTAGTGAAAAGAATAAGAAGAACATCAGAGGCTAGAGAGATGGCCTAATGGTTAAGGCATTTGCCTGTGAGTCCTACAGACCCAGGTTTGATTCTCCAGTACCCACATAAGCCAGATGTGTAAATAGCACATGTGTATCGAGTTTGTTTGTAGTAGCTGGATTCCTGTTGTGCCCATTCTCTCTCTCTTATAAATAAAATAAATAAATAAATTTCAAAAAGAAATAAACCAGGATTGTCTTAGAATATTCTGTGCTACAGGCCTTCCAAGGCTCATTTTTTGAGTGTGTTGTTTGAGAATCAATAGTGTTTTTTATTTTTTTGACTCTGTATTTGCAGTACTTTGCTATGGTCTTGCTTCTGTTAGATATGTACATTGCTTTAGGGGAAAAATAGCAATTTAAACTGCTGACAGTATTTACGCATTTCCTGTGTACCATAGGGTGTCTGAGCTCACCATTAAAGTGATTCAGTCACTTGGAAGATGAGGAAGAATCTGACTCTAAGGCTTTATTTTACACTCAAAGAAAATAGAGCTTTTCTTCTTGCATTTTCTTGTAGCACTTCAGGGAGACTCAGGAAGACTGGTGGAGACAAGGAGGCTCGTGCATGGTTGCCTGCCTCCTTGATTATGGGCTTAGATAAGGCTTTGTTTTGAAATACAAGCAGGATTGCTTTGAGCTCAAGAATGAAAATACTGCTTGCTCCCTCTCATCTCGGGCCAGTTGCTTTGAGCAAGTCATTAACCTAACATTTCTGATTAGCCTAGATATTAGGCTCCCTTTGAAAGTCAAACTTGGCCTGTTCTTCAGGAGGGAGGACCAAGCTACAGCTTTGCCTGCTGAGTTCGTTATCCATTCAAAGGGCTGGGGCGGTGGTGGTCATGGTTCCCCGGGAGGTTGAGAATGCTGTGGTCCTTGGAAGGTCTCAGATTCCAGGAACCTCATTGCTTCTTCTGCCAAGAGTGTCCCCATTTCAATCTCACTTTGACTCCGTTGTGTAGCTTCACTTTGTGCAACTTGGTCTCTGCTGATGGAGCTGGTTCTTTGCACAGCGAGTTCATTAGGACTGCAGTCATAGCTTCCTGGTCTACCTTCTTATTCATCTGTCACTTGGAAACCTGCTTCACTTCCTGTCTTCACAATAGTGGTGATAGTTTTCATTAGCCAGATCCTTAAACTGGCAGGTGTTATGCTAAGCAATTCATAGCCATCACTTTATTCCTCAAAAATAATTCTATAGAGGGGTTGACGAGATGGCTTAGAGGTTAAGGCGCCTGCCTGTGAAGCCTAAGAATGCCTGTTCAAATCTCCAGGTCCCAAGTTTAGCCAGACGCAAGTGATGCAAGCATGCAATGTCACACATGCCCACAAGGGGGCGCATGTGTCTGGAGTTTGTCCACAGCGGCTGAGAGGCCCTGGTGTGCCCATTCTCTCTCTGTCTCTTTCTCTCTCTGTCTCTTCCTCTCTCTCTCTCTGTCTCAAATTAAAAAAAAATTCTATAGAATCAACCATTATGATCCCCAGTGTTGTATGTATGAAAACAGCATAAACAGCATTTCCAGGGCAATAGATTTTGTAGGCACTAAAGCCAGAGTTCAAGTTCTGCTAGATGCTGAATCTCTGCTCATCCTCCATACTCACACCTACTTCATTCAACAGTCTGCATTTCCCTCTGCCTGACTGTGAGCAGTACATCTGTACAGACAAATAAAAGAGCCCAGGTCTTAATTTGGCTCATCTAACATGACTTCCCTTGAGCATTTTGTTTCAAGGCTGAAAAATCTGCACATGGGCATCTCAATTAAAATGCCCTTGAAAAGATTCATTGGCAGATTGCTTTCATCTTGACCATAACTAATCACAGAAAAGGGAAAACAGGCCAGAAGTGGTCAGAAGCCGTTTTTGAAACACTGCATTTGATAGAGCTGGAGGAGTAGCTTTCTAAGAGTACATTTAGTTCTCCTAAGTTGGTCTGAGGCTCTGCAAGGTCTAAGTGAAATAGAATTTGCAATGTAATAAAAGGATATGACTGTAAAAGGATTGTGGATATCACACAGTTCTGTAGTCAGGTTTCTGGAAACACATGGACTTGGTTGATGTACAACCTCAGATGTTGATAGCACATTCAAGCCAATATCTTTCTCTTTCTCTATCTTTCCCTTCTCTCTTGATTTCTTCCCTCAAACATTTCTCATTTTTCTCCTCCCTCCCCCTTCCTTTTCCCTTTCTTGTCCCTTGTCTTCCCCTCACTTCCTTCCTTTCTCCCCTCCTTCCTAACTTCCTTCCTTCCTTCCTTCCTTCCTTCCTTCCTTCCTTCCTTCCTATCTTTCTTTTAAAAGAGGGAAAGAGGCTCTCATATAGTTCAGACTGGTCTTGGGTAGCCAAGGATAACCTTGAATACTGATACACCTAATTCTTCCTTCCAAGTACTGGGATCACAGGCATGTGCCACTGTGTGTTAGAGAGAGAAAAGAGAGAGATGATTAACAAGTCAATATGTATATAATAGGTTAAGTAGTGGTAAGCACTAGTATGAAAAAAATGAGACCAAAAAAGAGAGTGGTGGTACATATTTTTCAGATAGAATAGGATAGGAAGCCTCTTTGATGAGGTCAGATCTTAGCCGACACCAAGTGAATAATAACTTAACCATCCAAAAGTATTGGAAAAACAAGAGCAATCCAATCCTAAGAGTTCCAGATGGGAAGAAACAATCTAGATCAGAGGAGAAATTAATGAATTGGAAATAAGAATAAAACAAGTTAGATGTCCCTCCACAGATGAATGGATAATAAAGATGTGGTACATTTACACAATGGAGTTCTATTCAGTGGTAAAGAAAAATGAAATTATGAAATTTGCAGGGAAATGGATGGATCTGGAAAGGATTAATATGTGGATCCTAGCTACAAATGTGTAGACTTGTGTTTGAACTGGAACCAAAAATCGGTAGCAGAAGCCAGTAAGCTGGTAAAAGGCTATAAGGGAGGGAGGAGAGGGAAGGACTTAAGTGGATGGTATTGTATATATGTAAATATAAGAACAGATTACAAGGGAGGGGAAAGGCGTAAGCAAGGCCATAGGAAGAGAACGTGTAAAAGAAGGGCAGGGGGAGGGTCAATCAAAATTCAAGATAGTCTGAATAAGACTTATGTAAACCTACTTTTTTGAATAATGGCATATCTAGAAGCTATAGATTGTTACTAGAAAATTTTCAGTGCCTGGGATGGGATACCTTCCAGTGAGTTGTTGGCCAAGGAGGTCCCTGTAGCCTCCAAAACATTCAAGGCTATTGCCAAGGCCCTTGGTTTCCCTTGAGAAACAGATGGTAAGACCCTATTGCTGAAGTCATCTCTTACCTGAGAGGCAAGGTCACTAAGAAAGCAAGCTGGTGCTGGGCAGAAAACCTTCTCCCTGTTGACCAGCCAACTGAAAGCTGGAAAAAGCTGCACTGCATGTAGCCATATGGGAGACAGAAATCATCAGTGGTGAAAACAGTGGACACTGGAAAATTCAAGTTTGGCCAGACAAGCCCAATGACCAAACAGGTGCAATAGTGGTATGTCTGCTCTTGGGGAAACCAACTGCTCCCTAATTGGACTGAAGGCCCTCTCTATGGGAGGGAATACATGCCTGGTACTGAAAAACTAATCAAAAGTCTATGGCAGGGGAGGTCATGAGCCTTAGGGTTATAAAGCCTGCTCTTGTCTGGCTAAATGTATATATTATTCCCACCAAACTGTCCTGAAAGCACTACACTTAATGTTCACATTCACATATGTAGCAAGCAGACAGCTTCAGGTTCGCTGAGATGAACTTCCAGACCAGGCACAGTTATGGAGGAAGGGATATTATTTATTGAAGCTTACAGATCCAGGGGATGTTCCATAAAGGAGAAGCAGCCTGCTCTTCACAGGACCAGGCAAGAGAGCAAAATCCA
Organism: Orientallactaga sibirica; assembly: GCA_036365145.1. Lineage (NCBI taxonomy): Eukaryota > Metazoa > Chordata > Mammalia > Rodentia > Dipodidae > Orientallactaga > Orientallactaga sibirica. Next base: position 104,213,409 of record JAEOAD010000001.1, on the reverse strand, counting down.
ACCAGCCACCACAGCACACAGAGCAAAACAAAAAACTACAGCCAAAAGGTCACACAGCAGACTTCAGGAACTCCTGCTAGACACATTTGCATATCTTTACAATGGAATCTCAAACCCATCACCACACCTTAAGACCGGGCCCCCAGTGACCTTGCCTCTAGCAAGGTGATTGCAGATGCAAACTGTAAGTAACAAACCACTGAATATATTGGGGGACATATATTCAAACTACCACATTCCGCCCCTGGCCCCCAATATATTTAGCTCCTGGCCCCCAATAGATTTATAACTATCACACATTGTAAATTGTACTCAGTCCAATTTCAAAGGTTCTCACAGTCTTGACCAACTTAAGATAGTGAGTCCTGTACAATAAAACAAGTTAAATACTTTCAACATGTAAAGGCACAGAGTAAACATTTTAACTGATATAAGGCATAGCAAGGAGAAACTAAAACAATGCAAATTCAACCACCATCAGCAGTCATCAAACTTCTGCAGTTCAAGTTCAATATAACCAGAGACTGACAGTCTCCAGTTTTCCAATTCCGCCCCTCCAGCTGGGCAGAGTCGCCAGGGAAAACTTTCATCCCATGCCAACACTGCACTCCATGGTAGCCCTTTTGCACAGTCCTGGTATATCCAAAACATCTTCAGGTCTCCATGCAAACCACGGTCCATCTTCCAAAAGGCTCTTCCAGCCGATTCCTGAGGGTCTTCATGCCCTGCCTCATGTCGCATCTCAGCAGCGGCTCCTGGAACCATGTGCAACTCATGACCACTCCATGCATTTTTCATGCTTCCAAAACTAATACCAGGTGTGCAGGACACAGCCATATTCTTAATCCAGGGACAAAATAAACCATAGCCTTGAAAAGCAGGTTCCTTCTCCAGTCAGCTCTTTCCAAGAATTTGCATTTTTAACAGTCTTTCCTCAGGCATCCTCTCCATTGTTTTAATGTAAATCAGTCGTCAGGCCACCTTCCTTCCACCTTCCTTAAGATTGCTAATGTGGTTGACAATAGCAGCTTAACCAGTCTCAGTGCCTCTACTTTTAGCTTGCTTCAGGTTTTCCAACTCAAAATCTTAAAATCTCAGTCCGATATCTTTAGCCAAGCACATCAGTCCATTACAAATTTAACCTTGATCAAACTTTCTGGGCCTGGATAGCGGAACGTAGCCATCCCTTATGCCAGTAGCCCAGTTCCAACAAAGTCCTCTGCAGTCTTTCCTTCCCCTTAGAAAGCTCATAAGCCAAGCCTCGAAGTTCAATACTATCTGCACTTAGCATTCTCAAACTCTCATCAGAATAGTCCATAAAACTTGGCTTACCACTCCAGAAGGCATCTTCAGTTGCAAGCACCAAGTCCATGCCCATTCCTCCAAAACAAAAGTTCCAAAAGACGAATATCCACACGGTCAGGTTCATCTCACCCCACTCCTGGTACCACTTTACTGTAGCAGACAGCTTCAGGTTCGCTGAGATGAACTTCCAGACCAGGCACAGTTATGGAGGAAGGGATATTATTTATTGAAGCTTACAGATCCAGGGGATGTTCCATAAAGGAGAAGCAGCCTGCTCTTCACAGGACCAGGCAAGAGAGCAAAATCCAACCAGCCACCACAGCACACAGAGCAAAACAAAAAACTACAGCCAAAAGGTCACACAGCAGACTTCAGGAACTCCTGCTAGACACATTTGCATATCTTTACAATGGAATCTCAAACCCATCACCACACCTTAAGACCGGGCCCCCAGTGACCTTGCCTCTAGCAAGGTGATTGCAGATGCAAACTGTAAGTAACAAACCACTGAATATATTGGGGGACATATATTCAAACTACCACAACATATTAATGCTGCTCTCACTTCTGGTTAGAGAAGCTTCTCTTTTCAGATGGCGATGACCACTGGGATGACCCAAAAGGCAACATAGTGCTGAGAAGAAGGGACAGAGGAGTGTCCAGCACTGAAACATCTCTGTCACACCCTCCAAGGCTCAGGGTCCATTGTGGAAGAGGGGGCAGAAAGAATGTAAGAGCCAAAGGAAGGGTATGACTCTTTACAAAGCAACTGTCCAGACAGAAATTGGCCTTAATATCCATGACTTGCAGTGCCTAGCAATACCTTCACAAGGCCTTCATAATAGGAGAAAAATATGGTGACATCAAATTAAAAGAGAGATTAATGGAGAGAGGGAGGGGATTTGATGGAGAATGGAGTTTTGAAGGGGAGTAGGGGAGGGGAATGAAAATTATGGTTCATTATCTGCAAGTATAGAAGTTGTCAATAAAAAGTTAAAAAAGAAACCAAGTTAAAAAATGGATGAAATGAAGATCTGGGTTCTTCAAATAAATAAACAAGATTGATAAACCCCTGACAAAACTGATCAAAAGAAAAAAAAGAGAATAAATATTCACATAAATGAGAATACTCACATAAAAAGAGAATACTCACATAAACGAGATTAGCAATGAAAATGGAGAGGCCACAGCTGATACCACTGCGATTGGAAAGAAACACCAGAACCTATTTCCAGAACCTGTACTCCACAAAATTGGAAACCCTGGAAGAAATGGATGAATTTCTAGACACATATTGTAGCAGACAGCTTCAGATTCGCTGAGATGAACTTCCAGACCAGGCACAGTTATGGAGGAAGGGATATTATTTATTGAAGCTTACATATCCAGGGGAAGTTCCATAATGACAGAAGAAGCTGGCCTGCTTTTCATAGGACCAAACACACAGAGAGCAAAGCCATAGCCAGAAACCACACAGCACAGCACACCTCAGGAACTCCAACTAGGCACACTTTGCATATCTTTAGATTGAAATCTCAAACCCACCACCACACCTTAAGATCCACCCAGTGACACTGCCTCCAGCAAGCTGGCTGCAGATGCAAACAACAAACTAATAAAACACTGAATATATTGGGGGCTGTCTATTCAAACTACCACACATACTATCTACCAAAACTAATCCAAGAATAGATGAATTATGTAAACAGACCTATTATTTCCAACAAGATTGAAAAAGTAACTAAAAACCTCCCTCCTACAAAAAAAAAAAAAAAAAAAAAAAAAAAAAGTCCAGACCCAGATGGATTAACTGCCAAATTCTACCAAACCTTCATCTAAGAACTGAAACCACTCTTTCTCAAGTTATTTCACACAATTGAAAAACAAGTAATGCTCCCAAACTGCTATGAAGCCAGCATTACTCTAATACCAAAACCAGATAGAGATACAGCAAGAAAAGAAAATTATAGATGGATATCCTTAGATGCAAAAATTCTTAATAAAGTCCTTGCAAACTGAACTCAAGAACACATCAAAAGCATTATCCACATCAACCAAGTAGGTGTCATTCCAGGGATGGCTCAGCATATGGAAATCAATACATGTAATACACTACCTAAATAAACTTAAATACAAGACCCCCATGATAATTTCAATAGATGCAAAGAAGGCCTAGGGAAAATATAACATAACTTTATGAGCAAAACACTGGAGAGAATAGGGATGAATACACCATATCTCAACACAATAAAGGCTATATATAAAGCACCTAAGGCCCAAATCATATTAAATGGAGAACAAGTATATGGTAGTTTGAATATATGTCCCCCAATATATTCAATGTTTTATTACTTTATAGTTTGCATCTGCAATCACCTTGCTAGAGGCAAGGTCACTGGGGGCCGGTCTTAAGGTGTGGTGATGGTTTGAGATTCCATTGTAAAGATATGCAAATGTGCCTAGCAGGAGTTCCTGAAGTGTGCTGTGTGACCTTTTGGCTGTAGTTTCGCTCTGTGTGCTGTGGTGGCTGGTTGGCTTTTGCTCTCTTGCCTGGCCCTGTGGAGAGCAGGCTGCTTCTCTTGCCATTATGGAACTTCCCCTGGATCTGTAAGCTTCAATAAATAATATCCCTTCCTCCATAACTGTGCCTGGTCTGGAAGTTCATCTCAGTGAACCTGAAGCTGTCTGCAACAAAGTAGAAGCATTCCCTTTAAGATCGGGAACAATAGCCAGGTGTGGTGGTTCATGCCTTTAATCCCAGCGTTCGGAAAGCAGAGGTAGGAGGATCGCTGTGAGTGTGACACCACCCTGAGACTACAGAGTGAATTCTAGGTCAACCTGGGCTAGGGTAAGACCCTATCTCGAGAAAACAAAGCAAAGCAAAGCAAAGAAAAACAAAACAAAACAAAACAAAAAAGACAAAAAGATTGGGAACAAGACAAGTGTGACTACTCTCACCACTGCTTTTCAACAATAGTACTGTAAAATCCTAGCCCAAGCAATATGACAGGAGAAAGAAATGATAGGGATATGAATTAAAAGGAAGAAGTCAAATGAGCCCTATTTGCAGATGACATGTTTCTATACATAAATGATATAAAAGACGCCACCACAAAACTTCTAAAGGTGATAAATTCTTTCAGCAAAGTGGTAGGAGACAAAAACAATACACAAAACTCAATCATGTTCCTTTCTGCCAAAGACAAATATACAGAGAAAAAGATGAGCAAAGCTATCCTGTTTTGAATAGCCACAAAAATTAAATATCTAGAATATCACTAACCAAGGAAGTGAAACACATGTACACAGAAAACATAAAATCACTGAAGAAGTAAATTGAGGAGGACACAAGAATATGCAAAGACCTACCCTGCTCCTGGATTGGAATAATTACTATTTCAAAAATGGCTATTTCTACCAAAAGAACTGTACATATTTAATGAAATTCCAATAAAAATTCTAACATCATTCTTCCCAGAGTTAGAAAAAACTAGTCTCAAAAAATTCATATGGGAATACTAAAGGCCTTGGATGCCCAAAATTATCTTCAGCAAAAGAAATACTTCTGGAGGTATCATCATACCTGATATCAAGTTACACTACAAAGCTATAGTAATAAAAACTGCATGGTATTGGCACAAAACAGGCATATAGATCAAGAAATAGAATAAAAGATCCAGGTCTAAGATCAAGCACTACAGATACCTGATATTTGACAAAGGGGCTAATAATGCAAACTGGAGAAAAGACAGCATTTTCAACAAATGGTGCTGGAGAAATTCAATAAACACATCTAAAAAATGAATTTAGATCCATTTTTTCTCACCATGCACAAAAATCAACTCCATATGGATTAAGAACCTTAATATAAGACCTGAAACTAAAATGATTGGAAGAAAAAATAGGGAGAATACTCCAAGACATAGAATTGGGGAAAGAATTTTTTAATAAGACCCTAGTAGTTCAGGAAAAAGATCTCAAAAAATTAACAATTGAAACATCAAACATTCAACTCAAAAAATGGGGTACAGACCTGAACAGAGAATTCTTTTTTTTTTTTCTTTTTCTTTTTTTTGGTTTTGCAAGGTAGGGTCTCACTCTGGCCCAGGCTGACCTGGAATTAACTATGTAGTCTCAGGGTGGCCTCGAACTCTCAGCGATCCTCCTACCTCTGCCTCCCGAGTGCTGGGATTACAGGCGTGCGCCACCATGCCCGGCTGAACAGAGAATTCTTAAAGTAAGAAATACAAATGGCCAATACTCATTTAAAGAAATGTTCAAAATCCTTAGTCATCAGGAAAATGCCAATTAAAACAGTTTTTTTAGAGAGAGCGAGAATGAGAGTGCAAGAGAGAATTGGTGCACCAGAGCCTTAGCAACTGCAATTAAACTCTAGATGCTTGTGCCACCTAGTGGGTATGTACAACCTTGCACTTGCCTTACCTTTGTGCGTCTGGCTTACATAGAATCTGGAGAGTGCTTGAACATGGGTCCTTGGGTTTCGCGGGCAAGTGTCTTAACTGCTAAGCCGTCTCTCTAACCCTAGAATAATTTTGAGATTCCATCGCACTGCAGTCAGGATGGCAATTATCAAACAATCAAATGACAACAAATATTGGCAAGGATGTTGGGCAAAAGGAACCCTTATTCACTGCTGGTGGGAGTGAAAACTTGTACAACCACTACGGAAATCAGTATGGAGATTCCTGAAAAGATCAAGATAGATCTTCCATCTGATCCAGCTATTCCACTCCTGGGCATTTACTCAAACACTCCATTCTTTACTTAAGAGATACTTCCTGCATTCACAATAGGTAGGAATTGGAATCAACTCAGAAGCCCATAGACTGATGAATGGATAATGAAGATGTGGTATGTATGTATGTATGTATGTATGTATGTATGTATGTATGTATGTATGTATGTATATGTGTATGTATGTGTGTGTATACACACACACACACACACACACACACACACACACACATACAATGTAGTTCCACTTGGCTGTAGAGAGCTGCGAGGTGCCGCGCCTTAAAGATGGCGCTGGCTTCCGCCTTCCGCCTTCCCAATGGCGAGTGCTCTCCTGGATAAACAAGTCCTTATTTGGCTTGGGCCGTGATCTAGGCTTGCTTCCGCATATGTGGACCTATCTGCATTCACCACGTGGCACACCAGGGTTGGCTGTTCAAAGGCTTCTTAAGCTTTGGGCGGGCTTGTCCCGCGGGGAGTGAGTGGCAGTCAGTGAGTTAGTGAGTGAGTGAGTCTGTGGGTCAGTGAGTGAGTGAGTGAGTCAGTGAGTGAGTCGGGTGAGTCACTCAGTCGGTCAGTCAGAAGATTGTTGTCAGAAGATTGTTCAAGGTTCCTGAATAAACAGCTTAAAGAAGAGTCCGAGTGTTGCGTCTTCCTTGCTGGTCGAGGCGGTCGCGACAAATGGTGGCCCGTACGGGGAACTCAGAACTTGCAGGGCAGCTAGCTGGTAAGTTCCAGATAAGTGGACAAAAAGGGTAAAGGCAAGTTCTCCGGTAGAGAGACGATAAGGTCCCATAGCAAAATGGGCAATACATCTTCCAGTATTAGGGTTAAAAGGCGCCACAATAAGGTTTCCTTAGAGGAAACGCAGTGAGAAGATTTCTTAAGAATGATAGCCGCCAATTAATGTATATTTGTTCGTGTGTCTTATTAGTGTATAAAAGTTGGTTAACCTCATGTGGTGTATTTGTGTTGTAGTGTGTCTAGTCATATTACATAGGGCAAACGAGAATGATTCAGAAGCAGTTTAAAAAAAAAAAATTTAGAGGAGGTGAGAGAAGAGCGCTCGAGTAAAACATCTAAAACAAAAAGTAAGGTTCCTGAATAAACTGTTGAAAGAAGAGTCCAAGAGGGACTCAGAACTTTCTGCAGTCAGGGCAGTGCACTGGTAAGTTCCCAGGTAAGGTGGGAATCCGCGACAAAAGCGGGGATTTTGCTCTTCTCGGTAGAAAAAGAGGGAGCAGGAAAGTTCCCAGGTAAGGTGGGAATCCAGAGACAAAAGCGGGAATTTTGCTCTCTCAGTAGAAAAAGAGGGAGCAGGAAGGGTTCATGTGTAGCGAACCAAAAGTAAAAGTTTTAAAAGAATTTTTGCAAAAATTAGCCATGGGCGCTTCTCACTGCACCCAATTTTTGGCTCTGAATGAGCTGCTTGTTCAAAAAACTTAAAGATAAAGGGAGTACCCTGGAGAGGTTCCTGGAGGAATGTGATGCCATAGCCCCTGGTTTGTCTTGCTCTGGAAAATTTTGCATTTTGCAGACCAAGGCACGCTTAAGGGCGGGGTAAGATCGATCTGGAGGTTAGTGAGGAACTGCCTGAGGAAGAAAGGCCGAAATAGGCAAACAATGAAAAAGAGGCAAAACAAAAGAACAACTTATATCCAACACTTGAGCTAGAAGATTCGAGTCTATGGATTCTAAAGAAGAGCTGCAGGCTCTCATAAAACAAATGAAAAGATCAAAATTATGCTAAGTGCAGACAGTATTGAACTTCGAGGCTTGTCTTATGAGCTTTCAAAGGGAAGGAAAGACTGCAGAGGACTTTGTTTGAACTGGGCTACTGGCATAAGGGATGGCTACGTTCTGCTATCCAGGCTCAGAAAGTTTGATCAAGGTTAAATTTGTAATGGACTGATGTGCTTGGCTAAAGATATCGGACTGAGATTTTAAGATTTTAAGTTGAAAACCTCAAGCAAGTTAAAAGCAGAGGCACTGAGACGGTTTTAGGTTACTGAAGCTGCTATTGTCAACGCATTAGCAATCTTAAGGAAGGTGGAAGGAAGGTGTCCTGACTTGATTTACATTAAAACAATGGAGAGGATGCCTGAGGAAAGACTGTAAAAAATGCAAATTCTTGGAAAGAGCTGACTGGAGAAGGAACCTGCTTTTCAAGGCTATATTGAACTTGAACTGCAGAAGTTTGATGACTGCTGATGGTGGTTGAGTTTGCATTGTTTTAGTTTCTCCTTGCTAATGTTGTTAAAAGACCTTGGATTATACTAGGGCTGCAAATTTATCCAGATCTTTGTCTAGTTTTCTATTACAGAATTGGTCGCTTGAATTTGAAGATACCTTAAGAGAACTGAGACTGGCTGTAGTTTATGTGAATTCTACCCGCATGGACCTCTCTTTTGCATCTGGATTGTCATCTTGGCTGATCTCCGCTATGAATCATCTGAAGGAATGGGCGGGTTTGGGTGCTCTTTAGCAGGCCTTCTGTTACTGGTCTCTCTGGTTTGCTTGTGGTGTCTGTGTAAAATCAGGGTCACGCAATGACGGGATGCAGCTATGATCATTCAAGCCTTTACTGCCATAGAGGCTGCACAGTCCCCCTAAGTCTGGCTGGCTACAACTAAAAGTTAATCTTCTTTCTGCTCAGGTTGCGTAGGCTAAGCACTGCACTCTGGGTTAGCCCTAGAAATCCAGAGAAGAGCATGTTTGATTGCATGCGGTTGATGCCCCAGATCCCGCCTCTGAGAAAAAGGCATCAGGGTTGCAAAAATACGCATCATCAGAGATCAGACCTCTACTCTTACCTGTGGCTTGTTTTAAAACATAAAAGGGGGAACTGTAGAGAGCTGCAGGTGCCGCGCTTAAAGATGGCGCTGGCTTCCCGCCTTCCGCCTTCCCAATGGCGAGTGCTCTCCTGGATAAACAAGTCCTTATTTGGCTTGGGCCGTGATCTAGGCTTGCTTCCGCATATGTGGACCTATCTGCATTCACCACGTGGCACACCAGGGTTGGCTGTTCAAAGGCTTCTTAAGCTTTGGGCGGGCTTGTCCCGCGGGGAGTGAGTGGCAGTCAGTGAGTTAGTGAGTGAGTGAGTCTGTGGGTCAGTGAGTGAGTGAGGCAGTCAGTCAGTGAGTGAGTCGGGCAGTCACTCAGTCGGTCAGTCAGAAGATTGTTGTCAGAAGATTGTTCAAGGTTCCTGAATAAACAGCTTAAAGAAGAGTCCGAGTGTTGCGTCTTCCTTGCTGGTCGAGGCGGTCGCGACACTTGGCAACATAGAAAAATGAAATAATGAAATTTGCATGATAATGGACAAACTTGGAAAAAAATATACTAAGTAAGATCAGACAGACACAGAGAGACCAACACCACACGTTTTCTCTGATATATGATTCCTAACCTCGACTAGCTGAAGAGGCATATAAAAGGAATAAGCATTAAGATTATGGGTGTTAAACTTGAAAGAGGCCAGGAAAAAGTGGAAATAGGGAGGGAGGAGAGGGAAAGAATATGTGGGTAGGGAGGACTATGGAGAGGTTGAGAGAATGGGCTGTGGGGAGGGGAACTATACAAAACTAAAGACTAAGCCAGGCATGGTCGCGCACGCCTTTAATCCTAGCACTCACTTGGGAGGCAGAGGTAGGAGGATCACTGACAGTTCGGGGCCACCCTGAGACTAAATAGTGAACTACATAGTCAGCCTGGACTAGAGTGAAACCTACCTCAAAAACCAAAAACCTAAAAACAAAACAAACAAACAAAAAAAACCTAAAGACTAAAAAAATTAGTACAATAAGAAACTTCTTCCTGGATACCAGAATGAAAGATATAACCCCCAATTAAGGGAGGTAGATGGACCACACCAAAGTGCCCAGTGGAAGATAGAGAAAGCTTAATCCTAAAACCATTGGATCTGGCTTGGGAATCCCAGGACCAGAGCTGGGTTTACAGGCACAGTAGGCCAGGGAGATCAATGAGGTTCCCAAAACAATACAGGCTATTGTTAAGTACTTGGTTAGCCAGCAGGCTGCTGTTTCAGGCACCAAGAGACCACGTGGGAATGGAAAGAAAGTCTGTCTTCTTCTGGCAATCCCTCATGGCCCTGCAAAGAGTGCTGTGGGAGCTACTGGGTGATAATGATTCCCACAGCATGAATAAGCAGGCGATCTAGCATGCTATGCAATCAACCAGTTGGACAAGAAGTACACCCCTGTGCAATAGTGGCACACAGCCTTTGTGGGTAATCAAATGCCCTCTGATTGGACATGAGGCCCACTCAATGAGAGAAAACTGATATCTTGTACTGGGAACCAAGTCAGAACCCCATGGCCAGGAAACTCACAAAGCCGAGAAGGAAGCCTCCAGTGCTTTCTAGACAAGCAGAAGGGGTGTCCACAACAGAATGTCTCTCAAGTGTCCATGCATACCCCCCTTAATCAAAGCTGCTGCCACTCTTGGTTGAAGGGTCTGTTTTATTTTACAGTTGACAGAGAATTCTGGGAAGATCCAAGATCCATCAATATGGCAGGAAAAGATAGCTTTGCTCACCACGAGATGTACCACCTCTACCACATTTACGGGGTCCCGGAAAATCTGCACAGGAAGCGCTGACATGAGTATTGCTTCCCCTAAACCCCAGAATTGTGAGAACAATTTACCATTGTTTTAACTCATCCAGCTATGAGATGTCTTATTTAGTGAAAATAAGCATTTAAAATTGTTGGTATTGTTACCCCTGCATTATAGACTGGGGAAGACAAACTGCAGCCATTAGGTCATTAGTCTGTTACTTTATTTTTGTAAATAAAGCTTTATTAGAACTCAGCCAGGCTTACGTGTTGAAATATTGCCTATAATTGCTTTCACACTACATAGCAGAGTTGAGTAATTGCAACAGAAACTAGTCTTGGAATTTGAATAATCCTCAAGGTGTCCTGACAAAGACTGAAGTTTCAGAATCAATGCTGAGGAAATTTTCTCCCATAAAAGACTTCATATCTGAGATGTGTTAGGTCTGTCATAGAGGGAGGGAGTTGAGGGCTATGTTCTTGGCTCTAAAATGTAACAGCAGCTCTTAAGGTGATTTGGCCATCTATTTTCAACTCTTAGAACATGTCTAGTGACTTTTTTTTTCTTTTTAGAAATGGCTCCTGGTTTTTCCCATGTCTTATTCACAGTTCCCAGTTATATTTGCTCTGGCTCTGAACTTTGGCTATATCAGAAGTATTCCCATCATATGATGGGAAGGAGAAGCCTGACATAAAAGAATACATATTATGTGATTTGATGTCAAGTTCAAGAAGGTGTGAAATTGCTAACATGACAAAATATGGTGTCTTCTGGGGGATGGGTATAAGCTGGAAAAAGGTGCCATCGAACCTTCTGGAATGGTGCCATATGGATGAAAGTTAAGAACAACATTGGAGTATATATTAAAATTAATACATGCAAATGTCTTCTACTTCAGTGAAAATTAGTCATTAGTTTTCTACTAATAATGTAAAACATGGACATCAATAATGAATGAACCAAATGAAGGTTAATTCATGTGACCAATACGACATGGTCTGGTCCTACCTAGAGAAGCCTTTTGGGTCCGACACTGGTGCAATGAACAACTACATGGAAAAGAATGAAATGCGCTTTGTAGTCCAGGAAGCATGAGGCAGTATTGGCATGCCACGCTATTTCTTGGCTCGTGTGCAAACATGTGTGCAAGCACATTTCTCAACATTAGACCTTAAGCACTTTCAAGGGAATAATTTCCAAAGCAATTTCATCCTGCTGTTAATAGGCAATTAACAAGTAGGAGATAATAACTACTCAGTTGTAGGTGGTTTGTTAGAGCAATGTTAAGGCAAATAATTAACATCCAGCTTTTTAAATGTATTAATTAATATAGCCAGGCAAAACCAGTTTATTCAGAATAGATTGAAGGCTCCAAGTTCCTCAAATTTCATTTTTCACCATACTAATAAATAATTGAGGCCCACAGCTTTCATTTGTCCTATTCATCCCTCTTCTTTGATGCCACTCAGCTTTGAAGTACTGCCGCTAATAGAGGCAGAAAGCTGTTTATCTATTTCTTTAATAACCTCATGAATATTTCTTTGCTGTTATTCCTAGCCAGTGCTTGTAAGTTCTTGACATTTCAAGTTTTCTCTCTCTTGAGTCATTTCTTTTAGTGTTCCTTCAGCTGGCATGTTGACTGTGGTCCCCATAAGAAAGTGTCTCTTTGAGAGGTCTCAGGACTACTAGTGAACAGTGCTTTAAATCACATATGAAAGCCTGTGTGAAATGCAGATTCTAGGGCCTTACCCCTCTTCCTTTTCTCTTGCACTTTCCCCCAAATGATCTGTATTTTTAAAACATTTTATTTATTTATTTGACAGAGAAAGAGGGAGAGAGAGAGAGAGAGAATGAGCACACCAGGGCCTCCAGCCACTGCAAACGAACTCCAGATGTGTGTGCCTTGTGCATCTGGCTACTGTGGGTCCGGGGAATCAAACCTGGGTCCTTTGGCTTTACAAATAAATGCCTTAACTGCTGAGCCATCCCTCCAGCCCCTGATCTGTGTTTTTAAATGGTTCACCTCATCCTTGGCATTCCCTCATAATTTATAGGCAGATGACTTCCTTGCAGAAATACTGCTTGTGTAGACGACAGAAATCTTTGGCAGTTTACCTCTTGCAAAGTGAACTTTAGGAATCAGTAAACTAACATCACAGGAACTGTGAGCGGAACTGGGCTTCTGCTCTTCCCTCCTGAGCTGTGAACACGTGAGAAACAGAACAAGCGGAGAGTGAATGGAGAGCTGCAATATCCCCTTATTCCTGATGAGGGTGAATTTGTACAATGAGATGGATTTGAGAGCCAGATTGGCCACAACCTTCCCCTGAACAGGGCAGCGTGTTCTCAGTGTTGTAGTGAGGCAAGCCTCCCCATACCCTGTGCAGGAATGAGGAACTCTTGTGCAGTGGAGGAAGCTTGCGCACAGGATGATGAGGTGCCAGCCCCAGGCAAAAAAAAAAAAAAAAAAAAAAAAAAAGCCATTCCATTCATGACTCATAGCAACCATTGTTACCTACATAAGACCTGCACAATATTGGGCCCATCAACATTCATTTATGGATGATGGAGGGGAGCATGAAGTCCCTATCCCTCCCCAGGAGTTATTGGCAATCAATGGCTACTGGGGGAGTAGGAGACATTGTCTGTAGAAATGTAGTCACAAGTAGGTTGTAAGTGCTCTGTTAAATAGTCTTTTACTCATGCTCATTCAGACAATTCTGACTGAACTCAGTCATCACACACAAGGAATACACACACACACACACACACACACACACACACAAATGATGGACATTGTTAATAAAAAAGAAAAAAGTTTTGACAGCTCAGAATTCACCTCATCTACCCGGCGTGGTGGCACACGCCTTTAATCCCAGCACTTGGGAGGCAGAGGTAGGAGGATCCCCATGAGTTCAAGGCCACCCTGAGACTACATAAGGAATTCCAGGTCAGCCTGGGCGAGTGAGACCCTAACTCGAAACCACCCTCCACTACAAAAGAATTCACCTCACCTGGGGAATCTCGCCCTCTAGTGGGAGTGCTATGTGGTACAGCTTTCATGGAGCTCAACGTCACAGGACATTGCTCATTTCACTTAATATAAAGTCCCCTAAATATATCCATGGTGTCCTGAATGATAGAATTTTGTTTTAAAGGCTAGATTCTATTTAAATACACACACACACACACATATAATATATATACATACATATATATATATATATATATATATATATATATATATAATGTAATTACAGTTTCTTTTTTTGACATTGGCCTCAGGATATGAATAGAGGCTTGTATTAGACTAAACTGTCTTTGAGATACATATGTAATTACTCTTCTTTTTTAAAATTTATTTTTATTTATTACAGAGAAGGAAAGATACAGGTAAAGAGGAAGACAGAGAATGGGCGTGCCAGGGCCTCCAGACACTGCAAATGAACGTCAGATGCATGGGCCACCTTGTGCATCTGGCTTACATGGGTCCTGGGGAATTGAACCTGTTTTTTTTGTTTGTTTTGTTTTGTTTTGTTTTTCAAGGTACGGTCTCACCCTAGCTCAGGCTGATCTGGAATTCACTCTGTAGTCTCAGGGTGGCCTCCAACTCATGGTGATCCTTGTACCTCTGCCTCCAGAGTGCTGGGATTAAAGGCGTGCGCCACTATGCCTGGCTTGAACCTGGTTCTTTATTCTTTATCTATTCATATACTGATAGGCACTTCATTAGCAGGGTGACAATAGTCAATATTAATCTACGCTTTAAAGTAATTAAAAATGAAAGCTGGGCAGGGCAAGGAGGGGACAAAAAACTGGACCCAAATGGAAATAGTACCATAAAATCCTATATCCTGAAAGATATACTAAAAAGGTTGAACCTGCATGAGGTGCTTGGAAAAACACCTGACTCACCAGGGCCTGAAGAGAGTATGATGAAGACTAACCTTAATCTTCTCTATTTCTCTATCACTCCTCTTCTTTCTTTTCTCTCTTTCTCTTTCATATTACTTGTATTTTTCTTCCTTCTTTCTCTTGGCACTGACCTGTAACTCCCAGTACCAGCATGTGGTTAACATGCACAATGAGCTGTTGATCAGTGAGACCTACAAGGTTTCCCAAAAGAAGACAGATTTCTGTCAGAGTACCTGATGACCCACCAAAGGTTAATGGTAAGATCCTACAGCTGAAGACACCATGTGCTGTTTAGATGGAACATGGAGAGAGCTGGCTGGAATCTGGAAGAGAGTCAGTCCACAGACAGTTAGCTTGTCTAGTGCCAGAAGGTGCTACATAAGGGACTGGGGAAAATGACCAACATCTGTCTAAGCAACTCGTGGTCTAAGCTACTCAGCAGCAAACAACCTGACTTGATGCTCACAAGTGCAGTAGCGGTACACAGCCGTGATGGGTTACCAACTGCTCTAGATTTGGCTAATAGATCCACTCAGTGGAATGGAGCCATACCTGGAAATGGGAAACAAGTCAGAACCAGATCCAAAAAATCGAGCCCGCTCTCCAATATCAAACTCGCACCAATAGTGGGATACCAGAGGGCCTACCCTATTAAGGTCTCTCTAAAATAATAATGATTACCCATGTATCTTGCACTGATCTCACTCTCTGTTGGATAATCTGCTTCTCTCTTTCAGATGGACACAGAACCTGAGGAGAGAATCAGCCCATCGCACCTCAACAGGGAACCAGCTGGAAGAGTTATAGGGAATGAACAAGAGTGCTGCTTTAAATGAACCTGGTACCAGCAAAAGGAGATAGGCACAAAGAACTCTCAACCCTTACAATCAGATATCCAGAGACTCACAAAACCTCATCACTGAAATAGACCTAAAATGGCTCAGGAAATTCACAGAAGAGGGGACAGAAAGATTGTTAGAAGAATTCCAAGACTTCCAATGACCTCCCACGGATGATAACACAGGACCTATGTCTCTCCCAAGCCTGGAAGCATCTTCCTTCCTAATCCAGCCTCACCACCCTACAAACTATATCCTAGTTGCTTGCAGCATCCAGTGTGTTAGCTAAGACTGCCTCCCACGGCCTCCAGTTCACTCTGTGTATTCACCTGTGGCTCTATCAGCATCTGGCTGGGTCCTACCTGTCCTTCCTCTGTCCTGAACTGAGACCTGGCCACACTCCTCATATAAAGCTTCCAGGACCACCAGGATCACATGAGGCTTCTTTGCCTCTCAAGTCAGAAATCAGAGTCCTTCTGCACTGCTTGGTCCGCAGTTAACAGCTTCCCAAGGTGGCCTTTTCCTGCTTGCATAGCACTTGCAAGCTTCCAGTCCCAGAGACATGGATGTCAGGAGGTTTCTTCATCTTCTTCTGAGCTCCCACCTACTGAAACAAAAAGGAAAACTAGAAAAACTTTTGAATCCCCTGTCCCTTCCTTCCTTCCTTCCATCCATCTAGCCAGCAGTTCAGTCTCTCTCATTTAATGGGAGAGATAATACTCAATGTTTATTTGTTTTGATCCAAGATTTCATGAGATTATTTAAACAGAAACATTTTCTGTTAAACACACAATTCTTGTCTGTTTTCATGAATACCTTACCTTTGCACAAGGAAAATTATTGTATTTGTCTATGTAACAAATGTATGTGTATATCATTTAATTTGCCTTGTATATTCACAAAGCAACTTTCTTTATCTTGCAATAGGCCAAAGTCCATTCTCAGGACATACTTTATGGTATAATAGAAACAGTATACTTAATTCAATTAAGAACAGATTTTTATCAGAATTTTTTAAATGTATAGGTTAAACTTATTTTCATTACTTATAAACCATTTACTCTCCTTATACTCTTTTAATGTCATATACATACCCCTTTCCTTTTTAAAGATTTTAATTAGCATATTTATTCTGGAAATTACAGAGCCAAGAAAAGGCACCCATGTGCTAGAGATCCCACATGGAATGTCTGGGAAAACCATGAAAAGAAAGGAAAAGAGAGGAAAGAAAGTTTAAAGAGCTCCTGCTCTGTGGGGAGCTGGAGGGGATAAAGAGCCCATGTGGAGGCTAAGGGCTACTGAGATGTCACCAATAGCTGGAAGTTCCCAAGTACACCGGAAGCTCAGAGCTCCATTTTTTTGAGATTAAAAAAATTTTTTTTCATTGACAACTTCAGTGATTATGGAAAAGAAACCATGATACTTCCCAACCTCCAATTTCCTTTCATAATCCACTGTCCCTCATATACCCTCTCCCTCTTTTATTTTGATGTCATCATGTTTTCCTCTTATTATGAGGGTCCTGTGTTGGTAGTAAAAGGCATTGCTAGGTCATGTATATCCAGACATTTCACATCTGGAAGACTTTATTGTAAGTGGTCCTGCCCTTACTTTAGCTCTTATGTTCTTTCCACCCTTATTCCACCATGGACCATGAGCCTTTGATGGTGTGATAGAGGTTTTTCAGTGCAGAACACTCCTCAGCAATATGATGCCTTTTGAATCATCCCAGAAGTCACAACAAGGTGAACAGAAAAGTTTCTCTAACCCAAAAGTGAGAGAAGCATTACTGGGCATTTTTGTGAGCATAATCTATGCATTTATCCAGACACAAGCATTACACCACTAGGGTTCATGACCTCCTCTGTCATAGGTTTTCAGTACCAGACATGTATTTTCTCCCATGGAGTAGGCCTCCAGTCCAATTAGTGTGTGATTGGCTTCTCCTGTAACAGACATGCCATTCTTGCACCTGTTGGCTCATTTGGCCTGGCTGAGCAAAGTTAAGGCTTGTAGTGTCCAGTGTTGCTTATATCTACTAATGATTTCTCTCTCTCATAGGACACAATGCAGCATAGTTTTTACCATCTTTCTGTCAGCTAGTCAAAAAGGAGAAGATTTTCAGCTCAGGTTCAGATTGACTTCTCAATGACCTTGCAGCCCAAGCATGTTGAGCCTTCATCAATAGAGACATCATCTATTCATCATGGGAATCCAAGAGCTTTAGCAATGGCCTGTAATGTGTTGGGAGCATGAGGGATCTTCCTGGCCAACAACTCACAGAAGGTACCTGTGGTAGTTTGAATATATGGCCCCCAGTATATTCAGTGTTTTATTAGTTTATAGTTTGCATCTGCAATCACCTTGCTAGAGGCAATGTCATTGGGGGCCGGTCTTAAGGTGCGGTGATGGTTTGAGATTCCATTGTAAAGATATTCAAAGTGTGCCTAATGGGGAGTTCCTGGAGTGTGCTGTGGCTTTTGACTATAGTTTTTCTCTGTGTGCTGTGTGCCTGGTTGGCTTTTCTCTTTCTTGCCTGGTCCTGTGAAGAGAAGGCTGCTTCTCCTGCCATTATGGAACTTCCCCTGGATCTGTAAGCTTCAATAAATAATATCCCTTGTAGAGAGCTGCGAGGTGCCACGCCTTAAAGATGGCACTGGCTTCCGCCTTCCGCCTTCCCGATGGCGAGTGCTCTCCTGGATAAACAAGTCCTTATTTGGCTTGGGCCGTGATCTAGGCTTGCTTCCGCATATGTGGACCTATCTGCATTCACCACGTGGTACACCAGGGTTGGCTGTTCAAAGGCTTCTTAAGCTTTGTGTGGGCTTGTCCTGGGGTCAGTGAGTGAGGGAGGGAGTGAGTGAGTGAGTGAGTGAGTCAGTGAGTGAGTGAGTGAGTGAGTGAGTGAGTCAGTGAGTGAGTGAGTGAGTGAGTGAGTGAGTGAGTCAGTGAGTGAGTGAGTCAGTGAGTGAGTGAGTGAGTGAGTGAGTGAGTGAGTCAGTGAGTGAGTCGGTCAGTCAGTCAGTCAGTCAGAAGATTGTTGTCAGAAGATTGTTCAAGGTTCCTGAATAAACTGCTGAAAGAAGAGTCCGAGTGTTGCGTCTTCCTTGCTGGTCGAGGCGGACGCGACAAATGGTGGCCCGTACGGGGAACTCAGAACTTGCAGGGCAGCTAGCTGGTAAGTTCCAGATAAGTGGACAAAAAGGGTAAAGGCAAGTTCTCCGGTAGAGAGACGATAAGGTCCCATAGCAAAATGGGCAATACATCTTCCAGTATTAGGGTTAAAAGGCGCCACAATAAGGTTTCCTTAGAGGAAACGCAGTGAGAAGATTTCTTAAGAATGATAGCCGGCCAATTAATGTATATTTGTTCGTGTGTCTTATTAGTGTATAAAAGTTGGTTAACCTCATGTGGTGTATTTGTGTTGTAGTGTGTCTAGTCATATTACATAGGGCAAACGAGAATGATTCAGAAGCAGTTAAAAAAAAAATTTAGAGGAGGTGAGAGAAGAGCGCTCGAGTAAAACATCTAAAAGAAAAAGTAAGGTTCCTGAATAAACTGTTGAAAGAAGAGTCCGAAGAGGGACTCAGAACTTTCTGCAGTCAGGGCAGTGCACTGGTAAGTTCCCAGGTAAGGTGGGAATCCGCGACAAAAGCGGGGATTTTGCTCCTCTCGGTAGAAAAAGAGGGAGCAGGAAGGGTTCGCGGTGTAGCGAACCGAAAGTAAAAGTTTCAAAAGAATTTTTGCAAATTTAGCCATGGGTGCTTCTCACCCAATTTTTTTTTGGCTCTGAATGTGCTGCAGTAAAAGTTTTAAAAGAATCTTTTGCAAGTGTAACCATGGGCGCTTCTCACTCGCACCCAATTTTTTGGCTCTGAATGAGCTGCTTCGTTCAAAAAACTTAAAGATAAAGGAGAGTACCCTGGAGAGGTTCCTGGAGGAATGTGATGCCATAGCCCCTTGGTTTGCATGCTCTGGAAGTCTTACAATCCCTTCATGGGAAAATTTGGGTGAAGATCTTGATTTTGCAGCAGACCAAGGCACGCTTAAGGGCGGGGTAAAATCGATCTGGAGGTTAGTGAAGAACTGCCTCGAGGACTAACAATGCAGTGAGGCAGTGGAAAATGGAAGAAAAAGGGAAAAAAAAGAGAGAGGGGGAATCCCGGGAAAAAAGCCGGGTGTGGTGGCTCAGGCCATCCCAGCACATGGGAGGCAGAGCAGGACTGCCACAAGTTCAAAGCCAGCCTGGTCTACATAGTGAGTTCCAGGGCAGCCAGGACTACACAGTGAGACCCTGTCTCTTAAAAAATATATATATATATTTCTTTGCTTTACCCAATGCCATCCTCCATCCTTTGCAATGTAAATGTTGTTAAAAGAACTTGGATTATGGGGACTAAAGATATTTGCATGAATTTTAACATTTTACATTATAAACCTCAATCAGTTTAAAAGGCCAGGGACAGAATGTGGTGGTTTGATTCAGGTGTCCCCCATAAACTTCAAGTGTTCTGAATGCTAGGTTCCCAGCTGATGGCAATTTGGGAATTAACACCTCCTGGAGGCAGAGTATGGCAATTTGGGAATTAACACCTCCTGGAGGCAGAATATTGTTGGGGGCGGGCTTATGGGTATAATAACCAGTTTCCCCTTGCCAGTGTTTTTGAGTTTGCTAGCCTTTAGCCTCCTGGCTTAGTTAACTCAAAATATATAAATTATACTAGGGCTGCAAATTTATCCAGATTTTTGTCTAGTTTTCTATTACAGAATTGGTCGCTTGAATTTGAAGATACCTTAAAAGAACTGAGACTGGCTGTAGTTAATGTGAATTCTACCTGCATGGACCTCTCCTTTGCCTCTGGATTGTCATCTTGGCTGATCTCCGCTATGAATCATTTGAAGGAATGGGCGGGTTTGGGTGCTCTTTAGCAGGCCTTCTGTTACTGGTCTCTCTGGTTTGCTTGTGGTGTCTGTGTAAAATCAGGGTCACGCAATGACGGGATGCAGCTATGATCATTCAAGCCTTTACTGCCATAGAGGCTGCACAGTCCCCCTAAGTCTGGCTGGCTACAACTAAAAGTTAATCTTCTTCCTGCTCAGGTTGCGAGGCTAAGCACTGCACTCTGGGTTAGCCCTAAAACTCCAGAGAAGAGCATGTTTGATTGCATGCGGGTTGATGCCCCAGATCCCGCCTCTGAGGAAAAGGCATCAAGGTTGCAAAAATACGCATCATCAGAGATCAGACCTCTACTCTTACCTGTGGCTTGTTTTAAAACATAAAAAGGGGGAACTGTAGAGAGCTGCAGGTGCCGCGCCTTAAAGATGGCGCTGGCTTCCGCCTCCGCCTTCCCAATGGCGAGTGCTCTCCTGGATAAACAAGTCCTTATTTGGCTTGGGCCGTGATCTAGGCTTGCTTCATATATGTGGACCTATCTGCATTCACCACGTGGCACACCAGGGTTGGCTGTTCAAAGGCTTCTTTTTGGCTTGTCCCGGGCGTGAGTGCTTGTCCCTTGAGGAGTGAGTGGTGAGTCAGTGAGTGAGTGAGAGTTGAGTGAGTGAGTGAGTGAGTGGGTCAGTGAGTGAGTGAGTGAGTCAGTGAGTGAGTGATTGGTGAGTGAGTGAGTGAGTCAGTGACTGAGTCAGTCAGTCAGTCAGTCAGTCAGTCAGTCAGAAGATTGTTGTCAGAAGATTGTGTAAGATCAGACAGACACAGAGAGACCAACACCACACGTTTTCTCTGATATATGATTCCTAACCTCGACTAGCTGAAGAGGCATATAAAAGGAATAAGCATTAAGATTATGGGTGTTAAACTTGAAAGAGGCCAGGAAAAAGTGGAAATAGGGAGGGAGGAGAGGGAAAGAATATGTGGGTAGGGAGGACTATGGAGAGGTTGAGAGAATGGGCTGTGGGGAGGGGAACTATACAAAACTAAAGACTAAGCCAGGCATGGTGGTGCACGCCTTTAATCCTAGCACTCACTTGGGAGGCAGAGGTAGGAGGATCACTGACAGTTCGGGGCCACCCTGAGACTAAATAGTGAACTACATAGTCAGCCTGGACTAGAGTGAAACCTACCTCGAAAAACCAAAAAAACCTAAAACAAAACAAACAAACAAAAAAAAACCTAAAGACTAAAAAAATTAGTACAATAAGAAACTTCTTCCTGGATACCAGAATGAAAGATATAACCCCCAATTAAGGGAGGTAGATGGACCAGACCAAAGTGCCCAGTGGAAGATAGAGAAAGCTTAATCCTAAAACCATTGGATCTGGCTTGGGAATCCCAAGACCAGAGCTGGGTTTACAGGCACAGTAGGCCAGGGAGATCAATGAGGTTTCCAAAACAATACAGGCTATTGTTAAGTACTTGGTTAGCCAGCAGGCTGCTGTTTCAGGCACCAAGAGACCACGTGGGAATGGAAAGAAAAGTCTGTCTTCTTCTGGCAATCCCTCATGGCCCTGCAAAGAGTGCTGTGGGAGCTACTGGGTGATAATGATTCCCACAGCATGAATAAGCAGGCGATCTAGCATGCTATGCAATCAACCAGTTGGACAAGAAGTACACCCCTGTGCAATAGTGGCACACAGCCTTTGTGGGTAATCAAATGCCCTCTGATTGGACATGAGGCCCACTCAATGAGAGAAAACTGATATCTTGTACTGGGAACCAAGTCAGAACCCCATGGCCAGGAAACTCACAAAGCCGAGAAGGAAGCCTCCAGTGCTTTCTAGACAAGCAGAAGGGGTGTCCACAACAGAATGTCTCTCAAGTGTCCATGCATACCCCCCTTAATCAAAGCTGCTGCCACTCTTGGTTGAAGGGTCTGTTTTATTTTACAGTTGACAGAGAATTCTTCCAAGATCCATCAATATGGCAGGAAAAGATAGCTTTGCTCACCACGAGATGTACCACCTCTACCACATTTACGGGTCCCGAAAATCTGCACAGGAAGCGCTGACATGAGTATTGCTTCCCTAAACCCCAGAATTGTGAGAACAATTTACCATTGTTTTAACTCATCCAGCTATGAGATGTCTTATTTAGTGAAAATAAGCATTTAAAATTGTTGGTATTGTTACCCTGCATTATAGACTGGGAAGACAAACTGCAGCCATTAGGTCATTAGTCTGTTACTTTATTTTTGTAAATAAAGCTTTATTAGAACTCAGCCAGGCTTACGTGTTGAAATATTGCCTATAATTGCTTTCACACTACATAGCAGAGTTGAGTAATTGCAACAGAAACTAGTCTTGGAATTTGAATAATCCTCAAGGTGTCCTGACAAAGACTGAAGTTTCAGAATCAATGCTGAGGAAATTTTCTCCCATAAAAGACTTCATATCTGAGATGTGTTAGGTCTGTCATAGAGGGAGGGGAGTTGAGGGCTATGTTCTTGGCTCTAAAATGTAACAGCAGCTCTTAAGGTGATTTGGCCATCTATTTTCAACTCTTAGAACATGTCTAGTGACTTTTTTTTTTTTTAGAAATGGCTCCTGGTTTTTCCCATGTCTTATTCACAGTTCCCAGTTATATTTGCTCTGGCTCTGAACTTTGGCTATATCAGAAGTATTCCCATCATATGATGGGAAGGAGAAGCCCTGACATAAAAGAATACATATTATGTGATTTGATGTCAAGTTCAAGAAGGTGTGAAATTGCTAACATGACAAAATATGGTGTCTTCTGGGGATGGGTATAAGCTGGAAAAAGGTGCCATCGAACCTTCTGGAATGGTGCCATATGGATGAAAGTTAAGAACAACATTGGAGTATATATTAAAATTAATACATGCAAATGTCTTCTACTTCAGTGAAAATTAGTCATTAGTTTTCTACTAATAATGTAAAACATGGACATCAATAATGAATGAACCAAATGAAGGTTAATTCATGTGACCAATACGACATGGTCTGGTCCTACCTAGAGAAGCCTTTTGGGTCCGACACTGGTGCAATGAACAACTACATGGAAAAGAATGAAATGCGCTTTGTAGTCCAGGAAGCATGAGGCAGTATTGGCATGCCACGCTATTTCTTGGCTGTGTGCAAACATGTGTGCAAGCACATTTCTCAACATTAGACCTTAAGCACTTTCAAGGGAATAATTTCAAAGCAATTTCATCCTGCTGTTAATAGGCAATTAACAAGTAGGAGATAATAACTACTCAGTTGTAGGTGGTTTGTTAGAGCAATGTTAAGGCAAATAATTAACATCCAGCTTTTTAAATGTATTAATTAATATAGCCAGGCAAAACCAGTTTATTCAGAATAGATTGAAGGCTCCAAGTTCCTCAAATTTCATTTTTCACCATACTAATAAATAATTGAGGCCCACAGCTTTCATTTGTCCTATTCATCCCTCTTCTTTGATGCCACTCAGCTTTGAAGTACTGCCGCTAATAGAGGCAGAAAGCTGTTTATCTATTTCTTTAATAACCTCATGAATATTTCTTTGCTGTTATTCCTAGCCAGTGCTTGTAAGTTCTTGACATTTCAAGTTTTCTCTCTCTTGAGTCATTTCTTTTAGTGTTCCTTCAGCTGGCATGTTGACTGTGGTCCCCATAAGAAAGTGTCTCTTTGAGAGGTCTCAGGACTACTAGTGAACAGTGCTTTTAAATCACATATGAAAGCCTGTGTGAAATGCAGATTCTAGGGCCTTACCCCTCTTCCTTTTCTCTTGCACTTTCCCCCAAATGATCTGTATTTTAAAAAACATTTTATTTATTTATTTGACAGAGAAAGAGGGAGAGAGAGAGAGAGAGAATGAGCACACCAGGGCCTCCAGCCACTGCAAACGAACTCCAGATGTGTGTGCCCTTGTGCATCTGGCTACTGTGGGTCCGGGGGAATCAAACCTGGGTCCTTTGGCTTTACAAATAAATGCCTTAACTGCTGAGCCATCCCTCCAGCCCCTGATCTGTGTTTTTAAATGGTTCACCTCATCCTTGGCATTCCCTCATAATTTATAGGCAGATGACTTCCCTTGCAGAAATACTGCTTGTGTAGACGACAGAAATCTTTGGCAGTTTACCTCTTGCAAAGTGAACTTTAGGAATCAGTAAACTAACATCACAGGAACTGTGAGCGGAACTGGGCTTCTGCTCTTCCCTCCTGAGCTGTGAACACGTGAGAAACAGAACAAGCGGAGAGTGAATGGAGAGCTGCAATATCCCCCTTATTCCTGATGAGGGTGAATTTGTACAATGAGATGGATTTGAGAGCCAGATTGGCCACAACCTTCCCCTGAACAGGGCAGCGTGTTCTCAGTGTTGTAGTGAGGCAAGCCTCCCCATACCCTGTGCAGGAATGAGGAACTCTTGTGCAGTGGAGGAAGCTTGTGCACAGGATGATGAGGTGCCAGCCCCAGGCAAAAAAAAAAAAAAAAAAAAAAAGCCATTCCATTCATGACTCATAGCAACCATTGTTACCTACATAAGACCTGCACAATATTGGGCCCATCAACATTCATTTATGGATGATGGAGGGGAGCATGAAGTCCCTATCCTCCCCAGGAGTTATTGGCAATCAATGGCTACTGGGGGAGTAGGAGACATTGTCTGTAGAAATGTAGTCACAAGTAGGTTGTAAGTGCTCTGTTAAATAGTCTTTTACTCATGCTCATTCAGACAATTCTGACTGAACTCAGTCATCACACACAAGGAATACACACACACACACACACACACACACACACAAATGATGGACATTGTTAATAAAAAGAAAAGTTTTGACAGCTCAGAATTCACCTCATCTACCCGGCGTGGTGGCACACGCCTTTAATCCCAGCACTTGGGAGGCAGAGGTAGGAGGATCCCATGAGTTCAAGGCCACCCTGAGACTACATAAGGAATTCCAGGTCAGCCTGGGCGAGTGAGACCCTAACTCGAAACCACCCTCCACTACAAAAGAATTCACCTCACCTGGGGAATCTCGCCCTCTAGTGGGAGTGCTATGTGGTACAGCTTTCATGGAGCTCAACGTCACAGGACATTGCTCATTTCACTTAATATAAAGTCCCCTAAATATATCCATGGTGTCCTGAATGATAGAATTTTGTATTAAAGGCTAGATTCTATTTAAACACACACACACACACACATATTTATATATACATATATATATATATATATATATATATATATATATATAATATGTATATTACAGTTTCTTTTTTTGACATTGGCCTCAGGATATGAATAGAGGCTTGTATTAGACTAAACTGTCTTTGAGATACATATGTAATTACTCTTCTTTTTTAAAATTTATTTTTATTTATTACAGAGAAGGAAAGATACAGGTAAAGAGGAAGACAGAGAATGGGCGTGCCAGGGCCTCCAGACACTGCAAATGAACTTCAGATCCATGGGCCACCTTGTGCATCTGGCTTACATGGGTCCTGGGGAATTGAACCTGTTTCTTTTGTTTGTTTTGTTTTGTTTTGTTTTGTTTTTCAAGGTACGGTCTCACCCTAGCTCAGGCTGATCTGGAATTCACTCTGTAGTCTCAGGGTGGCCTCCAACTCATGGTGATCCTTGTACCTCTGCCTCCAGAGTGCTGGGATTAAAGGCGTGCGCCACTATGCCTGGCTTGAACCTGGTTCTTTATTCTTTATCTATTCATATACTGATAGGCACTTCATTAGCAGGGTGACAATAGTCAATATTAATCTACGCTTTAAAGTAATTAAAAATGAAAGCTGGGCAGGGCAAGGAGGGGGACAAAAAACTGGACCCAAATGGAAATAGTACCATAAAATCCTATATCCTGAAAGATATACTAAAAGGTTGAACCTGCATGAGGTGCTTGGAAAAAACACCTGAATCACAGGGCCTGAAGAGAGTATGATGAAGACTAACCTTAATCTTCTCCTATTTCTCTATCACTCCCTCTTCTTTCTTTTCTCTCTTTCTCTTTCATATTACTTGTATTTTTTCTTCCTTCTTTTCTCTTGGCACTGACCTGTAACTCCCAGTACCAGCATGTGGTTAACATGCACAATGAGCTGTTGATCAGTGAGACCTACAAGGTTTCCCAAAAGAAGACAGATTTCTGTCAGAGTACCTGATGACCCACCAAAGGTTAATGGTAAGATCCTACAGCTGAAGACACCATGTGCTGTTTAGATGGAACATGGAGAGAGCTGGCTGGAATCTGGAAGAGAGTCAGTCCACAGACAGTTAGCTTGTCTAGTGCCAGAAGGTGCTACATAAGGGACTGGGGGAAAATGACCAACATCTGTCTAAGCAACTCGTGGTCTAAGCTACTCAGCAGCAAACAACCTGACTTGATGCTCACACAAGTGCAGTAGTGGCACACAGCCATGATGGGTTACCAACTGCTCTAGATTTGGCTAATAGATCCACTCAGTGGAATGGAGCCCATACCTGGAAATGGGAAACAAGTCAGAACCGTATCCAAAAACGAGCCCGCTCTCCAATATCAAACTCGCACCAATAGTGGGATACCAGAGGGCCTACCCCTATTAAGGTCTCTCTAAAATAATAATGATTACCCATGTATCTTGCACTGATCTCACTCTCTGTTGGATAATCTGCTTCTCTCTTTCAGATGGACACAGAACCTGAGGAGAGAATCAGCCCATCGCACCTCAACAGGGAACCAGCTGAAGCCATAGAGTTATAGGGGAAATGAACAAGAGTGCTGCTTTATCGGTGAACCTGGTACCAGCACAAGGGCGAAGGAGATAGACACAAAGAACTCTCAACCCCTACCCAATCAGATATCCAGAGACTCACAAAACCTCATCACTGAAATAGACCTAAAATGGCTCAGGGAAATTCGCAGAAGAGGGGACAGAAAGATTGTTAGAAGAATTCGAAGACTTCCAATGACCTCCCACGGATGATAACACAGGACCTATGTCTCTCCCAAGCCTGGAAGCATCTTCCTTCCTAATCCAGCCTCACCACCCTACAAACTATATCCTAGTTGCTTGCAGCATCCAGTGTGTTAGCTAAGACTGCCGCCCACGGCCTCCAGTTCACTCTGTATTCACCTGTGGCTCTATCAGCATCTGGCTGGGTCTTCCTCTGTCCTGAACTGAGACCTGGCCACACTCCTCATATAAAGCTTCCAGGACCACCAGGATCACATGAGGCTTCTTTGCCTCTCAAGTCAGAAATCAGAGTCCTCTGCACTGCTTGGTCCGCAGTTAACAGCTTCCCAAGGTGGCCCCTTTCCCTGCTTGCATAGCACTTGCAAGCTTCCAGTCCCAGAGACGTATGGATGTCAGGAGGTTTCTTCATCTTCTTCTGAGCTCCCACCTACTGAAACAAAAGGAAAACATAGAAAAACTTTTGCGAATCCTTCCTTCCTTCCTTCAGTCCCTTCCTTCCTTCCTTCCATCCATCTAGCCAGCAGTCAGTCTCTCTCATTTAATGGGAGAGATAATACTCAATGTTTATTTGTTTTGATCCAAGATTTCATGAGATTATTTAAACAGAAACATTTTCTGTTAAACACACAATTATGTCTGTTTTCATGAATACCTTTTCTTTACTTCAAGGAAAATTATTGTATTTGTCTATCCTTTTTTTTTTTTTTTTTTTTTTTTTTGCAAGGTAGGGTCTCGCTCTGGTCCAGGCTGACCTGGAATTAACTATGTAGTCTCAGGGTGGCCTCGAACTCTCGGCGATCTTCCTACCTCTGCCTCCTGAGTGCTGGGATTAAAGGCATGAGCCACCACGCCCAGCTTGTCCATCCATTTTTAATAAAGTGAAAGGTAAGTTTATTATTGAACCATTGCAATGATATGTTAGACATGCTGGCTTGATTTATTCTAAAATTTTCTATGTCTACTCTTTCTTTTCCTAAAACCTTCTAGCTCTACCATCACTGCTAAGATTGACAAACTTTTCTAAGGTGCATGTGGTAGCTATTCACTGAAAGACCACCCTTCTCTTCAAATGTGCTTCTAATCACTGCCCCACCTATCCTCCCCTCCAGCTTCCTTCTGTCTCTTGGTACTAGGGATTAAACCGAGGTTCTAGTATATGCTAGGCATTTGTTATACCACTTAGTAACATCCCCTTCTCTAAATAGCTTTTTAAAAATATTTTTTAAGATTTGTTTTTATTTATTTATTAGAGACAGAGAAAGGAGGAGCGAGAATGGGTGTTCCAGGGTGTCCATCCACTGCAAACAAACTCCAGACACACACGCCACCATGTGTATCTGGCTTATGTGGGATCTGGAGAATCGAACCTGGGTCCTTAGGCTTCACAGGTATGTGCCTAAACTGCTAAGCCATCACTCCAGCCCTAAAAAAACTATTTTTTTTTTTGGTACAAAAGTCAACTGTATTTTTTTTTTTTAATTTTCGAGGTAGGGTCTCACTCTAGCCCAGGCTGACCTGGAATTCACTCTGTATTCTCAGGGTGGCCTTGAACTCATGGTGATCCTCCTACCTCTGCCTCCCGAGTGCTGAGATTAAAGGCGTGCGCCACCATACCTGGCATCAACTGTATTTTTATACACTACCAGTGAACAATCCAGACATGAAATTAGAAAACAATCCTGGACTGGGAAAATGACTCAGTGGTTAAAGGCACTTACTGGCAAAGCCTGATGGCCCAGGTTCAATCCCCCAGTATGCACAGATAACCGAAAGCAACACGGTGTGTTCATCTGTGATCTTAAGGTGCCTACAGTAATGGGAGGTAGAGCCAGGAAAAACCAAAGCTTGTGGGTCAGCTAGTCTGACATTCATTTGCCATGGGAAGAGACCCTGTCTCAAAGAAGGTAGAGCATAGACACCTCAAAGTTGTCCTATGGACAACATGCACACTGGAGAAGTGTGTCCCTACACACGACACACAAGAATAAATAAATGAATGCAAATTTTAAAAAGTAAAGAATTCTGTTTATGATAGCATCAGAAGGAGTATGTAATGAGAGAAGTGTAATATTTGTACATGGAAAATGATAACCGAAAGTTAACAATCTAAACAAATGGAAAGACGACCAAAGTCCATGAATTTGAACATTGTTAAGATGCTAATTCCCAAACTGGTGTACAGATTAAATACAATCCCTACCTAAATCCTGAGTCCTAAGATAATTCTTTAAAAATCTTACAGAATGTGGAGATGTAAAGAAATTCACGTGGAAATGTAAACCGAAATGATCGTAGAGAGGAAGACCAAAGTTGAAGGACTCACACAGCCCAATTAACAAACTTACTACAAGGTTCATTTAAAACGGTCTCGACAGTGTGGCTGTGGCATAAACTGAATAGGATCAATGGAAAAGAAGTGAGAGCCCAGCCACTCTATTTTCAGTCAATTCATTTTCCCCCAAGATAATTGAATGACGAAAGAATGCTACTAAGACAGCTGAATATTCACACGCAGAAGAATCAAGACGATTTACATCAGATGGAAAATTGGTCATGTAGCTAAATGCAGGAGCTAGAGTTCTTCAAAGAACAGAGGGCTGATCTTTGAGGCCCTGGATGAAATACGAGTGACAAAAGAAAAGTAAGTGTGCTTCAAAGGGTATCTCACAAAATAGAATGGGAGAAAATAATTATAAATTACATGTTCAGGGAGGTGGGAGAACCTGTCAGAGGTGAGGCCTCTTTATGCCCTTTGAAAGGATATTGGGCCAGGCGTGGTGGTGCATGCCTTTGGGAGGCAAAGGTAGGAGGAGCGCCATGAGTTCAAGGCCACCCTGAGATTACATAGTGAATTCCAGGTCAGCCTGGGCTAGAGTGAGACCCTACCTTGAAAAACCAAAATATGAAAAAAAAAAAAAACCCAAAAAAGGATATTGGGACCCCAACCCTCTCTCTCCTTCTTTTTGCTTCCCAGTGGCTAGGTGAGCAGCATTGCTCTGCCATGCACTGCTCATCATGGGCCCCAAAAGCAATAACGTCAAAGACGGAATGTCGGGGCTGGGAAGGTGGCTTACGGGTTGAATGCTGGGATTAAAGGCGTGTGCCACTGCACCATGCTTTTCTCTTGGTTTTTAAAAGTATTTTTGTTTTGTTTTGTTCTGAGGTAGGGTTTCATTCTAGCCCAGGCTGACCTGGAACTCACTCTGTAGTCTCAGAGTGGCCTCAAACTCTTGGCGATCCTCCTACCTCTGCCTCCCAAGTGCTAGGCTTAAAGGCATGTGCTACCACGCCTGGCTTCACAGGTATTTTTGAGAGAGAAAGAGAGAGAGAGAGGGGGCAGATAGAAAGAGGGAATGGACGCACCAGGGCCTCCAGCAAAGGAACTCCAAATGCATGTGCCTTCTTGTGCATCTGGCTTACGTGGGTACTGGAAAGAATCAAACCAGGGTCCTTCGTCTTCTCAGGCAAATGACTTAACCACTGAGCCATCTCTCCAGCCTAAATAGCTTTTCATTAAAGTAACCATATATTTTTTCATTGGGACACTTTAGAGAGGAAAAGGGAATACTGTATACTAAGTGTATGGGACATGAGGATTCAGGTGAACATCAAGAAAACTTGGGCTGGAGAGATAGCTTAGCAGTTAAGGCACTTGCTTGCGGAGCCTAAGGACCTAGGTTCAATTCCCCAGTATGCACGTAAGCCAGATGCACTAGGTGGCACATGCATCTGCAGTTCATTTGTGGTGGCTAGAGATCCTGGCACGCCCATTCTCTCTCTCTCTCTCTCTCTAACTCTGCCTCTTTCTCTTTCAAATAATAAATAAAAATAAAAAAAACTTGTATGCATGATTAGTTTACTGTTAAGATAAACTATTTAAGAATACCCCTTTAACTCCTGAGTCCAGCACACCCCCTCTTCATCTCTGAGGCCTTCCATCTGGGTAGTCCTACCCACCTCAGATCCACACCATAGTTGTGGCCCAGTGGCAGACGTTGGGTTCAGCCTGTACAACACAGTGGAAATGTTTATACTCAGAGGCTTCCTCTCACTTCATACGAATCCAACTACCAACCATTTATTTCACACTCTTGAATATCAGGACTTCAAAAACAGGAATGCCAAAGAGGTTCCATATCTTGGTGACCTAATATACTTAAAAGAATACATTTTTTTTTAAAAAAGTACATCTTATACATTTTAGTGTTTATGGAAAAGAAGGGTCTTTAGGCCACCTGCTGAAGTCATGTCACCATAATGGAGGCTCAGCTAAGTGCACTGAGTTTGAGTGGTCCACACTCCTGCTCTTTACTTCTTTTTCTAATATGCTGGCTGAATACATGGAGGAGAGGGAGATGGTCATGTGACCTTACAGGACTGGGATTCCTGGTGTGGTTCAAAGGGACCCTTCTGCTCTCGTCCGCTGCTCATACTTCTGAGCCGTTTAAACTCATCTTTCTCAGCTCTGCCTTGCTCTCGTCTCCCTTCCCCACTGCCTTCGATTCCTTTTGTCATTTTAGGACTAGAGGCCCCTCCAACGCTCAGCTATATCCACTAATTGTTTCCAGTCTGGGCATTTGCTTCCCACACACCTGGCCCGACTTTGACAATCCCCACAGCTGGTCTGTTGGCTCCCATTTCCTTGGCCTTGACAACCAGGGGCACCTGGGAGAGTCAACTCGCTCTTCCGTCTGATGAGTTCTCCCCTCCTCGAGGTGTTGGGGCTCCATGCATTGGTGCAGTGACAACTTACAGGGTCCATTTTCAATTCCCCAAAGAGGGAACTCCTGTGAGCAGAGCATCTGTCTTTTTTTTTTTTTTTTTTTATTTTTTTGGTTTTTCGAGGTAGGGTCTCGCTCTGGCCCAGGCTGACCTGGAATTAACTATGTAGTCTCAGGGTGGCCTTGAACTCGTGGCGATCCTCTTACCTCTTCCTCCCGAGTGCTGGGATTAAAGGCGTGTGCCACCATGCCCGGCTGCATCTGTCTTTTCTTTTGGGGCTTTGTGCTTTAGGACATGTGCCTGAAATTTTGTGTGTACCCCTCTCCTCCTTTAAATTCCAAGGACCCTTGTCACAAGTTTTCTGGAAAGCAACCCTGAGGTAAAGATGGGAAGGCAGGACATTTATTGGGGGGGGGGATCTTTAGGAATCAGTCAGTACCCATGGAATGCCAAAGAAGGAAGCCTCACTGGGTAGAGAGAGAATCTGTCTTCTGATGGAGTCTCAATGGCTCCAGTCAGGTCCATGATAGGTCTGAAGCCAGGATGAACCATTGGTGTTATCCTGAGTTGGAGCAAGAGGGACACCCTTTGTCCTGCCAATTATTAGATTGGTGCCATCCTGCCAAGGTGCATCACCTGGGCAAAGTAACTCTTCAGCTAAGCCAGTTTTCAAAGAAGGCTGACAGCTGAGAGCAGTCTGGGAGCAGCACTCCTGGTACTGGTGGAATAAGTTTTTCAGTCCTGAAGGAGTCTCTGGGAGACCACAGCACCCACTGGCGATAAATTTTCTTTTGTCTCTCCCCTGGCTTATATTCTTTTGGCTGAGAAGCCGACACCAGAGCTACAAAGTTATATTTGCTACATTGTGGAAGAAAGTCTATGATTTAATATGCCAAGACTAGCCCTTGATATGTTAAATGGGAGCTAAAAGAATTTAGAAAATTGTTTCATTTCCAACAATGTCTGGCTTATAACCAATTATCTTGCAAGTAGACACTATTTTGAATTTAAGAAGCTTAATCATAGCCCTGTCTTTCTCTTTGCAGCTTTTCTGCAATAATCCTAATACCCCAAAGCATCTGGTTACATAATTTGGACTAAAACGGGAGAAGATACTATATACACATACCTAAGAGGATATCACAAAATATTTTTTGGAAATATTTCTGATCTATCTATGCAATACCTTTTAACTCAAAGCTACTTGAGGGCTGGGCAGGGGGGCAGGTTCCTTTGATACTTTCTTATTTTCCTGTGCTGTTTATGGAAAGCCTTGCTGGTGAGGCATACTTGGAAGTCTACAGATAGGAGTTTCATCATCTTTATAAAGATTTGAATACACTGGTGTATTAGTTATGTGTGTAACAGATCACCCCCAGCTTAGCAGCTTCACATCAGAGTGTGTGCATTTGTATAGTACATATATTTGTGACATATACAGAGAGAAAGAGAGGGAGAGGGAGGAAGAGAGAGAAAGATGAGACCAAGGCAAGACAGCCTTTTATGCTCTTATATGAAAAATGTTATCTGTCCCTTTTGCTCTGTGTCATTGGTCACAGGGATCAAACCTGACACAGTAGGAAGGGAACTGCTTACTCTAAGGTTAGCTTGGGATAATCAGGGCCATCTCCAATACTGGCTGCCACAGCTGGCTACTGGCTATGAAATCTTGGAACACTGGGCAAGACATTGACTTGAGATTTAGATACGGATTGAATAAATTCCCTCCTGCCACTCGCTATCTGTTTGACCTTGGGTACATTATTAGCTTTGCTGCAATTTGCTTTATATTAAATATTTGTTTTGTTTTGTTTTATGAGGCAGGGTCTTGCTCTAGCCCAGGCTGACCTAGAATTCACTATGCAGTCTCAGAGAAGTGTCTTCAAACTCACGACAATCCTCCTACCTCTGCCTCCCGAGTTCTGGGATTAAAGGTGTGTGCTACCACACCTGGCTTGCTTTAAATTAAACTAGAAATGTAATGCCCTCCTCAGAACAGTGTTGCAAATAGCAGAGAGATAAAGATGAGGAAAAAGTAAGTCAAGAAGAGCACCACCAGTTGAGAGTCATAATAAAGGATAGTTGTTCTTATGAAGATGAGAGTATTTCCCTACTCAGAACACACAATGCTGTCTGACTCAAGCAAGTGGTCACCCATAGGACCCTATGGACATTCCATGAACCAAGTATTCAGAACTTGTGAGCTGTCTACCAGATCAGGAAGCTACACCTTCAGGACTTTTCTTCTTAAGCTCTCTCTGACAGGGCAGTTGAGCCCAGCTCTCCTCAGAATACAGAATTCCTGATTCAGGCGCCTTTTCCTCCTCTAACTTTTCTTGCTCAATCTCAAGGCAAGTTAGTTATTGAAATTCAACTTCTTGAGCTGTTTGTCTTGGTCCCCAAACAACCCCAGTGGAAGAGACTCGGGATATGATTCTAACTTGTCATAATCAGAGTTGATGTTATCATTGTTTTGAAGATTTGTAGTTTTTCTGACAAATGGTTAAACACACAAAGCAAAATTTATTCCAAATTCTAGATTAAATATTTAAAAATACATGAGTCTGAAAGCAGTTATTCTTTCAAGGCCCTCTGGAGCTCATGAAGCTCCCAATAGGAACCAGTTGGCTTACAGATGCATTCAGCTCCAATAAGGAGGGAAAATCCAGGCTTAAATAGTTACATCTGAAAATTCTTAATGTTGAAAACAGATTTATGTTTTGTTTTTAAACTTCTGTTAGGGTGGGCACATGTTTTATTTTAATTCTACCCTGAGCGTTCTGACTAGTCAAGTGTTCTTTGTTCTCTAACCTTTAGTATAAGTTAATAGATCTGTTGCAGGTTTCTGTGTATTGTCCAAACATGTCTCTTTGGAAGAAAGCAAATATAAACAAGCTTGCCAAAAGGAGAATTTTGTGCATGTTTTCTACACATACCATATTACCCAAGGATTGTGATTTCCCCAATGATTCACTATAGCATGACTCTCTAAGTGCCTTTTAAATACAATTTGATTTGCATCAATGTTTCTGGGAACATATCTACCTGGTAACAAGAGCTCTAGTTATATGATTAAGTTGACATTGATCCTCAACACCTTTTTACACATGTAACATGCAAATATAACAAGGGAGTTTTGAAACCTACAATGTAACTCTAAATGGAAATGTCACCGAAATTAACTCACTATAGACTTCTGATGCATATAAAATTTAGCAGGCACTGCTGAAGAGCTGATTGTTTTTCTTTTAGACTCTTTAGGTGATTTTTCCCCCTTTATCCAGTTCTGCTGGGTAAACACATTATGTCCAATTTGTCACGAGAGTCCTGAGTAGAATT
Source organism: Orientallactaga sibirica (assembly GCA_036365145.1). NCBI lineage: Eukaryota > Metazoa > Chordata > Mammalia > Rodentia > Dipodidae > Orientallactaga > Orientallactaga sibirica. The sequence goes on along the minus strand of JAEOAD010000001.1, from coordinate 104,178,099 downwards.
ATCCCCTAAGTCACTCACGCTTGACTCTTCTGGAAACACTAATGAGTGTGGGAGAAATGTAGAAAGCTAGTGGATTCACTGATAATGAAATCTGGATGGAGCCCAATAGCAAAGACATTGCTTATGACCTGCTACCTTTGAATTATAGTGAGAATTGCTCTCTGGTACACTTCCCCTCAGGCAGGCTTTCTATCAGTTTCAGAAGTCCTGTGAAATATTTCTTTTCTTTAAAAAATTTTTTTTTATTGACAACTTCTTTAATTGTAGACAATATCCCTTGGTACTTCCCTCCCTCCCCCCACTTTCCCCTTTGAAACTTCACTCTCCATCATATCCCCTCTCCCTATCAATCAGTCTCTCTTTTCAGTTTGATGTCATGATCTTTTCCTCCTATTATGATGGTCTTGTGTAGGCAGTGTCAGGCACTGTGAGGTCATGGATATCCAGGCCATTTTGTGATTGGAGGAGCATGTTGTAAGGAGTCCTACTCTTCCTTTGGCTCTTACATTGAAATATTTCTATAAATGCAGGAAAAAAGAGGAAATTCCACAAAAAAAAATCCATGTACATCCCTTTGAATGAAGGGATGGTTTGGATATGCTTTATTTTTTTTCCTATTTTTGAATTGTCCAAAGTTTCTTTAATTAATATGAACTATTTTAGTGAAAAAAAAATCCTTCTAACATATTCAATGTAAAGCAAATTAAAAAAATGGATTCTGGACATTATGCATTTTGGAAGTTCCACTAGCTACCACATCAGGGCATTTATATTCTGACGTATTTCATCACTCCTAACTATTTGAATTTGGGTTGCACTCTGGACCGCCTGGAACATCCCCTCGAGGAATCTTTTTGAACAAGGGTAAGGACTGGTTGTAGAGCCTTCATAGCTAGTATTTGCCCCTGTCCGCTTCATATATGAAAAGAAAGAAATAAAACTGTGTAATCATCACTGTGGTATTTAGCCGGGGTAGCTTAACACCAGATTCATGGTCTAGGATGGTAAGATTATAACGACGTCTGGTGAGTACTCACTCCCTGGTTTGAAGATGACAATATATCCTCATAAGACAGTAGGCAAAAAAATCTATCTCTCTCATTTTTCTTTTATTTATTTATTTACTTTTCATTTGAGAGTGACACAGAGAGAAAGAAGCAGATAGATAGAGAATGGGCACTCCAGGGCCTCCAGCCACTGCAGATGAACTCCAGATGTATGCACCACCTTGTGCATCTGGCTTACATGGGTCCTGGGGAATCAAGCCTCAAACTGGGGTCCTTAGGCTTCATAGACAAGCGCTTAACTGCTAAGTCATCTCTCCAGACCTCATTTCTCTTCTTTTTGACAAAGTATTTTATTTTTATTTATTTATTTGAGAGAGAGAGAGAGAGAGAGAGGAGAGGGGGAGAAATAGGCAGGGAGAGAGAGAGAGAGAGAGAGAGAGAGAGCGAGCATGCCAGGGCCTCCAGCCACTGCAAGTGAACTCTAGATGCATGTACCCCCTTGTGCATCTGACTTACATGAGTCCTGGGGAATCGAATCTGGGTCCTTAGGCTTTGCAGACAAGCACCTTAACTGCTAAGCCATCTCTCCAGCCCTCATTTCTCTTCGTATGAGGGAATTACTCATATCATGAGGGCTCCAACCTCGTGACTATCACATTTCAAAGGCTCAACTTTCAAAGGCCATTATATTGGGGATTAGATGTCAATATATACATTTGGGAAGGGGTAGATACAAGCATTCATACTATGACAGTAGGCGACATTAATGTTGAACCTCAGTTAATCAAAACATTATCCTGAAAGGAGCGATCTATTATTATAAGTAGACATGGAATATTATTATAATTATTGTAAATTATATACCTTAAGTCCTCTCTTGGTATATGTAAGTACTAAAGAATATCTTTTATTTTGGTCCTGAGCCTAAGCATATACTATTTTCATTTATAGAATACTTCTTGACTCCTTGCTTTTGCCTTAGGACTTCAAACTCAGGGATTAGAATCACATTGGTTGAGTATCAGATTCACATTGATCTTGATAAGATGCAGGTTTTTAGTCAGCTTCTTCTCATACAGAAAGATGTATCTAAATGCAAATGGCTGGAGGAGAAAGTTAAGATAGAATGTGTGTTTGCTGAGAGTCTCCTTTGAACAAAACATCAGAGGAGGAGAAAACAAAGATGAATGAGGAATTGCTTCCACCTTGCCAAGACTTCATAATTGGAGGGGAAGGAAAGGGGAACCCACACACACAACCTGCTTACAACCATCCCAGAATGACACGACTCCTGAACCAAAGCACTCATCAGAAGAGGGCAATACAGGCAAGGGGGGAGAGTTGGCCAGCGACAAGCTGTGCATAGGCTGGACTGAGCAACAAGGGGAATTTGAAGAGATCTTTAGTCATGATTGTTGGTGGTATAGGGTTTGGATGGGGGTGATACCTTCTCTCACCTGTATGAAGGCTGCCAGTCAACTGTCCTATAAAAAGATAGAATCGGGCTGGAGAGATGGCTTAGTGGTTAAGGCACCTGCCCACTAAGCCTAAGAACGCCGGTTCCAATCTCCAGGTTCCATGCAAAGTAACACAAGAGAGCAATGCCACACTTGCCCACAAGGGGGCGCACACATCTGGAGTTTATTCACAATTGCTGAGAGGCTGCTGGCATGCCAATTCTCTCTCTCTCTCTGTCTCTCCCTCTCTCTCCAAAAAAAAAAAAAAAAAAAGAATCATAAGGGCAATACAAATAAACATAATCCAAGTTTTATGTGATACGAGAGCCTTCACAAGTGAAGGGTCAAAGATCTAGGGAAAACTGTTGTCGCTTAGAGTTGGTGAAGAATGGACAGTGGTGTAGAAATGTGTTTAAACAAAAGAGTCTGATGTCATAGCAACAGATTGGGAGGGCATGGAGAGGCCTGTAAGGCTGTGTTCTCAGATTCTTCCTGAACTCTAAGTAGCCTTAACTTCCTGTGGTGATTTAGGTGTATGGGGTGGTAGACTGGGGCTTGAATCTTGAGTCTCCAGTGGGTGGAGCCCTACCGGGGAAGAGGTATGTCACAGCCCTCAGGTGTGTTTGGGAGGTGATCAAAAGTGCAACCTTGGAGAGATGGCTTAGCAGTTAAGGCATTTGCCTGCAAAGCCAAAGGACCCCTGTTGGATTCTTTAGGACCCACGTAAGCCAGATGCACAAGGAGGCACATGCGTCTGGAATTCATTTGCAGTGGCTGGGTGCCCTGGCATGCCCATTCTCTCCCCCTCTCTCTTTCTGCCTCTTTTTCTCTCTCAAATAAATAAATAAATAAAATATATTTTAAAAAGTGCAGCCCTAAATTGTGTAGAGAGCTGCGTTTTCCCCACTCATGGTGTTCCCCCTGGAATTTGAAAGCATGAAATAAACCCCTCTGGTCTGGGTTTGTTTAGCAATGCAAAGCTGACTGCATCACTTCCTCTTCGGTATGGAGCAGGACTGCTCTGAAATGAGGGTCTTCATAGGGGGAGAGAGGAAGAGAGTGAGTTTTATAGGTTTATACAACTTTCTCTAAGGGAGAGAAGAAGATCTGGTGGGGGTGGGTCTTGGGGTGTTAGAGCCCAGCCCTCCTTGCCACCCTTAACTCTCTCTTTCTACATCCTGCGTGTGGCCATGGAGGTGGGATACCTGGCTCCCTGCTGCCCAGACATGCTTCCCCTCCATGATGAAAGTTCCCATTGAAACTGTAAACCGGATGTCAACCCTTTTCTCCCCTATGCTGCTTCTGGTCAGGTGTTTTGCCCAAGTAACTTTAGGCAAAACAGAGATGTCACCAGTATAACACTGACTTGTTTCGGTCAAGGCTTTTATTTTTCTGTAGAAAAAAAATGCCTAAATAGTGAATATTTTCAGCTTAGTGGGCTGCATGGTCTCTGCCACAGTGACTCACCTTAGTCTTTATCATTTGAAGACAGACACGGACCATTGCTTGTATTTGTGCCCCAGAATGCTTTGTCTCCAAAAATAAGCTATAGTCAAGGTCTGACCCATGGATCCTAAGCCTGAATGATGTAAAACAATTCAAGGAAATTTGAATGGCCAAATCACATTAAGGTCCAGACAGGAACAGTTAGAACCTGGGACCTGAATACCTACAGTCTTCTCCTTCTCTCTGCCTCTGTTGACCTCAGTCGTGTGACTCTGCTCCCATTGCAGACTGGTGCTCTTTCATGGTAGGAATGCAGCCTCTAAGAACTCCAGCCTTGGGGAGGGAAGGCAGGTACAGGAGGAGAAACAGGAAGGGAGGGACTAACCTTCACTTCTATGGAGAAAAATTCAGGGAAGGACAATTTGTCTCTTGTTTTCTGTCTTTCTCTCTCGCTCTTTTCACTCTCTCCCCCCATTGGTAGGAGAAAGCAATGTTGGTTGTTTAGATTGTTGTTAAAGCCTTGGGAAACAGGAGTTCTGACTCTCCCTTCTTCATGGAAATCTCCTGGGACAGCTGTAAGGTGGTAGAGCCAAGACCCTTCCTTGTGATTCCAAAGCCCAGGTTCTGAACTTCACGCATCCTTTCTGCCTCCCAAAACACACTTGGAAACTATTGAAAATGATATGGGAGTTCACCGTCAGGTCTTTAAGATGTCCATGTGGGAGTGACATCTTCCTCTTGGAACCTTGAAGGGGTTTGGGCTGTTCTTTTTATGAGGCTGTGGTGGGTTTGAAATGGGTCACTTTTTTACTTAAACGCCAGAGACATTGAAGAGGAATAGGAGTATCAATCAAGTGTTCCTGAAGGTTCCTCCTTGTCTCTGTTAGAGCTACTCTTTCTAAATGGAATCCCAGATCCATCCTCTACACCCCAAGCTAAAAGCTTTGTTCTCCCTGGGAGGGAGTGTTTCAATTGTTCTTCCTCAAGAAATGGCCCTTCATTGACAGGAAGTCAGCTTTTCTGGAGGACTTGAAGAGAGCTGGGTGATTTTGCTTCAGTACAATCTGGGCTTGGTAAAACCATCCCTGAACGCGTTCTGAGTAAGCATCTCATTTCTTACTCAGCATCACTCAGAGAGAAAACCTCCTTGAATGTCATTTGTAATCAGGCTGTTCATTGTGCTAGCTACCTCATCAGCCACCAAGGACTTATCTGTGTGTGTGTGTGTGTGTGTGTGTGTGTGTGTGTGTGTGTGTGTGTAGGCACAATTTAATGTATTGCTACTTTTTATGGAGATGGAGGTGAGGCTATAATCTGTACTTTAATGAAGACCTATTGTTTATATAATGTAAACATCTTGAAAAAGATGCCCTGAAAACCCATCACACTTAGAGATTGAACTGGGACTCCATTTTTCATCATCACACTTAGAGATTAAACTGCGACCTCATTTATCACCATATCTGAAGGAAAAAAATTGTTTGAGTCAAAGACTGAGGGGGAGGGAAGTAAACAAAGACAAATTCAATATCAATCCCTTATGTTTATCCAGCCATAGAGCTAAGATGATTATGAATTTTATTTCTTTGCTTTCATCTTCCTTTCTGTACCATGCAGCTAGGTTGAGATCTCTATTGAAACACCTCTGATATATAACAGAATTTACCTACCAGGCCCCTTTTGGGGTACACTATTGTATAATGGAAAACAGACAGGTTTCATATTTGACAACTCTACTTTGGATTTTTTTTTTTCTTCGCTTTTCCTAGTTATGTAAGGTTTGGCTCTTTATGGAACCTCTCTGACTAAATTTCCCTCTTGACAAAGCAGATTTTAGTACCTTAGGATCTTGGGTCAAGATTTATGGCCTTGGTAAGAAATTGCCCGAGCATATAACCCAAGCCATGTCTCCCTGCATTGTTTACCATGCTGTTTATTTCCTTGAAGAATTGTATCTACTTATTTGTTTTCTGTGTTTTCCTTGAGGGAAAGTATTTCATTGACATTTTTTTGTTGTTGTTTTTTTGAGGTAGGGTCTCACTCTAGCTCAGGCTGACCTGGAATTCACTATGTAGTCTCAGGGCGGCCTCAAACTCATGGCGATCCTCCTATCTCCGCCTCCCGAGTGCTGGGATTAAAGACGTGCGCCACCACACCCGGCTTCATTAACAATTTCTGATGCTGCAGACATATACGCTTAGATACTACCTTGCTTGCTATAAACCTTCTATAACTTTTTTTTTGTTAAATGAATGGATGGAGGAATGACTGAATATTTACTTTATATAATTACTAGGATGGTAATTTCAGACCTGCTTAAGGTGCAGTGAAATGTTAACATATTTTATCTATCCAGGTGTAGCCACTGAAGCACCCACAATAAGAATATGGGCAGTATAATGCTCACCCAAGTCCCATAAGATTTCCTCAAGGAACGGTCTTATTTTAAACTCATAGGGAAGTCATTACAAACTTAGTATTCTGAGGTTTTATTTTTCTGTATTTCAGAAAATGTAGCAGAATTCCATATTTAGCTACCCTAAATCAGTGTGTGCTAGGAATCCCAGGAGTGTTCGTAGTTGGAATTAACTCACAGTAACAATCTCACACCCCTGGTTTTCTTATGCCATGCAAACATACTGTTGGCAGTTACTGTGCCTGCTTAATTAGAAGTAAAAAAAAAAGTTAATATTGTTATGGCTTGAATTTGAAATGTCACTCATAGGTTCATGTGTTTGAACATTTGTGTTTGGAGGCTGTAGAACCTTTGGGATGTGGGGCTTAACTGGTAGAAGTAGTTCCCTAGAGAGAATATTTGAAGGCTATTGCCTTGGCCTGGGTCTGAGATATATCTCTGCCACATGCTCCCCCCTTCATGGGTACTGCCATACCTTTCCCCCTATGGAGGACCATACCCTGGAACCATAAGCTCAAATAAACCTTTGCTTTCTTAAATTATTTCTGTCATGTATTTAGTCACAGTGACTCAAAAGTTACTAATACCGACTGCTGTGTCTTTAATACATACAGTCTTTGAACATTTGTTAGATGAATCAAGTAGAAAAGACTCAGACATCTCCGTGGTAGTTAGTAGATTGGAGACCACTGAGCAGGGGTGAGTACTCTGAACCACAAAGTTCCCAAAGTCTGGTTGGCCTAGGAGAGCAAAGTGTTCACTGGAACCACATGACCAAGGGGAATGGCGCTCAGGAGCAATAACTTGGTCCACAAAACAAATTCATCTTCCTTTATCCAGGCTCTTTAAATGTCTCCGGCAACCCAGTGAATGGCACCTGAGTCCTCCATCCTTTGTGGAAGTTTCCATTCTGGTTTAGGAATATTGTTTGGCATGAGGTCAGTGACAAGAGGGGGTAAATGTAGCTATAGCTAGTACAGGTGGTTCTTTCTTGTTCTCTGACAGAAGTCTGAGACTATTTTTGAATCCTTTTGATGGGGTGAAAGATGTCCAAAAAAAAAAAAAAAAAAAAAAAAAAAAAAGGAAAGAAACAATAAAGTGAAATAAATGCTGTTAAAACGGCTACTGTGGTTGGGGCATTGTGACTCCCGTTTGTGAACAGGCATCTCTTCTCTGTGGGAGCTCAGGTAAATGCCTCTTTAGGTAACAAAAAGCAAAGAAATCCATCGCTGGAATCATTGAATCTCTTCCTCTAACAGATGTGGGGGAGTACATAAACCATGGCAAATTGCTTATTTAATGCTGGATTTTCCTTCCTTTATGAAAAAGCACAGCTATAACACCACAGTTATAAAATCCATAGAGCAAAGCTAATCCTTAGGTGGGAATTCACATAGGTAATAATAATTCTCATTTTTCCCTATCAAAAATAAACTATAAAGCATCACCATGCTTAAATACAATGATATTTGAGGTGTGTTTTGTTTTTCGTGTATGGAACATGGTTGGCACTTCTTGACAAGGGCTTAAATATTCCATATTAATCAAAGAGATTTAGACAGTTTTTCTTCCTGTAAGTAATTTTAGCTAGGAAATCAACCACAGTTAAGCAGTGAATTTGGGCAGGAAAATAAGGTACTTGAGGGTTTATTTGTTATATGCTAATATCCCAGGGAGCCACATGTTTTACAGGAAAGGAACAAAGAAACAATAGATGTTCATGAAAATGCAATTTCCCAGCAGAATTTTATAATTCGGAAGTTTCAGATTCTTTCCATATGTTAGGAACAATCATGAAAGAATAATTTTTTTAAGTGTGTACGAAGGTTCTTGCTTCTTTTAATCTTCAGTTTGAAATGTAGATCTTGAGTGATGGCTACATGTCCTAAGATAAGATGCAGGGAGATAGCGGTTATGAATTATGACCTCAGGGATTTTATTGTCATCCTGGGCAGACAGAAGAGATACAGCGGAAACAAAATGGCACAAGCCACAGAAATGCAGAGGGTATGTCTTACCTGAGAGAAGGGCTGAATCTGAGCTGTGGTCTTTCCGTTATATTTATATATTGGACCTTCTGTTCACTATTTCTTTGGTTTTCTGAGGTAGGGTTTCATTCTACCCCAGGATGACCTGGAATTCACTATGTAGTCTCAAGGTGGCCTTGAACTCATGGCGATCCTCCTACCTCTGCCTCCCAAGTGCTGGGATTAAAGACATGCGCCACCACGCCCGACTTGCTCACTATTTCTTAGATTCTTTTTTTCAATCTTTCCAATACAGTTTAACATAGGTGATCTGTAGCCTGCATACTTTCCCAAACACTTGGCCAGTCTTCTTCTTACAGTTATCTCTTATAATATTGGTAACAAAGCATCTGTATCCATCACTTTCTCATTTCTGGGACAAAATACCCAAGCAGAGACATCTTAGGGAATGAGTGGGTTTATTTTGGCTTATAGTTTTGAGAGGAAGTCTAGCATGGCAGGAGCAGTCAGCTGAGGTCACATCATCACATATTCTGGGAGGAAGTAGAGAGAACAGCAAGCAGGACTGGAATATAAGACTTCAAGGTCTGCACTCAGTGGCACACTTCCTGTAACAAGACTACATTGTAGAGGTTCCACAGCCTCCCTGAACATCACCACCGAACTGGGAACTTACTGAAACACACAAGTCTGTGGGGGCCATTTTCCATTCAAACCATCACAACAGCATCCCATCTTGCAATAAATATCATATTCTCAGGCTGGATGTGGTGGCATCTACTTACAATCCCTGCATTGGGAGGCTGATGTCAGGGGATTGCAAGATTAAGGTCCATGGGCTACATAGCAAGACTTTATTTATTTATTTTTTTAAAGTTGAAAACATCCTTAAGGGGCTGGAGAGATGGTTTAGCCATTAAGGCACTTGCCTACAAAGCCAAAGGACCCAGGTTTGATTCCTCAGGACCCACGCAAACAAGATGCACAAGGAGGCATATGTGTCTGGAGTTCGTTTGCAGTGGCTAGAGGCCCTGGTGCACCCAGTCTCCCTATGTCTCCTCTCTCTCTCTGCTTGCAAATAATATTTGAAAGGATTTTTATTATTCTTGCTTTTAAAATGATTTGAGTACAGTTATATAATTTACTGGTGCTTTCAATGTCTCAGAATTAATGATTAATCAAGAATTCCTACATGTGTGTTCATACACCTACACTGGAGAAAAATCTAACCCAAATGTTTCTAAATAAAGTGACAATTTTTAATGAAATTAATTCTACCTGTCAAACAATTGGCACAATGTTAGATTTTTATAGACATTTTATTAAATAGTGGTTCAACTGAAGTTTGCGGTTTTCTTTTCTATTGTAAAGCAATTTTCCCCCAGCTCTCCGATATTTCACAGACTGAAAAATCCCTAATCACGATGCTGTCTGTGGACTTCGTATACCATGGACCAAGCACAGCGAGCAAAGACTATGCCTTCCTAGGTGGGTTATAGGTGAGACCATTGCAAGAGAATCTTCATTGCCTTCAAAAATCACAAGAGACAGTGGGTGTGTCGACAGTTCAGTGGGTAAAGTGCTTGCTATGGAAGTATGAGATCTGCGTGCTGATCCCCAGTGCCCTTATAAAAAAGGCAAGTGTGGTGGAGCATGCCTGAAATCCCGAAGCTGAGAAGGCAGAGACCAGAGCATCCTTCGGGCTCCCTGGCTAGCTTGTGAGCTCTGGTTTCAGTGTGAGAGACTCTGTCTCAAGGACATAAGGCAAAGGGCAACTGAGGAAGACAACAATGTCAACATTAGACCTCCACATACATGCACACACACACGCATGCATACTTGCCCACACACACACATGTGACCACACACACACACACACACACACACACACACCACACAAACAGTCATGCAGAAACCTCATGGAATGAGGAGCTGGGGGACCTCCCTTTGCTCCTTTTAGACTCTGGACTCAGTTCTAAACATCTTCAATTTCCCTCTCCTGTCTTGTTGATAATTGGGTTTGTGGCTTCAAGTAGATACGCGATAATCAGTTTTTCCGATGGTGGAATAGAGTTCTCAGTTCTTAAAGGCATGTAGTTATCTCCTATTGAATATCCTAAAGAGCCAACGAGACAATGATTTAAACTAGGGATCTAATTGCTGTTGAATATAAATTATGAAGTAAGTATTAAATTCTAGACTTCATGCTAGGTGCCACACATGTGTAAGCATATAAACTCACAAATACGTGAGCTCATTGTGGTCATTTGAATGTGACAGCATAAATGCATGGCCCCAAAGACTCTGGTGTTTTATTAAAATTAAGCTTGTAACTTGGGTCTCCAGATATCTGGGTCCTTTGGCTTTGCAGGCAAATGCCTTAACTGCTAAGCCATCTCTCCAGCCCTAAGAATGTAGGAACTGGAGGATGGGGAGGCATGCTGTGAAATCCTCGCATCTGGACAAGAGCAGACCATTGCATCCATGAACACGGCAGCTGTGGTTAGCAACCCACGATGCGGCAATCAACACCTTGTTACAGTGAGGGAAGGGGCTTGGGAGGCACTGCCCTCCATAGTGAGCTGATGGCAGCTAAAGGTTTCCAGAGAGGAGGAGGCATTCTCTTCTATGGCGTAGTCACTGGTGAGGGATGCAAAGAAGGAGTAAAGTGAGATGGAGGGGCATAAAAGGCACCAATGTAGGTACATGTGATCTAAATGCAGAAGATTGTTGGGCATTGCTAAACACTGGCTGGGACTGTGAAGAAGCTGGCCTGGGCTGTTGGACATGGCCAGGGCCTTGGGCTGTGGGGGTTGTAGCTGGCCTTATTGTCAGGAACCCACTCTGGTGACGGAGCAGGCCCTCCCTTCTCAAGGTTGTAGTGTGCCCCATATTCGCCCAGAGGGGGCAGAACTGGCGGGCCTTCCCCCATATCCCAAAAGCACCCGAACATTCCATAGTCAGGTTTTGTGCCCCCCTCCCCCATAGTTCCTGACCTTGTGGCCAGTTACCCAAGAGACCCTTATATGGTAGTAAACAGTCTCCCTGCAGCTGTAGCCATCCGATATGTGGCTGAAGTCACGTAGCTTTTCCCTCCACCTCTGTTACCTCCCTTGCAGTTTCTCCCTTGCAACTTCTGCCTTCCAATACCAGCCAATTAGATAGCAACCCATAAACCTATGTATCCAATCACCTTCTAGTCTGTATGTGCCTTCTCAACCTTTCCCAAGTGTTTATAAAGCCACTACCCTTTTGAATAAACGAGAGCACGCTATCCACCAGAACATCTCCTGGGGGTTCATTGCCCGCCACACTCACCTGTTCCAAGATCCTGCTTCCCCTCAGCTCCTCCTGCGTCTGGCATGTTGGTGGCCAATAACCCCTGGGAACAGTGAGGATCCACAATATATAAGTATAAAAGTGTCAAAAAAAACCCACAAAGAATAGAATAGTAAAATATGTTCTTACTTTAAATGCATGTTTCCTGTGACCTTATTAACACACTTTAGAGGAGAAAGGACTCAAGACTTTTGTGGAATTTAATTCTGGGCTCCATATGGTGTTAAGTAACATTTCATCTTAGTAAAGCAGGTCTTGTCTATTTTGATGCATTCAGTTGGCCAAAATGAAGTAGAAGAATAAACCTTTCCCCTCTCTCTCTAAACTGTGGCAGGAGGGGGTGGTGTTACAGTCATTATCATGAAGTGAAACTGTGATTGGTTTCATCTCTTGGCATGCTCCTATTGTCCTAACTTCTCGCAGCATCCCCCACCCCCACAGACTGCAAGCCATGTAGTCTCAGAGCCCATCGTGGACTTCACAGGAAGTTAAGGGCACCATCCTCTTCTCTAGAATCAGGCTTTACAATCCTGGCTTTGGGTGACAGAAGCCACAGCGCCAGTCCTAGGTCAATTAGTTCATTCTTCCAGATCTTTTGAGGTCTTCTGTAATATAAAGTAATTGAATCCTACAAGGCTGACATCCAGATCTGCTTCCAGGAATTCTGGAGCACATACAGGTTTTGTTTCTCTGCCTCCTGCCATTGACATTGGATGCCTCGGCAAGGATGTGTGAGCACAGCCACTTATCACTGGGGCAGGATCAGTGTCATTCTTTGTCCAGACTGACCTGTACCATGGGCCCAAAGGACAAAGGATGGCATGACTAACTAAGACCCTTGCAAGTAAAGTAATGCTCTCAAAATGGCTTGCGGGAACTAAGGGGGATGCATTGGCTTATATAACTGACAACCCAGAGGGTAGCAGTCTTCATGCGTGACTGGGGCCAGCTACTCAAAGGGTGTCAAGAACAGGGGTCTCACTTCTTTGTCCAACCTGCTCATCCATGTTGGCAGCTTTCTACCTGCTTACATCATCATATCTTTTTGTTACAGTAATGAGTGCTGATTGGCCAAAGGGGCCATTGCTGCTGGGTATCAGTTGCCTCTCCTTACATGGAGACAGTCAGTCATTATCTCCATCCAAAGGTCCATGGAAAACATGTCTCACATGCCAACAGCCTGGCCCCATCCAAAAGCCACAGTTCCAGTTAACCTTGCCCTCCCTGCTGGCTGTCACTGGGCCTGGCCCTTTCCAGGTCTGTTTGTGCTGCCCTCCCCCTTACTTCACGTTGACGTGTGATTTCTTTTTTTTTTTCTCTCCAGCTCCAATTCTAGACCCAGGTAACAATCTCTTTTTCTTTCCTGTGGCATTTCTGGGGATTGAACCTAGGGCCTCACACATGCTGGGCAAGAGCCCCATTGTACAGCTATATTCCCAGTGTTAGCAGTCTAACCATATTTTCCACTACTGGTGCTAGTTTCTACTTGGAGTGCTCAGGTCCGGAATTCCAGCAGCTTGGAAGAAAGCCACGTTTTTGGCTGACTGCCCTTGATGATGCTTTTCTGCTGAGACTGCAAAATGGAAATCCAGGGACTCCGGACAGTTTCCCCTTCTCCCTTCCTCCATCCCCAGACACTTACTCCTCGCCTTCCCAAAGGTCAGCAGACTGTGCCGCTGCAACATGCTAGCCTGCATCAGTCACGTCACGAGGGACCATGCTTCTGGTGCTTGCAGTGGTGGAGTGACAAGAGAAGGGGAAAGGGACAACGAGGGAGGACCAGAGCAGCGAGTAGTCAGTATAATTCGGAGCTTTGCTGAAGTGGAAAATTTCAGTTCCCCAGAACCTTACCAATTGCAGCCCATCTACCTCCCCATGCCTTCTCCTTTCTCCCCACACCCACCAGGGAGGAATAAATAGAAATTGGGCACTCAAAATGATGAAGAAAAATGGAGACATTCTTTCTCAGGAAGACAGCAAAACGCCTGTCACTGTTTACATGGTGCTCCAAGTGAGCACTGTAATAGAGCCATAAAATATTCTGCCTTGGGAGGGAGCGCAAGCACCTGCTGTACTTGTTGCTATGGTAGCCGGACAGTTTTAATAACTGGAAATACAAGTCATTGGCTTATCTGCTCTTCTCTTTCCAGGAACAGCAGCGGTGCCTCTCCTTTAGGACTTTTGTCTTTGATATGTCAGGCCTCCCTGGGGCTCCCCCATCCTTTGTGTCCTCACATAAGAAGACTCTCTCCTTACGCTTGTTTGTATAAGCCAGCTGTTCACTTACACTCACTAAACCTGAGTGGTGACCGAACTGTGCTTGAATAAAATGCTTTATTTATGATATGGGGGAAATAAGTACGTGAAGGGAGCTAGAGATGTAGATCAGCTGGTAGAGTTCTTGCCTAAAATGTACATATTCCTGTGTTTAATCCACAGCACTGCATACACCAGACATGTTGGCCTACGCCTATAATCACAGTGCTCAGGAGGTAGAGGAAGGAGGATCAGGAGTTGAAGATCATGTTTGGCTACATAGCAAGGATGAGGCCATCCTGGGCTACATAAGACCCTGTCTCCAAATAAACAAAATAACTAGAATAGAATTGAATAAAACAAAACAAAACACATGACAGGTCTCTTGTGAAAAATGGGATAGTGTAAACGAACTGTAGAACACTGTGCCTGACATTAGAAAGTTTTGGATTTTCTTTTTAAAGGGGAAATATGAATTAAGGGAATTTTCTAGTAGGTAGTAGGAACCCATAAGGGGTAATCAAGAAGGTTCTGTGAGCCAAGCCTCACAGCACAGGCAAGAGTCACTGATCTTCCTCTGGGCCATCACTTCTGGGTCCTGACCTTGACTTCGGGCTAGCACTCAGGTTGTTGGTTTTCTGGTTCTGCTGGAGCAATGATAGTAGCTGCAGGGACAAGGCCTGCTTCCTTCACTCACCAGTGCCTCAGCAGAATAGTTTGCACATAGTAGGTGCTCAGGGCATGCCTGGTGGTTGATGTTTCCTTGGAGAAGCAGATACTCCCGCGTGGAGTATTTATAGGGACGTGGAGGTTTACAGGGACAATCCTGTCTTCTTAGGGACACTTTCTACCAGAGCAGGAGGAACACCTGCTCCAAGGTACAGTGTCATTCACCTGGTCAGCTTAGGAAGTGCCTGACCAAGCTCAAGTAAGACATAGAGGAGGGAACTGAGGCCATACCTCAAGCCTCCAAGGCTGTACTTTTTCCTATCCAGTTTTTTTTTACATTTGCAAATATACTATCTTTGTTTAAGTATTGTTTGCATACAGTCTGGATGGATGTATATTGAAAAACAGTCAAGCACACAGATAGAGTACACTTCTGTATTTGAAGGTCACTGCTACTTTCACTGAGTGTATGTCTTTCCAGATGCTTACACTCACTTGAAAGCAGCCCACACACGGAGATGGGCATGTTCACAAAGAGAAATGAGCCTTTGTGTTCATTATGTACTTTATTTAATTAATGAGATCATTCTGCTTTTGTTGTCTTGCAACCTGCTTTTCCTTGTGGGCAATATATCTTATATATCTTTCCATGTTAACACTCAATCTTTTTACCTACTACATAATAGAATTTCTTGGTATCCTTGTTCCATCGTTTATTTAATTAATTCCTTACTAATGGGCACTTGGGTTTTTCATTTTTCTGTATTACAATGATCATTATAAAAAATGAGCTATTATTACGTATGGGTATTTGTTCTTCTCTAATGCAAACATCTTGCAGTGGATTAATTTTAGAGTACAGTTACTGGTTTTTGAGTTTTATCTTTCACCACTTTGCTAAAACTGCTTATGAATCTTAAAATCCTCTTAGATTTCCTAGTTAAATTATCATGCCATCATTGAACATTGGTAAGTCATCTCTTCATTTCTAACTCTTATCCTGTTTTTTATTTTCCTGTCCCCCCCTTTTTCTTTTTGGGTTTTTCAAAGTAGGGTCTCACTCTAACCCAGGCTGACCTGTATTCACTATATAGTCTCAGGCCGGCCTCAAACTCACACCCATCCTCCTACCTTGGCCTCCCAAGTGCTCAGATTATCAAGGCGTGCACCACCATGCCTGGTCCTCATTTTCTTATTCTTATTACATTTACAGTGCTATGTACTTGAAGCTTGTCTAAACTTTCCTACTATCACCTTAGAGAAATGGTCATGACCATATAGGTCTACAGTAATTCCATGGTACTTCACATAAGTAAGCTGAGGAGGAGCCTATGTTCCAAATGAGACATAATGGGAACAAAAACTGATCTTAGAAATGAAGCTCTGTCCAGTGGTTATGTCAGCAATATCCACTAACCAAAGATTTTAGTATAACTTATAGAAGCAGAGGTAGACTTTCTACCTTCTGTCCCGTAGTATAAGGTTATCTCAGATTTGTGGCTAGAGGAGTCCAGACTTAATTACAGGCTTTCAAAAGTCCACACACAAATAGATCCTGCTCAACTCCATTATTCACATCTGTGAAGGTGCCGACCTGCCATGATCCTGGGACATAACATCTTTACCATATTTGGAATTGGCTTCCCAGACCCACTCTCTTTGTCACCTTTTATTGTGACCAATGACCTGTAGTGCAAGATGGTGTCTCAGGTCACAGACTTGATGGAATAAACCAAATAATGAGATAGGGTGCTAACTCTTCAAACTTGTTTCTTCAGCACAAGTCTCTCTTCTGGATTCAGCCAAAAACTGGTGGAAGTCAATGCAATGAAGAGTACCAATTCTCAAGTGTGGATGTGCCCGTTTCATACTAAGAGTCTTGAGGGCCAGCACATACCATATTTGCTTGTATGTCAGTGGTCACCAGTTGCCTTCCACAGAGTGCCTCAAATTGGTCCCCATTTACAAATAGATGTCTGTCTCAAGTTCACTTGAATGTAGTTGTTTAATGATTATGTGGTTTTGGGAGGGGGGGCGGCTTCCTTTCTTTGTTATTTAAAATGTTGTTTCATAGGAAATAGACCTACCCCTGGAGCCTGGTGAAATGAAGCCACCAAACTTGAACAGAAAGCCTTAGGCTTTAATAAAGTGAATTTTCTCTTAGTCTTTCTTTTTCTCCCAAGAAAACTCCTAAGTTTCCAAACTCAGAGTAGAGTTAAAGGGCTTTGAGTAAATATGCCCCAAGATGAAATGACAGTGTGGGCAGCCTTGTTCCGGAACAGACAATCTTCATGATATCCCTATTGCTTTTGTGGGTTTCCCCCTTCTCCCTCATGTTCAGTTCCTGCTGAGTAATAATATTATAGGCCCAAAAGAAAAATGTATAATCTTTTCTAGTAGCTAACCTCAGGTTAAAGTCATGGAATTTTGCCAATGAAAGTTTAGGAGGAAAATGCTTGGAAGCTTCCAGGACAGAGGCCGTTATTGGGAAAACAGTAAAGGAGTGTGGTCAGGAAAGGACTCAGTTGTGGTTATTTCCTGAGTGTGGAATCAGTTTCTTTCATGAATACTGGGAAGAGTCCTGCTTGAAAAGTGATGAAGAGTGAATGTCCAGTGGACTGTAAGCACCTTGAGGACAGGACTGAGGTTCTGTACTGGCCAAGGTGTTTCTAATACCCAGACCACAGCTCTGCTTGGCAAATCCAGAGCAGGAAGATCTGGCTGGCACAGCAGGTGTCTCTGGTGCCTGCCTGTGCCACATCTCGTCAGCCACCTGTGGGTCAGCTGTAGCTGCTGTGCACAGTTACAGATCTGCCCTGTGTTGCCAGCTCCTTGCCTCAGGAGGGGCATCTCAGGGTCTTCTCTGAATCACAGCAGTTCGTACAGCTCTACAGGACAGACTAGAGATGGGGGTAACCTGAAAACACTGGGGCAGCTCTCAGCTGAGGAGGTCTGGGTTCTGGCAAGTAAATGCAGACAAACTATCCAGTGTTTTGAGTGGACCACAAAGGGAGGGCTACGCATGTGGAAGTCATGGTGTTGCTCACAGCAGCTGCCAGAGCAGAAGTTTCAGTAATACCCTGGTGCTGGCTTGTCCGTCTTCCCAGTTTCACTCTTTGTCTTTCCCTCCAGCTTCCTGAGATCACACGTTCAATGAAAATTACCCTTGTGGGGGGTTCTTGCTCTGCATTGGAGAGAATGCACGAGGGGCTTTTGTTAGTGCTTGTCTTTCCGGTCATATCCTCTCCTAGGTTCAGCCTTTTTGGTATCCCACCATGAGCCACACCATTGCCATCTTAACTATTAGGGCTGCAGAGCATACACAGGTCCTGTGCTGATGCCTGTCTGAGTTTACCACTTTTTTAAAAAAAGTTTTTATTTATTATTTATTTATTTGAGAGTAACAGACAGGCAGAGAGAGAGAAAGAGAGAGACAGAGAGACAGAGAGAATGGGCACACCAGGGTCTTCAGCCACTGCAAATGAACTCCAGATGCATGCACCACCTTGTGCATCTGGCTTACGTGGGTACTGGGGAATTGAGCCTCGAACCGGGGTCCTTAGGCTTCTCAGGCAAGCGGTTAACCACTAAGCCATCTCTCCAGCCCCTGAGTTTACCACTTTTAAACACATGACCTTAATCATTTGTGTGTATATGTGTATAGACATGTATATCTTCATATATATATTTATTTTCAATATAGTATGTTATAATGGACATCTTAAAAACAGACATTTCTGACCGGGGAGAGATTTCCCTCTCAGGACTAGTGGGTTCTTAGAATTCCAAGGACTCAGCTGGGAGTATGACAGAGAGACTCGATGGGCAATAATTTCAGAGTCACACAATGAAAGCAGGTAGTGCGCGGTGCCACAGATAAAAACAGCTCATGGACCAAGCACTTGGCTAAAACTCTGTTACTGACATGCATGCATGCCTGGAAGCCAGAGAAGAAACCAATTTTCTGAGAAATCTTTGGAAGGGGGTTTTGGTTGCCCACAGAGACATTTCCCTGGCCCCTAGATGGGAAAATTCAAAGGAACCTGAGGCAATTTTCCAAACCTCAGCCTGGTTCTTTCAAAGGGAATGCTCAGATGCCTCTCACCACAGCCTTTGTATTTAAATTTCAAAGACACCATTCTGTTTACATCAGTACACACACATGCGCACCCCCCCACACACACACCATGGGCAGTACTGTATGGTTAGAAACTCAGATTGGGTTTAGACTTATTATAATTTTGCTTTGTAGAGTTGTTGGCAAACTAAAGGTTGGGTGATAGCAGAATTACAAAATATCCTGTCATTGGGAGCCCCTTCCATGGAGTTACTATTCTGATTGCCTGCCAGGTTCAGCACTCTGGGGAAGAGCAGAAAGACACTTGAGGCTGGATCCTGCCCTTAGCTGGGAACACTGGGTGGAAGCTAGTTCTGGGTTGCTGAACAGATTTGTGTTTATTAGACAACATGAGTGTCACGTGCTTCCCTTTGTTTGTAGTGGGGACACTGTGCATGCCAAGGTGAGGCTTCAGCTATCATCTAAGTAAGCTCAGAGGAGATGAGGGAAATATGATCTGGTGGGTGGCTAGGACTCAGATGGTGAAGGGGCCCAGGCTCAGAGGGTGTCATATAAAGGTGTGCCATACAGAAGCGATGCCACCTGCAGGCTCCTCCAACCTGGACAGTAGTGATAACTGAATGGGAAACACAGTTCAGTTCAGATCAGATCCTCTAACAGAGGACCTGGAATGGTAGGCAACTGGTTTTTCAGCCAGAGGTGGAGGAGGGAAGCCCTGCATATCTTTGTTTTATTGCAAGACCAAGAAGACAAGTTCCCAGCTCTGCAGCTCAGCTCAGGCTGAGAACAGCCCAACCCTGGCAATTTCAGCCTGTCTCTGAGGCCTGCCTGCTTTTGGATGGTTATGTCCCTACCAAGTGACAGCTCTGATTCGGACACTTGAATTCCCTATGAATTCCTCAGATCCAAATTAAAGCCATCAATCTCTGAGTTCTGTCCAGCAGAGGGCAGACCCACTTCTGAGTTTGCATTGGAGGAACTATGGCTTCTGTAATGAGCCCTGTGCCTCGGGACCTCTGGGTTCCAGGGGCCCAGTGCTCTGGCAGGGTTTATGCCTCCTGGAGTCTACGAAGAAAGGGGAAAAGGCTCTCTGCCTTCATTCACCACCGCCTGGCTGCAAGTTAACAAAGGCATGTGTGGAGGAATTGCTGATCTTTTAATCTAGTGGAAGTGGGGCAGGAAGCCCAGGTGACATTGTCCTTGTCTTTCTCCTGTCTCCCTGCTCACCGTGGATGCCCAAGAGTGCTTATTAGCTGGTCAGAAAGGTGTGGAGGCATTAGCATGTACTCAGCATTGGAAACTCAAAGATGTCTTCGAACTTTTCTTCCTTTGAACAAACTGCAGAGAGACAATGGAGAACGTGGTGCAGTTCCCTTCTTATTGCTGGAACAAAGCACATGATCAAAAGCAGCTGATGGGAGGAAAAGGTTTTTCTTTGCTCTTTCTTCTTCCTTCCTTTCTTCCTTCCTTCCTTCCTTCCTTTCTTCCTTCCTTCCTTCCTTCCTTCCTTCCTTCCTTCCTTCCTTCCTTCCTCCCTTCTTCCTTCCTTCCTTTCTCTCTTTCTTTTTAAATTTTGGCTTACTGTCTCAATGATGGCAGAGACAGCATGGCATGAGCAGAGGCTGACTGTCACCTCTGCCACAGCAGGTGGCAAACAGCAACAGGAGAATGAGCCAAGTTCTGACAAGAGGGAGCTGGGCTATCCCACGCCAAAGTACCTCCCCAACAACACGCCTCCTCTGGCCAGGCTCCACCTCCCAAACTGCCAGCAGCTTGCAGACCAAGCATTGAACACATGAGTGTATGGGGAACATTTGATTTTAACTACCACAGGATGTGATGTATTTGTGTGTATGTGTGCAGTGTGTGTGGGTGGTACATGCAGGGGCCAGAGGAGAACTTTGGAGCCCTTCTTTATTGCTCCTTCATGTGCTTTCTTCAGATGGAGTCTCTCCTGCAACATGGAGAGTCTATTCTCCCTCCTTCTCCCATCAGCAAGCCCTCCAGTCTCTGCACCTCCACACCTTGGACTGCAGTTACAGATGTACATGGGTGGTCCTGCTTAGCTTTTTACATGGGTTCTGGGGCATGGAACTCAAGCTGTCTCAGGTCCTGCCAGTCCCTCATGCTTAAGCAGCCAGTGCTATTAACCACTGGATCATAAAAATTGTTTTTAAAATAATTTATTTGCAAGGAGCCAGAGAGATAGAAAGAGAGAGAGAGGGAAGGAGAGAGAGGGAGAAGGAATATGAATGAATTGGTGCCAGGACCTGTAGCACTGCAATCGAACTCCATATGCATACACCACATTGTGCATCTGGCTTTATGTAGGTAGTAGGGAATTAAACCAGGGTCATTAGATTTTTCAGGTAAGTGCCTTAACTGCTGAGCCATCTCTCAAGCCCCTGAAATGTTATTTTTAAAGCAGACACTGTATGTAAAATTTCTCAAAAAGCCCAGGAAGTTATGATTAACTCATTTAGTGAGTATCTATCAGCACCCACTATGTGCCAGAATATAATGGGAGGCCAAGCAGAATCTACATCAAGGCGCTTTGTCAAGGTGGGAAATGGGCTGGCAGGTGGGAAAGGTGGAAAAGTGGATGGGAAAGAAGCTTCTTGGAGGATAAGATAGATCAATGACGACCTGAGTGGGAGTTCAAGCTAGTCTACCAAATGAGCTGACAGACAAACAAGACTGCTGGTAGGAGAATTTTGAAGAATTTTCTGAAACTAAGAAACAAAAATAAGGGACTAGAGAGATGGCTTAGTGGGCCAAGTGCTTGCCACACAAGCATGAGGACTTGAGGTTTTGGATCACAAACAGAGTGGTTTCAATAGTTCCGTGGAATCACACTGTGGTGCTCGCTCCACATTGGTCTGGCTGGAGGTGTAGCCCTAGGTTAATGAATGGAAATGAATCCCTCCCCTCCTTTGGGTCCTACTGTTGCTGAGTACTGAAGGGAAGAGTCCTTGGAGGGCAGGGGAAGCGATCCTGGGTCTTAGCTCACACCCCAGGGGATTCTCTTGTCTTTTTGAAGTTGGAGAACCATTCGTTTCACTCTTAACAGAGCTTCTGTTCTTGAACCAGGGAGCTTGACAAGGGCTGCTGAGGATGCCTGTCT
Source organism: Orientallactaga sibirica (assembly GCA_036365145.1). Classification (NCBI taxonomy): domain Eukaryota; kingdom Metazoa; phylum Chordata; class Mammalia; order Rodentia; family Dipodidae; genus Orientallactaga; species Orientallactaga sibirica. The sequence continues at coordinate 104,156,319 of JAEOAD010000001.1, read as the reverse complement.
GTTCGGTCTAAGCATTCACCTCTCAGCGTACTTCTTTTTTCAGTGCACAATTTGTTGGGCAAGTTTCCCTTGAGTGCTTTGACCAGTTTGGAGAGGAGCCCTGCTTCTGCTGAGCCCTAGGAATCCTACAAAGGTGCCAGAGGAAGTAGACTGGGGAGAGGAGAGACACAAGAAGTATGTTTGAGAACTCATTTCCTCTTGGAGTTACAAGTAGAGACTATAAAACATTGCAATAACTTCTTGTCATCTTAAAAGAGACCTAATAAATGTGATGATGACATGTCCACGTCTGCAGGGCATTGCAAAGACAGCCTCACTCTCTCCTCATGCTGCTTTGAGTGTGGAGGGAGAAGCTCTGAGGACTGACTGATCTTTCCCATGAGCCTGACACATGAATTGGTATGGGCTTCTTGCCCACTGCTTTGTGAGGATCTGAGGCATCTGCTGCCCTGTTGGTACCCATTCCCCCATGGTAATGCATAGTGACCTGCTGGTACATGGAAAGTTGCATGAGGCTGTCTTTCAGACACGGACAAATTGATAGTCACAACTGAAGCAACTGTCCTGTGCACTCCTGATCACAAGCTCGTGCCTGCCAGGGATGCTATAGGCAGATCACTGGCCTCAGAGTCTCTTCTCCCATCTCTCTTTTGGAGAAAGAACAGTGCAGCCAGAGACAACTGGCCAGATTTCTCACCAGTCCTCAGCCAGCTTAGCAGTCTAAGCTGCCATCACTCAGGTGTATCTGGCAAGAACCCATGCCTGCAGGGTCGGGGGTTTCTGGGGCTCCATGTGTGTCCCACGATTTGCTGCACTAGTGAGGCACAAGCTAGTCACCCTACACAGTGTTCCTTTATAGAAATGTCAGAGTGGGCATGTGGTATCTCAGTGCCGGATAACAGGGAGCATGCTGGATTTCCATGCAATCATTGGTTGAGGCACTTGTTTGCAAAGCCTGATGGCCTGGGTTCAATTCCCTGATACTCATATAAAGCTGGATGCACAAAGAGGCACACACGGCTATAGTTCCTTTGCAGCAGCTAGAGGGCCTGATGTGCTCATTGTCTGTCTGTTTGTCTGTCTCTCTCCCTTTTTGCAAATAAATAAATAAGAATACTTAAAAAAACAAAGATGAAGTCTTTTTCGTATTTCCTTCCCCATGGACTTGTTTGTCTGCTGGGGAGCTATGCCCTTCTTCAGAGAATGGAGCTATTGAAATCACTAGAACTGGGATTTTGGAGCTATTGAAATCACTAGAACTGGGATTTTCAAACTGGTATATGCACACACATTATGTAGACATTTGTTAAAGATGCAGCTTTTTACTCATGGCTGCTAGAGCCAGGAACTTATTTTAGAATTCCCAACAAGCTCTCAAGTGATGCTGGCACTGCTGGACTAGGGGACCACTACTGAGTAGCAAGACTATAATACAACTGTATCATGACCATCTCATTGCTAGGTTAAAATATGTGACAAAAATCAGTTTACGAGGGCTGGAGAGATGGCTTAACAGTTAAGGCACTTGCCTGCCAGGCCAAAGGACCTAGGTTCAATTCTCTAGGACCCATGTAAACAGTTGTATAAGGTGGCACATGTGTTTGGAGTTCATCTGCAGAGGCTGAAGACCTTTGCATGTCCATTTTTTCTCTCTCTCAAATAAATAAAATTATAAAAAAATTTAAAATAAGTTTAAGAAATGAAGGGCTTTGTATAGTGCTAAAAAGTGCTACATCATCTGCTGGGGGAAAATGGCCAACAACCTTGTGCAGGCAGGGGACACTATTATACAAAAGCAACAAGCCTGACAAGATGGATACACCTGAGTAATAGTGGTACCCAGTCTACATGGGTAACCACTGGTTTTCTGATTGGCTAAGAGATCCACTCAGTGGAAAGGAACCCATAGCTGGAACTGAGAACTGAGTCAGAATCCCATGGAGACCAAGATCATGGACTCCAACAAGAAGCTTCCACTAGTCTTTGGCCAAAAGAGAGGCTACACCCATCAAAATCTCTCTACATTAACAATGCTTTCCCCACTGAACCTATGCTGACCTCATGCTCCATTGAGGAATCTGTTTTTCTTTTGCAGAAAGCAGCAAGAACAGAGGCGATGAACCACCCCTCACACATCAGCTGGGGCCCAGTTGAAAGAAACCACAGAGGAATTGGAGAGCTGAGCAAGAGTGCAGCTTCCATAGCGACCCTGTCAACCAGCGCCAGGTCATGGAGACAGACACTGAGGAGACTCAAAATGCACTGAAGCAGAAATCCAGAACCTGCTGAGAACATAGCACTAAAGTAGACCTAAAACACACCCACCACGGCTCAGGGAATTTCATGGAAGAGAGGGTGGAAAGACTGTAAGAGCCACAGAGGTGAAAGGAATGTCCAGAGGCACTGCCCTGCCTTACAGTGACTGAAGGCTGCCACAACCCCACAGGGAATACCAGCGATCCCACTCAGGAGGGACCCCCACAGAATGGGGTCAGGGAGGAAGGAAATGATCCTATTAACACATGATGTGTTCATACAAAATTTCTACTTAATAAAAAAAGAGGAAAACAAAAAGAAACAAAGGGCTTCTTTCACTGGACAGTTCCAGATTACAGTGCAGCATGGCAGGGAGAGCATGGTGGCAGGAGCTTGAAGCAGAGCTGGTCATATTCAGCCCACAGTGAGGAAGCAGGGAGGAATGAGTGATGGGGCTCAGGCAGCTCTGTCCATTGCACGTTTTCTGGGATCTTTGCCCATGGAGTGAATGGAACAGTGCCAATTACAGTGAAGGTGGATGACAGTCAAGAAAAAACGATCACAGCCACCATTTCCTAACTTAACTGTATGTTGAAATCACCTGGGAAGTTTAAACACATACTAACATGCACCTGACCTCCTCCTGCTTTTAAGACTCCTGGGTGATTCTAGCATTCATGCAAGCTGGGGCTACTGCTGTGGAGGAACTGATAGAAACAAGCAGTTTGTGCTTAAGAGATGTATCTGCAGCCCAGTTATCTGGGCGCCTGGGCAAGGGAGACTGCAGCATGCTGTGCCAGGCCCACTTGTGGCGTGGGCTGGACCTGTCTTCCCAAGATGGCTGGGTAGCCAACTCACCTGGAAGCTTGTTAACGATTAGGAATTCAGAACCTCATTCCAGAATCGTTGAACGTGAACCTCTGAAGCGAGGTCCCAGTGGTGCATAATTGAAACATGCTCCCTAGGCACTCTGGAATGGGCAGCCAGCACGAGAGTGGGCCTGCCTAAACAGAACAGTCGCTATCTTTCCAGGACTTATTAACAGGGCCCACTTGCTAGCTCCTGCTGCCTTACTGCATCCGCTAGGTGGTCCTTCACGGAGAGGCTGTCTGTTCCTACATGTCTAATCTGAACCTCATGTGCTTCTCTTAGAGCAGCTGGTGGATGCCCACAGTGTATGGGACTGAAGTGATTTTGGAACTCGGAGACCAACCCAGCCATTGCTGGTGGGTGATTAATGCCATCTTGGTTCTACCTCAGGGCTCCTCCGAAGATGTCACTGCAATCATGAGTGGGAGCCAAAAGTGTTCTTGGAGTTGGGCTCTGTGCCAGAAGTGCTCTGCCCCTCTCTGAGTTGCCTTTTCTGGTTTGAGAGCTACACCTCTAATCATTTTTTGTGTCGAGAGAAGTCTATCTTCTTTTTGTTCCTTTTACTTTTTGTACCTTTAAAGCTCCCAGGCATATTGAATGAATATTCCTAAGCCATGAAGTAGAATTGGGGAATTTTAGAGCGGAGTGGAGTGGGGTCTCTGGGCATCGCCATCTTTCCTAGAGCTTTGTTCTTGGCAAACTGTTTTCCTTGATTTTCTCTTTTGCACTTTGAGCCTTTGCATTCCTGTGATTTTCTTTGCCTGTCTGTTCTTCTTGCCTGTGTGCCTGCCTTCTTACCTTCCTCCCTTTCTTCCAGAATATTCTTCCTCGTCAGTACTCCCAGTCTTGATCTGTCAGCATGACAGCTTCCTCTGTGAAACTTGTCAGAATGAAGAGTAGGGGAGATTTGATATCAGAAATGTAAGAGAGATCACTGAATGACTAATGTCTGCACTTTCCCCCATGAAGCAGAGCACCAATCTGTTGTGAAATAGTATGGTCAGAACTATGTCTGAGGGAGATTGTGCATCAGAGCTCAGAAATGGAGATAGCTCATGAAACTGTTGCAAAATCCAGGTGAGAGCCACATTACAAGAGGTTCTCATAGGCTGGTAGAGATTCAGAAGAAGAAATGAAAATGGATAAGTTAAGTAATAGTTCCTAAAATGAGGATTAATTGTTAGATATACGTAGTGATTTACTCTCCCAGCTTCAGGGGAGATAATACATGTGGAATTGGTTTCCTACACTGGAAAGAGCCGTGTAAAAATAGTAAATTACTATCTTAGCAGCTCATTATGGCTTTTCTGCTCATGAGTTTACCTAAATCTTGTGGGAAACTATTATCCTTAGTGGCTATCAAAAGAAGCCAAGGGAAACAGAGGCCATGTGCCTATGATTTGATGGCATGATAGTTCATCAATATATCAAGCTGATTTGAAGCAATGTGGCTCTGAGGTCTGAAAGATCCTGCTTTGAAATGGCACAAGTGGAAGTTTCTCAAGTGAGTCATTCAACAGGACAAGCTGTTCTTTTCAGTTGTTCTATACAAGCTGCTCTCCACTCTCAAAAGTTTAAAAATACATGCCTGTGTCCCAGTAGAGTCATCATCTGCTGTTGGTACAACAATTTATAGTTTGGATCCAGGAAGCAACTTGACTCACCTATTCCTCCATTGGGTTTTTAATAAAACATTTCCTAGCATCAACTTTCAAATTGATGTCCATGTGCTATTTCCAATGGACTGGAATACAACAGGCTGCCATTAAAACCTAATGGCTTCTTCCGGATGCTACAAGTCATATAAATGTTTTCAGGCAAGGAAATCATGTGTTAATCTTCTAGAGTCCTTCAAAGATCCCAATCGTATGTCTATCCCAGATTAAGTGATCAACTTAAATTGGATGTAATTTCTGTAGATTGAAAAGCATGTGGAGCCGGGCGTGGTGGCGCACGCCTTTAATCCCAGCACTCAGGAGGCAGAGGTAGGAGGATTGCCGAGAGTTCGAGGCCACCCTGAGACTACATAGTTAATTCCAGGTCAGCCTGGACCAGAGTGAGACCCTACCTCTCAAAACCAAAAAAAAAAAAACAAAACAAAAAAAAAAAAAAAAAAAAAAAAAAAGCATGTGGTACTCACTTATAAAGGTACTGAGACATTCTGATTAATATATATATATATATATGAAATACGTATGAAAAGATGACTGTGGATTTATAGCTTAGTTGACATTTGGTTGAAACTAACAGAAATATAATACAAAATGACCTAAACTTTGTGACTACAATGTATTGCTCTTTGTTATGGAAATACCAGAAATATATTTTAAAATTCTTCTTCATCTTTTAGGACTTCTTGTCTTTGTGTTGGCTATATTCTCCTTGCCATGGAAAGATAGTACAAGTAGCTCCCGCCTGCATATTATGGGCATTAATAACTTAGGACAAAAAGTCCTCTAATTCTTCTAGCAACAACCCCAGGCTTTCACAGGCTCTAAGTGGCCATCCCCAGGTTCCTGCCTCAGTCATTGTTCCTAGTTTTTAGTCTCTTTGTGCTAGACCTTAGTTGTCCCAGGAGTGAAGGGGAGGGCCTGACTTTGCCACACTACCAAGGCTGAGCTCCTGTGGAGATGGTTTACAAGGCTCAATGAAAATGCTGCTTACTGGGGACAGTAGATTCCTGACAAACAAAGAATAGTTCATTTCCATTTCAAGAAGACTGACACATCAGCCATAACATTCAGGAAGCTTACAGTCTCTCCAGTACTCAAACCATTCAGCCTTTATTATCAAGGTAGCACACCTAGACCCCAACCCTGTTTCTGAGGGTTCAGACATGCAAATGTATTTTTTGCAAACAGCCCAAATGCAGGGCATTTGTTGTAAAACTTTGCATCAGGGACTCCTTCATAAATATTCGATTAAGTTTAAATACAGCCTTCCTTAATAAGCATATCCATCCTAACCTTAACTGCATGTACCCTCAATTAAATGATTGAACTTTGTCCTTACTTGAAAATCAGTAGCCTTTTCCAAAACCCTTATGTATACATTCCTAAAACATGTCTGCCATGCTCATCACGCCTCAGAGCATGGCTGCAGCTGGTTGTATAAGACTTGGGATATGTCCCTGTGAACATACAGTCTGAGCCTTTGAAGTCCAGGTTTGCCCATGGTCTTTGATGCCAAAGCAGCACCTTGTACTGAAAATGAGACATGCACTTCAAAAGGAAGGGCTGCCATTCCCATCCAGGTATGTTTTCCTATGTTTTAATCCTGGCCCTTGGCTGGGGTTTCCTGGAAGCAGAGCTGGAGACAGGATTCTAATGCAAGCAAGGCAGTACTGTCATGTATGATCTTTTAAGGACCAGCAGAAGCAGGTCTACAGAAGGACCTGGATGAGGGCATGCCTCTAGCATCACTGTGATGGGATAGATACACACAGATCTGGAGCTTGAACAGCCCCTGGTGTTGTCCCAGAGGGAGGTGAGGTGACCAGCCTTTAATAGCCTATGTTGTTCAGTCGCTGGCTGCAGTCTTATGCTGCACCCATCCTTGGGAACTGGGCCTTGGGCAACCTCTAAGGCATTGCTGAGAAAAGTGGTTCCAGTGGGTGAAGATTGTTCTTCAGGGAGTGTGGCAGCTACCAGTCAATGGCAGCCAATACTCCCATGTAGAGCCCGGGGGGAGGCAGAGTATACCAGCCTATGAGAGGGTTTGGGAAAGGCAGTAGCATGTCTGTGGTCATAGTGGTGATGTATACATGTTTAAAGTTCAGACCACATCGACGGCAGATTACACACACACACACACACACACACACACACACTTGTGTCTATAATCCCATTGTTGAAAATTACAGGGCAATCTACCTCACTGTAGCAAATGGTTGGCAGTATCATATATAATTGATTATTTTACCAGAAACAATGGAGTTACTGCTATAATGCAATAATTATTTTTCTCTTGGAAGGCTTGTAAGACATCCCAGTGATTTTCATATTAGCTTTGTCTTTAAAAGGACCAATAGGTTGTAATTTATTGTTTCCTGAAATTTTTTTTTTGGGGGAGAGAGGGTATTAGGTAGTCTTGCTCTGGCCCAGGCTGACCTGGAATTCACTATGTAGTCTCAGTATGGCTTTGAACTTACAGCAATTCTCTTACCTCTCTGCCTCCCAAGTGCTGGGATTAAAGGCTTGTACTGCCACACTCAGGTTGTTTTCTGAAATTTTTCATTTAAACAATTACATTTCTTATTTTATTTTATTTTTGTTTATTTACTTGACAGAGGAAGAGGCAGAGAGAGAGTGAGCGAATGTATGTGCCAGGGCCTTTAGCCACTGCAAACAAACTCCAGATGCATGTGCCCCTTGTGCATCTGGCTAATGTGGGTCCTGGGGAATCCAACCTGGGTCCTTTGGCTTTGCAGGCAAACGCCTTAACCACTAAGCCATCTCTCCAACCCTTGTTTTCTGAATTTTAAGGTTAATATGAGTATAGGAAATAATGGAGGTTCTAACGCACTCTTAGGCCTCACTCTATAGCTTACTGTTTGTGTTTCTACTTGACAATGCAGAGATGAAGTTCACCGTCCAGGAAGAGCTTCTTTCATTAACTCGAGTGCACGATGGTCAAGCAGGGCAGCTGCACATACTCTGCACTGCTGGGGAAAGAGGAGAGTGGACCAGGGAGAAAAACTGCTGCGAGGAAGCAGAAAGAATGCTTCTTGTCAGAGAATTCTACAGTGGCCCATGCTGAATTCAAGGGTGAAAGAACTCACAGCTCTTTCTGGACTCTTCTACTGTGTCAGTGGGAAATGTTCTCTGATGGGTCAGGCAAGTTTTCTTGACAATGTATAGCATCAGGTTCCAGAGCCTGCAGAGAGCACTGGGGGGCATATGATAAGGGGTGAAGGTATTGGTTATGCACTCATGTATGTGACCAAATACCAGGCAAGAAACAGCTTAAGGAAAGAAGGGTTTCATTTGACTTACATTTCTGGGGGATTCTTTCCATTATGACAGGGAAGGCCTGGCAGCAAGAAGTCGGAGGCCAGTAGGACACATCTCATATAGTCAGGAAGTAGATGAGGAACAGAAAGTGGGGCCAGTTATAATGCTCAAGGGCTTCCTTCAATGGCCCACTTCCTCCATCAAGGCTCTACCTTCCGAAGGTTTAAAACCTTCTCAAATAGCGTCATTAGCTGGACAACAGTGTACGTTCAAACCATCACAGTTTGGGGCAGGGAGCTGGTAGTGCATTGCTTATAGGGTTAAGCTGCTCTTATTTGTAACAATGGTATGTTTTCAGTGCCTGGGTTTTCTAAGCTACAAAGCATCTTGAATGGCATAATAAGGCTTTCTACTTTAAGTGACAGACTCTTTCTGGAGCTTCTGGTGCATCATTATCTTATTTTATATAAAGTATAAAAATTAAGAAAGGCTGGAGGGATGGCTTAGCAGTTAAGGCATTTGCCTGCAAAGCCAAAAGACACAGGTTCAATTCCCCAGGACCCATGTTAGCCAGATGCAAAAGGGGGCGCACATGTCTGGAGTTCGTTTTCAGTGGCTGGATGCCCTGGCACGTCCATTCTCTCTCTCTCCTTCTTCTCTGTCAAATAAATAATTAAATAAATATAAAAATATTTAAAAAAAGAAAACTAAGAAGATGAAAAATTTGCCCCTATTATGATGAAATGCCCTTACCATCCTGTGCATGTGTAGAACAACTGCCTTGTAGACAAATGCATTGCAGAAGCAAGCCAGGGACTGGACTGGTATGACTTCACTTTTATATAAACTAGGTAACATGATTTACTACTCTGCTCCTACCACCATGCTGAGCAGAGCAAATATGAGGGGACACTGAAGCCAACACTCTGACAAAGAGATCAGCTTAAAAGGAAGGTGCAGAGAGGATAACTCCTTAGATGGGCATGCTCAGAGCTTGCCCACTCAGGATCAAAAGGCCTGACCCATAGCCATGAGAGTCATCTCCAAAAAGCCCCTTGGCCTCCCATTCTGCATCCAGAAAGCATGGATCCAAACACTTCCTTTACCTACTTCACAGGGACATAGGAATTTGGAGATATACAAATATGTTGAAAACTGGTGGAAATTATTTCAATATGAATATACTTCCGAGTTGACTTCTAGTGTAACACACTGTCTCCCAGATGCCTGGAAAATACTCCCTCTGCCAAGATTCTCGTCCCAATGGCATTCCGGCTGGTGGCTTCTCTTTGAAGAAGAAGCTGGACCTGGCTCTTCTCCATGGTTTGGCATGGAGCTCTTTGGAAATAGTCTTTGCTCTGCTCAGAAACGTGTGTCCTTTTTTGGAAACCAGGTGATCATTTCAGGTGCATCAACGGCATCTTTGGGACCACCAGAAGGCTGCCATGCTACAAAGACACAGCAAAAAATGTGCTCTGGTGATCAGCTTGCAGTCCTTCAAAGTGAGCAGGACATTACAGGAAAGTCTGAGATCCTGATGGACCACCTTTTCTCTACGGTTTTCCTTGGCGGGGTGCTGAGACAGGTCAGCAGTGTGCTACTCAAGTTGGATAAAAAGAGCAGCACCTTCAAAGGGTGTGATTTGGCTTTTTTTCTCCTCAGTCTAAAAGGTAGCGAAAGACCAAAGAGCTTTAACCTCATTAATCAATACTATTTCAGGGAATGGAAGCTTTATACACTGTGTTAACTGTAGCCAAAGGCAGTGTGGAATAGAGAAAGGGCCGCAGAGGCAAGAAGGAAATTTCTCCAATCAAATCACTGGTTTCCTCCCCCTCCCCCTTTGGCTGTCAGAGAGCTTAAAGCCAACTATAGAAGCCACTCTCAGAATTGGCTCAAATGTCACTACGGAAACTGATATTAACATTAATCTCCACTGTGAGGTACAGTCATGTGCAACGTAAGAATGAGGGCATGTTTTGAGAAGTGGACGTGAGATACTTTTATCAGTGTGTGAATATCATAGAGTGATGTACACAACCATAGGTTTTACATATATATATATGTCAATCACTAGATTTTTTGCTTCATGTGTGTGTGTGTGTGTGTGTGTGTGTGTGTATGGTTTGTGTGTGCTTACAGATGTCAGAGGACAATCTTGGGTATCATTCCTCATCTGCTGTCCACACATTTTGAGATGGGGGTCTCTCACTGGCCTGGAGCCCATCAATTATACCAGATTGGCTGGCCAACAAGACTCAGGGACCCTTTGTCTACATGTCCTTACTGCTGAGATTAGAAGCATGTAGCACCAGACCTGGGTTTTTACAGGGATTCTGGAGATCCAACTCAGGTCTTACACTTTCCCTTGATCAAGTGAGCAATCTCCCCAGTCTTTTGCTGTTCCTTGATGTAATTACGTGACAAGATTAACCTGAGACATGGGAAGCTAAAACTGCCCTAAAGTCATATACTGCTTTTTTAATTTTTTAAATTTATTTATTAGAGAGAGAAAGAATGGGCACACCAAGGCCTCCATCCACTGCAAACAAACTCCAGATGCATGTGCCACCATGTGCATCTGGCTTAAGTGGGTCCTGTGGAATCAAACCTTGGTCTTTAGGCTTCATAGGCAAGTGCCTTAACTGCTAAGTCATCTCGCCAGCCTTCATATACCGTTTTATGGTATGTTTTTAGTATATATATTAAAGTAATACACTCAAAAATGACACTCATTTATGTATGAACTATGTATGAAATAGTTCTTTTGTCATTATCAATTATCACGTACTGTATATAACCACATATGCTGTGCCAATGCGGAAGCTTTGCTGACATCAACATCACCCCAGACACATGAAGATTGTGTTGTGCTATGATTTTATGATGACTATGATGTTGCATGAAGGGAGGGACTTTTTCAGCTTCAGGATCATCTATGGTACCTCCAGTGTATTTATATATGGTACCCCCAGTGTATTTATGGCTGGTCCATCACTGACTGACATGTCACTATGTGGTGCATGATTTCATTTAGAGGGTGGAGACAATGGCACTCTGGTATTAGGAGGTGAGTTCTTTGGGAAATAATCAAGGTTAACTGAGGTCATAAAGGTGGGGCCCTATGATTGTATTGGTGGTATGAGCAGAGCGGAAGAACCAAGTTGGCAAGCCTGCTATGTTTTGGTAGGTAATTCCTTGGGACTTTTCAGAAAGTCCACACCAGCAAGGAGGATTTTGTAGGTGTCCAATCTTCATCATTCTAACCTTCATAATTACAGGCTGAATAAGTCTCTATTCTTTATGAGTTGTCAGTGTATTGAATTCATTTCTATCAATGGAAGAGGAGCCACACCAGACAGACATACACTGTTTATATATAGACTAAAAACTCAAATGCAGAGACTTGAAACTGTGATACCCTTTGAGAAAATATTGGGATGAGTACTTGAAGTTGGTTTGGAGATGACCGCTTGGCTCTAACACCAAAAGCATAGACAACAAAACAAAAATTAACAAATGGGACTACATCAAGCCAACAAGCTATGGCAAAGAAATGATTCACACAATGAACAGGCAACCTACAATATGAGAAGAAACATGCAAACCATACCCATCATGGATTAACACCTGAAATATGTAAGAAACTCTCACAACTCAATAGCCAACAAAAATATTACCTCAAATTATTTTTTAAAAAATGGACAAAGATCCAAGTGGACAATGCTTTCCAGGAAAGAGACATACAGATGGTTAAAAGGTACATAGGAAGATGCCTGACATTACTAATCTACAGAGAAACGGAAATCAAAACAATACTGAAATATAAGTTCTCATCTACAGGGTGACGACTGTCAAAAGATAAGAGATAGGACATGCAGAAAAAAGAAATGGTATTAAAATATTGGGACTGTCAGTTGGCACAGTTATAGAAAGCTATATGAGGGCTCCTCAAAAGAAATGAACAATCATATATGATCTAGCAATATCACCTCTGGGCATGTATAAAAGAAGAAACATAAGTATTTCCAAGAGATATTTGCACATCTCGGGTCAAGAAGCTTTATTTATAGGAGCCAATATATCAAAAAAAAAGTCTCTATGGATGAATGAATGGTGAAAACACACATACACACATATAGAATGTTATTTTCTAATAAAAAGGAGGAAAGCCTATCATTTGAGACAACACAGATGAACCTGGAGGATATTTATTTTGGGTGAAATAAGCCAGGAAGTGAAAGACCAATAGAGGCAGAGAATATAATCATGGTTGCAGGGATTAGGAGTCGGGGAATAGCATGATGCTATTCAGAGTCCCAACTTTCTTATAAAATGAATAACTTCTGGGAGATAAAGTACAGCCCTGTGACTGTAGTTAGTGATTTACTGTGTATTTACTTGTGGTTCAATAAGAGAGAAGATCTTTAGTGTTCTCATGGCCCACAGACAATGACACAGGTGATAATTATGGTTGTGACAGACATGCTAATTAATTTGACTATAGTAATCAGTAATCTATGTGTTTATCATAATCATCACTGTACACCTTGAATACATACAATTTTTATTTGTCAACTAAATGTCTTTTTAAAATATATTTATTTATTGATTGATTACCTTTTGATTGACAACTTCCATAAGTGTAGAGAATAAACCATGATATTTCTCTCCCACTACTCCTGTTGCCCCTCCCAAATCCTCCCTCAACTGAATCACTTCTTCTTTCCAACTAGTGGCTCTTCTGTTCTGATGACATCATTTTTTCCTTCCTATGTAGAAGGTCTTGTGTAGGTATTGTCAGGCACTATGAAGTCATGAGTATCAAGCCCACTTTGTGTCTGAAAGACAGTATTGTAAGCATTCTTTCCCTTCCTTTGACTGTTACATTCTTTCCAAGTCCTCTTCTGTAATGGACCCTGAGCCTTGGAAGGTGTGAAAGTGATCTTCATTTGGTTCAGTGCTGAACACGCCACTGTCACTTCTCAGCACTGTGGTGAGTTTTGAGTCACCTATTTTATTTATTTGAGAAAGAGAGAAAAAGAGGCAGATAGAAAGAGAGAGAAAGAGAGAGAGAGAGAGAGAATATGGGTGTGCCAGGGCCCTCAGCTTCTGCAAAGGAACTCCAGATGCATGCTCCACCTTGTGCAGCTTGCTTATGTGGGTCCTGGGGAATCAAACTTGGATCCTTTGGCTTTGCAGACAAAAGCTTTAACTTCAAAGCCATCTCTCTGACTCCTAAATGTCATTTTTTTTGTTTGTTTTTTTTTTTTTCAAAATAGGGTTTTACTCTAGCTCAGGCTGACCTGGAATTCACTATATAGTCTTGGGGTGGCCTTGAACTCATGGCGATTATCCTACCTCTGCCTCCTGAATGCTGGGCTTAAAGGCGTGTGCCATCATGACTGGCTCTAACTATCTTTTTAAATTTCTTTTTTCTTTTTTTTCTATTTTTTTTTAACAAAGTCCAAACACATGTGCCACCATGTACATTTGGCTTACTTGGGTATTGGGCAAATGTACCTGGGTCCTTAGGCTTTGCAGACAAGTGCCATCTCTAAGCTATCTCTACCTAAGTCACCTCTCCAGCTATTAAAATTATTTTTAGTTTATTTGCAAGGAGGAGAGAGAGAGAGAGAGAGAGAGAGAGAAATATGACAGAGAGGAGGAATGGGCATTCCAGGGCCTCCTGCCACTGCAAATGAACTGCAGATGCATGTGCCACTTTGTGCATCTGATTGCATGTGGATACTGGGGAATTGAACCTGGGCTGTCAGGCTTGGCAAGCAAGTGTGTTAACTGCTGAACAATCTCTCCAGCCCAAATAAATATCTTAAAGTGAAAAAAAGATCATTAAACGTTTTTTTAAAATTTGTTTCCTGGAGAGCATTTCCGACTTCATCTATTCCCCTATTCTTGTTTTTTTTTTTTTCCTGTCTATTCTAATTTATCCATCTAGTTTTTAAAATAATGTCTACTGCTAAGCTTTCATAAATCCTATTTGGAACAATGTGGGCATGGATGCTTCTTTCTGAGGCCAAGTGGAAGCTTGTTGTACACCATCGTGTCCTAAGATACTCTAAGTCAATGAGTCTGTGATTCAGTTGGGAAGCACTGCTAGTTCAGTGTGTGAGGCTGTGAATCCTGCCCCTTATGGATGAAGGGTGTGAGGCAGACCCAGGGTAGAAGAGCAAGACCAAAGTAAGCTAAGTTTTTGAGACCATTCTTGCTGGAAGGAAGTCTGGCTGTCTGAGAGTTATTCTTCAGAGGAGGAAACCAGAGCATCATTAGAAGCGGGTTTCCTAAGTGCTCATCACTGGTAGTGTCCATTCCAGAGTCTAATCCATGTTTGTATATGTGGCAGGGCAAGTCACTTCCCTATTATCCTTCCCATCCACCAAGGTGGGCAGGGAGGTCTTAGCATAATGATGCATCCAAGTTATACAATGAGAGGTGATTTATATTAATAAGAGATGTTTTCTCTTTATAAATATTACACCAATGGTAGGAAGATACCAGATGAAACTGCCCTAGCCCAGGTGGATTCTTGTAGCGTGCATCATGACCTGCACCTTGACTAAGAGTGGAGGTGACAGCATTAGAAAAGGAAATGATGGGCCTTCAGCACAGGGGAAAGCTCCAGGTGACCTGGTAGGAGACAACTGGGGAAAGGAAATGGAAGGACAAAACAGGAGAAGGGGCTTCCGGTACCAGATATGAAGGCTTTTCAGTCTTGAGCAAACTGATACTAGAGAGGAAGAGCGAAGTCATGGGTCCCCCTTTGTGTACATGCATTGCTAATTGTTGGTTATGAGAAAAGTGAGAACTCCCTGGTATGAACCAAACCCACTAGCCATTTGGACCATTGATGGTACTCTGTGTTTGCCCTTTGCACACACTGCCTTGGATGTTGCCAGCCAGTCCAATCTGTCAATTTCAATTGACCTGTACATCTATCTCCACATTATAATAAATCTCATTAGCTTGGGGTCATAGGAACATTTAATGAGTTTACTCTTTATTATGTTTGATGAAGAGAAAGCCTATTGTCAGACAAGGCTTCACAAAGGAGATGAAACTTCTGGGGACCTGAATGGAAGTGGCCTAACTGATGGAAAGAAAACATTTTTAGCATTCAAGATTACCACCAGGCACCGTATAAAAGCAACTTCCTGTAATTAATATATGTGGAGACAGATTCCTTGGCTCCAATGACTTTTCAGTAGAAATGTCAACTTTGTCATTTTCCTCCTGATGAGTAAGTATCATGTCTAATTGCTAAGTATTTCAGAGCTGAAAATGACAGACACTCTTACGGATGGATCTTTGAAGAGGAATCTGATGAGATTTGAATGCTGCTTGTCCTCCCTGGCCTCTTCCTTTGGAAGCCGGAACATGTTTCCAAGTTAAGAGTGCAAAGAGAGACCAGATGGAATTAAGCAGCTTGTGCCAAACCTAAGTCTTCATAAAGTGGTGGTGGGTGGTGAGATCTGATGTGGCTGGTGTCACATCTATCAAGAGAGAAGGTCCTTGGGGAATTTAAGACATTGTCTTCTCCTTTATTCATATTTTGAACATTTTAAAACCATGACGAAGCTACTTTTTTCCAAAGCTCATGTTAATTCTCCCTGCAATAGTGTTGAGTTCTTATGTATGTTTCTATGTGTATTTGTGTGTATGTGGGGATACATGTGTATGTGTGTTCTTATACCCATGCTTGTGTGTGTGCACATGTGGAGGCTAGAGTTTGAATCTGGATCTCCACATTATTTATTGATACAAGATTTCTTCCCTTCCTTCCTTCCTTCCTTCCTTCCTTCCTTCCTTCCTTCCTTCCTTCCTTTCTTCCTTCCTTTCTTTTCTTCCTTTCTCTCTCCCTCTTTCTTTCTTTCTTCCTTCTTCCTTCTTTCTTTCCTTTTCTTTCTTTCTTTCTTTCTTTCTTTCTTTCTTTCTTTCTTTCTTTCTTTCTTTCTTTCTTTCTTTCCTTTTAAAAAATTTTTCAAGGTAGAGTCTCACTCTAGCTCAGGCTGACCTGGAATTCACTCTGTAGTCTCAGGGTGGCCTTGAGCTCATGGCGATCCTCCTACCTCTGCCTCCCGAGTGCTGGGATTAAAGGCGTGCGCCACCACGCCCAGCTTGACACAAGATTTCTGTCAGAATTCAGAGCTCACACATTCACCTAGTCTAGCTAGCCGGCTAGCCTTGGGATCTGCCTGTCCTCATCTTCTGAGCTCTGGAATTACAGATGCACACCACCCTGTCCAGCATTTGCAAGAGTGCTGGAGATCCAAACTCAGGTCTGCATGTCTATGTGGCAAATGCTTTCCCCACTAAGCCATCTCCCCAGCCTGAGAGGCGGCACCTTGGCACAATGGTTCTTCATGTACAGTTGAAGGTGGCTGTCATGGGAGCAGTTTCATCATTGCAGACAGGGGCTTCTGGAAAATGATGTTTGCCATGTGTTTGGTTGTTTTAAATGCTGGCATTGGAGTCTCCAACAAAAATGAAGGAAGGAAGGAAAAAAAAAATCACACAGAAGGGAAAATCTATCTGGCATTGTTGCTTACTGTTCTTTCTTAAAAAATTTTCTTGGGGTGCTAGGATTCAAACTCGGGGCCTTGGGAATACTAGACAAGAATGGTCCTACTGACCTGTATCCTTACTTAGTGCAGCCCTTAATTTATTTCATAGTAGGAGAATGTTATTAGCATAAATTATATGACCTACATACAGACAGGTGGGAATCAGCTCCCCAATTGAGCTGCCCCCAATAAAAGATATGCCTTCCAAATGGTGTCTGATTGGTGCCCTTGACTATATATAGGTGACTTTAAGGGATGGCATGCTCAGGACGGGGTCTATGTAGCTGCCGTAGCATTGTGGGTATTCAACCTGATACTCATGCCTCTCAGCACATCTGGACAAGTGTACCAGGAAAACATCTGGGGGATGCTAGCTCTTTGGGGTTACTTTTAATCCTCCCCAATCCACAGGGAAGATTAATGTCACTGGATGTAGAAATGGTTCCATTTGGTGCATTTCTGAAGCCTTGTCTTGTTAGCATTCTGAGCGAAACTTTTAGATAAAATGCTCTTAGTGGGAAAGCAAAAAAGCTGTTATTATTCTACCTTTAAACCTTTCATCCTTTTGTATTTCAATTTAGAAATTTAAAATGCCCTCTTGTTCCCACCCCTTGGCTTGTTTCACTTTTATCTTGCTAAAAGGAATAGCAGTTTAGAAGGTAAGAAATAAATCAATGGGTGATTTCTGTTCTCAAGTATCTGACATTTTCCTTAATATAGATAAGAAAAGGATTTTATTTGTTTTGAGGATTGAAATAAAAATACAAGGTAGCTGCAAATGTAACAATATAGAAGGAAATTCTTGTGACCACAGATGTGGAGAAGGATTTAGAAGTGATTTGATCAATTATCATGGTTACAGATGAGTGATAGGGTTAGGGTTAGGTTGAGACTCGGAGAGGCAAAGTATTTTTTCAAGATCACATAGCAGATAATCATGGGGTTGGGTACTGTTTTCATGAGCCCATGAGCCCACTCACTAGCACTACTAGATTTTTATGTTTAAATTTTATTTTATTTTATTTTATTTTATTTTATTTTATTTGTGTGTGTGCAGGGGGAATATCATATGTGTGGCACAGTACATTTACTAAGGGCAGAGGACAACTTTCAAGGGTCGATCTTCACCTTCCACTTTATTTGAGGCCCCGTCTCTGTTGTTAACTGCTTCATTTGCTTGGCTGTTGGCCCACAAGCTTCCATTCTCTAGTTTCTACCTTGCTTCTTGCCCTAGGTGCAGTGGGATTACAGACACCCCCTCCTGAGTCCAGCTTCTTCTTCTTTTAAAGAAATACATATATTTATTTATTTGAGAGAAAGAGGAAGAGAGAGAGAGAGAATGGGCATGCCAGGGCCTCTAGCCACTGTAAACAAACTCCAGATGCGTGTGCCCCCTTGTGCATCTGGCTTACATGGGTCCTGGGGAGTTGAACCTGGATCCTTTGGTTTTGCAGGCAAACGCCTTAACGTCTAAGCCATCTCTCCAGTCCTGAGTCCAGCTTCTAAGTGGGTGCTGGAGATGCAAACTCCAGTGTTCATGCTCGTGATTTCTACTGAGCCAGTTCCCCAGCCCCAGGAGCATTACTTGTGAATTTGTAGTTACATTTTCTCTCTTACATCCATTTTATTCTTCCACCCTCCTTTATCTGTTCTGACCTTTTTCTTCCTCTCCCCATTTCTCTCTGGTTCTATGGTTTTACTGCCCCAGTCCTTCCCTGGTCATCCTTTGTGGTCTCATAAGTTTGCTGCTTGCTCCTGGTTCTCAGTGTCTACGGTTGCCTCCCCAGGGTCTCCTCCTCCAACTCCAGCCCTAAAGTTCCCAAGGACCACCAAGACCACTGTGGCCCCATCCTTTCTTCCTGCTTCAGCTCAGCAATGTGTTCCTCCATCACTCCATTTATTTCTGTTGTAGTGCATTTAATTGGTGGCTGTTGAGACTCTCGAATACAGAAGACATTTCCTTCTCTCCCTTCTGTTCTGGCATCTTTTGTAACTTGTCATTTCTTTTTGGGAATTTGATGAAAAGAGCTGTGAGCAGGCTGGTCCTGAGAGGAAATCACATTAAGAGCTGCTAATGTGTTCATGTGTTAAAATTGTTCCTTAAAATGTGCAATTTTCAAGGCCCTCTGAAAATTCCTTTACCCCAAAGAGTAATGTGGGTGATGAAAAGGTTCAGGCAGTTTGGAGACTTTGTGAAGTAAATGTGTCTATTCACGTGGAGCCACCTGAGGCCCTGTCAAACCATAGCGGTCAACCCAACTCTTCTCTAATCTTGTGTACTGATGGTGAGTGAGATGGGAACTTGCAGAGACAAGACTTGGTTTGAGGCCTTCCCTGTTTGCTGCTCATGCATAGCCACCACTCTATTTATGGCCCATGCTCACATTGTGAAAGGAAGGCAAAATCCCTCATTGGCTGACTCCCAAGTCACAAGCTCTTGTTCCATTTCTCTTCTGTCCCTAGTCATTCCTCCTAGTTCTCTTTGCTGACTGGTTCCTAATGGCATGTCACAATAATTACCAGTCAATGATCTTCTCTTAGTCCCTTTCAGAAAATATGTGTAGCAGAGGAACATTTATGCACTGTTCCCAGGCCTAACTCTTCTCCCCTGCTGCTTTATATCTCAAGATTGTCTATGGCAAATCCATTCCCTTGCTTAACCAGCAACTTGAGAAACAAAATAGTTTTAAATAAACTCATAATAGAAAAATGTACTATGTTTAAAACATATCAATGCAGAAATATGCTTTACAGGATAAAATTGATCATAGTGTTTGTTTTTGAAAACTAATCGTAATATATCTGGTTTTTGGTTGAGAAGTTTATCAAACAGTTTCTTTAAATGCACATGATATATGTACATAATAAAATGATAGAATTATAATTTTTTAAAGATTATACACTTAGATATATTGTGAGAAGATCAAATACAGCATGTTTACAAATATATTTATTGTCTTATCCACCACCAAATTACTTATGCCCTTATATACACTAATTGGTCAATTGATTCATCATAGACTAAATCAAGCCAAGTTCATTAGTTTATCTTTCCCCACTAAGCCATCTCCCAGCCTGAGAGGCGGCACCTTGGCACAATGGTTCTTCATGTACAGTTGAAGGTGGCTGTCATGGGAGCAGTTTCATCATTGCAGACAGGGGCTTCTGGAAAATGATGTTTGCCATGTGTTTGGTTGTTTTAAATGCTGGCATTGGAGTCTCCAACAAAAATGAAGGAAGGAAGGAAAAAAAAAATCACACAGAAGGGAAAATCTATCTGGCATTGTTGCTTACTGTTCTTTCTTAAAAAATTTTCTTGGGGTGCTAGGATTCAAACTCGGGGCCTTGGGCATACTAGACAAGAATGGTCCTACTGACCTGTATCCTTACTTAGTGCAGCCCTTAATTTATTTCATAGTAGGAGAATGTTATTAGCATAAATTATATGACCTACATACAGACAGGTGGGAATCAGCTCCCAATTGAGCTGCCCCAATAAAAGATATGCCTTCCAAATGGTGTCTGATTGGTGCCCTTGACTATATATAGGTGACTTTAAGGGATGGCATGCTCAGGACGGGGTCTATGTAGCTGCCGTAGCATTGTGGGTATTCAACCTGATACTCATGCCTCTCAGCACATCTGGACAAGTGTACCAGGAAAACATCTGGGGGATGCTAGCTCTTTGGGGTTACTTTTAATCCTCCCCAATCCACAGGGAAGATTAATGTCACTGGATGTAGAAATGGTTCCATTTGGTGCATTTCTGAAGCCTTGTCTTGTTAGCATTCTGAGCGAAACTTTTAGATAAAATGCTCTTAGTGGGAAAGCAAAAAAGCTGTTATTATTCTACCTTTAAACCTTTCATCCTTTTGTATTTCAATTTAGAAATTTAAAATGCCCTCTTGTTCCCACCCCTTGGCTTGTTTCACTTTTATCTTGCTAAAAGGAATAGCAGTTTAGAAGGTAAGAAATAAATCAATGGGTGATTTCTGTTCTCAAGTATCTGACATTTTCCTTAATATAGATAAGAAAAGGATTTTATTTGTTTTGAGGATTGAAATAAAAATACAAGGTAGCTGCAAATGTAACAATATAGAAGGAAATTCTTGTGACCACAGATGTGGAGAAGGATTTAGAAGTGATTTGATCAATTATCATGGTTACAGATGAGTGATAGGGTTAGGGTTAGGGTTGAGACTCGGAGAGGCAAAGTATTTTTTTCAAGATCACATAGCAGATAATCATGGGGTTGGGTACTGTTTTCATGAGCCCATGAGCCCACTCACTAGCACTACTAGATTTTTATGTTTAAATTTTATTTTATTTGTGTGTGTGCAGGGGGAATATCATATGTGTGGCACAGTACATTTACTAAGGGCAGAGGACAACTTTCAAGGGTCGATCTTCACCTTCCACTTTATTTGAGGCGCCGTCTCTGTTGTTAACCACTTCATTTGCTTGGCTGTTGGCCCACAAGCTTCCATTCTCTAGTTTCTACCTTGCTTCTTGCCCTAGGTGCAGTGGGATTACAGACACCCCCTCCTGAGTCCAGCTTCTTCTTCTTTTAAAGAAATACATATATTTATTTATTTGAGAGAAAGAGGAAGAGAGAGAGAGAGAATGGGCATGCCAGGGCCTCTAGCCACTGTAAACAAACTCCAGATGCGTGTGCCCCCTTGTGCATCTGGCTTACATGGGTCCTGGGGATTTGAACCTGGATCCTTTGGTTTTGCAGGCAAACGCCTTAACGTCTAAGCCATCTCTCCAGTCCTGAGTCCAGCTTCTAAGTGGGTGCTGGAGATGCAAACTCCAGTGTTCATGCTCGTGATTTCTACTGAGCCAGTTCCCCAGCCCCAGGAGCATTACTTGTGAATTTGTAGTTACATTTTCTCTCTTACATCCATTTTATTCTTCCACCCTCCTTTATCTGTTCTGACCTTTTTCTTCCTCTCCCCATTTCTCTCTGGTTCTATGGTTTTACTGCCCCAGTCCTTCCCTGGTCATCCTTTGTGGTCTCATAAGTTTGCTGCTTGCTCCCTGGTTCTCAGTGTCTAGGTTGCCTCCCCCAGGGGTCTCCTCCTCCAACTCCAGCCCTAAAGTTCCCAAGGATCACCAAGACCACTGTGGCCCCATCCTTTCTTCCTGCTTCAGCTCAGCAATGTGTTCCCTCCATCACTCCATTTATTTCTGTTGTAGTGCATTTAATTGGTGGCTGTTGAGACTCTCGGAATACAGAAGACATTTCCTTCTCTCCCTTCTGTTCTGGCATCTTTTGTAACTTGTCATTTCTTTTTGGGAAATTTGATGAAAAAGAGCTGTGAGCAGGCTGGTCCTGAGAGGAAATCACATTAAGAGCTGCTAATGTGTTCATGTGTTAAAATTGTTCCTTAAAATGTGCAATTTTCAAGGCCCTCTGAAAATTCCTTTACCCCAAAGAGTAATGTGGGTGATGAAAAGGTTCAGGCAGTTTGGAGACTTTGTGAAGTAAATGTGTCTATTCACGTGGAGCCACCTGAGGCCCTGTCAAACCATAGCGGTCAACCCAACTCTTCTCTAATCTTGTGTACTGATGGTGAGTGAGATGGGAACTTGCAGAGACAAGACTTGGTTTGAGGCCTTCCCTGTTTGCTGCTCATGCATAGCCACCACTCTCTATTATGGCCCATGCTCACATTGTGAAAGGAAGGCAAAATCCCCTCATTGGCTGACTCCCAAGTCACAAGCTCTTGTTCCATTTCTCTTCTGTCCCTAGTCATTCCTCCTAGTTCTCTTTGCTGACTGGTTCCTAATGGCATGTCACAATAATTACCAGTCAATGATCTTCTCTTAGTCCCTTTCAGAAAATATGTGTAGCAGAGGAACATTTATGCACTGTTCCCAGGCCTAACTCTTCTCCTGTGCTTTATATCTCAAGATTGTCTATGGCAAATCCATTCCCTTGCTTAACCAGCAACTTGAGAAACAAAATAGTTTTAAATAAACTCATAATAGAAAAATGTACTATGTTTAAAACATATCAATGCAGAAATATGCTTTACAGGATAAAATTGATCATAGTGTTTGTTTTTGAAAACTAATCGTGTAATATATCTGGTTTTTAGGTTGAGAAGTTTATCAAACAGTTTCTTTAAATGCACATGATATATGTACATAATAAAATGATAGAATTATAATTTTTTAAAGATTATACACTTAGATATATTGTGAGAAGATCAAATACAGCATGTTTACAAATATATTTATTGTCTTATCCACCACCAAATTACTTATGCCCTTATATACACTAATTGGTCAATTGATTCATCATAGACTAAATCAAGCCAAGTTCATTAGTTTATATTTATTTATTTTCAAGCAGAGAGAGAGAGGGAGAGAGAGAGAAAGGGTGTGCCAGTATCTCTAGCCACTAAAATGAACTCCAGAAGCATGCACCACTTTGTGCATCTGGTTTACATGGATACTGGGGAATCAAACCTAGGCCAGCAGGCTTTGCAAGCAAGAGCCTTTAACAGCTTAGCCATCTCCCTAGCCCCCAATTTTTATTTTTTATTTTTATTTTATTTTTTGTTTTTTTCAAGGGAGGGTCTCCCCGTGGCTCAGGCTGACCTGGAATTCACTCCGTATTCTCAGGGTGGTCTCGAACTCATGGAGATCCTCCTACCTCTGCCTCCCGAGTGCTGGGATTAAAGGGTGTGCCACCACACCCAGCTTCCAAAGTTTTATTAAAATGTTTTTGTTCCCAATATTTGTGAGAATGAGTCCTTTCCTATCCTTCTATAAGTTTAAACCTGATAGCATGATATTCAAATACCTTTATAGGTCTGAGCCCAGCTACTATTAGACCTCATTCTATATCCATATTTTTTCCTTAGTCTTGCCTATCCTATCCATATATATCCTTGGCATCTCTGGGTTATTTCATTAATTCATTCAGAAATATTTACTGAGAAATGGCTGTCAGCTGGGCAGCCTTTTGGGTGCTGGAGGTATAGGAGTGAGAAAAGTACTTAAGGTCCTTGACTCCTAGAGCCCACACCATAGAAGCCAGACCAAAGGCAAGGTTTTAAAAAAAGACTATCTAGACTATATCTGGAGCAGTTCTAGAAAGTGTTCTGGAGTACGAGGTACTAGGTGATCAGAGAAGCTGTTTCTAAGTAGTTAACATTGGGTAGGAGGCCTGAATCAGCTTTGAGAGTGTGGGGCCATGATATGTTGTAATGAAAGTGAAAAACAGAAATAAATGTCAAGGCTGTGAAGTAGGTAAAGCTTGGTATCTATGAGATATCAAGATAAGCAGAGAGACCAGAAGACAAGAAAGTGATGGGAGCTGAAGCAGGAGAGGCAGGGACCCAGTCATGAAGGGTGCTGGGACAAGTGGATGGATTCGAACTTTATCATGAGGGTGATAGAAAGTCACTGGAGGACGCCGAGGAGTTATATACTACTGTTTCCTTTCCCTTTATTTCTGTTGCATGAAGAGAAGGCTTCCTTCTCATTTAAGTTCATCTCTTTAAATCACTTCTCCTAGCTCCCACTTCCTTCCTCTTGACTTCATTCACCACAGGCTTCAGCCACAGCTCGGCCCTTGCTGCCCACTGATATCACCTGACTTCTCTCTTTATCCTTGTTCCCAGGAGCCAAGGGCCTAGTAAGGCTCAGACAATGTTTCCTGGGTAATGAGGTAAAACATCTTCCCAGTGCTTTATAGGCCAGAAGAGAGCAAAATTGTTCAGAGGTGTCTCATGAATGCCAACCACTGAGATAGCCTTGACTTTCCTGTGAAGACAAAAATGAAGGGCATGGATATGGCATTCATTTATTCTTCACCAAGCATTTATTTGAACCCTTGCTGTGTGTCAGGATCTCTCTGTTTTTATTTATTTGAAAGCAGAGAGAGACAGAGAGAAGAGAGAGCAGGAGTGGGGGAAATGGGTGTGCCAGGGCCTCTAGCTGCTGCAAATAGACCCCAGATACTTGGGCCACGTTGTGTATCTGCCTTTATGTGGGTACTGGGGAATCAAACTCAGGTCATTAGGCTTTGCAGGGAAGCACCATAACCACTGAGCCACCTTTCCATCCCTCAGGGTCTGTTTTCTTGGAAACAGAAAGACAAATGAATAACAAATCCTCAATTTGTCACCTACTACATTACAGGAAGTCAGTTAGTTGAATGAGGCACATTTCAGTTTGTAAATTAAGTGTAAAATATAATGGGATGGACCAAAGTCCAAGTTCCTGAAATGTGTTTTCTAGCTTTTTGAATAAATTAAGGACAGAACCGTATTAAAATGTATAGCAAAACCATGGCCAATCTACATTATAATGACATATTTATGGTTAAAATAACAGGGGCTGAGGAGACAGGTCAGCTGGTAAAGTGCTGGCCTTGCAGGCATGGGGACCCGTGTTTGATCTCTATAACCCATGTAAGAGCCAAACATGGTGCACACTTGTGGTCCTAATGCTGGGGAGGCAGAAACAGATGGATTCGTTGATGCACAATAGCCAGTTAGTCACATGATAGGCCACTGGGAGACCTTGTCTTTAAAAAGATGGACGGCACTTGGGGAATGAGACCCTAGGTTGTCCGCTGGCCTCCATAATCACGTGGGTACATGTGCATACAAATACACACAGACTGAAAGGACACCCTCTTGTATTTGTTTATTGTACAAATAGTGTGTGATGTTTTCCCCTAATACACAGACTATGTCTTTATATTCAGCTCCAAAGACATTTCTTTATATCCTTTTTGCCAATGTACTGTTCCTAGCTAATTTCATGACTAGCATTGAGAGAAAAGGGCAGCCACCAGGTTATTACTCATCACGCTGGGGTTCATCAGAACCTGTTTGCATCGAATCAACGTGGACCTTCTGGCCTCTGTCATTCCCCAGCGCGGCTTATTTACTGCTGGTGATAGCATTACTCACACCACAGCATCATTCATCATACAGCCTGGGAATCTGGCTCCCAGTGACTCTCAGATTGTTTTCGTGGCTCTCCACGCTGACTACAAGTGCAAATATCACCTGGGGCATCAAGGAAAGTACGAGTGGTGATTCACTGTCTAGTCATGTCAATTTCTCCTCTCACAATTTGATCATGTAAACATTTTTTTTTTGGAGAGAGAGAGAGAGACAGAGAAAGCCAGAGAGAGAGGGAGAGGAAGACAGATAGAGATGGGCATGCCAACAGCCTCTCAGCTGCTGCGAATGAAATGCAGATGCGTGCACCCCCTTGTGGTCACGTGTGGCATTGCGCCCTTGGGTCACTTTGCATCTGGCTAAACGTGGGAACTGGAGATTGGAACCGCTGGAGATTGGAACCAGCGTTCTTAGGCCTAGGAGGCAGGCGCCTTAACCGCTAAGCCATCTCTCCAGCCCGATCATGTAAACATTTAACAACACATTTCCAACTTCCCTTTCCTGAGACTCTAAGTTATGCTCCATGCTGCACTGCTAGAACTTGGCATCTTTTCGTAATAAAGTTTCACCTGTGGGAAGGACAGGTCCACTGGGAAGAGTGGTCCCATTCATGTAAATGTACTCTTCCTTATCTGACATGATTCACAACTGATCCAATAGAATATGATGCACTGATCTAAGGCAACAGGATATACACTTGTAGAACCCATAGAAGCTCTGGAGTGATAATTCCAGAAACCCTCAGAAGGGAGAGATACAACTGTTTCCTGTGGACTGCCTTTCAGGTAGCAAAAAGCCTTCAAGAGAGGTGTGATACACTTGCAGGTGTAAGTACTCAGACTAAAGCATACCAGTGACCCGCGTGTTCCCCACTTACTCTTGAGTGCTATGCCTCATAGGTGGCACTGCCGTGGAGTAAGGACCTCCACCATGTACCAGACCCACATAGGACGCTGCAGCCCCTGAGTGGACAGTGACCCTCAAGTACTCTAGAGTGCTGCATTTATTTCATTTTTGTTTTTATTTATTTATTTCACAGAGAGAAAGAGGGAGAGAGAGAAAAAGAGAGAGAAACGGCATACGCTAGGGCCTCCAGCCACTGCAAGCGAACTCCAGATGCATGCGCCACCTTGTGCATTTGGCTTACATGGGTCCTGGGGAATTGAACCTAGGTCCTTTGGCTTTGCAGGCAAAAGCCTTAACTACTA
The DNA here is from genome assembly GCA_036365145.1 of Orientallactaga sibirica. Lineage (NCBI taxonomy): Eukaryota > Metazoa > Chordata > Mammalia > Rodentia > Dipodidae > Orientallactaga > Orientallactaga sibirica. The sequence goes on along the minus strand of JAEOAD010000001.1, from coordinate 104,129,524 downwards.
AGCCATACCTCCAGCCCTGTATTTGCTTTTTGTTTGATGTGAGTCACTCAAAAGCACTTTGAAATCCTATTAACTACCCTTTAGACCCTTATTTCAGAGGTACAAGATTGAGCCTGGGTATAAAACTATTTTTAAAGCTTGCCAAATAATTCTAATGTATGGCTAGGTTTGCAAATTAACAATATAGACAAGGTGTCATTGAAGCTTAGAAACAAAGTGCTTTTAAGGGGCAGGCAGGATTGCCTTGAAGTTATGTGAAGGTCTGCTCTCTGGGGAGGAGGTCTTGCTCTGTACTCATGTAAGTGCTAATAAACACTTGGTTATGAAGGGAACATGGGAATATTGGCTGAGTCACAGTTATGTCTAACATATAATTATTGTGAATCTCCCATGGAGCAGATACTTTTGCTAACTACTAACAATTTAAGAAACCAAAAAAAAAAAAAAAAAGAGGTCTCTTTGTCCTATTAGTGAATATTCTAGTCAATGAAGCAAATGCACAAACAAGCCACTTCAATATAATGCAGTGGGTAATTCTAACAGAGGTAGAATCAAGGCCATGGGAGAATTAAGCTATAGGCTTGGAGAGTACTAAAGGCAGACTATCAGGTATCATTCAAAAATATTATGCTCTTGGCATAGATTTATCTAATAGAAAGGTGGATAGTGGATAGCTTGCAAAACAGCAAGTGTCTGGTAAGTGTTTAGTACCTTGAACAGTTTGTTGAGACCAGACATCCACTCTGAGGAAGCAATGGAGATATGTGGATACTGCTGTCAAAGGCAGGGATGGCCATACCAAAAGTTGAGATGGAGATCTAGTCAATGGAACTTTTAGTTTTTGGATGGTTAAAACCATGGTTGGGTTTGCATTTGGGATACAGGAGTATTCCCAAGATCCCGGAAAACAACCTGGTGATAAATGGTGAGACCTGAGCCAAAGCATCTCCGTGGTTAAAGTAATGGTCTGGAGCCATCAAGAAATTTAGAACAGGATATTCATGCAGGGTTCACCATGTGACTGGCTGGGAGAGGGGAATCTAGAAGGGTTAGTGTTTTAACTAGGGTTTGTGGTACAGCAGAGGGCGCAGAAAGAGACGTTTCTAGAAGGGTTTTAGCACTGTGGTTTTGAGGTGTCCATTGAACTTTCAGCTGGTTCCCAAATAGCCCTTCAGATGCAGGCTGTGGCATGTGGGGAGAGGATGGTAATTGGAGGTGCAATCCTCTGACTTCCTCACCTCTCCAAACTCAATAGCACAGGAGAAAATTAAGAGTGAGAAATGCAGTTCCTGAGAGAATTCTTTTTTCTATTAAATTCTTCAGCACAAGAGCAAAAATTATTTCACTTTCTAGTCCATTGTAAGCTCTCCTCAAGCTACTGTGGCTATTCTGAGAGGAAGGTACTTCCTTTACTTCTATTTACCCATGTGCCCCTCCATTGTTATTTAAGAGGGTGATGTGTCTCTGAGGTCAATTTAGCACCTTATTTCTGTTCAGTATTTTCATTAGCAAAGGTGAAATTCTGCTTCTTTGATCAGGGTAGTTTCTGAAAGTTTCTGAAACTCTATTAATTTTTTTTTTTTGGTGTTATACTGAGGGTGGTATTCCTCATACAATGCTAAACACTATCCCCCCCCCCCAGATTGAAATTCATCTCCAATAGACTGCACATACAGTGTGAGAGGAAAGGCAGTTAGTTTGGGTTGTGGCAACATATCAAGACAAAAAGTATTTCTAATTTAAAAAGATAAATATGAAACAGAAGGTTTTTTTTTTCCCCCAAAACACATACACACAAAATGTTTTTGCTTTTGTGTGAAAGTTTATAAAAGGAACATTTGCTGTTGTAGAGAAGAGATGGTGGATATAAGATCTGTGGAGCGATCTCTACTAAGGATGCCTAGTCCTACAATGGAAACCTGCAATGAAATCATAGAGAAATCAACAGAAATTCATTCCCAAAATGTAAACACAGCAAACAGTGAGACCCTGATCAAAAAAAAAAAAAAATCACAGAACTGGAATAAACCATCAAAGAACCAACAATGATATCGATGAAATTGAACAGAATTGTCTCAGAGCATTCAGCTTTTGACAGTAGGCTTAACTTGATTGAAGGAAACATTAGAACCCTCCAAAGAGATATGAATAAATGGAAGGTGAGTCAAGAAATGGAAGATCTCAACAACCAGTTGATTAACCTTAATGAAGACTTGATCAAATGCAAGAATAAACTCCAGGAAACATCAAGAAAATCAGAACTGAACTGAAATCATACCTCAAAAAAGAGATGCACTTGATACAAAATAACACAACAGGGCTGGAGAGATGGCTTAGCAGTTAAGCACTTGCCTGTGAAGCCTAAGGACCCAGTTTGAGGCTTGATTCCCCAGTACCCATGTAAGCCACATGCACAAGGTAGCGCATACCTCTGGAGTTCATTTGCAGTGGCTGGAGGCCCTGGCACACCCATTCTCTCTCTCTCTCTCTGCCTCTTTCTCTTTCTCTCTATCACTCTCAAAAAAACAACAAACAAAATACACAACAGAAAACAAAAATCAAATAGAAATTATAAAAACCTCTCTAGAACCCCTCACCATCAGAGTTACTCATGTGGAAGACAGAACCTATGACCTGGAAGACAAGACAGAAGTAATTGATCGGGAGACCAAAAACTTTGCTAAGTTCAAAATATCAAGTGAACAGAATACAAGGGAACTGTGAGACACCAAAAAACAACCAAACATCCAGATCATTCGTATATCAGAAGCAGAGGAAATCCAGGCCAGAGGCATAGAGACCATATTCAACAAAATTATTGAGGAAAATTTTCTGAATCTCTCAAAAGAGATGTCCATCCAGATACAAGAAGCCCACAGAACAAACAGATGGGACCAAAGAAGAAACTCTCCAAGACACATCATAGTTAAAACTCTCAACAATGAAAACAAAAAGAGAGTGCTAAAAGCAGCAAGAGAGAAACAACTCACAACATACAAAGGCAATCCCATCAGAATTACATCAACTTTTTCAATGGAAACCCTGAAAGCCAGATTGGCCTGGAATGGAATACTTCAAAGTCTGAAAAACTATGGCTTCCAACCCAAGCTACTTTACCCAGCAAAAGTATCCCTCATAATTGATGTTGAAAGAAAAACTGTACATGAAAAAAGTCAACTCTATATGAACACAAAGCCAAACCTACAGAGACTACTTGAGGGAATACTCCACACAGAACAGTCAAACAACCAATCGCAAGAGCCAGCAAGAAGATGATCACAATAACCAAAACAGACCAGGCTCAGAATAGTACAAAACACATGAAGTCACGACACCCCACAAAACACCTCATCATGGCAGAGAGTAAATCAAACCTCACACTAATAACCTTAAATAGTCATGGTCTTAACTCACCCATCAAAAGACATGGGTTCTCATTATCAGTAAAGCACTCCTCAGGGTGAAAGGTTGATGTATTCCAAGTGGAAATAAAAAAACAAGTTGAGATTATTTGACAAAATAGATTTCAAACCAAAAGTAATCATGTCTTGCTTCACCTTCAGTATGGCACCTGGGAATATTCCAGTCTGAGGGTAATACTTTAGCACTGATTATCTAGTGAGAATGACAGCAATGATGAGCAAAATGCAGCCAGTCCACAATGGACACACAAGATCTGTTTTTAAACCATGAAGTTTTTGTTATTTGTTTGCTTTTTTTGTTGCTGTAAGGTATCTTTTTTTCTGTTTCTAAAACTTGTTTTATTTTTAATTGGTTTGTGTGTGTGTGTGTGTGTGTGTGTGTGTGTGTGTGTGTGTGTGTGTGTGTGTGTGTGTGGAATGTGTGTCTCTTTTTTTCTTCCTCTGAAACACAGATGGGTCCTGCCAAAACTATGTGAGTGAGCCCAGAAGTAGATGCTTTGGCTCCGATCAAGCCTTGAAATGACCCGAGGCCCACCAATAGCATCCTGTAGCCTTGTGAGAGCCCTTATGTCAGAACCAATTAGCTCAACATCTCCTGTATTCCTGACCCTCAGAGACTGCATGAATAATAAATATTAGCATTTTTAACTTACTACTTTTGGAGATAATTTGTTATATATTTGTGAAAGGTAATTTGCTCCTTGAAAATTGATTAAACAAAGGAAATTAGACTATAGGAAATTAGGAAACTCTTCCAGAATCTAATTTCAGGAGACATTGTCCTGCTTCCCCACAAGTGGAGAGAAGGCGTTTGGCATAAGTCTGGTGGAGTAAGAACAGAGAAGGCACAGCAGTCCTAGCTCCCCACTCCACACACAAACCAATGTTTTTGAAAAGCAAGAACAAAAAGAAATCGGCACACAGAATGAGAGGCAGAAAACAGAACCCAGTGCCTAGAAGAAGCTATGTCGCTCTGCAGAGTCAAAGCCAACAGCAGCTGCCACCAAGGCTGCAGATAGTGATCTGTGATGAGGGTTCAGGTCCCCAAGATCTGAGGATTTCCTTTGCCCAAGATTAGAAATTGGCAGATTTTACCAGAACAAGGTTGAAAGCTAATTGATTATCATGTCCCCAGGATACTGATAAATTATTAGTTAAAAAATGAAGCACACGGATATTCTGACTTGAATCTTTTGTAAAATAGTCTCTTTAAGAAGAAAATGGTTGTTTTTCATTTATCTGGTTGCTAAGTTTGTTTCCATATTTTTAAAAATATTTATTTTTATTCTATTTTGAGAGGGGGGAGAGGCAGAGAGAGAAAGAATGGGCACACCAGGGCCTCCAGCCACTGCAAACAAACTTCAAATGCATGTGCCACCTTGTGCATCTGGATTACGTGAATACTGGGGAATCAAACCTAAGTCCTTTGGCTTTGCAGACATGCACCTTAACCACCAAGCCATCACTCCAACCCTGTTTCCCTATTTTGATCATCCATGAACACACTTGTAATTTATTGAATTGACAATTTTCGTCCGTGAAGATAATGTAATTTAAGCATAATGCCCTCCATATACCTTCTTTTATTACTCACCTCACCCATCCTGCTTCACTGAACTCCTTTCCAACTACACTCTCCTCCATTTTTCTGACTTTTCTTCACCCTCTTCTGTCATGTACGTTGATGGTGATGAGCCCATTTTGGAGGGGTTTTGTGGAATTAGCAAAAGTCACTATGAGGTCACTTTGTATTCAGAAGATAGTGTTCCAAATTGCTTCCACCCCATCCTCTGGCTTTTTCATTTTTTTTTTTTTTTTCTTTGAGGTTGGGTCTCACTATGTAGTCTCAGGCTGGCCTCAAATTCACAGCAATCCTCCTACCTCTGCCTCCAGAGTACTGCCATTAAAGGCAAGCGCCACCATGCCCGGGTTGGCTCTTCCATTCTTGCTGGCTGCTCTTCCACAGTGTTCCCCTAGCCTTCAAGGGATTGTTATAGATGACTCAATTAGTGCTGAGCACTCAACCTTCACTTATTCTCAGTACTTCAGCAACATTGTAATCTCCCTAGCAGTCACCACAGTGTACAAAAAGTCGCTTCTCTGACCAAAGGTGTGATTGTCACTAATCTATGGGGATAACATAGTAAGGGCAATGTGATGGGCACAAAATATCCATTTAGCTTGTCAACAGTAGTGACTTACCCTTTAAGGCCTATGACCTTTGCAATTGTAGGTTTTGGGGTATGTTTTCAACACCAGGCATGTATTCTCTTCCATGGAGCAGGTCTCAGATCCAGTCAGAGGGCAGTGCACCAGTGATGTTTATAACTTTATGTACCAGTTTTAGTTTTGGACTGTGTTTTATCAAAGAGACCGTGTCCTGTTGGATGAAGTCATTTATATATGGTAACTCAAACTGGCAAAACAGTTGGTGGGTAAAAAGTTCCTGTCTTAGAAAGGAAAGCACAGCCAACAAAGGTAATGGTGTTAGAGTCAGATGGATGAGTTTGCATCCTGATTTTTCCAAGTGAATGACTTTGCACTTCTTTGAACTTCAGTCCTCTTTTGGTAACATTGGCGTAATCCTTTCTCCAAATTTTTTGGTAAGAACTAGAGGCACTGGCATGGGCAATATGCCAAAATAGTTCCTGGCATATTAATAAAAGCTAAGTCATGATTATATTTGTTTGTTTATGAGGGTTTTGCTATGTAGCTCAAGCTAGCCTCAGGCTCAAAATCCTCCTGTGTGCCTGTATTACAGCTGTGTACCACCACACTCAGCCATGGTTACATTTAAATATTTTCCATTTAAAAAATGTATAGATCTATATAACAGATCATCTATGCACACGAAAGTGGCAACACTATTTCATGCCTGCTATTTTTTGCCTTGAATATTTAGGACTTCTTTTGAGAAAAAGAAATAAAGCATGCATTTGATTTCCAGCTCAGTCATTTTTGTGACTTTGAAGTAGTGAGTCTGGTGGGTATACCTCCTGGAGACAGGGTATACATGGGGTCAGGTACAATGAAATGCAATGGCCAAGGAGCTTTGTGGCTTGTGTAACTCCCCAGTAGGACTCCAGGGCCTTTCTTCCCCTGCTCATCTAAATGCAAATTCTACTCATTCTTCTAGGGGGCTTTCAAATGCCACGGCCAGCACAATTGCTCGCAATTCTTCCCAGTTTCAAGTATGCCAAAGGGATGCAGCGCTCTGCGACTCATCTCTGCTTTTTTTTTTGCCAGCGGTTTTGTTGCGGCAGTTATAAGGGTTTAGAAGGAAGCCTGCTATGTATGGCACAGCAAAGACAAAGGATCTCAGTTAATTTTTTTTTTTTTTTTTTGGTTTTTTTGAGTAGGGTGTCACTCTAGCTCAGGCTGACCTGGAATTCACTATGTAGTCTCAGGGTGGCCTCGAACTCATGGCAATCTTTCTACTTCTGCCTCCTGAGTGCTGTGATTAAAGGTGTGTGCCACCATGCCCCACAGAATCTGAGTCAATTTGACTCTAGCTGAAGCATACTACTTATCAGTTTGGGTCATTTTAATGTCTCTTTACAACTCCATGTCCTCATCGATTAAGGGAGATGATCATTCCACCTTGGCAAGTTGGAAATCACAGCGCTGATCCCCAGAAATCATTCAAAAACCATAGCTACCACTTTTAATTTTATTTTATTTAGTACTATCACTTTATTGCAATATCACAGTTTTAGCCAGGTATATTTGAAAGCTTACTTTGTTTCTTCTTAGGCAATCTTCTAGGTGCTAGGAGCAAGCACACAATGATAAAGGCAGAGTTGCTGGCTGCGTGAGCTACAGCCGCAATGCTGGGATAGTAAACAAGTCCATGTCTGGTAGTGTGATAAGTACAATGAAGAAAGTTAATACAGCAGATAGGGACAAGCTGAGAAGAAAGATTGGCTTGCGGTCTGACAGTGAGATAGCAGGGACAGTCTCTTGTTGGCCACCATTTGAGCAAATGCTGGCCTGAAATTCTGAGGGGCCATGTAATCCTCAGATCATAGAAGCTCCAGAGAGAGGGAACCATGAGGCAAAGACCCTGGACTGGAAACATGGGTGGGCTTGGAGAAAAGACAAGATGGTATATATGGCTAGATTGGAGGGGTATGGATGACTCATGGGAGAGGGAAAGGTTGGAAAAAGAGTGTGTGTGTGAGAGAGAGAGAGAGAGAGAGAGAGCAAGCCAGAGCAAGTTCAGGGGACCACATTGTCCCAGGGCCTATCAAATAAAACCCTAATCTCAACTTGATAAGGAGAACTCTAGACCAGATGATGGTTGCAAAGTTAAAAAGTGCTGCTATATAGTAACGGGGGTAACACTCTGACTGCAGGTGCTGCAAACATCTCGAGGTTAAGAGGGTTTATTTCAAAGAAGAATAAATGAGTCTAGAAAACTCATATGCATTCCCTGACCCCCCCCACACACACACACTCCTGGTGGGGAAACATGACTCTGCCAGACAATGAGGCAGCTAGTCACATTTCATCTTAGGAAGCAGAGAGTAGACAGGAAGTGGCCTAAAAAACCTCAAGGAGGGCTGGAGAGATAGTTTAGCGGTTAAGGTGCCTGCCTGCTAAGCCTAAGAACCCGGTTCCAATCTCCAGGTCCCATGTTTAGCCAGATACAAAGTGATGCAAGGGCGCAATGCCACACTTGCCCACAAGGGGGCGCACACATCTGGATTTCGTTCACAGCAGCTGAGAGACTGCTGGCGCGCCCATTCTCTATCTGTCTCCCTCTGCCTCTCTCTCTCTCTCTGTCTGTCTCTCTCCAAAAATAAAAATTAAAATTAAAAATTAAAAAAAAACCTCAAGGACAACCCTCCCCCACCTACTTCCTGTAGGGAGGTTCTACCTCCTAAAGTCTTCAGGCTTCCAAAACAGCACCACTAAGGGGTGTGTGTGTGTGTGTGTGTGTGTGTGTGGGGGGGTAAGCGTTCAAACAAATGAGCCTATGGGAAACATTTCCATTGGAACCACACAGATATGGGGAAGTAGGTAAACACTCGGAGCAATCAGACCTTAGATCAGGAATCCTTCACAGGATGCCAATTCTCAGGACCATTATGTGACTGAGCTAAAGGCCCAGGACTTAGAGGCATTAGAAAGAAACATAAACAAATTATGATGATCTCTTATGGATCAGCAGGGTCAGCTAATCACTGGTAGGTGAAGATTAGAAACGTGGGGGGTCACTGCCTAGCCTTGTCATGGGGAAATGAGTCCTTGGGGTCCTTCATGACTCTTCTTCGAATCATAGGGGAAGAAAGGCATTTCTCTGCAGTAGGATGTTTCCTGTAACATCAAAGATGGGGTCATATTCTAATCCTGTCTGCCACAGGCTCAGGTAAAAATTCAGCTGTATTGGTCAGGGTTCTCTAGAGAAACAGAACAGAAAGGGAGAGGTTATTAAATCAGCGCACACACACACACACACACACACACACACACACACACACACAGGCTGGGAAGTGCAACCACAGCTCCACAGGTGGGAAAATTGAAGAATGGGGCAGCTGCTCAGTCCACAAGATTAGATATAGGTAATGGGACCCCATAGCCATTCAGTCCATGAGTCTGGACCCAAGTGGGAGGTAGAAGAACCTTAAATAAATAAATAAACAAAAAATGAAAGAAAAAAGTCAGTGGGCTGGAGAGATGGCTTAGTGGTTAACCGCTTGCCTGTGAAGCCTAAGGACCCCAGGTCAAGGCTTGATTCCCCAGGACCCATGTAAGCCAGATGCACAAGGGGGCACATGCCTTTGGAGTTCATTTGCAGTGGCTGGAGGCCCTGGCCATGCTCATTCTCTCTCTCTCTATCTGCTTCTTTCTCTCTGTTGCTGTCAAATAAGTAAATAAGTAAACAAAAATAAAAATGCAAGGAAGTAGAAGGACCAGGCAGTGGCTAAGTCCAAGAGAGTAAACGAATAGCTGAAGGGAGCAACAAGGGGAGTCGGGCAGAGAGCATGTGCCGGCAAGCACAGTGAGCAGCAGGGCAGCCTGACAAAAGAAGGAAGACCCCAGCTTTCCCGAGCTGCCCTTTTGTAATGAAGTCCCCCAGCAGAAGAGTCACCCATTCCAGGGAAGGGCTTCCTCCCTCAGTCTTGCCTGGAAACACCCTCAAAGACCCGGTCAAATGGCTCTTCTCTCACTCCATCCCTGATCTATTCGCATTAACAACAAACAACCATCACGCTAACCTTGTCAGGTCTTTGGATATTTTTCTTTTTGAAAAAAATATTTTATTTCATTGAGAGGGGAGGGAGGGAGAGAATGGGCACGCCAGAACCTTTAGCCACTGCAAACATATTCCAGATGCATGTGCCACTTTGAGCATCTAACTTATGTGGGTCCTGGGGAATCGACCTGGGTCCTTTGGCTTTACAGGCAAATGCCTTAACCACTAAGCCATATTTCTAGCCCTCTTTTGTTTTTGGCATTTTTTTTTTTTATTGACAACTTCCATACTTACAGACAATAAACCATGATAATTCCCTCCCCTCCCCACTTTCCCCTTCACAAATCCACTCTCCATCACATCCCCTCCCTCTCTCCATTAGCCTCTCTTATTTTGATGTCATCCTCTTTTCCTGCTATTATGAGGGTCTTGTGAAGGTAGTATGAGGCACTGCAAGGTCATGGATATCAAGTCCAGTTTCTGTCTGGACAATTGCATTGTAAGCAGTCTTATCATTGCTTGAAAACTTAGGCTCAGAGATTATGGGGTTTGAGAAGGAGAGCCATCAGATCCTCTAGTTGGGATTTCCACGTCTTTGGTTGATTTCGGTTTTGTTTTTATTAAGCATGCAAAAATGACATGAGAAAATAGCAGAAATAAACAAAGGACCATGACTGCATACCATATTGAAAAGCCCCACATTCAGATGTATGTGTGTGTGTAAGGTTTCATAATATACAGGGTACTAGAACAGAAGCTCACCTGGGACCCATAGCCTGAACTCTGGCGAACCTTGGGAATGAACTCAACCCTCCTTTTTTATTTAATCACCATGTATCAAGTGAGCATGGAGAGTCTGGGCATCCTCTCCAGTGCCACCATCACCCCAGGCCTTCTTGCCATGTACTCAGAGAGCTTTTCCTTCCCTGGGCTTTAGAAGAGTTCTGTGGTGAGGACAGGCCAGCCTTCTCTGCTCTTGACCTCTGTGTTTCCGCTGTAATAACACACTGGTCTCAGCCATTTCATATTGTCATCATTTCTCTGCTTCCTCCAAAGCTTCCGTAGCCCAAGGCTGGTATGATAGACCTCACTTGGGGAAAACTGAAGGAAAGAGCTTAGCACTTTAACCACATTCAATTATTTAAACTTCACAGGAAACAGTGTTCTTTTTTCATGGTATTGGGGTTTGAATGTGAAGCGTCTCCCATGGGCTCATGGTTTGAACACTTGGTTCCCAGCTGTTTGGTGCTATTTGGAAAAGTTGTGAAATCTTTAGGAGGTGAAGTCTCCCTGGAGGAAGTGGTCAGTGGGGGCAAGCCTTCAGGTTTTATAGTCTAGTCCCACTTCCTGTTTAATCTCTGCTTCCTGACTATGGATGCAATGTGACCAGCCAGTCCGGTTCCTGCCGCCATGTATTCTCTGCCATGATTCAGTGTATCCCCGGCACTGTAAGCTGAAATAAAACCTTCCTTCGGTAGGCTGAGTCTTGTTTGGTATTTGGTCACGGCAACAACAAAGTAACTAATATATAATACACCTGCTTCATGCTTGCTCACTGGGAACTTCTCCATGCTAATCTCCGACTTTCTCAGGTGTTGACAAGTTACTTTTTGTATCCTCTCCAGAGGAGGATTTATCAATTTTTTTCATGACTTGCCTTTTACGAATGGTCGTTCTTTGACGTGGGGCTCCCCTGTAATCTGAAGGATGACTGACAGGATCCTGGCCTCTGTCCACCAGATGCCAGGAGCACACCTTCCCCAGTTACGACCGTCAAACTGTTCTCCGGATCTTGTCAAATGTCCCCCAGAGAACATTGTCCCAGACCAAGGACCACTGCTCTAGAATTATCTTTATGTTTCTCATTTTTAATATGTGGGATCCTCAGGCTTTACTCTCCCCCAAAGAAGACTTACTTTATTGTGAAGAGCAATTTCATTGTGTTTTTGTCTTTTGTGCGTGTGTTCGTGTACAGGTGTGGTATGGTGTGGTGTATATCTATGCGCACATGTGTGCAGATGTGTGTGCTCCATGCCCACACATGCAGAGGCTGGAGTCTTCTTCTCTGGTGTCTTCTTCTGTTGCTCTTTTTCATTATTTACTCGAGATTTTCTCTCACTAAACCAGGAGCTGCCATTTTTTTTTTTTAATCAGATTGGCTTTTCCACAAACCCAGTGATTCTACTGTCTCCATCCCCTATAGGACAGAGGTTGCAGATGGCTCTTATGTAGGTAATAGAAAGCAAAGTCCTGCCCTCTCAGGCCCTCGGGTTTGTACAAGTGCTCTTACCTGCTGAGCCATCTCCCCAGCCTGCAATTTGATTCTGAATTTTGGTCTCATCTTGTACTTCTGGCCTGCTTGGGTGAATTTAAAGGGACTTCACTGTGGTGCTTGCTCTGATTAAACACAAAAGTCATCTATTGGGACACTAATCTTTGCAATACAGTGAGTGTGTGGACTTTGAAGTTCTGATTCTTTAACTTAATTCTGGACCCAAATCATGACAAGAGGATCTTTTCACCTGACCAAGCATGGTGTGTGTGTGTGTGTGTGTGTGTGTGTGTTTCTCTTTCTCCATTTCCTTCTGGTTGTTCAAGGAAAAGGTTGACTTACAGTTTTTTTTTTTTAAAGACTATTTATTTATTTATTCATTTATTTGAGAGTGACAGACGAAGAGACCGACAGAGAGAGAGAAAGAGAGAGAGAGAGCATGGGCACACCAGGACCTCCAGCCACTGCAAATGAACTCCAGATGCATGTGCCACCTTGTGCATCTGGCTTACATGGGTAGTGGTACTGGAGAATCTAGTCTTGAACCAGCATCCTTAGGCTTCACAGGCGAGCACTTAACTACTAAGCCATCTCTCCAGCCCTGACTTAGAGGTTTTTTAAATTTGTTTTTCAGCATATGCTGTTCTATCTGAAATTCAAATTTTGGTGGGACATTGGAGCCCTTCTACTCTTAAGACCATCTGCTAAACATGTTAAAGTTTCCCATGTGGGGCTAGAAAGACAGCTAAGTTGGTAAAGTGCTTTTCTTGCAAGCATGAGGACCTGAGTTCAATCCCAAATGCCCACATAAAAATTCCAGCATGGTGGCAGAGTCAGGCAGATCCCTAGGATGTGTTGGTCAGCTATTGTAGCCCAGTTGGCAAGCTCCAAGTCAATAACAGATCCTATCTCAAAAAAACAAAAAAAAATAAAGGATGGATGATGCTTGAGGAATGACACCGAGACTGTCCTCTGGCCTCCACTTGCGTGTACACACATGTGCACTTGTGTGTGCGCGCACACACACACACACACACACACACACACACACACTCACAAACATGCATAAGATGTCTCCCATGCATAATACCCCTCCCTTTTATAATCCTGGTTATTTTCTCCTCTGAACATTCCAGCTGTATTTGATCTTTTCCAATTCTAGGCTTCCACAGGTCTTTTATTCTGTGGGTGAGTCCTACAGCAGAGAATTTCTATGAAACCAGAAACTGTGACTCTGTGCACGTCTTTATTTTTCTAATATATCTTTTTTTTTTTTTTTTTTTTTTTTTTTTGGCAGAACTTGCATTTTCAGAGTCAGCTCCAGGAATAGGAATGCTGAGTCAGTGGCCTAACCACTGACCACCCCCAGCTTGTGCTCAGCTATCTGGCCTGGGGCTTCACCCTCAGAAAGACCCTGCAACAATTGAATCCCTGCCAGGATCTGGGTGGCATTTTCTAACTCATTTGTATTTTGTTCCTTTCCTTAATTTCACGCTTTTATTCCCACTTACAAAGCTCTCTCTTACATTGTGAAGAATTCATTTCTTTTGAAAAGCGACTCCTGTGCATTACAGACCCATTTCTGTCATCTTTTCTTGTGCACGTAGGTTCTGTGACATTCAGGACAGTCCTGTATGGGCAATGCTACATTCCTTGTGTCAGAGCCCACCCCCACGTGTAGCCCAGAGGTTCTTGTGTGGCAGGAGACAGTCACTTCGCTTTTGTTACCCTTTCTTTTCCTTCAAAATGCAGGCAAGGAAGTGTACCTTCCTCTCCCTTGCTGAGTAGAGGGCAGGGAGAGGAGGACAGTGCTTGCAAAGACAGAGGCTGACAAAGGTTGAAATGGTGACACTTTTCTTTCTGTTACCTTTGTAGCTTCTTATGATGAGCTGCCTGCCCCCTTCCCCTTCTTCTTCTTCTTCTTCTTCTTTTAATTGTTCAGGAGATTTTAAAATTTTTTCTGGTTACATTGAGCAGTAGGAAATTTAAATCACTTCTATTCATGAATATTAAACCAACTATATCTCATCCAGCCTAAGCTGATCTCCCAACATAAATGAACGAGTCATAATGAATTATGTAAGGATATTAATTTTGAATGAAAGTAATACCCAACAGTATGATTTGATTTTGAAGAATTAGTTTTATTTAATTTATATATATTATATATACATATATTAGATATATATTAATTTTAAAACATTGTATTTTCACTTTAATTACTTCAATTTTGGGAGCATGTCATAATGGTAATGTATTCCTAAAACAGAACCCTTTCATACCTTATAAATCAAATTATATGTATTTGGGGATGTGTAAAAGTCTTGTATGGACAAGGTGTTTTATCTAAAAGAGCTGGAGATTTCTGACTTAAAGTACTGGTTTAGAGGAAAGGTGTATGCAGTCATCTTAATGACTCACTCTCTTTGAGTCAAGGCTGGCTCTGGTTTCACTGCTCTCACCCTCTGAACCCACAGGTATACTTCGTCTTCCCAAGTTCATCACTTGGCAGTCTCACAGAGATGCTCTAGGGGCTAGCTGTGGCACCACCCTATTAATATGCACTAATTATGCACCGTTATCATACTTTGTCAGATTGGCTGGGCACTTCTTTTTTAAAAAATTTATTATTATTATTATTGTTATTTTTTTTGGAGAGAGACACAGAGAGTGACAGAGAGAGAGGGGGGGAGAGGAAAACAGAGATGGGCGCGCCAGCAGTGTCTCAGCTGCTGCAAACAAAATCCACATATGTGCGCCCCCTTGTGGTCAAGTGCGGCTTTGCGCCCTTGTGTCACTTTGCATCTGGCTAAACGTGGGACCTGGAGATTGGAACCGCTAGAGATTGGAACTAGTGTTCTTAGGCTTAGGAGGCAGGTGCCTTAACCCCTAAGCCATCTCTCCAGCCCTGGCTGGGCACCTCTTTTCTTTATGCTACAGGGGAGGAAACGGAGACTTAAGTCTTATAGCCCCATCATGGATTACTGTCCAGCAGTAACAGAGTACACTGTTGATGTCCGCATTGCCATGAATGTGTCTCAAGGCCTAATGGTAAACAACAGGAGCAGGACACAGGCAACTTCATGTTTTATTATTCGTTTTATTCAAAGTATCCATAAATAGCAAATTTGTGGACAGAAACTTGATGAGTGATTGTCTGGAGCTGAGGATAGGAATGGGAATTAACTACAAATGGTCAGGGGGGTTCTCATCAGAGGGATTAAAATGTCCCAGAACTGATTTGTGATGATGGATGAGCTACTTGCTAAGCTGAAAAGTCATTGGTGGGTGTATTGGAAACAGATGCATTTTATGATATGTGAAATAAACCTTATCAGGAATATTAAAAGCATCTGAGAGAGAGAGAAGAGGAAAAGAGGAAAGAAAAGAGAGGAGCTGGAGAGATGGCTGAGCACATAGGAGCACTTTCTACACAAGCATGAGGGCCTGAGGGACACCTGAGATTCCTCATTATCCATATAAAAGCTAGGTGTGGACACAAATGTCTGTAACAAATGTCAGTCCTGTGGGAGCAGAGAGCAGACAATGGTTGGAGCTTTGAAAACTGATAAACCTCTGAATCAGTGAGAGACTTTTTGTCTCAAGGAAACACGCAGATGAGTGATGGAAGGGGATTCCTGATGTTCTCCTCTGACCCCTGCATGTGTATGTCTGAGGCATGTATATCTACACATGCATGTGTATACACACACACACACACACATACACCACTGACTACATATATGCACATGCCAAAAAAAGGGAGAAAGAATGCCATAAAGAAAGAGGTATAAAAAGAGAAGAAAGGAAAAGAGAAAAGAAAGAAAAAGAGAGAGAAAAAAGGAAAGGTTCCACAATGAGGAGGGAGAAATACCAATTCAACCCCAGGTCTGCATTCCTAGCCATGTTCTCTGGCTTTGTCTTGTATTATCCTGTTCTGACGTCTTTCTTCCTCTGGTGTCCCTTGCTTTTTCTCTTTCTTTTCTGTCTCCTAAATCCAAGCATGCTGTTCCTTTGTTGACCTTGAGTCTTTTGGCCAGGTTGACCCATGCACCAGGCTGCTGAAACCCCACCTGCAAGTGGGCATGAGCACCCACCTCTGTTCATGAGCTATCATACCATATTTCTAGACTTGGTCTCTTTGCATCAAGCCTGGCTCTGGTGCAAGGCTACTCTCCCGCCCTAGACCTGGGCCTAATTTGGCTTTGCAACTTTGTCACTTGGCAATCTCACAGGTGTGAGGTGCTCTTCTTTGCTGCCACCATCTGTCTGTCCTTGGCCACCCTGCACAGCCATCTGGCTTCATAGACATGTATGTGGTCTCAGTGGTGCGGCCAATGTATCTGTGGGGCCTCATAGGGACTTGGGAGTGTGTGGCATGGTACTCTCTGTTTTCCTCCTTGGATTCCTTCCCACAGGACTAGAGACTAATCCAGATAAGTGCAAATTTCAGCAGCAGAATGCTAATCTGCTAATTGTACATTTCCGCTTCCAAAGATAAAGTTGTTAGCCCGCATGCAACAACCTAAACAAGGGAGACCTGTCTCAGGCAATGTGGCAGGAGAGGGCAAACACCCCGAGGTTGTCCTCAGGACTCCACATGTGTACCATGGCATGCACACATTAATAAACACACCTTGTATACATTCACACATGCATGCACACATAATGAACAAAAGATAAAGCCTCTGAAAAATGAAGTATCGTAAATGTGGTGAAATCCTGAGACAGAGAAAGGTTCAAACACTGAACATTCTTTTGAGTCCTCAAGATTCACCATAGTGCCTGGTATTAGTCAGGAATCATCTTGTCTTGGGTTACTGGAAACTGAAAACATAAAACAACACACACACACACACACAAACACACACACACACATATATATATACATATGTATATATATATAATTTTTTTCCTGGTGGAAAAATTAGAAACTTGTTCCTTAACTCACATTTGAATATCTTTCAGTATACCTTATCCTTTTCCTTGGAAATTTCCAGGTAAACTGAGAACAGAGACGGGCCTCAGGCATAACCAAGTCTAGTAGAAGCTAAATGAAAGACAAAGTCCTCTGTGCAGAGGTGCAGAGAAGGTCCTACACTGCTCAGGGTCATTGCTCAAGCCACTTGCAGACCCCAGGCTCTGTTTGCTTTGGTGCATCTTGCTTCTCATAGTTCATGTGGGCATCAGATGGCCTTGGTGTCAGTGCATGGGAGAGCGTGTGTCACCAGCTATGGCAGAATCTGATCCCAGTTCTTTAATCTGAACTGCCCCAAATCAGGGTGTGCAAACCAAAACCAACTGGTCTTAGCGGGAGAGCTGAAACCAGCATGTGGAACTGATCGTGTGAACCTGGGAGAGCTCCGGTCTCTAGAGCCGATCCAGATGTCTCTGGAGACATTCCTCCCGTCAGGCATCACTGCTGGCACTCAGCCGTGGAAAGCCTCCTGACTGTCAGAGCAGACAACTGATTCTCAGCTCACAGGGACACGCTTCTGCAGAAAGTGGCTAGTCCGCGAGCAGATGTAATGTTCCCCAGTGGGACAGAAATGGCCAACCTTTTCCATGTTACAGACAAATCAATTCACGTTCGCACTGAGGAAAGGGCAAGCTGAGAGATTTGGTATCCACGATAGCACCGATGATTAAGCTGTAATCGTCGTGTTCTTCTGCTTCTCTCTTGAACAATCCATTAGTGAAGGGAACGGATGGGTGTCCAGCTGCTGCCTGTTCATTTGTCAAACTCTTTCCAGGAAATTTGAAGGTTTTCATTTCTGGGGCAGCAGGGGAATCCGGTTGAATTTTTACAGTGGTCGGATATTGATCTTTAACTTGATACACTAACTTTGATTTTACATGTTCTTGAGATAGCATTTGTTTTCTCTAGTGCTCTTATGGTATCTGGACGTAATATTTGCTTTTCCTGCAGAAACACAAGGCTAAGTTGAGGAGGGCTGTGCTGAAGGCCAGCGGGCTCTGGCGGCAGAAGCATGAGGACTCCAGTGACCTCCCAACAGGGAGAGAGAGGCGCAGCGGCCTGGCCGGGAATGCATTTTCCAAGCCATTCACCTTTTAGAATTCATGCGTATGGCTTTGAGGAGAGCCTCTGAGTTCCCTTTGCATCTAACCTGCTTTGGATTGTTACCACAGAAAATCTCCTGAAAATGTGTTTCCGTTAAGAAGTCTGTGCACTAGTGGAGTTGTTCCCTTTTCATGTGCACAGCTTTGCTCATCCCACCCCTGACTCCTGGCTATTTAAATGATACAGGATGGTTAGCTTTTATGAAAGCTAAAATTAAGAAACATTATGCCATCCAGTTGATTGCGGTTTTGTCTCTCCTCCAGTCTAGTCTTCTCCCTTTTGTAATGGCTTGCCAGCTGGCTACAGTTCAGAGACAAGTGTTTCTAGAAGGTACTTGAAACACTGTGCTTGTGAAATGGGCTATGCCTGACTTATTTAATTTTGATTTATGGACTATTTAATCCATCATTATGGTCTGATATACTGAAAGGAAAGGTCTTCTTGGTGACAATATCCGTAAGGGTTACAATCAGTGTCTCCTTCACAGATGCTGCTGTAATGTGAGGCTAAAAGTTAAAAACACCTGTGAGCTAGGTGTGTCCTTAAGAAATGCAAATCCTGGGAGTGTGATGTGGCTCAGTTGATAGAGTGCTCCACTAGCATGTACCAAGCCCTGGGTTTGATCCCCAAGGCTGCATAAATTGAGCATAAAAGAGCATCCACATTCCCCATTAATGAGGGCCCCTTTGAAAGTGGGAAGATGGGGAGGAGGACAATGGAACCAATACTATGAATGTAAAATCAGAATAATATAAATAAAAAATATATATTTATTAAAAAAAATGAGCATGCCTGTAGAGGTAGAGGCAGGAGGAAATACATAGGGAGTTCAAGGCCTGCCTGGGCTACAAGGGATCTTGTATCAAACTTCAAAAAAAAAAGAAAGAAAGAAAGAAAGAAAGAAAGAAAGAAAGAAAGAAAGAGGGCTGGAGAGATGGCTTAATGGTTAAGGCATTTGCCTGTAAAGCCAAAGGACCCAGGTTCGATTCCCCAGGACTCATGTAAGCCAGATGCACAAGGTGTTCATTTGCAGTGGATGAAGGCCCTGGCGCCCATTCTTCTCCATCTGCCTCTCTCTCTCTCTCTCTCAGATAAATAAAATAAAATAAATAAAATATTTTTTAAAAAGAAACAAAAAGCCAAGAAAAAGACTTCTCTTACTTGCAGTGGTACTTGGAGAGTGAGAGATTGTCAGCTTTTCAGGCGGCCCTGGCTTGTGCTTTACTGTCGGGGAGCCGGTGGAGAGCGGAGCTGGAAGTGTAGCTAAGCTCTCACATACAAGGTTCTTGAAGGTCTTTAAACTAAAGGAAAATCGCTGGTGTGTAGACTGTCCTTACGCTAAGCTTCACACTACTGAACATCCTGTGCTCAAAGGGTGTTCTCTGAAGCGATAACCTTTGAAAATTCACATTGCTGTCCCCAAACAGCACTTGCTTTCTTAGAAATGTCACTCTTCACCTTTATTTAAATTACATTACACTTTTAGTGTAAAAGTTACGAAGCTGTCAAAGCATAATAAGGAAGAAAAATTAATGATGAATAAAGCTACTTTCTAAAAGAAAAAAAAAAAAGATGTGTAAGAAGAGATCTTTCTTAATTAAGGCAAAGGCTTGGCCGGGGGATGGTGTAGGGGGTGGCTCTGAGAATGGTGTAATTTGGAAGAATGGCACATTTATGCTGGGGCGTTCCCTGGAGAGAACCCTAATGTGCTTGTGCACAGGTCACCATGAACCTCTGGGGAAGGAAAAGCAATAGCCGAGTCTTGGAGATCGTGTTGTAGACAGGGGCTTATTGGTTACTAGGGGACGTGGAGAGGACCCCACAGGGCTGCAAGACAGTGTGGGTGTTGGTGTTAGGAGCACACATGGCTGAGAGTTAGGAGAGACTCCTGCAATTTGTTCTTGCCTGCTTTCCACAGATGAATCAATATTTTTTCTCAAACATGTGATAAGTGAAAATTCCCAACTGCAAGACACGCATTAGTCAGGAGGGTTTTTAAGCTAAATCCTATTTATTTTCTACTTTAATACCATGAAATATTGATCAGCTCCTCCTGTACTGTTTCCCAAGCCCCAGGCTGATGAGTGGATAACTAGCAGCCATTAGTTATTTCTGGCACCAGAGAACTAATGATTTATCCTGTTTTAAGTAGTTGACAAAACAGGTCGATCCTGGATCAAGCTCTGTGGATGTGACCCCTGGAGGAAAGACCAGGATGACATTTGAGGAACCAAGAAGTGGTTTCTTTTTGATTTTATATTCTTGATACACTAATAGGAGCATTTCTGAGGGCAATCTTACAAACATTCTCTTCATCTAGAGATGAAAATACAGAACCAAGTTCATCTCAATACTTTTGTTTCTTCCTTTGGAGGGGAAGAGCTCTCATCTTGGGGAGACAGGCTCTCTGGAGGCGTTTATAAGGTCTGTTTTACTGGTTTAATGGAAGGATCAGTACATTAAAAATATATATTTATTAGTTTCAAAGTCAATTTTGTTGAGATATTAGCACATGTCTTGGCTCAATATTTCTGGTGAGGGAAGAACACTTGGAAGCCAAGTTTTTATTTATTTATTTATTTTTTATTTTGGGGTCTATTCAAGGTAGGGTCTCACCTTATCCCAGGATGACCTGGAACTCACTCTGTAGTCCCATGCTGGCCTTGAATTTGCACTGACCTTCCTACCTCTGCCTCTCTCTCGGACACATGTCTGATCTTCATAGTGGACAGATCTTGCTCTTTTATTGTGACCTAATCCTGTAGCTTCATTTCGGCCCTTGCAGTCTTGTATCTTTACACCTCAGCATTGTGATCATGAATGCTCTTGCTCCATACTTCCTGCCTTGATGGACACCTTCCTCTACTGTTTCCTAGGATTCATCTTCATTATCTTGGGGTTAATCTCTTTGCTCTCTATTTTTTTTTTCTTAAACAGAGAATAATTGTTATTGAGTTCTGCTATATCTTAGTTCACTCTGGCCGTTATTACAAAATGCCACATACTGGGCTGCTTAAACAGCAGCGATTTATTTTCCAAAGTTCCGGCAGGTGGCAAGGCCAAGACCAAAGCCTCAGCGTGTTTGCACTCTGGTGAGGGCCTGCTTTCTGGTCCAATAAAGACACCTCGTGGGTGTGTCTTCACATGGAAGAAGGATGAGGGGATTGCCTTCAGTTGTTTTGTGTAAGACATTAATCCCGTTCATGAGAGCCCCATCTCCATGACTTGAACACCTCCTGAAAACCGTGAACACTGTTGCTTTTCTTATTGCTGTGGCACCTTGAGAAGAATGGCTTGTTTTGGGTCAGGTTTCAGTGCATCTTGGTGGAGAAAGTTTGGTGGAGGAGGCTCCGGAATCCTCACAGTGTACAGGAGCTGTAGCTCCTCTGCTCCTTCCTGTTGAAACAAGTGATCTATTTAACTTTAGCTCCTTTAATAGGCATACTCAGTGTGAAGGTTAAACTTATTGTCATGGTGATTGGACTTAGAAGTGCCTAGAAGAATACACCTCTGCATGTTTCTCTGAGGGTGTTTCCAGAAAGGCTTTAGATGATGGAAGACCCTAAGCTTGAGTGGCATAATCCTATGATATGGGTTTCCAGAAGAATAAAAAAGAAAGAAAGAAAGAAAGAAAGAAAGAAAGAAAGAAAGAAAGAAAGAAAGGAAAGGCCACCAGATGTTGTCTGTTCTCTAATTCCTGGTCCCCCATGACATGAAATGCTCTGTTGTACCATGTCCTCAAAAGAAAGAAAGAAAGAAAGAAAGAAAGAAAGAAAGAAAGAAAGAAAGGAAGGAAGGAAGGAAAAGCCAACAGATGTTGTCTGTTCTCTAATTCCTGGTCCCCCATGACATGAAATGCTCTGTTGTACCATGTCCCTCCCAACCATGTTGTGCTAACATCTCTGAAACCATGAGTCCAGGTACATAATTCCTCCTGTATGTAACTTCTGTTAGGTATTTGGTCATAGCAGCAAAAAGTTAGCAGGCACACCTGGTGTCTCATGAATCTTACTTGAATTTTCCTTGTGATCTGTAATGTGGAGGAGTCTTTTCTTGTGTCCATGCCCCACTAGCATATCTTCTTTGGTGAAGCGTCTGTTCAAATATTTTGCTTGTTTTTGAAGTGAGTTGTTTGGGTTCCTATTATTGACTTGTAAAGGCTATGTATATATTCTGTCTCCTTTGAAAAGTATACTTTGAAAATATTTTCTTCCAGTGTGTGTGGGCTTTCTTTTCATTTTTTATTTTTAAATTTTTATTTATTTATTTGAGACTGAGAGAAAGAGATCTACATGGAGAGAGAGAAAGAGAGAGAGAGAGAGAGAGAGAATATGGGTACACCAGGGCCTCCCACCACTGCAAAGGAACCCCAGGCACTTGTGCCACTCTGTACATCTGGCTATATATAGGTACTGGGGATTTGAATCCAGGCTGTCAATTTATCAATTTTATGTACCAAATGAACTTTCTTCTTAATCCAAATTCATTAAGGCTTTCTCCTATGTTTTCTTCCAGAAATTTTGGATAGTTTTCACCTTAAATTTTATAGGTGTAGGTGCCATACTTATTGTTAGTCAATTTTACACATCGTATGAAACAAAGACATCCTGTTTGTGGTGATTTGAGTGTATGGCCTCATAAACTTAGGCATTTTTTTTTTTTCAATTAAGATTGAGCTTGCAACCTGAGTCTCCAGTGGGTGGAGCCCTGCTGGGATGGGAAAGTGGTATGTCAATGGAGGCTGATCTGGTAGTCTAGCCCTAAGGTTTGTAAAATGTCAGTTTTGAGCTCTGGTTGTGTCTGTTTGCTGGCTGTTGTTTTTTCTCTCTGCTATGTTAATGTATGATGGAGTGAGCCAGCTTTTCTGTCATCAATGGTGGTGGTTTCCCTGGATTCTGTAAGCTGGAAATAAACCCTTTTCTCCCATAAACTGCTTCTGGTTGGATGTTTGTCCAGCAGTGTGAAGGTAAACTGCCACACCATTCTTTCACTATCATTTCTTGTGGAGATGATACTTACCTCAGTTGTCCACGTATGTGTGACACTGTTTGAAAATTCTGCTTTGTTTCATTGGTGTATTTGTATATCTTCATGCTGAGTGCATGGCCTTGCTTACCAGAACTCTGTAACAAGACTGAAATCAGACAGTGTTACTTCTCTAACCTCCTTTCTCGTGCAGACCAGTACTCAGGTGAATGCGTGAAAGAACCTCTACAAATTTCTGTGATACTCTCTTTAAGAAGCCTCAGAGAAATTTACACACACACACACACACACACACACACACACACACACACAACATTTAGTTATTTATTTGAAAGAGAGACAGAGAGAGGTGGATAGGAAGCATGTAAGATGGGCACACTGGGGCCTCTTGCTACTGCAAATGATCTCCAGGTGTGTACACCAGTTTGTGCATCAGGCTTTACATGGGTACTGGGGTATCAAACCCAGGCTATTGGGCTTTGACAGCAAGCACCTTTAACTGCTGAGCCATCTCCCCAACCCAGCCCTTTCTGTAATTGCCCTCAATCCTCAGAACTTGAGTTGTCGAGTTGTGTTATAAATGATAAATTCCCATCCTTATCCCAGTAGCTGTGACTCCTTACTAGAGACCCTCAAGATGGGGCCTATTGACCTTTCCTCACAGAAGGACCCTCATCTGAGATCTCTGCCACTCCATCCTGAACCTCCCTGTCAGTGATCTATAATAGTGCCCCAGCTGCATGTAGTCTTGTAGTCTTGTAGTCTTGTGGGAGGAGCGAGAGTATGTAAGGTTAAGTGAAGGGGTAGCTCCATGTACGCTTCTATGGGGAAGTCACCATCCAGGCTGAGTGAGGTGAGATTTCAGGGATGTGGCTGCTAGACTCTGCTCCTGTAAGTAACCCCAACAAACACACTAGTTCACCAAGCTAGACTGGGTAGAATCATTACTCTGGCCTATCACTGGTCTACCTAGGGGAGCAGACCTTCTTCCTGTTTCCCAGGAAAAGTTCCCCCAAACTTTATCCCCTCAGTGGACCAAATAACACCTAACAGGCTTCCTCTTTCTGTGTGGTGTCTGGCAAATGCTCTCCACATTGGGGTGCTGGGTCAGTGTTTAGAGTCAATTTGTGTTTTTTTCTCCTTGTGTCACAGTCAGTTTCATGTTGCTGGGATGAACCTCCAAACAAGGCATGGTCTACAAGAAGAATGGAATTTATTTGAAGCTTACAGATGCAGTGGAAATTCCATAATGGCAGAAGAATCTGGCTCCTTTCAAAGGTCCAAAGACAGAAAGGAACGCGACCACCACTATCACAAGCAAACACGCTCCAGGAATCCAGGCAGAGCTTGAGCATTCTGTGTCTCTTAGGCTGGAATTCCAAATCCACCCCCACACCTTAGAGCTGGATGCACCCACAGTGACATCTCTTCCAGCCAGGCAACCTGGAGATCTAAGAAGCTATAATAAAACAGAATCTATTGGGGGACATCCATTCAGATCCCCACACCTGTATCTTTGTTATCACCGCCTGATGCCCACAGTCTGCTTTGTATTTTGTTCTTGGTGCATGGTTGCTTTGGGCTGGAGGGTAGAGTAGTTATCCAAGAAATCAAGGCCACAAACTGGGATTTTTTTTTTTCTATATTCTACCGGAGAAAGAACCAGATAAATTGGAGCTTTATTTATTTATTTATTTATTTATTTATTTATTTATTTATTTATTGACAACAAAATATACTTACATACAAAAGGTGCATAGTATTCCCTCCCCTCCCCCCATTCCCCTTAAGAACTCCACTCTCCATCATATCCCCTCCCTCTCTCCATTAGTCTCTCTTTTAATTTGATATCATCATCTTTTACTTCTATTATGAGGGTCTTGCGGAGGTATTGCTAGGCACAGCAAGGTCATGGATATCAAGGCCAATTTCTGTCTGAGCAGTTGCATTGTAAGGAGTCATACCCTTCCTTTGGCTCTTCCATTCTATCCGCCCTCTCTTCTGCAATGATCCCTGAGCCTTGGAGGGTGTGACAGAGGTGTTTCAGTGCTGGGCACTCCTCCATCCCTTCTTCTCAGCACTATGTTGCCTTTTGGATCATCCCAGTGGTCATTGCCATCTGAAAAGAGAAGCTTCTCTATAAATTGGAGCTTTTAACCATTCTTGTTTTTTTGTTTGTATGTTTTGGAGATGGCTTTTACTATGCAGCCCTGGCTGACTTAGAATTCCTTCTGTAGACCAGGCTGGCCCCAAATTTTCAGTCATCCTCCTGCCTCTGCCGCATAATTCTGGAAATACAGGTATATACCACAATGCCATGCCATCCTTATATATATTTTTTGTATATTGGCTTTAATCATTTGTGTTATCATTTACCTTGAAATGTTGAAATAGTTGTAAGCGATTTGGCCTAGAACTGTCTTTTTGTCAAAATAAGGCAAAATGTAATTCTTCAAATTTTCATGTGGTGAATAGGATTGCATAAGTTGTAGATGTGTGTGTGTGTGTGTGTGTGTGTGTGTGTGTGTAAGTTGGAGAAAGCAGACACAGCAAACTACAGTTCTCAGATGCTGCTGGCTGAGGTGGATTCATTCTATAAAACACAAGGGGCTATAGTGTATGTTCTATTTGGGAAACTCTAAGTAGTTCAGCTCAGAGAAGGGAAATGCATATGGCGGGCGGGGAGAAGGAAAGATGAGGAGCAGAAGAGTGCTATTAAAATCGCAAGGATACAGAGAAGCAGGCAGTGTGTACCCAACAGCCTTGCACACAGGGCTAGACCATTGGATGGCAGTGAGGGCATGTAGTAAGAGTCACACTTCAGATACATGGCTGTAGCAGAAGAGTGTGCTCTGTGTTGGATGGGGCTTGGGTGCAATCACAACCATGCCATATGCAGGCGGTCCCTTTATGCATGCCTATATGTGTCTAGTGGGCGTGCATGTGGGCACATGCATGTGTGCTGTGAGGTTATATGTGGAGACCAGAGGTCAAGGTAAAGTGTCTTCCTCTGTCACTCTCCATCTTAATTTTGAGACAGGGTGTCTTGTTGAACCTACAGCTCACTGATCTGGCTAGCCAAGCCTGAAGTCTCTAGGAATATTTAGACTAAATTATCTGCTGTGCCCAGCTTTTATATAGGTGCTGGGGATCCAAACTTATTCTTGTCTCATGGCTTCATTCTCTGTTTTTTTTTTTTTTTTTTTTTTTTTTTGAGAGAGAAAGAGATGGAGAGGGAGAGGCAGAGAGAGAGAGAGAGAGAGAGAGAGAGAATGGGCGCTCCAGCAGCCTCTCAGCCGCTGTGAACAAAGTCCAGATGCGTGCACCCCCTTGTGGGCAGGTGCGGCATGGCACCTTTGTGTCACTTTGCATCTGGCTAAACGTGGGACCTGGAGATTGGAACCGCTGGAAATTGGAACCAGTGTTCTTAGGCTTAGGAGGCAGGCGCCTTAACCACTAAGCCATCTCTCCAGCCCATGGCTTCATTCTTCTGTGGTAAACACGTTACCCACTGAGCTGTCTCCCCAGCCCTACAGGAGAGGCTTTAGGGAGGCTGTTGGGCTAGTCTTGCTGAGGATGGAGGAGCAACCTAAAGAAACATTGGGAGAAGCTTGAGAAAAACAAAGTTCATGAGATATTTAAGAGAGAAAGGTGGTCACTTTGCCTTTGAAGAAATGTATTTGAAGACTCAGACACAGGGGACAGGAGTTAAAGATGACTTGGATTTATGACTCAAGTATATGTGAGTTATTGGAACTGTTACACAAAGAGATAGACATGTATGCATCAATGGAACCTCCATATAGGACAATTTTCTCTTTTTTAAATATTGATGGATCAATCATGTCTCCTTCAATTGTATGTCCCATACATCTTGTTCATACTGGCTTAAAAAATATGGAAATGTTCAGGCTGGAGAAATGGCTTCACAGTTAAAGCATTTGCCTACAAAGCCAAAAGACCCAGGTTTGATTCTCCAGGACCCATGTAAGCCAGATGCAGAAGGTGGCACATGTGTCTGGAGTTCCTTTGCAGTGGCTGGAGACCCCGGCCACCCATTCTCTCTCTTTCTCCCCCCATATCTGTCTCTTTCACTCTCTTTCAAATAAACAACATAAAATAAATGTAAAAAATATGAAAATGTTTTGGATATTGTAATTGACACATTCAGGCATCAAGCAAAGCTGAGTTCAGTTTAGTAAATTTGATTTTATTGTGTGGTGGTGGTAGCAAAGACGGCTGCATCTGTGAATCATATCATCTTGAAGGATGGGGATTGAATCTTTACCACTGGATCTGACTCATGTTCTTAATTCTAAATAAATTCCTGTGTATGAGAAGCTAGATGATTCTGTCTGGGTCATGTGATCTTTCCAGAAAGCCAGGTGTGCAGGCTGGCAAGATGGTCCACTGGGTAAGACCATTTGCTTGCTGAGTAAGATTGAGGGCCTGTGTTCAATCTCCAGCACTCATGCAGAAAGCTGAGTGTGACCATGCATGCCTATAACCACAGCCTGGCCTGAGGAGGGTGGAGAAAGACGATTGCTAGATCTTGCTGGTCAGCCAGTCCCGCTTCAGAGTTCACTGAGAGATCCTGTCTCAAGAAAATAAGGTGGGCGCCGGGCGTGGTGGCGCTCGCCTTTAATCCCAGAACTCGGGAGGCAGAGGTAGGAGGATCGCCGAGAGTTCGAGGCCACCCTGAGACTACATATTTAATTCCAGGTCAGCCTGGACCAGAGTGAGACCCTACCTCGCAAAACCAAAAAAAAAAAAAAAAAAAAAAAAAAAAAAAAAAAAAAAAAATAAGGTGGGAGAGGAGGACACTGGACATTTTCCTCTGAACTCAGCATGAGTACACATGAGGCACACACATCTGCACATATATGTGCATACACCACACACACACATGACCACCAACAAAGCAGGGTATGGCGAGGCTTCCTCCATCCCTTCTGCTATAAGAATGGAGATGGACATGGCTGGAGAGATGGCTTAGTGGTTAAGGAATGGAGACGGATGCTTGGCAAGTGAGAACAAGTCCTGCCTCCCGTGATTTGCTTCTTGCTGCAGAGCGGCAGCTGTACTTGCTGAATGAAATTGCTGAACTCCAGCCACTCCCCAGCTTGTCTCACAGCTGCTCCTCCATCATAGTAACCTGTTAGCTTGCCACCGGGCATCGTGACTTCTTCAAGGAGGGGAGATTGATGGTGTGCACCGTTACCATGCCTCCCTACGGTGAAGCCAGCTTCAATTGATTTTCAGCCCAGGGAAGAATCCATATCCCTGGCCTGCTTTCATAGCATGCACTCTATGTGACTAATAAGTGCCTCCAGAATAACAGTGTCATATTGGCAATTATGTTTATGTGACGTGCATGAAAATTATAGAATTGAGCAGCCTTGTTGAAATACAGGCTGGGCTGTTGGAACTGGCAGGCACCTGCAGAATCTTAATCATCGAATCTAGCATTGCTCACACTTTCAGGACCACTGCTAACTTTGGTTTTCCACCCCACAGGAGAGCATTTTATTCAAATAGGATAATGTCTAGTGCTTGCATGGAATTAAATATTCTCTCATGATGGCTCTCTCACAGTTTGGAGCCACTGGTCTAGATCAGCTACCTTGATCCTGATGGTAGGGATTGACTAAGAGAAGCGGTCTGCACAGGATAGAGGGAGAACAAGAATGTGGGGTGTCTTGAATGTGGGGGTCTCTTGAACTCTTCTCTCAATTTTGGTCTTTTCTTACTCTATCTGTCCAAATTTAATGGATTATTCCATTGATACAGAATAATTTTAGGCTTTTTCATATAATTCTTAAATTTAGCAAGGAATTATTAGAGTAATTTTTAGGAGAATACAATCTTTATTTTTTTATTGTTTTAAAAAAACATTTTACTGATTTGAGAGAGAGAGAGAATAAGAGGGAGGAAGGGGGGGGGGAGACAAAGAGTGCACCAGGGCCTCTAGCCACTGCAAATGAATTCCAGATACACATGCCACTTTGTGCATCTGGCTTTATATGGGTGTTGGGGAATTGAACTTGGGTTGTTAGGATTTACAGGCAAGTGCCTTAACTGTTAAGCCATCTTTCCAACCCCCCTGGGTGTTTTTTTTTTTTTTTTTTTTTTTTTTTGTTGTTGTTGTTTTTAATTTACTTTCCAGAAGACATTTATCCTTTTCTGCTGTATTTAATGAAGAATAGATAACTACCATTTTTTCTAAAGCTTTTTTGTCCTCATGACAATCTCATCAAGAAGGCACTACATCTTGATCTTGGAGACTGAGCTCATTTTTTGTACATGGCTTTGACTTATTTCTCACAATGCATGACCTGACCCACATTCCCCATTGATGAGGGTCCCTTTGAAAGTGGGAGGACAGGGAGGAGGACAATGGAACCAATACTATGAATGTAAAATCAGAATAATATAAATTAAAAAAATCAAATTAAAAAAAAAGAAGGCACTACACTTAATGTTCATGTTCACATATTAACACTACTCTCACTTCTGGTTAGAGAAGCTTCTCTTTTCAGATGGCGATGACTGCTGGGATCACCAAAAGGCAACATAGTGCTGAGAAGAAGGGATAGAGGAGTGCCCAGCACTGAAACACCCTCCAAGGCTCAGAGACCATTGCAGAAGAGGGGCGGATAGAATGGAAGAGCCAAAGGAAGGGTATGACTTCTTACAATACAACTGCCCAGACAGAAATTGGCCTCAATATCCATGACCTTGCAGTGCCTAGCAATACCTTTGCAAGACCCTCAAAATAGAAGAAAAAGATGATGACATCAAATTAAAAGAGAGATTAATGGAGACAGGGAGGGGATATGATGGAGATTGGTGTTCTAAAGTGGAATGGGGGAGGGGAGGGAAATACCATATGTTTTTTGTATGTAAATATAGAAGGTGTCAATAAAAAATTAATAATTAAAAAAAAAGATACTTTGACTCCCATTTAATAGGTGGTGAAGGAAGCCAGAGAAGTAAAGGAGATTGGCATGTTCACACAGCTAGTCTGGGTGAGTACTTTCTGATGGTCATGGCTGGCCCCTGCCTTCTCGCTAGAGAACATTTTCTGCATGTAAGACCTTTCCCAGATGCCGACAGTGTCAATGCCTGTTTGTTTAACCAACAACAATAGCAGAATAATTAAGAGCAATGAAGTCTTTATGGAAATGATAAGCATTCAAATGTTCAGATCTTTAAAAGGAACATATACTGACTTCTAGAATTCTAGAATGGCCCATTTCTACTTTCAGCTAAAGCAGTGGTCAAAACAAAACAAACAAACAAACAAAAAACCCTGTGGGCCATATTCAACCTATTACTTGTTTGGTTGTGGGTTTTTTTGAGGGGCATTGTTTTCACACTTTTGGTGTGACACAGGGTAGAGGGCCTCCTCCATCAGTAGAAGTGTTCATAAACTCTTCAGCTAGTCCACGCTGGGGCCCTGAGGATCCTGGGGGTGACTGGGCAGGTCAGGTATGTTCTCATTATCTCAGAGGGGCACTGTGTAGTGTTAGGGTGTGGCGTCACTGATCATGATGGCATACTTGGTATAGGGGCTGAATGTGGGCAGAAGCATAGCAAGGCTCACCATGGTTACCAGTACTGGTTCCTTGCCCGAGATATTGTTGAGGAAGGTGGAGAGACCACCAGCCATTTTGGTCTCGACTCTTTGTGTGTGTGCACACCCACATATGTATGCATGTGGAAGACAGAGGGCATCCACAGATGTTGTGTCTTAAAAAGCAGTCCTCCTTTTTTTGAGACAGAGTCTCTCATTGGCCTGCAGCTCATCAAGGAAGCTAGAATGGCTGAACTGTGAGCCCCAGGGATCCTCCTATCTCTGTCGACCCAGTGCTGGGATTCCAGACACATGCCACCACACCACACTTGTCATTTGTAACATGGGTATTGAAGATGAAACTCAGATCTTTATGCATGTGGGCAAGCGCTTTACCAACTGAGATATCTACCCAGCCTCATTTAAAAAAAATAAATCTTTATTATGTTTATTGAAACACAGTCACATCCATTCCTTTATGTATTCTCCATGGTTGCTTTTGTGCTACAAGAGCAAAGTTGAGTTAGCACTTAGTGATGGAATCCATGCAGTCTGTAAAGTCTACAAATGCCTATCACCCGCCCCATTATGGAAGTTTGTTGACCCCCAGTACAGGAAGGATTTGTAGGCTGTGTTCCTCAGGGACCTTTTCATTGACTGAGCTGGAACTCAAAAACCTCTCTTATGCATGTCAGTGAACACGGTTTTTAGGGCTTAATTTACTTCAAACAGAGAAGTTCTGCTTTTGTGTCTATTATATATTGGGTTTTCACAGTTGAATCTGTGTTATATCAAGGTGATGGATGAGTTAGAGACTTTAGGTCAGACTCCTGGAGAGTTCTATAAATGTTTGTATAATTGCTGACCCTTACAGGAAAGCCCACATGCTGGTGCAGAGTAAATTCTAGGACTTTGTGTCTTATTTTCATGTGGGAGACAAACCTTCTCCTGCTTACTATCAAATTTACTTACTTAAAGAGCCATAGACCTACATGAGAAATTGTATTCAGTCTTTTACTTAAGAAATATGTCCTAATAGCCGGGTGTGGTGGCGCACGCCTTTAATCTCAGCACTCGGGAGGCAGAGGTAGGAGGATCGCCGTGAGTTGGAGGCCACCCTGAGACTACATAGTGAATTTCAGGTCAGCCTGAGCTAGAGTGAGACCCTACCTTGAAAAACCAAAAAAAAAAAAAAAAAAAAAAAAAAAATAGAGAAATCAAACTGGAATTGATCTGGAAGCTCCCTATTTTTTTTTTTTCTGGATAGCTTTCTTTGTATCATGAAGGTCTATACAAATAAGCTGCCAGGATAGAGAAGCCCTCAACAGTCATCCCCAGCTATGGACACTGCTTATTCCACAAATGACCTGCCAGGCAGGAGGCACCCAGTGGTGAAATTGAGGTATGACTATGATGAGAGTAACCAACCACTTTAAAAAAAAATTTTTTTAAAAACGATTTATTTTTGGAGAGAGACACAGAGAGAGACAGACAGACAGCTGACAGATAGAGATGGGTGAGCCAATCCAGATGTGTGTTGCCCCTTGTGGGCAAGTGTGGCATTGCGCCCTTGAGTCACTTTGCATCTGGCTAAACGTGGGACCTGGAGATTGGAACTGGGTTCTTAGGCTTAGCAGGCAGGCACCTTAACTGCTAAGCCATCTCTCCAGCACCCAACCACTTTTTAATTGGACTTGAGCCCTGCTTCACAGGAGGAAATTCATGCCTGGTATTGTAAACCTGGCCAAAAGCAAATGGTTAGGGACATGGACACTAGGAGTGGAAGATGATATGGTGGTTATGCTAAACGGTCAAACTACCTTTGAAATGTCTGTATTTACTCCCATAGCTTAGTACTATTTGAAACCTTGATCATAGAAGCTTCTCACTGTACAGTGGCCAGTGGTTGAAGCAGAAATGTATAGCTAGAAAATTCGCTAAGAATAAGTAGAGTATTTCAAACATGACATTGAAACTCCCCCAAAGCTCAGAAAGCCACGCAGGAGGTGTAGGCTTGAAAGAGTAAGAACAGGAAGATGGGGGCAGGGGGAGGGCTGTCAAGCACTGACATCTGGACATGACTTGGCCATTACACTCATGAACTCACAGCACTGGTGGTTTCCTGCTGAGAACAAGACTGTCAATACTTTAGGGGAAGGGTACATGAGACCCCAAACCTGCTAGCGGAACTAATGGCAGCGAATGGTTGCTGGGAAAGGGGAATCAGGTTCATCACTGGTGTAGCCACTGGTGAATTTCTCATTTCACAATAAATAATCTACCCATGATCATGCAAGAAACTCTAATTTAACTCAGTGGGTGAAAATATGAATTAATATAAAAAATATGAATTCCACTGTACTTTTTGGTGTTTTTTTTTTTTTTGTAAAGTTACATTTATAACTGAAGCTGTTCATTTTTTAACAAATAAAATGTAGCAGGTTTCACACGAGTTGTTCTTAACTACATATAAAAACATGAATTAAGATGGGAATTAGTGGAGGGTGTTAATGGGGACAAGGGGTGAAAGTGTAATTGAGGAGAATAAGATCAAAATATGTTATATACATGTATAAAATGTCGAAAATGAAACAATAACAAATTTTTTAAAGGATGGCTATGAGATTCTTAGGGCCTAGAATGAATCTGGACCTAAACGAGCCTTAGAGGTAAGAACAAGATCTGTGTGTATGTAATGAATGGGCGATCATCTTCACGCTGAGGAGAGGTCTGAGGAGAAATCCTCTCTTCACTGATCTGGAATTTCAGTCTCCAGAATCATGGGAAATGCATTTCTGTTAAGCCATGCAGACCATGGTCCTTAATCAGCAGCCTAGGCTTATAATTAAGGCTGCAACCTTCTTAGATTTGTTGTGTTCCATCATTGCCCTTGCCCCAAATGTGCCATTCCTGCACTTGGGTCTTCCCAGTTGGCCACTCAGTTGCAGATGGAAAATTCATCTAGCCCCATTTTTTTTCTTCTTCTTACTTCCTGAAGTTCCAGGAAACCCTTGCTGTCTTCCCAGTGCACAGGGTACATCATGTCATTGTTTCATTTCAATAAACAACTCCTTATCTGTGGGCCATGAAGTGAGTGGTGACATTTGCTTCTGAAACTGTCCTGCTCCTCAAGGTAAAGCAGGAAAAACTCTTTTTGGAGCTGCCACCAGTTCTGTGACACTGGTTACGTAAAAATGACTCCCTCCAGACCAGATGGCCATGGGATGCTAGAGAGGCAAATTGCTACCTTTCATTTTCCCTTTGCTACACCACAATTCATGTGGATCAGGACAACAGGGGCAGGAGGAAGAACACTCTGCCTTCTCTGTCCATCTGTTCCTGCCCGGCCAGTGTGATAGCAATATGGCATTCACTGCAGGAGGACAACACAGGCTGTAGACTCAGATCAACAGAACCCTACCTTATCATAGGGAATTATACTGGTGTGGCCAATGATAGGGCCTGGAAACATCATCACTGTGTCTAGTGGTCTAATAAGTGATAGAACGTGGCAGTTAGTCACAACACACACAGGAGTTCAAGGCTTGGATATGGGGCTTCCCATCTGTTTGATGCTGGATAAGTCGCCTCCTTATTCTGGACATGAATGCTCTATCTGTCCAGGGGCAGTATATAGGTTCCTGATATAGGGACACTGAGGACACCTTTTTGTAAAGGTGTGTCTAGCTCTAAATGAGTGCTGTAAACAATGAGAGGATTTTTTTTTTCATAAGCCCAAGCTGTGACAATAATTGGGTGGGTGGTGGGCATGAGGCTGTATTCTATCTTGTTTGCCTGACCACATACCAACCAAGTCAGTGAGAAATATGTGATTAGAAGCTTTGGTTATTTATTTATTTTTAACATATTACAGATGGTTGGATGGGTTAAGACTATATAGAATGAGGAGTTTTATTAAAAACCCACATATGAGGTTTTTCTCTTCAAAAAACATTTTGAATATAGTTCATGTAGGAGGAAAATATCTTTTGTTTTGTTTTGTTTTGTTTTTCAAGGTAGTGTCTCACTGTAGCCCAGGCTAAACTGGAATTCACTTTGTAGTCTCAGGCTGGCCTTGAACTCACAGTGATCCTCCTACTTCTGCCTGCCAAGTGCTATGATTAAAGGTGTGTTCCACCACACCTGGCAAAAATCACAGATTTCTAAACCGGTCTATGAGATGGACACACAGTCATGAAATCACCACCACAGTTTACAGGGTCATCTTTGCAGATAATGCTTTACAATGTCCTTCCTTTCTATCTTCTGAAATGGTGACTGGGTTGGAGATTCCTGGATTAGAGAATATTTGTGCTGCCCAAAGGATAAACTTGGCCTGCACGAATCAGCTCTTTCTGACTTTGGGATTCTGGGTTTTTAAGGTATTCTGGTAGTGGGGAAGGAAGGAAGGGCCCTAGAAGTCAGGCTGAACATGACGGCGAAGATGGCAGTTCTGAGTAAGTGGAGACACGTGTGTGTGTGTGTGTGTGTGTGTGTGTGTGTGGGCATGTGCGCTTGCCTGTGCTCGTTAATCCTTGTGCCATTCTACGGGGTAGGATCTGGTTTTGTTCCTTTTCTTATGGGAGAGGAATCTGGGGCATTGTGTTGGAATTCTGTGTGATCAAATACCTGAGATGAACAACTTCATGGAGTTACGATTGATTTTCGCCAACGGTTTTAAATGTTTCAATCCAAGGTCAGCTGGCTCCATTGTTTGGACCAAAGGAAGGCAAAGAATATGATGGGTGCAGGGGTGTGTGGTGGAGGAAGGGCTTACAGTATGGCAGCCAGGAAGCAAAGGGGTGGGGAAGGGCTGGGTTCCAACTTCCCCTGCAAAGGTCTGTCCCCAGTAATACTCTTCTTCCACCAAGACGTCACTTACTAAAGGGGAATTTGTCACATAGCCAATTAGAGGGCCCAAAGGGAGGAACACTACGCCTGCGTGCTTTAGCAGAAGAGAGGTCAGCATCTGCTCCAGCCTATCCAATCAGCTCTCTCTGCCCATCCCCCACTCAGTTCTGCTGACCTCTTCCTGAGCCAGATCCCTGAACCTGAGGGAGGGGGGCGGGGCCCATGAGCAAGCTGTGACTCACCTGAGCCTAAGGGCCAAGCGCACCACAATACGATTATAAAAAGATGCTTACCGCATGGGCAAGGCCTCTTCTCAGTTGTTGTTCACCTCTTCTGATCTTTCAGGTCCCTGTTCTGGCAAGCTCCTGTTGTCTTAACCCCTCCTATTCTCACATGTGCACTCCATCTCCTCTGGCCATCCTCATGGCTGGAGCTCTCTGCACTTTCTTCTCTTTCCTTCTCTTTCTCTTGTAGAGTTTACCTAAGTCTCTGGTGTATGGATTTTAAATTCTTTAAATTCATAAGAATCTGGGGTCCCCTAAATTTACTGCTGCATTGATGTGTATAGGTGTATTGGCAAGAGAACCCCAAACTCCTGTTACACTACCAAAGCTTGCACCACCCCTCCCAACAGGTTGATCATCCATCCATAACCACTGGGCCTTTGGGGAGCATTTCAGATCCATATTGTAACAGACACTAATCCTAGAGTGACAGGATGCCGCTTTGCTCCAAGGAAACCTCATTCTAAGTGTCAGAGACAGAGTTGGAACTCATAATCTATAATAGGGCCAGTTCACGAAGACAAGGGACGGAATTTCCCATTTAGTGTCTGAAACAATGAGAGAGGAACTATGGTTTCTTCAAGCTGTAAGAAACAAAGCCCTCTGACGTTAGGGAAGAACAGTGTCCACGAGAAGTACAGGCTAAGCAAGGCCCTTACAAACCAAGACTGGGGTTCATCAGGGCTAAACCATATGGAGGGGCCCTCTGTCACACAGTGATAGGTAAGACCTCTGTGTCCTTTGCTTTGTGCTTGTGGGAAGATATCCAGGAACAATGGAGCTCATATATTTACCTAGCTCATTGGAGGAAGGCCTGGGTATACTATTTAGACTTAGTTTTTCTATGTTCTTAAAATTAAGTTATTCATAATTTAAAACATAAACTCTAATTTTATAGCACTTTGGAAAGAGAATAGGTGCCCACAATTCAAAATACTGAGCAGGGCTAATACACTCAAAAGTGGAAATCTTGGGCTGGAGAGATGGCTTAGCGGTTAAGGTGACTGCCTCCTAAGCCTAAGAATGCTGGTTCCAATCTCCAGCCATTCCAATCTCCAGGTCCCACGTTTAGCCAGATGCAAAGTGACTCAAGGGCGCAATGCTGCACTTGACCACAAGAGGGCACATGCATCTGGATTTCATTCACAGCAGCTGAGAGGGGCTGCTGGCACAGTCATCTCTATCTGTCTTCCTCTCTCTCTCTCTCTCACCAAAAAAAAAAAAAAAAAAAAAAAGTGGAAATCTTCTTCCTTTCTCTTATAGTCAGCTCCATGTTGCTGGAATGAACATCCAAACCCAATACAGCTTATGGGTGGAAGGGTTTATTTCAGCTTACAGATCCAGGGGGAGTTCCATAACAGTGCATTAGGCTGGCCCCCTTCACAGATCTAAGCAGAGAAAAAAACAAAAAAACATCCCACACCTCAAGCAAGCACAAAGGGGCAGCACACAACAGGGACCCAGGCCAAGCTCAGACTGCTCTGCAGACCTTTAGGGCTGGACCCCAGGATCTGCCCCAGTGATACCCCCTCCATCCAGGTGGGCTGGAAATCCAAGTTTTAATAAAACACATGAGTTTATTTGGGGGACATATATTCAAACTACCATACTTTCAAATATAATTTCCATTAAAGTCTCCTTTCTGGAATTGTAACAGGGCAAGAAAGATGGTAGCTAATGTGAACTTACTGATATATCTTAAATAACAGAATGTGTCAGGAACAGCAATGTTAATTCTCTATTTTTTCAACTCCCCAACTGTTATCTTTGATATGAAATGTAGAGGTCAAAGAACACAAGGACCATTGAAGATGATGTTACTTTGGGTTTATGTGAATTAATGTAGTAAAATGCTTATGTTCTAACAATACCAGTCCTGAAATACAGTACTGATTGTGCCATTCTCCCAATTAAAACTAGTCCACTCCTCTCCCACACGTGGTGGTCCAGGCTAGAGAAACCCCTTCACCCTCTCAGGAAACACCAGCAGGATCCATGGGTGCCCTGGTGCCACTGGGAAAACTAAGCAGAATGAAATAAAGTCACAAAGGCTTGGAAAGTGTCGCTGGAACCACAGCCCACAAAACTAAGCAAGGCACATCAGCAAAACCTAAGTTATGAAACCCTGCTAAAATAGATTTAAATGGCACCAGAGCCTCCTAACATAGCCGACACAATGCCTAGGATACCATACAAATCAGCTGTCTGCTAAAGAAATGGTAGTTGAAGAACTGGGCTTCTACAGATAGGAAACCATGCACAAACAAGAAAGCAACAACAACATCATCAGGACAAAAAAAATCCTTAAATCTTAGCAACTATACAGAAATGACAGAATATGAATTTATACAGAAAACATAAGACTTCAGAATGATGAACATTTTCATCTGCTTTTTAAAAAGTTTTCAGATTTAGGGCAGAGTTGACTTGATATTAAAAACACAGTGCAAAAGAGGACAATTTGATACATTAGACCTGGTAAAAATAAGTCTTCCGGTCTGATAAAACCATGTGAAATGGATAAAGTCCAAGGCCGAACAGGGAAGGCAGGATTTGCAAACCCCATGTCTGACACAGGAGTGAATCTTGAATGTGTAGAGTACTCTCAGAGCTAACAATTATTAGTATTATTTTTTATTTGACAGAGAGAAAAAGAGAGAAAGAAAGAGAGAAAATGGGTGCGCCAGGGCCTCCTGCCACTGCAAAAGAGCTCCAGATGCATGTGCCACCTTGTGCAGCTGGCTAACATTGGTTCTGGGGAATCAAACCTGGGTCCTTTGACTTTGCATGCAAAGGCCTTAACTAGGCACTCCCTCCATCCCAGAGCTAACACTTAAACAAACACAATTCAGTTAGAAAATGGACATAAGCCATGGAAAGATATCACATGGAAGAGGTAGTACTTGCAAAGGATGAAACAAATGTGTAAAATTGACCATGAAGTCAAGCTGAAAGCACAGTGAATGAAATTCAGCTGGGGAAGGAGTATGTGTGTGTTGTTTTGTTCCCAGTCAACTAGCTGGGGTACTTTTGCTCTCCCCTTCCAGGGTAGGCAAGAAGAAGTTCTTCAAGTGTGGTCTCGTGCAGATTTCACCCAGCTCAGTCCTTACTAGTAGAGAACAGAAGCTGTGGGCAGGTGGGAGGGGCAGCAGGTGGTGCCCTCTAGTGTGACAGTCCTCATGTGGGCCTTGGATGCTGGGATCCTTAGCCTTACAAGCCTCCCAGGTCTGGTGTGGACCAAGGGAGTGACGCCTCAGTCTTCTGTTTGAGCTTACCAAGTGAGCCGGAGACACCTGCTTATGCAGCTCTGGAAGGGGTATTTGGGCCATTCACAGCAATTTGTTTGGACCAAGCACACCTTATCTCTTAGCATCAACCACAACAGACCCTCCTGCCAGGTCACCAGGGAAAGTGCTCCAGTTCTGGCCTAGAGGGGAATGGTTTCCGGGTCATTTAGAGTTCATTGAGGCTTATGATATCAAAAAAGAGTGGTAAAACTATTTTAGACAACCTTAGGTGAGGCTGTGTTGGGAGCAATCAGAGGAGATTATTACATAGTTTTCTTCTTTTTTTTTCTCTTGTTTTCTTTTTAGAGAGAGAGAATTGGTGTGCCCAGGCCTCAGCCACTACAATTGAACTCCAGACACTTGTGCCACCTAGTGGGCATGTGCAACCTTGTGCTTGCCTTACTTTTGTGTGGTTGGCTTATGTGGAATCTGCAGAATCAAACATGGGTCCTTAGGCTTCACAGGCAAGAGCCTTAATGGCTAAGCCATCTCTCCAGCCCTATCACATAGTTTTCTTAGAGCCTTCAAGAAAGGCTCCAGGTGGCAAGTGTTGGTGTAAGTCTAGTCTCTCCCTGGCTGTTTGACTGATAGTTCTTTTGTTTAACGAAGCCC
Source organism: Orientallactaga sibirica (assembly GCA_036365145.1). Taxonomy (NCBI): domain Eukaryota; kingdom Metazoa; phylum Chordata; class Mammalia; order Rodentia; family Dipodidae; genus Orientallactaga; species Orientallactaga sibirica. The sequence continues at coordinate 104,089,950 of JAEOAD010000001.1, read as the reverse complement.
CAGCAGAAAAGGAGAGTACAACATCACCTGACTAAGTACAGAGACACATTGGCCCATCCCCAAAGCCTTTGCTTACTTCCAAGACAAAGAGTATAAAAAGGAGCGCTTAGAGCATAAACTTAGTTAACACTGGTAATGATTGTAACAGTGCCTGACACCTGCCCAGTGCCCCTCGTCGATCTCAGTGTGAGACCCAGCACAGGGAAGAGGAGACAGGACTGTCCTCTTAAACAGTTTTTCTCTCTTTCCTCTTTTGTGTTTGCGGCACAGGCATGATGTGCTTCAGCTTGCTGTCTTTCTTCAGGAAACCCGAGGAACTAAATGAGATAATGCAATAGAGTGGAAGCAGACATGGACTAGGTCCCTTCTTCAGCAGTGTGAAGAGCACTAACATCGCAGGCAGACGGCTCTACCTTCAAGCTGTTGTCTCTGCTGACTCAGGGGATTTAATTATAGGCTGAGATTTGACCCCCTCAGCTGTAACACAAAGATAGTGTTTTTGTTGAGACGATTGGATTGATAATAAATCTCCAAGGCAGGCACTTGAAGCTTTAGTATGTACTTAATATATGTAAATTTCCTTTGTTTTCTCCTGGAGTGCGGAGTTCAGAGCCCCATGATATTCTCTCAGGGCCCATGGGAAGGAATCATGCTTGGGGTTACAAGTGGGTTCTTAGTTATGTATTGTTGCATGAGTAGTTGCCCCAAATTTAGTGATTTCGAGCAATGAGTATTGGTTTCAATGTTTTGTATGGACTTTTGTACTGAGTGCCTGAGCTCTCTGGATCAGGCAGAGAATCAAGAAAAACTACACTCATCTGAGGAAGAGAGCAGAATATTTTCTCCGGAGAAAAGCGGAAAAGCAAAAATACAGCCAGGAACCCACTGTGGAAGATGGCGGCCCCGGATCAGGCAGAGAATCGCTCCCATCTGAGGAAGAGAGCCCCTCCGGGAAAAAGCGGAAAAGCAAAAGACAGCCAGGAACCCACTGTGGACTCCCCCAGCTCGCTCCCCAACGCCCCGTGCCGCGGACTCCCCAGCCGCGGACTCCCCCGCGGGCTCCGCAGGGCTCCCCCGCGCTCCCCAGCCGGGCTCCCCAGCCGCGGGCTCCCCATCCGTGGGCTCCCAGCGGCCGCTCCACCCCAAGAGCACCCCAGCAACTTCACTTCACTCAGCCGGTTCCCCAACGGATCGGCACCAAGACTCCAACTCCTCCAACCAGGTCAGCTAAGCCCCGCTGAGCTTCCGCTGCAAACGCCGCCCGAACAAACAAACAAAAAAAAAGGGACTTTTCAACCTCATCAGTGTCCTCACAGAGCCCAGAAATCAAAGAAAAATCTGCGGAGCTACTGAAAGAGACACACACCGTGAGTTGCTGCAGGCTTCCTGAATCGCCCATCCCCATTCATCAGCTCCCCAGGGAATTGGTAGAATCGAACAACAACCAGTGGCAAATTTGAACCACATCGTCAACACCGGCCCCAGCTGACCTGACCCAAGCTCCACAGCCCAGGTAACGAGGTGGGCACCCAGCATTGGTGAGTTTAAAAGCCACACCAAAAGATAACAAAGGCCTGCATTGGAAGTGCTAACCACTCTTTCCAGGTCAAGGCAGGGTATGTATTACATATTTGTGGGTGGCTTTACCATTTTCAAATAAGCTGAATGTGAGGGGTTGAATATTGCTATCTGTACTACTACTATAGATTTAAAGGGCCTTTATCTTTTGCTTCAGTTATTATTGAGGACAGGGTCTGATTCCCAAGCTGACAGGACTAAGGGAGTGGACCATCACATGCCCTTAGGGATTTTAACCCTATAGGACTGGTTGTCTCAATTCTCACACTTGTATACTCTGTGTTCATGTCAATTGAATGTGTATTTTGCTCTGGTGAAGTTTAGAACTTGCATCGAAATTGTTCCACCAGTCTACTACAATAATTGCTTAACAAGCAAACTCAACAGCTAGGAGTACTTTTACTTAAGTACAAGTGCTACACTTGACACCTTAAACCCATATCCTAAAATAATATAAAGGTGGATCACAACACCTAAGAACACTGAAGATAAATAGGAAACCTAAGCATCAAAGCAATCCAGGATGCAAAAGTCACTACATTATAATACAAGAAACACAAAGAATCAAGACAATGCAATTCCACCAAAAATTGCAAATCCATCAGATAGGTCCAACAATGAGACTGTTTTAGATGAAATTCCTGACAAAGATTTCAAGGGAATGATGATATCTATGCTCAAAGAAATGAAAGAAGAAATGAAAGCAATCCGAGAAGAAAACAAAGGAATTAGAGAAGAAAACAAACTGTTGAAGGAGATTACAGAGAAACAGTTTAATGAAATAAAAAGGTCATTAGAGGACATGAACAAGGAAATAGAACTACTGAAGAAAAACCAGGCTGAAATCTTAACATTGAAGAACACAGTCAGTGAAATAAAAAACTCTGTGGAAAGTCTCACTAGTAGAATGGATGAAGGAGAGGACAGAATATCCAAGCTAGAAGACGAGGTGGCAGATCTATCACAGTCTAACAAAGAGAAAGACAAGCTAATAGAAAGGTATGAATGGGAACTCCAAGACATGAGGACACTATGAAAAGATCAAACATAAGAATTCAAGGTATAGCAGAAGGGGAAGAATTTCAATCCAGAGGCTTAGTAGGTGTTTTCCATAAAATCATAGAAGAAAATTTTCCCCAAATTGGGAAAGAAATGCCAATGCAGATACAAGAAGCATTTAGAACACCAAACAGACAAAACCTAGAAAGAACCTCTTCTCGCCATGTTATAATTAAACTACTAAATACACAAACCAAAGAAAGTATACTGAAAGCAGTTAGAGAGAAAAAGCAAATGACATTTAAGGGGAAACCCATCAGGGTCACAGCAGATTACTCAACACAAACCCTAAAAACCAGGAGGGCCTGGGTGATGTATTCCAAGTTCTGAAAGATAAAAACTGTCAACCAAGATTACTTTATCCTGCAAAGCTTTCTATCCAAATTGATGGAGAAATAAGGACATTCCACAACAAAGACAGGCTAAAGGAATTTATGACAACTAAGCCAGCTCTACAGAAAATACTTGCAGGAATCATTCATGCTGAAGAAAAAGCAAAACACACACAGCAGGAAATAGGAAAAAGAAATCATATTCAACAGTTAGAACAAGTGAGTAAAAAGAAAACCAGGAAGAACTACAAAACAAGAAAAATGGACAGATCAAATACATATCTTTCAATAATAACTCTTAATATCAATGGCCTCAATGCCCCAATCAAAAGACATAGACTTGCAGACTGGATTAAAAAGCAGGATCCTACCATCTGTTGCCTTCAGGAAACTCACATCTGAATAAAAGATAGAAACATTCTTAGGGTGAAAGGCTGGAAAAAGATATATCAAGCAAATGGACCCAGAAAACAAGCAGGGGTTGCCATTCTAATTTCTGACAGGATAGACTTCAAACCAACATTAGTGAGGAGAGATAAAGCAGGTCACTTTATACTGATTAAAGGAACACTCCAACAGGAGGATATCACAATCCTAAACATTTATGCTCCCAACACGGGGCCCCCAATTACATCAAACAAACACTATCAGACTTAAGGTCAGAAATAACACCTAACACAATAGTAGTGGGTGACTTCAATACCCGCTCTCATCACTTGACAGATCTACCCAACAAAAAATAAACAGAGAAACAACTGCATTAAATGATATCATGGAACAAATGGACCTAACAGATATATACAGAATATTCCATCCAAATACTGCAGAATATACATTCTTCTCAGCGGCACATGGATCATTCTCTAAAATAGACCATATGATAGGACACAAATCAAATCTCAACAAATACAGGAAAATTGAAATAATCCCTTGTATGCTATCTGACCACAATGGGATTAAACTGCAAATCAACAACAAGAAAAACTACAGAGCATACAGAAATTCATGGAGACTAAACAGTACATTATTGAATGACGCATGGGTCATTGAAGAAATTAAGAAGGAAATCAAGAAATTCATAGAATCAAATGATGATGAGAATACAACATACCAAAACCTGTGGGACACAATGAAGGCAGTCCTACGAGGGAAATTTATAGCTCTAAGTGCCTATATTAAGAAACTAGAGAGTTCACAACTAAACAATTTAATGCTTCACCTTAAGGCCTTGGAAAGAGAAGAACAAGGCAAACCAAAAATCAGTAGACGGGAAGAAATAATAAAGGTTAGGGCAGAAATTAATGAAATGGAAACCAAAAAAACAATCAAAAAAATCAATGAAACAAAGAGTTGGTTCTTTGAAAGGATTAACAAGATTGACAAACCCTTAGCAAATCTGACCAAAAGAAAGAGAGAAGAGACAAAAATTGATAAAATTAGAGATGAAAAAGGCAACATCACAACAGATACCAAAGAAATTCAGAAAATCATACGGACATACTTTAAGAATATATATGCCTCTAAGTTTGAAAACCTGAAAGAAATGGATGATTTTCTTGATTTATATGACCTACCAAAATTAAATCAAGATGAGATAAACCACTTAAATAGACCTATAACAACCACAGAGATCCAAGCAGTCATAAAAAGTCTCCCAATTAAAAAAAGCCCAGGCCCAGATGGATTCACTACTGAATTTTACCAGACATTCCTGGAAGATCTAACACCAATGCTTCTCAAACTTTTCCATAAAATAGAAGAGGAAGGAATTCTACCAAAATCCTTCTATGAAGCCAGCATCACCCTGATACCCAAACCGGACAAAGACAGATCAAAAAAGAAAACTATAGACCAATCTCCCTCATGAACATAGATGCAAAAATTCTCAACAAAATACTGGCAAACAGAATACAAGAATATATCAGAAAGATTATTCACCCTGACCAAGTAGGCTTTATCCCAGAGATGCAGGGATGGTTCAACATACGCAAATCCATAAATGTAATACACCATATAAATGGTCTGAAGGACAAAAATCACATGGTCATCTCAATAGATGCAGAAAAGGCATTTGACAAAATCCAACACCCCTTCATGGTGAAAGTACTACAGAAACTTGGAATAGAAGGTACATATCTCAACATAATAAAAGCTATTTATGACAAACCTACAGCCAACATAATACTTAATGGGGAAAAACTTGAAGCTTTTCCTCTAAATTCAGGAACAAGACAAGGGTGTCCACTTTCTCCACTATTATTTAATATAGTATTGGAAGTCTTAGCCATAGCAATAAGGCAAGAGGCACTCATAAAGGGGATACAAATCGGAAAGGAAGAGGTCAAATTATCATTATTTGCAGATGATATGATTCTATACATAACAGATCCTAAGGACTCTACCAGCAAATTATTAGAGCTGATAAACACTTTTAGCAATGTAGCAGGATACAAAATAAACACACAGAAATCAGTAGCTTTTCTATACACTAACAACAAACATGCAGAGGATGAAATCAGGGAATCTCTCCCATTCACAATTGCCTCAAAAAAAAAAAAAATACCTTGGAATAAACTTAACCAAGGAAGTGAAGGATCTCTACAATGAGAACTATAAAAAACTCGAGCGACAAATTGCAGAAGACACAAGGAAATGGAAAGACATTCCATGCTCCTGGATTGGAAGAATCAATATAGTGAAAATGTCAATCTTACCAAAAGCAATCTACACATTTAATGCAATCCCCATTAAAATCCCAATAGCATTCTTCACAGAAATAGAAAAAACAATACTAAAATTCATCTGGAAACACAAAAAACCTCGAATAGCCAAAACAATTTTGCATAACAAAAATCAGGCAGGTGGTATAACCATACCCGATTTTAAGTTATACTACAAAGCCATAGTAACAAAAACAGCATGGTACTGGCACAAGGACAGACAGGTAGATCAATGGAACAGAATAGAAGACCCAAATATTAATCCAGACAGCTACAGCTACCTTATTTTTGACAAAAACGCCAAAAATACTCATTGGAGAAAAGATAGCCTCTTTAACAAGTGGTGCTGGGAAAATTGGACATCTGTTTGTAAAAGGATAAACATAGATCCTTGTCTCTCTCCTTGCACAAGAATCAAGTCCAAATGGATCAGGGACCTTAATATCAGACCTGAAACTCTGAAAATGCTAGAGGAAAAAGTAGGGGAAACTCTTCAACATATTGGAATAGGCAAGGACTTTCTGAATATAACTCAATTGCTCAGAGAATAAAAGCACTAATCAACCACTGGGACCTTATAAAATTACAAAGCTTTTGTACAGCAAAGGACACTGTGAATAGAGCAAAAGACAACCTACAGAATGGGAGAAAATCTTTGCCAGTTATTCATCTGACAGAGGATTAATATCCAGAATATACAAAGAACTCAAAAAACAGAATAACAAGAATTCAAACAACCCAGTTAAAAAATGGGCTACGGAACTAAATAGAGAATTCACGGAAGACGAAAATACAGATGGCATATAAACATCTAAAAAATGTTCTACATCCTTAGCCATCAGGGAAATGCAAATTAAAACCACTTTGAGATTCCATATCACTCCTGTCAGAATGGCTGCCATCAAGAAAACAAATGACAATAAGTGTTGGCGTGGATGCGGAAAAACAGGAACACTTCTACACTGTTGGTGGGAATGTAAGCTGGTCCAGCCACTGTGGAAATCAGTGTGGAGGTTCTTGAGACAGCTAGAAATAGATTTACCATATGATCCAGCTATAGCACTCCTAGGCATATATCCAGAGGACTCTTCTCACTTCCTTAGAGATACTTGCAAAACCATGTTTATTGCTGCTCTATTCACAATAGCTAAGAAATGGAAGCAGCCTAGATGTCCGTCCACAGATGAGTGGATAATAAAGTTGTGGTACATTTACACAATGGAGTTCTATTCAGCAGTAAAGAAAAATGAAATTATGAAATTTGCAGGGAAATGGATGGATCTGGAAAGGATTATACTTAGTGAGGTAACCCAGGCTCAGAAAGCCAAACGTCACATGTTCTCTCTCATATGTGGATCCTAGCTACCAATGTATAGACTTGTGTATGAACTGGAACCAAAAATAGGTACCAGAAACCAGTAAGCGGGTAAAAGGCTATAAGGGAGGGAAGAAAGGAAGGACTTAAGTGTATAGTAATACACATATGTAAGTAGAAGAACTGAGTACAGGGAGAGGAATGGCCTAAGCGAGGCCATGGGAAGAGAATGCATACAAAAAGGGCAGGGGAGGGACAATCTAAACTCAAGATATTATCAATAAGACATATGTAAAACTACTTTTTGATTAAGGTCACGTCTAGAAGATGTAGACTGTTACTAGAAAATTTTCAGTACCTGGGATGGAACTCCATCCAGTGAGATGTTGGTCAAGGAGGTCCCGTAGCCTCCAAAACATTAAGGCTTTTGCCAAAGCCCTTGGTTTCCCTAGAGAAATAGATAGTAAGACCCTATTGCTGAAGACATCTCATGCCTGAGAGGCAAGGACACTGAGAAAGCAAGCTGGTGCTGAGCAGAAAACCTTCTCCCTGTAGACCAGCCAACTGAAAGCTGGAAAAAGCTGCACTGCACGCAGCGTATGGGAGACAGAAGCCATCAACAGTGAAAATAGTGGATGCTGAATATTCAAGCTTGGCCAGACAGGCCCAATGACTGAACGGGTGCAATAGTGGCGTGTCTACTCTTGGGGTTACCAACTGCTCCATAATTGGACTGAAGGCCCTCTCTACGGGCGGGAATACATACCCGGTACTGAAAAACCTAAGTAAAAGTCTATGGTAGGTGAGGTCATGAGCCTTGGGGGTATAAGCCTGCTCATGGCTGACTAAATGTATATATTATTCCCACCAAGCTGCCCTGGGGACACTACACTAAATGTTCATGTCCACATATTAATGCTATTCTCACTTCTGGCTAGAGAAGCTTCTCTTTTCAGATGGTGATGACCACTGGGACGACACAAAAGGCAACATAGTGCTGAGAAGAAGGGATGGAGGAGTGCCTAGCACTGAAACACCTCTGTCACATCCTCCAGTGGCTCAGGGACCATTGCGGAAGAGGGGCGGATAGAATGGAAGAGCCAAAGGAAGGATTTGACCTCTTACTATGCAGCTGCCCAGACAGAAATTGGCCTCGATATCCATGATCTTGCAGAGCCTAGCAATACCTTTGCAAGACCCTCAAAATAGAAGAGAAAGATGATGTCATCAAATTAGGAGAGAGACTAATGGAGAAAGGGAGGATATGATGGAGACTGGAGTTCTAAAGTGGAATGGGGAGGGGAGGGAAATATCAGGTGGGGTTTTTTTGGTATGTAAGATTAAAAATCAATAAAAATTTCCACATTCCTTCTTGCTATAAGCATGCACTAGGATTACAGACATCTACCACAGTACCTAGATTGTATGTATGTATGTACGTATGTATGTATGTATGTATGTATGTATGTATGTATGTACGTACGTACGTATGTATGTATGTATGTATGTGTTCGTAGTATGTATATATGGGGACAGGGTTATGGGGCTCCAAACTTGGGTAGTGACGGTTGCACAGCAAGTACCTTATCCACTGAGCCATCTTCCCAACCCAAACCCAAACTGTTTTTGTAACGCAAACTTATTCCTTTTGCTGTATTATATTATTGAGTATCAAGACATTAGGTCTGGTTCAGAAAGGGAGGAGGTTATGCAAGGGCATAGCTGGGAGGTGGGGTCATCTTTACCACTGGGCTACTCACAGTCTTTCTCTGGCCCTCAACAATTCATATCTCTTCCACAAAAAAAAAAAAAAACCCTATATTCTCGCTCAAAGAATCCAAATGCCTTATACCAGGTCAGTATCAGCTCAATAACCCAAATATTATGACTTATGCCAGGTTCAGGGATGGACAAATCCCTGATTCTGGTCATTAAGTACAGCTCCCTAAACATAGGCCCTCTCACCATAAGGGTGTGTGAAATGAAAGAGACAGAGGCCATGCCCTCTTCCCAACATATTGTGGAGGGCATGCATGGAACGGCTTCTGTAGACATTCCCATGTAACCCACAGGGCAGTGATTTATCTGTAGAATTCGAATCATAAGGATGCTTTGGGGGACCATATTTCAACATTCCCATTTAGACAGCATATCCTTGTCAAAGCTCAGAGGAGACTGTGGTGTGGTGGAATTAGCAGAAGAGGGTTTAACCTATAGCATCACCCACCCCAAACTACTTAGTCTTTTTTCTGAGGTGATTTTTTGGCTGTAAGGTGGGGATAATTAATATATGTTGTTAGAAGACTGAAAATGAAAAGAGATGTTATGTGTCGTCTTCCAGGCACATGGCTGGATACAGGGCAGACACTGAGTAAATGTTAGCTCTCTTCTGCTTTTATGAAGTTCATTAGTGAATGAGTAAAACCATCAGATAGACCAACTTGTTCAAAGGTCACTGCGATGCTATCCATCGGCTTTTATAGGCTTAAAATAGCTCTTGTTAATGACTTATGGATTCCTGCATGGTCAGGCTGCACTAGAGATATCTATTAACCTAGAAAGGATGAAATGGGTACCAAGCATCCTCAGGGATAGATGCTGGCAGGGTTTTCCTGGGTCAGGCTGGACAGGGAGGCTCTGTCAACATGCTGTAGCTCCAGGGGCTCCTTGAAGAAAGTGCTTGTCACACAAGCATGAGGACCTAAGTTTGGATCCCTCGCTCCCAAATAAAAATGTCGGGTGTGGTGGTAAAAGCCTGTAATACAAGTGCTGCGGGAGTAGAGACAGGGAGTCCCTGGGGTTTGATGCCTAGGGTGTGAGTCTAGCTGAATCACTGAGCTCTGGGTTCAATAAGAGACCCTACCTCCAAGAATAAGGTGGAGAGCGATTGAGTGAGACACCTGACACAGACCACTAGACTTCACATGTATGCCCATACACATGCATGCACACCCATACATGTGTATCCACTGCATACATGCATGCGTGCATGCACACACACACACCCATACACACACACACACCCATACACACATGCACATGCAAAAAGCAATGAAGCATGACTTTTGTATAGGTCTGGAGTTGTGGGAGATAAAGGGCCCATTGCCTGACAGGCTTCAAAGTCAAGTGGCCAGTGGCCTTTGAGCAAGAATATAGATCATTTCTTCTGCCTCTGAGGCAGTTACTTTGACATTCAGTGTCCCATAGGGCTTATGGAGCATGGTGTCTTGTGCTTAATTTCCCAGGACTGAATACTGACTCTGCTATCAATTAGTTCTATGACTTTGAAAACGTCACTCATGTTTTTTTTTTTTTTTTTTCTTAGCCTTGCTTCTGAAAGTAATAGCATGTCTACCTCACGGGACTGTAGTGAAGATTAAATGTATTAATGTAAATGAAACAATTAGAACCATGCCTAGCAAAGACTAATCATTACATAGGCATTAGATATTATTATTGTTATCTGCTGAAACATATCTGGCTTCAGTTAGCCATCTTGCCCCTGAATACAGAAAATGGGTACAGGAGACACCTGGGGAATACAGAGTAATAGTTCCAATTTATTGAGTATAAATAGTATGGAGCTCTACTCTGAAAGAATATAATGTAATAATGCAAATATGAGAGGAAAAGAAAAGGCAAGGAACTAATTACGTATTTGAGAGAAGGAAAGTAAATAAGCAGAGGAATTGGGGAAGAAAGATCTGATAAGACCGTCTAGGTTATGAGAGAGCTCCGGTGAGCAAGGCAGGAGTCCACTTGCATCCTGGCATGGTGGGGCACTAAGTGAACGCTAGGGTTATAAGGTAAAAGCTAGAACAATGGTGATACTATCAAATTGGAGCAAGGTCAAGTGCAGCCACCATAGGGATGTGACTGCGGCAGAGACAAAGAAAGAGAATGCCACAGCTTCTCTCTTCTCCCAACTTCCATGCTCCTCTGCAGTCTCCTGTTGGCCAACATAGCTGGAAATTCGGCTGAGAAACAGCCTGTAGACTCCAGTCTCCTTCCATGTGAAGTCGACTAGGTTAAGATAAGGGATAAAGAACAAAAAGGCTTAGGACTGGAATAATTGATCATTGCCATAAACATATGAGAGAAACATTTCTTTTTATTCCCCAGTTATAGATGCAGCTGTTGAAGGTAGGAAAAAATTAAATTAGTATTCAAATACTCTCTGGTGGCGGCAAAGTGGCAGAGGCAAGAATGCAATCCGAATTGACTTGACTTCAAAATCCATGTCCGTCTACCACGTGAGGCATCTGGACTCAATTGTACACATCTATATGTCCATCTTTTGACCTACCTACATGAGGCCTGGACCTATGCAGAGCCTCCTTGCTGCATGTGCCTACACTTTGGGACTCTTGGGCTATGCTTCATGGCTTGAAGGGGCATTGCTTTAATGGCAAGTCTTCAGGCATTGTCTGAATGGGTAGGGGAGCTCCACAGAACCCAGTGATTTATTAAGGCTTTTCTATTTACATTAGCTCACATTGGGAGCATATCAGAACCACCCTAAAAGCATCCTTGGAGATCTTGATTCAAAAGAAATGACAGGGTCTAGGAATTTCAAGGTACTTTTGTTTTAACCTTTCTTAATGACCTAGAAGCCCCGCTTTGATTAGTAGTCCATCTTCTCTGATGGCTGTATGTATGAGTGCACATGATCTGTGTTGTTCAAATAAATTTCATCATTACAGGTCAGCATGTGGGCTGAATATACGGGAGGCTAAGAGACCTATCCAGTCTCAGGGTCTACACATAGTCACTCTGGGAGAGGGTAGAATGACCTGGTACACACTATTACACTCTTTGGCTGTGTTTGCACACAGTCTGTCAGTTCTGGGCTGTGTTTAGAAGGGACTCTGTGTCCTATTTATATTTTGGGACTTCAAATTGACCTGCTAGCATGTTATATGTGCCTTTAAAAGGCTAGGAAAGCTTTCCAGCAAGGAGGCCAATGAAACCATCTCCTCACTGCATTCTCAAATCATTAAGGCCTCTCAGGCTAGCTTTCCATCACTTCCCCTCTAGAAGCTTGGTATGCTGTGGAACTTATGGTCCTAAAGCTATAAAACTGAGAAAAATAGAGATGAAATTCTGCTTGGTAGAATTGTTTATACATATTTTGCAACTAACATTATTTATTTTGACAATTTCCTACATGTATAGATGTATTTTGATCATACCCCCTTTATTCTTTATTTTATTTTATTTATTTTTCGAGGTAGGGTCTTACTCTAGCCCAGGCTGACCTGGAATTCACTATGTATTCTTAGGGTGGCCTGGAACTCACAGCAATCTTCTGACCTCTGCCTCCCAAGCGCAGGGATTAAAGACTTGTGCCACCATGCCCAGCTTCCTTTACTCTTTTTTTTAAATATATTTTTATTAGTTATGAATGCAGTATATATACAGCCATGTTGGTACCATCGTTAGCCTTCTCCCTGTCCTCCCCCAAGGGTAATGTGGGTGTTGCCTTATGGGGGTAGCCATCAGTTATGTGGGAGAGGCAATTACTCTGTATAATGACCCAACTCATGGTTCTAACAATCTTTCCGCCCCCCTCTTCCGTGAATTTCCCTGAGCCATGTTGGGTTCATTTTAGGTCTATTTCAGTGATGAGGTCTTGTGAGTCTCTGTGTCTCTGGATATCTGATTTAGTAGGGGTTGAGTGTTCTTTGTGTCTATCTCCTTTGCCCTTGTGCTGGTACCAGGTTCACCGATAAAGCAGCACTCTTGCCCATTTCCCTATAACTCTATGGCTTCAGCTGGTGCCCTGTTGAGGTGCAATGGGCTTATTCTCTCCTCAGGATATGCATCCATCTGAAAGAGAGAAGCAGATTCTCCAATGGAGAGTGAGGTAAGCACAAGATACATGGGTAACCATTATTATTTTAGAGAGAATTTAATAGGTGTGGGCCCTCTTGTATCCTACTATTGGTGGGAGCTTGATATTGGAGAGCGGGCTTGTTTTTGGATATGGTTCTGACTTGTTTCCCATTTCCAGGTATGGGTTCCATCCTGATTTGCATTTGCTCAAGATGCTGACACACCTACTAAACATCTCAAGGACTGGACAATAGGGATGGTTGGTGGGAGGGCAGGGTAAGGGTGGGGGGATGACAAAAAACTGGACCCAAATGGAAATGGTACCATAAAATCTTATATCCTGAAGGTCATACTAAAAGGTCAAACCTGCACCAGGTGCTTGGAGAGAACACCTGAATCACGGGGGCCGGGAGAGGGTCTGATGAAGACTAACTTCAATCTTCTCCTATTTCTCTCTATATCACTCCCTCTTCTCTCTTTCTCTTTCATATTACCTAAATTTTATCTTCCTTCTTTTCCCTTGGCACTGACCTGTAACTCCCAATACCAGCATGTGGTCAACATCTACAAGGAGCTGTTGATCAGTGAGACCTACAAGGTTCCCAAAAGAAGACAGATTTCTGTCAGAGTACTTGATGGCTCACCAAAGGATATTGGTAAGACCCTACTGCTGAAGACACCATATGCTGTTCAGATGGAACATGGAGAGACCTGGCCGGAATCTGGAAGAGAGTCAGTCCCCAAACAGTTAGCTTGTCTAGTGCCAGAAGGTGCTACATAAGTGACTGGGGGAAAATGACCAACATCTGTCTAAGCAACTCGTGGTCTAAGCTACTCAGCAGCAAACAACCTGACACGATGCTCACACAAGTGCAGTAGTGGCACACAGCCACGGTGGGTTACCAACTGCTCTAGATTTGGCTAATGGACCTTTTACTGTTTTTTTAATCCCTATCTTAATCCCCTGAGCCCATTCTCTCCCACTGCTCCCCTTCCTACTTTTCTGTCTTTATTTTTTTGGTTCCACTAGATTAAATTAAGATTTCATGTCTGTGTTTGTTAGTTTTAAGTACTATATTTTAGCTACCTGTTGGTTACTACTCTAGAGTGGATTTCCAGCTACACCTCTGACTTAAATTCCAACTCCATCACTGAACCTCAAGCAAGTTACTTATTTCTGTCTCCTCTCAGTTTCCTTATCTATAAAATGGGCATAAAAAACCATTACTGCTTAGTGCTCATTAATGAGTTAATATATACAAAGTGCATTTAATCTTGCTTGGTACATACTAAGCCCTTAGTGTAAGAAGCTGTTGTTACTGGCACTATTGTTTATGAATAACTACTGCTTTACATCTAATAAGCTTATGCTAAACACCTATATTTCTAATAAGTGCTGTTGATTTTGTTACATATCCAAAATAGAATGTTATCCATCCTTTAATGATGTCAAGAGAGAAATCCCTGAGCTTTCATTGTCTACTCTAAATATCCTGTGCTTTCATTGCTTCACACACACACACACACACACACACACACACACACACATGCTGGAAATAGGGCTGTATTATCAACATTTCTGGCAAATTATACTGGCCTCCTTCACCTGCCTCTGCTACAGAAAGACATCATTTTTCTAATACATAATCTTAGGAAAGAAGGATAAAAGACAGTACAATAAGTATGAAATTCTGGTTAAAAGCTTGATTTGGGAATTGCTACATCCCTTGATTTGATTCCCTGTACAACACCACTTGAGGTAACTTGTGTTATTTAGCTCTCACAGTGTACTACACCCTAGACATGTACCATGTTCTCGTTTACTTTGCATCACAACTCCCTTAGATAAAACCTGTATCTCGTCCCATTCTACAGGCAAGAAATGTAAAGAAGGTAAGCACTTGTGTAACAAGCACAGTTCTTACGTGGCAGCCTCAATCCCAGGTCTCCATCTCCAAAGTCTATGCACTTCCTAACCACCAGGGCCAATGGGAACATACGCCACGTCCTCATAGCACACGCCTTAGGACTAGTAGTTGAGGTGTCTGTATTCTGAAAAGCCATGGCTGTAGTCTAATGGTACAAAATCAATCTGAGTTCTAGTCCATCTACAGCATTGGTTGTATACTTAAAGTTTCTTTGACATAGACGTCAGGCAGCAAACCTGCCCCCATAAAGCCAGTGTCAGTAGAGCTGTGGGAGTTTGACTGTCAAAGATCCCTTCCCCATAGCCTCAGATACTTATGATGACGCTTCCTACTTAGTCCCCAACTAGTGAAGCCTTTAGGAGGTAGAGGCTTGATGGAGGTGCTGTGTCACTGGCAGTGGTCCTTGATGTTTATTCGTCCAGCCCATTAAGTGTTCACAAGTAGCTCCTGCTTGCTGTTCAGACCCTGGTGCTGGTGTATGAGGATATGAGCTGGTTGCCATGCTTTCTCTACCTCTTGAGTATAAGCCTGAATAAATTCTTGCCTCCCATAGGCTTCTTTATTTTGGTGAAGGGTTTTGTCCTAGCAATGAGAAGTTAACTGCTACAACTGCCCTATCAACTTTGCTGGCCAATTGTCACATCTGCATTCCACTTGGAAGAGCCCATACCTGCTGTGTGCATCCTTGAGGCACCAGGGTGTCACCTGGCACCTGGGATGATATATATATACTCTTCTCACCTGGTTATGGTCTTGTGTTGTTCAGGCCAAGGCATTTTGAGGATGAACTCCCACTGGTTAACGCTTCTGTCGGAATTCATTTTTGGCTGATACAATGCTCCTGTAATTTTCCATCTCCATCCACACACCCATCACCATCTTTGGCCAGGTACTTCCTTTCCTCAAAAAACCATTTGCACGATGCATTCATTTTCTAATTCATTATCACAGTGGCCATTACAATACAATTGGCTTCTTAATTTATAGCTTCTCTAATCATCATGACAATTATGGTTAATTCACAGCAGCTTTTATTGTTATCATTATTATTCATATATCCAGGTTCATTTTTGATATAATTATGGCTTAAGCCAGGGCATCTCAGGTCTCCATGGGGTGAGGATATACCATGCAATATGGTGTAGTCAAAATAGCATGAATTTATTTTTGGTAAAAAAACAATATTACAATAAGAAAAAGAGTTAAGATGAATAACAAAGATCACTCTAATTTCAGTATTCTTGCAAAACTCTAATTTTCCCCTTGTTTCTTTCTACATTAGCAGAATGCTCTTGTACTGTAGTAATTACAGTGTGCCTATGATGGTGTTTTTTTCTTCTTTCAGTTAACAGTATTCCAAATACAGTTGGTCATTCTTTTACTGTCCCTATAAATCTTATGTTGGCATTTGAGCCTCTAGTAGTGTGACCTGCAGCCTGTTAACATGGCACTGAAGCTAGGAGCAATACTGGGACACATGATTGTGTTGAAATTCTGAATTGTGCTATCTGAGCTAATCTGAACACATGATTTATAATGTTATACCTGTTGAATGAGGTTTTGTAAGTAATCAATGAGAAGATGAGTATGGAAATACTTAGCATGTACCCCAGAAAAGGCAGCCTTTTAAAAATATTTTTATTTATTTGTAAGGACAGAGAGAGAGAGAGAAGAGAAAGACAGAATGAATAGGCACACCAGGCTCTGTTGCCTGCTGCTACAAATGAACTCTAGATGCATGCACCGCTTTGTGCATTTGGCATTATGCAGACACTGGGAAATTGAACCCAGGTCCTCAGACTTTTCAGACAAGCTCCTTAACCACTGAGCAATCTCTCCAGTCCAGAAAAGACAGTTTTAAAAAATATTTTATTTTTATTTATTTATTTGGTGTGCATGGGGGGAGAGAATGGTTGTGCCACTGTCTCAGCCACTATAAACAAACTCCAGATGCAAGTGCCACCTTGGGCATTTGCCTAATGTGGATCCTGGGAATCAAACCTGGGTCCTTTGGCTTTGTAGGTAAGTGCCTTAACCTCTAAGGCATCTGTCCAGCCTAAAAGGCAGTTTTAATACATGTCTTCTCCTAGTTAATCAGTTTTCAACCTTTGAATGAAATGGTCTATTCTTCAATTTCACTTAAAATGTACTTTTATTTAGGTATTTTGATTGATTTTTATAAAGTCACCAAATATAGAATAGATCAATTTCCATTGTAGGATTCTGCTGATTTTAAGTTTCTTTAAATATATTTATATTAATATCTTTGCACCTGAATATGTAATTCATTTCTTTTTGTCTTGCAGCTAACTTATACAGCTAAATAGCATCTACTTCATAGCCAAATTTCTCTTATGATACATTGGAACAACTCAGATATCCCAAGATATCACGCAATGATTTATTCTTAATCAATATATTGTTCTTTGGAGGTGAAATGCTTGGTAGTTGAGAGTTAATTAGAATACAGATTTTTCTTTAAGTTACTAATGTTAAAATTTATATATATATATAAATATATATATAAATTAACTTATATAAATTATATAATATACATATATATTATATATTTGTTTTTGTTTTTTCGAGGTAGGGTCTCACTCTAGACCAGGCTGACCTGGAATTCACTTTGTAGTCTTAGGGTGGCATTGAACTTATGGCGATCCTCCTACCTCTGTCTCCCAAGCCAAGCCACCACCACGCCCTGTTCATAAAATTAATATTTGACTCCAGTGAACAAGCAGACCTAGAAGGCCATTCCACCGATTTGCTGGGCCAGCCTAATTGATATGCTAAGAAAGGCTATTGTTCACTAAACAAAGGTCTTGTGCTTGTTACTTTTCTCATTGCTGTGACAAAAGCCATTGAGGGAAAGAAGGGTTTATTTCAGCCTATAGTTCAAGAAGACTTTGTCTGTCACGGTAGGGAAAAGGATGGCAAACATGGCGGGAGGGCTGGTGTTTACTGTCCATCCACACACCGGAAGCGGGTGTGAGCGGGTGAACAGGAAGTGGGGCTGAGCCATCAAAGTCCAGGGCCTACCCCTAGGAACCCACTTCTTCCAGCAAGGCCCCACCTCCTAAAGGTTCCACAATCTTTCTAAACAGTGCTACCAGCTGGAAACCAAGTATGCAAACATCATAGCTGGTCTGATGCTTGTATATTTTAAAAAATCAATTTTCTAATTTTATTGATTGCAAAGAACAATGTCAAACTTTAAGATAAATTTTAAAAACTTGAGGGAACAACTAAACTATAATGACCTATATGCATGGAAAGTGTCTTTATGACACCCATTACTTTGTGTGCTAATTAAAAAAAAAAATCAAATTTTGAAATATCCTCCATAGCTTCATTATGTTCATATAATTGCTTTATTTTCAGATAGTAGTAATCATGATCTATGAACTTCAGAATTTTGCTCTTTCATACTGCTTCTCAAGCCCATGGCTTTCATTTTAATTCTGCAGCGCCATGCGTGAAGTTAATATCCTGTCATTTACTAGCTCTTCTTGGACATCCAGGTTGTTTTCAGCGTTTTGCCTAATTCTGCTATGATCAATTTCATTTAATAATCACTCTTTTCCTTATTTTCAAATACTTCTCAGAACAAATCCCCAGGAATAACATTATGTAGTTACATGAATAAGCTTCTTAATGGTGCCTGAAGCATCCTGATGGAGTCGCCAGAAAATTTGCAACAATTTAACATTATTTTTAATATAACAAATGATTTACTTATGTTCATTCAGAACAGTCCATATCAATTCTTTAAAATCATAAGAAATTAGATTGAGAAGAATTTTGTAATGGGAAAAAATATTAACATCATTTTTGAGCCAATAAACAATCATTTAGTCCCTCCCTCTTTTCCTTTTTTCCTTACCTGCTCTTCCCTTCTTTCTCAGCAGTCTTAGCCTTGCCCCCAGTATGTATTAGGAGTCAGAACTGAAGAGTAGGTGAAGGGATGAAATAGAAAGGCAGAGTAGACGTAACTAAGATTGATGTTTGTATTCTGATACGAGGAAATAATGTCAGCATAGAGTTTAACAACATCCCTTTAAAGGGCAAATATGATCCCCAAAAAGGGGATTGAATTAAGATTTAAGATAACCATAGGATCACCTGGTTGGTCACCTGCCTAGCTGAAATATTGACACCCCCCCCCAAACTCTCAGTATTCTGACTCCTAAATACAAGCTCTTTGGATGCACAGCTTCTGTTTACTGAAGGAGTTTCCCTAGGAAGCGGTGATAGGACAAACCAGGGAACGGTGCCTTGAAGTACTAATGTCTATGATAATGACCCTCATACCAAAATCAGCTAATGTTTCTTTCAGTGTTCACGTTCACTGCGTGCTGAGAAAAGACATTATCTTGTCAAGTCCTCATGGCCACCCTGCAAAGTAGGTGTTCTTACCTTTATAAATGAGGTCATAGAAGTTTACAGAAGTTAAGTACCTTGCCCAAGATTGCAGAGCTAAGGGGTAGAGCTGGTATTTAAAACCACAAAACCCAACAGTGTGATTCCTGATCTCCACACTAAGAATATTCAGGGTGATTGGAGCGTGAGTTGGCTCTGGGAGCTTAGACATGTTTATTATCTTTGTTCTCAGTGAAGTTCCTTCCTGGCCCTCTGAAGGAATCTTCTTCCACTTTGCCCTGGTTGAAGAGGCAGCACTAGGCCTCTGCTTGTGATGTCCCATGCAGCTATTCGACATTCAGAGCAGCAGACCCAAGCTTTCCAGGCACTTCTGAACCAAGGTCATCTACAGAGTGGCCTGTAGTGAAAAAAAAAAAAAAAAAGAAGAAGAAGAAGAAAAGAGGTTCTGAATTTCCTTTGTTCTCCACTTTTATGTTGCCCAAAGAAAAACCAAAGCCAAAAATGTCTTTGAAGCCATTTTCTATATGAAAAGTAAACAGAACCTTTTGCAGCGAGAGACTCTAGCAGTAGAACTCCTCTGATTGGCAGTGCCCTGGGGACGGCTGCCACAGGGAGAGGGACTTGGAGGCACAAGCCTGTTCCAATTCATTACACTTCTTCACACCATTCACCAAATTCTATGCCTGATGATTCCATTCTTTCAAGACACATGAATGAGAAGCTTTAAGCATCCTTTAAAGAATAAAAAACATCGATTAATGGGCTATTTATTCAGAAGCTTGATGCCTGCCTTATGCTCAGAATGGCAATGCCATGCTTTGGAATGATGGAATGAGTGTAGTGTATGTGAAGAAGAGGAAAGCTGGGGCTGGGAGAGTGGTTTATGATGCTCCTTATGGGGTGCTAATAGAACTTTTCATGCCCCCTCTCTCCTACCCTTCCTTGCATGGTCTTTCCCCCATCCCCACCCCCAACCCATGTCTATCTCTAGCTCATGGCAAGAATACTTTGGGTTATTGTTATAGTCACTTTTTGGCCTAAAACAATGCTCACAATGACAAAAGATTCCTGTGCCTAGATTTCTCCTTGCAACTGGTGGACAGCGCATGTCCTTTCATTCTCAGTTCCCAAATCCCAACAAAAGAAAATGTCCCAGTTCCCCCAGGCATTGACTTGGAGTTCTTGATTTCTGATTCTGCCATGAAAAGCTTTATAGCCTGGTGAAGGAGAAAAAGGTCCCACCATGACAGACTCAACTGAGTGTTTTTTGCTTGACCCGTACAAGGTCTACAAAATATTAAACTCATGAGATTTGACATGAAAGTCTGGTGTGCCAGGTTTTCTTAGAACCTGAGTGATGTGACAACAGTCTTGCCACTGGGCAACACTTAATTAGAGAGAAAGCCATACCACTAGGGTTGGGTTTTCAATGCCTGATTTCAAGGTCTAAGGGTCAAATTGATGTCCAAAGCCCCTTTCTCTCAGCCAGGTCTGTCAGAGCCTATCTGGACCATGGACCAGCTATCTTCCATTCCTGCCCAAAGGGCAAACCCTAGATGGCCAGAACAGTGCTATCATCTGCCACTTTGTGGGTCATGTACCTTCACCAATCACATCATGTCACATCATCATGTCACACTGAGTTATACACAAGTCTAGTGACCTACTTCTCTCTTGATAGCCCACTATTGGTTTGCTACAATTCTTTGCTTTTTTCGATACTGCCATATTCGTAAAATGTTTCTATTGTGTCAGGGACTCATCTCATAGTTTCTTCATCTTGTGTAAGAATAGCATTTAACCCCAACATTCAGGGCATATCACATATGCTTATGTACTACAGACATTTTGACTCACCCTAATCCTCCTCAGCCCCAAACTGTTTTTATCAGGCAGGCTTTTGATACAAAATGCAGGGCAGTGAGAATCAGTTCCTCAGCTTTCCCCTGATTGGAGGACCAAACATGACCCTTTTCAGCACAATAAGCTGTTTTTCTCCTTAGTGACTTGAAAACCTAACCCTTCTGCCATTCCAACAATGCGTTTAGAGGCACTGGTCCTCTCATTAAAAGGTCAGGTGTCCCTTTTTGCTCGCCACACTCTGGTCTAAGGAGTGATCTCTGTTAGCAAGCATTTCTTCATCTGGACTATTTGGTCAAAACACTGCGCATTTCTGATTTCCTAAAAAAATAGAACAAGCTGCTTTATTTCTTCCTCCATGTCAGTGTTTGGTTTATTGAGGGATCAACATGGAAGACTTTGATCCACTCAGGTCAAACTCATGGCTCTGAGGCTGCTTAAACAAAGTGAGTCATCTATTGGCAGATAGAGACATCTTGTTTTCATTCTTGATGTTAATTACTCATTCAGTATTCCAAGCATGTGGCCAGGGCATTATAGAAGATACTCTTTAAGAGAGTCAGGATACAAACATAGAATATGGCACATTACTTTGGTGAAAAACCTTTTTCATGAGTTCCCTTACAGTGCCAGTTAAAGACCTCTAGGGCTAGAGGTGAATCTCCTACACCCTGGTAATGAGCCACATGTATGCATGAGTGTAGACTGCATGTGGAGGTCAGAGGGCAACTTTTCAGATTGGCCCTTGCCTTGCACCTCATTTTTGAGGTAGGCCCTCTCGTTGTTCACTGCTCCATTCACAAGATTCTGGGAAGTTCTCCTGCCTATATCTCACTTCTCACTGTATGCATATTGGGATTACATAACCTACCATGGCTTCCAGGTTTTTCCTGGGGGTGGGGGCATTCTAGGCATCCAAACTAAGGTACCCAGAATTGTGCAGCAAATGCCTTATTCCTAGAGCACATTCCAAGAGCCAGCTCTCTCCCTTAGAATGAGTCTTTGTTTTTAAAGTGGTCAATTGTGCAAAAAGAAATTAAGGAAACAGCATCATTTTGGGGCCCAGCAACTTTTTGTCTCACTACTTTTGATGACATTGTGACAAAGGGGTATTTGTAGGATATTTACATCATATGTTATCAGATGGCTGGCTGTCTCTTCTAATTCTTTATGACCTTGGGGTACTAGGATGTAATGAATTTTTTATAACATTGGCTTAATTTTCACTTTAAGTTAGAGATCTGCAAGGTTGATTAGTGGCACCCATAAATAATATCTCAATAAGTCTTAAGAATATAAAAAGCTTCCCAGTTTTTGAGTCATATTGCAGACCTGTGCTGTGTAGACACACACATGTGGACTAAGACAGACCTTCTGCTGTGTCTTATGGTTCCTTACATGAAATTAGAGTTCCGTGAATATCTGCATAGTCACTTGTGTGATGTGAGTAGTGGAGATGGGACCACATCTTTGAGTTTGTTGTGTGCATACCTCCCTATGGTTTAAGAAATTAAATGGCATTAGATACCTCTGTGTGAATTTTACAAAAACTCCCCAAGAGATAAGTTCAAACTGAAACTTTTTTTCTACCCTAGCCCCTTCCTTTTATTGTTAGTTGCCTTGAAACACTGTCACAGTAAAGATCCAAGTCACCTTCACTAACTCTTCCCAACACTTCTCACACCCAGTCTGTCACCATGTCCTAAAATTCTTTCCAGAAAGTTCCCTGTAATTTGACTCCACTTTTAAATTGCCTTTGTTGGGTTCTTGTTTGGGTTCTCATCTCCTGTGCATGTGTTATTTTTAAGTTATAGCACTGAATGAAGGAAACAGTGGGTATGGCCCAACTTCAGGAAGATAGTCTCTAAAACCTCAGAGAAAAACCAGACATGACCCCAATACATAGGATTCTGAATGGGAATGTGACTGACCTGAGGAGATTGGACGGCTCCAGTAGTTCTGAGTGCATGGAGACAGGATTTGAGAAAGTACTGGAAGATGAGATGAGCCTTCCTCTTTTTCTCACCAGCACTGCCAGTTCTACCCTAACCTTGCCAACAGGATGATATTCTAATGCTCATGTCTTCTTACACGACATGCTGACAAACAACAAAAACAACTTTAGTGGCTTCTTGTTATCTAAGCTACAAAAGTTTCTGTGAGTAAGACTTGGCCTTTCCTGCTTTCACAGCAATCACCATGTAGGACCAAGTTTTCACCTTCCTCACTTTCCTTGTGGGCTTGAGCCGCAGTAGACTTCACTCAAAGGACAAGCTTAAATATGGGTGAACACTTGCCTAAAATGCAGACATGGACTCGCATCTAGTTTGTGGTTACTATCTTCTCTGTCTTGCCCAATGTAACTCTTTCTTTTGTGTTTGGAGTGATCACAATGCCAGAAGGGTTGTCTTTCTCCTCATTCTTACTAGAAGAAGTTCTTTGTGTTTCTGAACTGCCTTTGATAAGATTAAGAACCAGGTAGCCGAGTGGTTTTCAAATTTCGGTGTGCAGTGTAATCTATGGAGGGTTTGTTGGAAAATCTGTATTTCTCACTTTTTATCATTATTATTACATATATGTGTGTGTGTGTGTGTGTGTGTGTGATGTGTGTGTGTGTGTGCATGCATCATGGGGTGGTCAGAAGACAAGTCAGGGTGTTGGTGCTCTTTACTTTTTTCTTCTTTGCATTATAATTTATTTATTTATTTATTTATTTATTTATTTATTTATTTATTTATTTAGGAGAGAGATACCAGAGCCTTCTGCCACTGCAAATGAACCCCAGGTGCACGTGTGATGACTGTGCCTCTGACTTTCCGTGGGGACTTGGGAACTGAACACAGACCATTAGGTTCTGCAAGCATGCACCATCTTAGCAGCCCTCTTTTTGTCTGAGACAGAATGTCTAGTTATTTTGGTGGCAAAGAAGGCCATTCTAGCTGACCATGAGCTTCAGGCTATTCCCATCTTCATCTCCCATTGCCATAGGTACATTGGGATTCAGTCACCATTTTGTTTCATGTGGGTGCTGAGGATCTGAAGTGACTTTGCCCATTTCGCCATCTCCACGGCCCCAAGAATCTGTATCTCCAACAGGTTCCCAAGTGGTGCTGATGTAGCCGTACATTGAGGAAGACAGCTTTGGCTGATACATGTCAGGAGCAGCAGGCAAAGGAGGATCTCTGGGAACTCTGCTCCGTTTAAGCTCAGGAGTTATCACAGAGCTAGAAGGGAGGCCACTGCTCCTGTGTCTAGTACGTAATATTGTCATTCTGAATTTCCTTGAGTCTGTTTGTAGATAGAACTTTCCCTGTCTCTATGCCAGTGAGATGCTAAAGGCCTATACATGCCTTTACCCAGTGAGCCCTGTTGCTCTCTGATCTGCTTTCCATTGCCCGGCTCCCTTAGAAAGCTGTGGTTATTAGGGGCGTGTGAAGAAACCTCTAGACATCATGAAAAGTTGTTCCTCTGCTTGGACTGGTCTTGCCTTGACAAACTCCCAGTTCTGTTTAAAACAGCTCCAGTATTTTGTGCAAGTTCTTTTCAGTCTCTCTCAGATTTCTGTGTGCTCTTATATGTCGAAAAAGCTTGGGCTTTTTATAGCACTCCACAAAGGATGTTGTAATGACAATGGTATTGTCAATGATTGATCACCTCCATATTCTTAGATTAGGAACTCTGAGGGAGAGAATGACTATGTGTATATAAATATGGATCCAACTTTCCCCCTCTTTTTCTCAAAGCCAATGACAGTTTGCCCAATGAATGCCTGAGCCTTCCTTCAGTGCACCGTGTGGCCCTTGTCTTCCAGATGTGCACATCCTGCTGTTTTGGCCGGGTTCCCTGTGCCTCCAGGTGTGCACCTTAATGTTCTGCTTCCTCTGAGTTCTTCTCAACTCCCAAGCTGAGTGCATTGTGTGAATCTTTACAAGATTGAAGATAAATTGATTTTAATCTGCTTCTGAGAAATGGGAGAACCTTGTGAGGGATTCCTCTGTTTTGTTTTGTTTTTTAACCTGTCCCTTGCACAGTCCAAAAGGCAAAAAGCTGCCCTGGTCTTCAAAGTCGGCCTGTGTGTTTTGGAGGCAGATGAAAGTGCTCTCCCTTGGCTAGGAGCATCTTTTCTAATTGAGATGGCTGTGGCCTTTGAAAGATCAAAGACTCACTCTTCTTCCTTTCTCCTGGGATATCATAACTGTTAATCAGCGATGGTAGTTCCCCCCACCCTTTGGGTAAAATAGAGGGTTTTTAACCTTGTCCTTACCCTCACTATGGAGTTCTGCATTTTATCTCAGTGTTGTTTAATTACAGGTCTTCTTTGAGAGCAGAGTGGATGGGCTTGGAGTGAGGTAAGATGTAAGGTTCCCTGTGAAGTTAGCTGTGATCATTTCATACCCTGTTCATCAGCAGATGGCAAACTTCTTATTTTTTTTTCTGATAAAATCCAGATAGTAAATATTTTAGGCTTTGTGGACCATATGGCTTGTGTCTCAATGATTCAACTCTGTCATAGTGTGAAAGCAGCCATAGACAATGTATAAATGAATTAAGCCTATTGTGATCCAATAAAACTTTATAGGGCCTGGGAGATGGCTTAGGTGGTAAAGTGCTTGTTACACGCACGAGGACCTGAGTTCAGATCTCCAGTAGGCACATAAAAGCTCAGTATAGTGAGGCACACCTGTAATCCTGGTGCTAGGGAGGCAGAGACAAGGAATCCCCAGGGTTTGCTGTGTAGCTAGCCTAGCTGAATCTGTGAGCTCCAGGTTCAGTGAGAGACCGTCTCAAAAGATAAAGTGGAAAGCAATTGAGAGAGATAACAAATATTAGCCTCTGGCCGCACATGCACGTACACACACATATATGCACCCATGCACACACACGTGCCCACGTATATATGAACACATGCACCTATACCACACACGCATACAAAAAAAACCTTTATAAAATCAGAGGTGGACTGGATTTTTAGGTTGTTAAACCTGCCTTAGACCCTGTAAAGCTCTAAACCTGAGATTTCTGGAGCTACCAAATTTTAGTTGCATTCTATAATAACCATAAATTTCAGGGTTTATAGAAATAATTAAAAACACCTGAATTGTTACTAATATAGCTGTCTATCTGCAAACAGTAAACAAAAGGTCCCTGGCTGTTCCCTCCTGTTATGTTATGAATGTGTTTGAGTGTGTCTCCTAAGGATTAATGTATTGAAATTTAATCCTCATTGTAAGAGATTAAAAAGGTGGACACGTGTAATCCAGCTATGGTGCTGGCAGGTGAGGCTTTGGAAGGTGATTAGGATTAGAAACACTCTCCCTGGTAGAGTCTCACGATTGACTCCTGGCGGCTTTATAAAGAGAGCCAGAGAGGGAGAAGGAGTGCATGCGCGTGCTGGCTCTGAGGCTACATATACGCACCTCTGTCTGTCTGATGTCCTCTATCACCTTTACTCTGCCAAAAGAAAGCCATCACCAAATGCTGGCCTACCAACTTCTAGAACCATGAGAAACACAAACCTCTTTTTAAAATAAAAATAAATTATCCAGCTTCAGACATTTTATAATACTAACAAAAAATGGACTAAGATACTGTGCAACTTCTGGTCTCCCCCACCCCATCCAAAGCCTCATATTGGCAAAGCCTAAAAGGAAGCTAGACAACAAAGGAGGAATGGGTTGCACAGTCTACTCCAGAACCACAGCTAAGAGGTAGAAGTGTGTGAGGCTGAGATACAGTTGCTAGACAAACGGTCATGACCCCCGTCAAGGGTTTCTATCCTGTTGATGTAACATGAAGCTGGCCAAGGGACCCGACTCAAAATGCAGTTTCTTCTCTGAGAGTGAAATAGCCAAAACCTACACATGTCCAGGTGTAGAGTTAAATTAAGATTCCACTTCTAACTGAAATGTTTGAGGACACACAAAACTCCATAAGGTAGTCTGAATATCTTCCCAGAGAGACACAACTGGCACGTCATTGTAATTCGTTAAGTAAAAACCTAATCCCATTGTACCACACTGGGGAAGAGGCTGTGAGTAGGCAGAGCTCGATTATCCTGGAAAACGATGTCCAAAATGTATATGCCTAGGAAATGTTATGTAGGCCTGATGGCCACAGATTCTTGGAAGTGATCACAATATACGTTGTGGCTTGTCAGAAAGTACATAGTCCCTGTAATGAGTACAGCTGATTATGAGAGTATGTTGCCTTTAACAAGATCTAGTAACTGCTAAGGGTGCCTTGGCTGCTGGAAACAGGCATTAGCTTGAGGGACTTTTACTTTAAACTAATAAGAAGGCTGTTGGAGTATTTAAATAAATATGCACGTGTGATTAGCTTCCCCTCAAACCCCCTCTAAATGTAGTTGGTTTTGCTTGAGATGGGATGGTCACTAGAATAGATAACTTGTTCCAATTAAAGCCAGTTGTGTGTAAAGCACTCTAGCTAGTGGTGACAAACTTCTGGCGTCTTAAGAGAACCGCAACCCACTTTCTCACTATTCTTTGCTGGCTCAGCTAGCACAGAACTGGGATTGAGTGCGCGAAAGTATCTTAGATTGTTAGTGAGCTAAACCTTTCCTCGTTAGAAGACTGGGATTGAGGGGTAGTGGACACTGACAACAAAAAGCAAGTATACACGATCATTTATTTTCCAGCAGACTGCCCCTTTGGACTCTCTTTTGGCAGGTCACGCAGGTTTGTACACAACCAGGGAATGCTTGTGCCAAATCTGCTTGAGAGCTCTGGACCATGGGACATTTCTATTTCTCACAGTATTAGCAAATTGCTTGCCCTGGAGTTTTTGCATCAAGCTCTTTCATCTTGGGCTAATGTGAGGCAATACAAGGTCACTGGATGCACTTTTGTCCTCCTCACAAAATCCAGATTCTGAGACTTCAAAAGCAGGTACCTGAGGTGAGCCGTGGTAAGTTCAACAAGGTAGATGACTTCTTGAAGTCTGTGCAGCCAGCCAGTGGGATCTGGTTGACCTTGCTGGGCAATGTTCTGCTCAAGTTATAACATAATTTTAAGTCACAAAATACTTTCACAACCATTTCAAAGTGGCTCTTTTTGCAAAATAAAATGATGAACTTTGCTTAAGGTTTACTTCCAGGCTATGAAGCTCTCAGCACAGTCTTAACGGCTTTGTTCCTACTAGTCTTTTTTTAATAAACCAAAAGAGGTGATTTTTATGAAAAAGGAATGGGAAGATAACTCAGTCCATAAAGTGCTGCTGTGCAAGCATGGGGACCTGAGTTTGACCCACAGGACACACATAAAAAGCCAGGCATGGTAGTATGTACCTGTAATCCAGGTGCTGGGGATGTGGAGACGAGCAGTTTTAGCCAGACAGTCAGGCTTACTTGGTGAGTTCCAGGACCACAAAGGTCAACAGCACCTGAGGAACAACATCCAAGGTTGTCCTCATATCTTCATATGCACACATACACACATGTGTGATACACATATCACACACACAATAGACTTTATTTGTTTCTTTTTTGTTGTTGTTGAGACAGGGTCTCATGGAGTCAAGGCCTTACATTTATACTATGTGAATGAGTACAACCTTAAACGCCTGACCCCCTGGCCTCTTTCTCCTAAGTTGCTAGGATCACCAATATACACTACCGCAACCAGCTCAACAATAGATCTTTGTGAAGACTGAACTCACACACAGATGCTCTTCCATGAAGGTGGTAGAAGCTGCTGGAGGGCTCAGTGGACTATAATTAGAAAAGTATGTCTCACTTGCATTAGAATTGGGACGGGTGGGAGGTGAGCAGGGGAATAAGGTGTTTATTTCCAGCTTTTACCATTCCCAAGGTATAGATCTCTTAAAACACAGAGCTGGAACCAGTTATGTTGCCTTTATTCTGAATGAATGCCACACACACACACACACACACACACACACACACACACACTGGAGAGCTCGCAGAACGTTCTGTAATAGGTAATACTTAATCCATGTGATAAGAAGGTTTCAGGAACCATCATCATTCTGCTTCTCAGTGTTTCTCCGTACCTCGTTGACTCTCAGTCTTACAGGATCTGATTTCAGAACCTGTCTTATCTCATCTTCCCTGGTCTTTTAACTTTCCCTTTTTTCTGGCTAATGGACTGATGGTAGAGTGCTTGATGGTTCACCAGGAGGCACCCTGTCATTCCAGTGTGGGTTTCTATAATTCATACCAAATACTATTTTCACTACTGAATTATTTAAGTCCTAAGAGCGCAGACAAACACGTTACCGAAAAGGGGCTATACGCAAACTAAACCGTGGACAGAGCTCAGTTTATTTCCTTTTTGTAGATTAAAAGCAAAGTAGAATGTCAAGGCCAGGGAGGGCAGAACTGCCAGCCCATCTGCTTCCTTTAAACACATCTCCAGGCTCAGGAGAACATGGAGGCATGACAATGAACTGCTAGGCTTGGCTTCTTAAAAGTTTAGCTTCTGGGAAAAACGAGGGCAGCAATGACCTTTATGCTGACAAAGAATCAAAAACTTGCAAACAGATTCTAGCCTCCAAAATCTACTTGGGTGGTAATTGCTAAAGTACTTGCTTCCTTAAATCAGTTGCTGTTGACAGCAAAGAAAACCAGGCTTCAGCCTGGTCTTGTCTATTGAGGAACTCAGAAGGAGCGAGAACCTCACGCTGACCTCAGCTTACATGTCTTTACTCAAGAAAGGTGACTTACCGGGCATGAAGAGATGGCTTAGCAGTTAAGTGCTTGTCTGTGAAGCCTAAGGACCCTAGTTCAAGGCTCAATTCCCCAGGACCCACATAAGCCAGATGTACAAAGTGGCACATGCATCTGGAGTTCTTTTGCAGGGGTTGGAGGCCCTGGCATGCCCATTCTCTATCCATCTGCCTCTTTCTCTCTCTGTCTGTCTGTTTCTCTCTAATAAATAAATTTTTAAAAAATTAAAAATTAAAAAAAAAAAAAAAGGTAACTTACTCATCCAGTCTGATCACGTTCAGTAGCTTCTGTTCTGGTCACTCTAACTTACTGTAATCATTTTCTAGTGTTGCTTTAAGAAAGCCACACAAACTGAAGATCTTAGAGGTTTTTATTGTCTCACAGTTCTCACGGGACAGAGGAAGCCTTAAATCAAGGCATCCGCCAGTCTCTGTTCTTGTGCAAATTCTTGGGAAGGCTCCCTTTTCACCCTTACCTAGTTTCTGATGGCTGATGGCACTCCTTGGCATTCCTTGGTTGGTAGCTGCAAATGCTTCAACCCCTATCTCCATCCCCCCACTGTGTGGGTTACCTCAGTGTCCACGCTGACATACAATAAAGTTCATAATTAACTTAAAAACCCAGTAGGGGATACGAGATGAGTTGTAGCTTGAACAGTGTATCATCAAAATGCATGTTCATCCAAGACCTCAGCAAATGCCTTCATTTGGAACTAGTCTTCGTGGATGTCATTATTAAAGATGAGGTCACCTCAGCTAAGGCAGGTCTTGGCTCCACTGAAGGACAGTGAATGAGGGCATGTCAGCGCGGACACTTAATGGGGGCACCCAACTGTAAAGGGGCCTGAAATAGATAAAATCCAACCAGGGGGCCCAGGAAAGAGAGGTGCTTTGTGAGGGGAGCATCTGGCTAATTTCTACCAGAAAATTCCCTGTTCAGAGACCTTGACTTTCCACATCAACAAGACTGAGGAGGAATGGCAGACTGGGCCCTGAGTTAGGTTTCCTGGTGAGCTCCAAGTGCAGGTTTAGTGTGCAGCCGAAGACACTCTCTCATCCATGTGCAACACATTGTTCCCAAATGACCCAGGTTGTTCTCACCTCCATGAACATTACTGGGAATAATTCCAGTCATCTCTCCAGAAAGTGTGTTAGTTCCAGAGAATACAGTCCGTGGTGGTGATGAAGCGTGGTGGCATGAGGAGGGGCTGATTACTCACATTGCAGCTGAAGCCGGGAAGCAGAGAGAGAGATGAGTGCTTTTGTATATCTAGCTTTATCCTTTTTATTCAGGGCAGGACCGGCCCCTGGAATGATGTCATCATAGTTAAGGTGGGTCTCCCCACCTCATTTGACCTAATCTGACCTTACAGACATGCCCAGCGATTTGTCTCCATGGTGATTCTAAATCCAATAAAGTTGACAATCCAAATTAACCATCACCTAACCTAGAGAAATATATGTCTTCAGGTAACTGTTCTGGCAATGTTTCTAAAGAAGAATGATACCAACATACTGCTGAATTTGCCGCTCTTCTCCTTTCTCTCTCTCTTTGTTTTTTTTTTTTTTTTTTTTGTTTTGTTTTTTTTTTTTTAGAGAGAGACACAGAGAGAGACAGACAGAGAGAGAGGGAGAGGAAGACAGAGATGGGTGGCCTCTCAGCTGTTGTGAACGAAATCCAGATGTGTGTGCCCCCTTGTGGGCAAGTGCGGCATTGTGCCCTTGCATCACTTTGCATCTGGCTAAACGTGGGACCTGGAGATTGGAACTGCTGGAGATTGGAACCAATGTTCCTAGGCTTAGGAGGCAGGCGCCTTAACCGCTAAGCCATCTCTCCAGCCCTCCTTTCTCTTTTTATGTGTGTGTGTGTGTGTGTGTGTGTGTATTTAGAGAAAGAGAGATGTATAGACACATAAACACACATACATGCACACAATTTTTATATATATTCCTAAATAACTTGTGAACATATATATTTGAATTATTAAAACCTGTCTTTGGGGCTGGAGAGATGGCTTAGTGGTTAAGTGCTTGCTTATGAAGCCTAAGGAACCTAGTTCGAGACTAGATTCTCTAGTACCCATGTAAGTCAGATGCACAAGGCAGTGCATGCATCTGGAGTTTGTTTGCAGTGGCTGGAGGCCCTGGTGTGCCCATTTTTTTCTCTCTCTCTCTCTCTCTGTCTCTCTTTATGCCTCTTTCTCTCTCTGTCTCTCTCAAATAAATAAAAATAAATGACATAATTTGAAAAAACCCTGTCTTTGGTAAACCACTGCCTTTTGATACTGTATTTAGGGAGAGCTGATGCAGAGGACTGACAAACACAGCCTATTTACATTGCCTTTGAGAAGAAGTAATAAAACCCAACCAAGATTACTGAAAAATATGCAATTAATATGTTTATTAATTACTTATTAACAGATGATCTTGTACAGTACCTATCATGTGGCAAATACCAAGAACTCGAAACTTTACTTAATATTCATAATGACCTTGTGGGGTAATGTTCTTATTACTCCATATTGCAGATAAGAAATTGAGATTGTGCATGGTTCACATACCTATTCATGTAAAGGCAGGATTTGAACCCAGAAAGCAGCTCTTCAATCAGTGTATTCTGTTCAAGAGCATATGGAGCCTTTCAGGACAGGTTGATGTTTATCCTGAGACAAAACAAGATGTTTGTCTCAGGGGCACAAACGTTTTTATATTTCATCTTCTGTCTTGGCTTTGGCTCATGGCATCAAAACAAAATGGCTGCCAACAGGGATAGGTCCATCCACTTTTTAAAGTATGTCAAATGTGGGAAGAGACTAGTTTCTTTTTTTTTTAATTTTTTTATGTTTATTTTTATTTTGGAGAGAGACACAGAGAGAGACAGAGAGGGAGAGGGAGACAGATAGAGAATGGGTGCCAGCAGCCTTTCAGCCACTACGAATGAAATCCAGATGTGTGTGCCCCCTTGTGGTCAAGTGCGGCATTGTGCCCTTGTGTCACTTTGCATGTGGCTAAACGTGGGACCTGGAGATTGGAACTGGTGTTCTTAGGCTTAGGAGGCAGGTGCCTTAACCGCTAAGCCATCTCTCCAGCCCTTTTTTTTCTCATTTCTGAGTTTACCTAACATTATTTTCTTTGGAACAAACTTTCCCAACCTGCCTTCAATCCATGAGCCAATCACTGGCAAGTTAAATATGACCTTAGCTTTATATTGGTTGTGTGGTGTGAAGAAGCAGATAATATGGACAGTTATAAGGTCCAGTATGGATGCATCATTTACAGGTACAAACATGCTTTTGATGCATTGGCTGGTACGAGCGATGCTTGGCAGTCTATGACATTTGCTTATAATGCACTGCTTTTTAAAAAGATGTTGGTGTACTTTTACCTGCACATTGTTTCATTTCCTGGTCACTATGTAGGACCCAATGTTATGTTTCCTATCAAGTCAAGAATAGAGGTTCAGAGAGATGTGTGTGTTTTTTCAAATCCATATAGCTAGATAATGTCAAAGAATCAAACCCATGTCTCTTAATTTGTGCTGTACCCATCTATCAACTAACTGCACCATATTAAGTAGGTAGAAAGTTACACACTAGAAAAAAAATGCTTTGACACAGCAGATATCTGGGTCATTTTCGACTAGTTTTTATTTATCCTTAAATTTCTTTAGCCAGGATTAAGTGTTTTCTATTTGTCTCAATCCTCCTAGGCAATTTCTAACTAGATTTTTGTCTCTTTAGATTCAACTGGAATGTTCTACTTTTTTTTTGATATCCCTAAGGAATCGGGCTATTAAAAATTCCTAATGCTGGAAGCGTTTTATGCATGAAGAAAAAGTTGAGGAAGAACACTATAGCAGCCAAATCTCCAGGACGTGATACACGTCCCCTGCAAGGATTTAAAACTTTTGGAACTTCTTTGTTTCATTAAAAGTATAAGAACAAGCATTAATTAACAGGAAAATTATAAAATAATGCATAAAACATATCCTGCTGGTTCCTAGAATCTGACACTCTTAATTTTTCTTTCCTTTGCTGTGCATGTTCTATAAATAATATTAAAAAGTTAACCAGCATGCCACAGAATTAATTCATTGGGGGAAACTAGCGATAATTGTAGCTGTGGTAAAAGTATAATGTTTAAATCAGAATGTTGGGAGATGCTGGCTTTGATGACGTACGGAAGTAGTATTGGCCTGCTGCGGCAGTGAGAGTCAGAATATTGTTGGCCCTATTGTGACCTGTGTTACTTTCTAAATTTTATGGAAAAGATAGAAACTTGGAGTTAGAAATATTTGACAGTGCTTGGTTCATTGCAGGTACTGTCCACATTTATTCCATAAATGCCGAGTGATGAGAAAAGTAGAATTCAGAGAGGGACAACATGAACTCAAGGTTCACATAGTCTATTATGGCAGAGCAAAGACCAATATGCAATACTCTTGGATCCAAGTTCAGTATTCATTTTGCCAAGTTAAGTCTTGGGGAAAGCCCTTCAGCCAGCAACTCAAAGCAAGTCGTTTAACTAAAATGGAAGCCATAGACATGCAGAGCTATAGGCAGGGAGCTCTTTGCTTGGGTGGGTCTTTTGATTTAGGGTTCTTTTTGAGCTGCATGAGAATCATATTATTAACTTGGTTCAGGATCAGTGGAGAACAGCAAAGTTAGGGTTTCCAGAAGGCACTGGGTGCAAATTGTTGATGAATTTTTTCAATTGAAGAGTTCTAGATAGTTCTGTCTATTCACTCACCATGGAAAACAACTTTCTTGGAATGGGACTATTGTATGAATAACACAAAGGGTGAAGTAAAGCAGTGTCAATGCAGACAGAAGAAGCTGAATGGAGTAAGTGACTTCTGTTCTCAGAAGAGAAAAGGAAGTGATGCTAAGATCAGGTAGTGAACAGCTCTCAGAGAAGTTTAAAGGGATGAGCAGAGCAGATACCCCAGTGAGGGGAGAACACTCTGAAAATCTCCAGAGGAAAACGTCCCATGGTAAGCACTCTCAAAGCAGTGTTGAAACCTTGTATGGATATCATAAGAATTATTTTGACTCGGAAGTTTGAGGTAAAAAAGATGTCCTTTTGTTTTAAGTAAATAAGCAACAATTTTGGAAGCTGAAAAAAATGAGGTATTTAGGGACAGAGAGATTGCTTAGCAATTAAGGTGCTTGCCTGTGAAGCCCAAGAACTCATGTTCGGCTCTCCAGATCCCACATAAGCCAGACACACACTGACGCAGTCACACATGTCGCACATGTGCACAGGAGGGTGCACAGATCTGGAATTTGATTGCAGTGGCTGTAGGCCCTGGTATGCCAACTATTTCTCTCTCGCTCTGTCTCACATTAAAAACTGAGGTATTTAAAAGGCAAGGCCTTGTGCTGAACAATCACTGAGTAGCAAACAGGGAAAACAAATACAAACAGCAGCCTCAACAAACACCTCTCCTCATCATGCCATAAGACCCACTAAGCATCCTTAGTTTCAAAGAGCACACTTCATTTGTAACTTTTGGAAAAATGGAGTTAATTAAATGCATTGAATTGTCTTCCAATGACTGGTATGAAAGATACAGCTGTCCTTATAAATATGCTACTTAGTGGCTTATATGTTGCACATAATCTTATTCTGTGAAAAAAAAGTTAGGAGAAGAAATGGGGGTAGATTTAGTTTATTCAAGAGGCCTGGATTGGTTGGCCCCTTTTTATTGCATCTCTTCAACTCCATTGGTCTTTGTTCACTGGAAATCAGCAGATGGAGTCATAGTGCAATCTACCTGCAAAGGTTTGGAAAGAGTCATAGGTAACTGTAAATATTTTCCAAGTGTGGATTTTCTTTTCTCTTCCTAATGTTTATATCCTTTCCTTTTCAAATATAAAACCAGTTTTCTGAGCTCCTATCACCAACTTTTCTTCATTTCTTTGCCATTCACCTTCTTTGCTCAGGATTCTACTATAAAAATCTTTTGTGAAATGGGCATGTTCTCGCTTTAATACCCCAGAACATTGGAGGGCTTTGGTTTAGTTTTTTAAGTGCTCTCCAAAGGCTGTTAGTGTTCAAGGTTTGGTTCTCTGACTCTGGAGCTCCTGGAAAGTGATGAACCCTCTGGGTGCTGGAGCCGAAGGGAAGGCAGTTAGGTCACTGAAGGTATACTGTGGAAGGGTATGTTGAGGGCTGGGCCTTTCTTCTTTCTCTGCTTTTGCTTTCTGCCCACCTTGAGGTAAGCAGCTTGCACCACTGCACACTCCCTGACTCCTTGCCCAAAGCAACGGGGCCAACCAACCGCAGGCTGAAACCTCTAAAGTGAAATTTATTATAAATCTTCCATCTTTGTAAGTTGATTATCTCAGGTGTTCTGTTAGTGTGTTGGGGAAACTTGCTCACACACTGGTTCTGTGTGTCTGGAAGTGCTGCACTTACCCATGAGAAACTGGATCCATTTTCCCCTATTACTCTATTATTATGTCATTAGCCTACTTCCATCACAATTTTCTGCCTTAAAATGGGTTTTGGATGCCTGGGGAATGTTTAAACGTGTGGCCATGAATTTGTGCAACCAGCCCAGTTGGTCTGTGTTAAAAAAAAAAAAAAATCCATCTGACTATTTGGTATTAAGAGCCAAACGAAGTGTTAAGATGCTTAAGCAGAAAGACCTTTTAAAATGACTTCCTCCAGTGTCTTCAGGGCTTCTATGAATGTGATGAGGGGCCCTTTGCAAAGAAAGGAAAAGCAATTTTTTTCCATAAAACAGATTGGTGGCCTCTAACCTTCTCTAATACAAATATTAATGTTGTCAAAACAATCAAATGATGAAGCACCTTTTACTAGTCTCTTTGCTACTCAGATTTTTTTTTTTTTTTGCCATTAGTACGTGTGGTTCTATTTATGATTCATAGCACCCAAAACAACAGCTTGAGTACAGACTGTGTCTTTCTTCTGAAAATATCAAACCACTTCGGAGTCTTTCATCTCAGCTGGCAGAGCTTGGCCCATAGCAGCCTCATGATAGCAGATCTTAAGAATTATTAATCAAAGCTTTTAATACATGCTAGTGTTTCCATTTTATTACAAACATATTTACCTATTTTGTTCCTTTCTGATATAAAACTTAATGAGTTCAAAGAACTCATTAGGACAACATATAAAACAATATTGGAACAATATTTGAGAGTAGCTGCCCAAGGCCTGACACAAATATCAGAAGGTAACGTTGAGTCTGGTGAACGTCTGCCTCAGCCTCACAAACCTATTCTTGAGAGAATATTTATGCAATTTGGAACTTTTAATACTGAGATACCATGTTTAATACATTATACTGTAGAAATTCAAAGATTAATGGTATTAAGTCTTAAATATATAACTCTACATCAAGGGGGCCCTAAAGGAGTCATATAGTTTGTGTGTGTGTGATGCATATGTGGTATGCACATATGCACATGTTCCTATGTGTGGGCCCACACACATGTGCATGTGGAGGCAAGAAATCTATATCTGGTGTCTTTCTTAATTGCTCTCCACCTTATATTTTGAGACATGGCCTGACATTGAATCTGAAGCTCACTGGTTTAACTAGATAAAGTGCCTAGAAAGCCCCAGGGAACCTTTTGTTTCTATCTCCCCAGTGCTGGGATTATAGATGTGTGCCACTATGCCTGGAGTTTTACATGGGTGCTGGGGATCAGAACTCAGGTCTTTATGCTTGCACAAGTACTTTACCAACTCCATCCCCAGGAATTTACACAGAACGAACCAACCTAACCCAATCTGCCATGCTTCAAAACATGAATAAAGTATAAGTAACAGAGAGACGCTACACTAATGGCACGATTCAAGCATGTCGTAAGGACATCAAGGCTCTGAATAGGCGATGTCCCTGCAGTAGCACTGCTCATTCCCATGAGGGCTCAGTCTGGAATGGTGACCAACATGAAGAAGCAAAAGGTCGCTCTTAACAACAGGCGCGAACTCACCACACCTCCACGTGCAACCACCACAAGATGCACCACAGGATGGGTCCACACTCCCCTTACCCAGTGCCATCCATCCATCCTCAAACCCTGGTTGGTGCAGGTGGGAAACATGGTTGCCACGTTGCAAGTGCTTACTCCTGTTCTGGCTATGCATGTCATCGTGTGGAAGGTCATGGAGGCCCAGCTCCGAGAAGCGTTCCAGCAATCCTAAGATTACTCACCACTGTAAATAAAATTACTTATCCATTTAAGAGAAAAATGTTAATTGGTAGATTCCCAGAGAATTTTTTTAAAAAAACATACATTGAGTACAATGTAATCAGCTTCCATATCCACATAGCTCATCAAATTTTGCACTCACTTTATTGATATCTTTTTGTAAAGCAATCTAGTTACCCATGGTTTTTTATGTGAGCATTGAGAACTTGAGCCTTCCTTGGTTGGAGGGATTATTATATGGAGCTACCCTTGAGCTCTTGGAAAAGGTCACTAAACGTTACTTATGAATAGGTAGGTGCCTTCTTGCTGTTTTGATTTTTTTCTGCTTTTTTGTTTTGTTTTGTTTGGTTTTGTTTTCAAGGTAATGTCTCACTCTAGCCCAGACTGACCTGGAACTCAGAGAGTCTGATATGGAGAGAGAGAAAAAAGAGAGAGAGAGAGAGAGAGAGAGAGAATGGGAATAGCAGGGCTTCCACAAACTGCAAACTCCAGATGCATGCTCCACCTTGTGCATCTGGCTTATGTGGGCAATGGGGAATTGAACCTGGTTCTTTAGGCTTCACAGGCAAGTTCCTTAACTACTAAGCCATCACTCCATGCCCCTGTTTTGATTTTTAAAGGTGGAATAAGCCATGGGCCATCACATTAATCGCAGTCGTTTTGTGAAAACACTAAAGTAAATATATCAGAGAGTCTCCAGTTTCCCTTGCTTTTGACCCCTGCCTTTTTCTAATTTTCTTTCCATTTTCTTTTTTTTTTTTCATTGTTCTACTTTGAGATAGGATCTCACTCTAGCTCAGGCTGACCTGGAACACTCTCTGTAGACCCAGGCTGGCCTTAAATTAACAACAATCCTCCCAGCCTCTCACGTGATGGGATTAAAGGCAAGGCTTTCAACCTTCTTATTGTTGTTACCTTCCCTGCCTTGAAACTTAATTAATTGAAAAATGTAAGACTCACTGAAACAGTTCTTGAAAATAATGACCTGAAAGCTATCAAAACAGCATTGCACCCATGATTATTGTAATATTTTCTCTTAGAAATGTTCCCTCAGCCCCAGGGCTAGATGGATGTCTTTCTTATAGTCTCCCAGCCTATTCAGAAATTCACTTGTCATGGCACTTAGTATATAGCATAGCCATGGCTGCTTTGTTTCTTTCATGAGAACATAAGCTCTTTGAAAGCAAGGATTTACCTTGTATTAGATATGTAGGAAATGCTTACATATTTCCTAAATGACGACTGAATGTACAAAGTCCTGTTTTTGAAGTCTAGGCTATCCTTTTACCCTGGCCAGAGCACAGCATCTAATGGTATCAAAATGACCACACAGAAATGGCTGGGATATCTGAAGGCTGGGTTATCTGAAAGGCTGATGTTTAGCACCAATATTCAAGGAAAATTCAGTTGTCACCATGGATTAGATGCTATTAAACAAGTTCGTCACAATTGATCTATCTTAGCAAATTGTTACAGAATATTAAAGTAGGCAGGAAGATTCTCCTTTTAAGGTTCTGTCTACACCCCTGCCCCACCCTCTTCCTTATGAGTTGCACTGTAGGCTTTCATATCACGGGCATTTTAAGTTTTTGCACAGACCTGGTGGAACTGACTTGCTAAGCAATGACTCCTCTGCGTGGTTGAATAGTGATGTCTTCTATCTTGGCTGTTTCTTTGAAGACCCAAATCTCCACAATGGGACTCAGAATCCTCGCAGATGAGATATTGGTGGATTCATTTTATTAGCCTTGGTTTAGAATACACTTCTTTCCTTTTTTCTTTATTATATCTTGGGCTTTTGGCTTATTGAAGTGTATGTGATCATGCTAGAACAAGGCAGATGCCAAGTGAGAGAAACAGATAATTAAAAGGCCTAGTCATTGCAAGAAGTCTTGGTAGAAATGAGAACAGATGCTGCTGGAGGTCATAAAAGAAGCAGGGCTAAAACAATCACTTTGAGCCTTCCATTTTTTCCTTTCACCATTTTTTCTTCTTCCTATTTCTCAACCTAACAGTAAAAAGATACCTGAAGACTATTGTTAACGAATTTACCATTCTCTAAATCAGTGTTCTCCAAGTGTAGCCCATGACAGTGTAGTTGACACCTTGTAATATGATATAGCAGGTGCTGGCAGTGACTACTGCTCTTATCTTGGCAATCGTCATTCAAGAAACTCTGATGGCTTCTCCCTGGAAATCTCTAATGAGTTTAGACCATGTGTAGGTCAAAATGGAAACACTGCAGGTGTTACTAAGACTTTAGCAACTATTTTACCTGTTGATATAAAAGAGGTATATGTCACACTGTCACTAGGAGGTCTCCCAAGGATCCCACAGAAATAACCTGATATTTAACACACCTTGTACTGGTTTTCATTGTTATTCTTAAAAAAAAAAAAAAAAACTGTATACTTAGTGAGGTAACCCAGGCTCAGAAAGCCAAACATCACATGTTCTCTCTCATATGTGGATCCCAGCTACAAATGATTGGACATCTGAGTGAGTAAAAATAAAACTCAGTAGCAGAAGCCAGTAAGCTAGAAAGGGGATATAAAGGGAATAGAAAGGGAGGGGGGACTTAATAGGATGGTATTTTATATATGTAAGTAGAAGAACAGATTAATGGGGGTGAAAAGGCCTAAGTGAGGTCAAGGGAAGAGATGGAGTAAAGGAAAGGTGGAGGGAGGGCTAATCAAAATCTAAGAGGATATAAATAAGTCATATGGAAACCTACTTTTCTGGGCAATGGAACACTCAGAAGCCATAGATTGTTACTAGAAAATTTTCAGTGCCAGGGTTGGGATACCTTCCAGTGAGTTATTGGCCAGGGAGGTCACAGATACCCCCAAAACATTATAGGCCATTGCCGAGGCCCTTAGTTTCCCACCAGGAATAGATGGTAAGACCCTATTGCTGAAGACTCCACATACTTGGGTGGCAA
Source organism: Orientallactaga sibirica (assembly GCA_036365145.1). Classification (NCBI taxonomy): domain Eukaryota; kingdom Metazoa; phylum Chordata; class Mammalia; order Rodentia; family Dipodidae; genus Orientallactaga; species Orientallactaga sibirica. Next base: position 104,049,107 of record JAEOAD010000001.1, on the reverse strand, counting down.
GTTCACTGAGAAATCCTGCTGGAGCTGAGCTGAAAGCCTCCTCCATGAGGACCAGCTGACAGAGAGTTGGAAAAGCTACACTGCATGCAGTTCAATGGGAGAGAGAAAACACCAGTGAAGGTACTCAACAGTGAACACTGAAAGCTTTAAATTTGGCCAGCCAGGCCAAATGAGCCAACGGGTGCAATGGTGGCATGTCTGTTATGGGGGAAACCAACTGCTCTCTAATTGTACTGGAGGCCCGCTCCATGGGAGGGAACACATCCCTGATACTGAAAACGTACGACAGGAGTAGTCATGAGCCCTAAGGGTGTAATGTCTGCTGGTGACTCCCTAAATGTATATACTATGCTCACCAAACTGCCCAGTAAGCACTTCTCTTAATATCCACAGCCATATATTAATGCTACTCTCACTTTTGGTTAGAGAACCTTCTCTTTTCAGATGGTGGCAACCTTGGGATGACTCAGAAGGTACCATGGTGCTGAGAAGAAGTGACAGAGGAGTGCTCAGCACTGAAACATCTCAAACCTACCTTTCAAGGCTCAGGGTCCATTGTAGAAGAGGGGGTAGAAAGAATGTAAGAGCCAAAGGAAGAGTAGGATTTCTTACAATGTGCTCCTCCAGACACAAAATGGCCTGGATATCCATGACCTCACAGTGCCTGACACTACCTACATAAGACCATCATAATAGGAGGAAAAGATCATCAAACTGAAAAGAGAGACTGATTGAGAGGGGGAGGGGATATGACAGAGAGTGAAGTTTCAAAGGGAAGAGTGGGGGGAGGGAGGGAAATAACATGGGATATTGTCTACAATTAAAGAAGTTGTCAATAAAAAATAATAATACTAAAAAAAACTGTACTCACATCATAATCTAAAGTCCACTTCTCAGGAAATCAATGCTAAAGACATACTTCAAATAGCTTTTTTAGTCAAGATATTTGGGAAGAATTAGGTTAAAGTTACAAAGGTATCTCCTTCTTAGAGGGCATATATTCTTCCCACTCCAAAAATCATGAGATTAAATTCTGAGGAATAAACTAAGAATCCTACTTTCCTTTTTCTTTTTTTCCCATGTGTTCTTTAATTAATTATGGGCATATGTAGTATGGATACATCATGGGTTGGTACCATCCTTTCCTTCATACCTGCCTCCTTCCACTGAGGGCCCTCCTAGTGGGAATACACGTACACCCCATGGGGTTGTGGTTTATATGTTGTGGGAGCAGCAGTCAGTTGTTGGAGGATGGCAATGTCTCTGGGCATGATGGCCCAACCTGTGGCTCTTACAATCTTTCTGCCCTTTCTTCTGCAATGATGAGTGTGTTTTAAGACTGCTTTAGTGATGAGCTTTAAGGAGCCTATGGATCTTTGCTTTGGTATGTGTTGAGTATCCTCAGCCTCTGTCTCCTTCACCTTGTCACTGATGGTCAGGTTCCCCAAGGAAGCTGCATTCTTGCTCATCTCCCCAGTTCCTCTGTGGTTTCAGCTGGGGCTTGGTTGAAGTGCGAAGGGTAGTTTATCTCCTAGGGGTAACAGATTCTCCAATGGAGACTGAAGTTAGCACAGGTTAAATGCGATAAGCCTTATTAATTTATGGAGAATTTAATGGATGTGCCCCTCTTTTAGCTAAAGACTAGTGGGAGCTTGATATTGGACAGCATAATCTTTGTCTCCATAGGATTTTAACATGGTTCCCACTTCTGCATATGGGTTCCTTTCCACAGAGTGGATCTATTGGTTAATCAGAAAGCTTTTGGTTACTCACTAAGGCTATGTGTCACTATTGCACTCGTGTGTACACTTATCAAGGTATTTACTTCTGAGTAGCTTAAACTCCTGTTTGCTCAGATCATTGGCCACTTTCCCCCAGTTGCTCATATAATGCTTTCTAGCACTAGATGGGTTAACCGTCTGGGAACTGGCTCCCTTCCAGATTCTACCGAGGTCACTCTGTGTTCTGTGCCAGCAGAGTATGGTGTTTTCATCAATAGGGTCTTACCTTTTACCTCAAGTGTGTAATCAAGTGCTTTGGCAGAAGCCTGTCTTGTTTTGGGGACCTCATAGGTCTTTTTGATCAACAGTTCATGGTGGGTAGCAACTGCATTCTTGTATTGGTAGTTACAAGTCAGAGCCAAAATTTTTTTTTCAGGTTAGGCTTCATCTCACCCTCTCCAGGGCCCTTCTTTTCAGGTGTTTCTTCCATGCTCCTGTTGAAGGTTCAGAGATAAAGGTTTGTATGGCACCAGTTCATTTTGGATTTAGTTTTGTGTTTTTCTCTCACCCTCGCCTTCCCCTCCCCCATCTCTATTGTCTGGACCTGGGGTTGCCCATCAGGTGTGTCAGCAACTTGAGCTGGTCCAGGTTAGGAACCATAGATGAGTGAGACCATGTGGTGATTGTCTTTCTGTGATTGTGTGAATTTGCTGAGTATGATCAGTTCCAAGTCCACCAATTTTTTCTACAAATTTCATTGTGCTGCTGAGTAGAATTCCATTGTGTAAATGGACCACAACTCTATTAACCAGTCATCCAGCGATGGGCATCTGGGTTGATTCCAGTTCTCAGCTATTATGAATTGACTGAGCAGCTATAAACATGGTTGAGCAAATATATCTGTAGTGATGCATAGGGCATTTAGTATAAATGCCCAGTGAGGGAATGACTGGGTCTGTTGGTAGCTCTATGTTAATTATTTTCAGGAATCTCCATATTGATTTCCATAGTGGTTGTACAAGTTTACATTCCCACCAACACTAGATGAGGGTTCCTCTTTCCCCACATCCTCATTAACAGTTGTTGTTAGATTTTTTTTAATGATTGCCATCTCCACTGTAGTTAAGGTATAATCTCATAGTTGTTTTAATTTGTATTTCCTTAATGGTTGGGGATGCTGAAAATTTTCTTTCTTTCTTTTTTTTTTTTTTTTTTTTTTTTTTTTTTTTTTGGTTTTTCAAGGTAGGGTCTCACTGTGGTCCAGGCTGACCTGGAATTAGCTATGTAATCTCAGGGTGGCCTCGAACTCATGGTGATCCTCCTACCTCTGCCTCCCAAGTGCTGGGATTAAAGGCGTGAGCCACCACGCCCAGCTTGAAAATTTTCTTAAATGTGTGTTAGACATTTGTATTTCTTCCTCTAAGAACTCCCTTTTCAGTTCTCTGCCCCATTTTTGGAATGGAAAGTTTCTACTATATGTTCTTTCAGTAGGAGAAGAGTTTCAGGTCTTATATTGAGGTGTTTAATACATTTGGACTTGATTTTTATGTATAGCGAGATATGTGGGTCTAGTTTCATTTTTCTGCACATGGTTATCAAATTTGTCCAGCACCATTTGTTAAAGATGCTATCTTTTCTCCAGTCTATGCTATTGTCACCTTTGTAAAAGATCAAGTAGCTGTGGTTACTTAAAGTCCGGGTCTTCAATTATGTTGCAGTGGTCTATGTTTTTATGCCAGTACTATGCTGTTTTTGTTACTATGGCGTTGTAATCTAACTTTAGATTGGGTATGGAGATACCTCCAGAAGTGTTTCTTTCACTGAGGATATGTTGAATATCAGAGGCCTTCTGCCACTCATATGAATTACTACAGTAGTTTTTCTATCTTTGTGAAGAATGATGCTGGTATTTTTATTGGCATTGAATTAAATCTGTATGTTGCTTTTTGTAGAATTGCCATTTTCACAATATTAATTCTACCTATCCAGGAGCATGGGAGGTCTTCCCATCTTCTGAAGTCCTCCTCAATTTCTTTCTTGAAGGTTTTTATGCTTTCGCATCCTTGGTTAGTGTTATTCCAAGATATTTAATTTTTGTTGCTATTGAAACTGGGACAGCCTCATTAATTTTTTTCTTTGTGTATTTTTCCTTTGCATATAGAGAGACTACTGATGATCTATCAATATGTGAGAGTGGGGAATTGAAGTCACTCACTAAAATTGTGCTTGGTGTTATCTGTGTTCTTAAGCCTAATAGTATTTGTTTGACCCTAGGTGTTGGATTTGCCTGCTATGTGAGTATTCTAGTAGGCTGGGTAGATGAAATACAGGCAAGTTCTAAAATTTAACTGAATTATATACACATTGAATGAAAACCAGCACAGAGTAGTATGCAAGAGTAGGTATTATACCAACAGATCCTCTAACAAAGTCAAAGTCCATAGGGATGTATGTTGCCCACACCCTTAATCCTGTCAACTGGGAAGCTGAGATTTCTGGTCTGTAGAGGGTTCTAAGGTCAACTTGTGACTGAGTGAGACCCTTCCCCAATGAACAACAGAAGAGTAGATAAAGGCACTATAAATCATGAAGCAGCAAATTACAAGGCCAAAATATAGCTTATTTAAGAATGGTAAATCTGACCATCCATGAGATTTAACACATAATCTACCCTGACATGGAAGGTGCAATTAGCACTTCCAATGCAAGCCTATATACCAGGCTTTTTTTGGCAGTTACTGACCTAGTATAAGCCCAGTTACCTTTTGGGATGGCTTTGGTCTCAGCTATGCTGTGTGCCTGCTTGGGTCCCTCTTTACTGCACTGTGGGCTCAGGTAGGTTGTCACTGCTCTGATCGCCTGTTCCAGATGCTGTTAGGTGAGTTCCCTTTCCCAGGTCTCTGGTGCTTGCTGGCACTTGTGCTGGAGGTGGGGGAGGGAGGCTGTGGATGGTGGCTGAAGGTGTCCTGATGGTCCCCATGATCCTTGTCCTCAATAGCCACTCCGCTGATCCCTCCTGTCCTCCCCTTCATGTTTCTTGAGTTTGCAAGGAGGTTGGTGTGAGTGGAGAATCCCCTCACCTGGCTTTTCCTGTGGCTTAGGCTGAGCCTGGCGACCATGGCCATGTGGACCTGGTACTACTGCTGCTGGAGCCACTTCTGCCTGCTTCTGTGGTCTCTAGATGCTCTGGATCTCTCCTACTTCTCTCTGCTATGGTTGATAACTTCTTATACACTTTCATATGTGGGTCTAGTTTCATTTTTCTGCACATGGTTATCAAATTTGTCCAGCACCATTTGTTAAAGATGCTATCTTTTCTCCAGTCTATGCTATTGTCACCTTTGTAAAAGATCAAGTAGCTGTGGTTACTTAAAGTCCGGGTCTTCAATTATGTTCCAGTGGTCTATGTTTTTATGCCAGTACCATGCTGTTTTTGTTACTATGGCATTGTAATCTAACTTTATATTGGGTATGGAGATACCTCCAGAAGTGTTTCTTTCACTGAGGATATGTTGAATATCAGAGGCCTTCTGCCACTCATATGAATTACTACAGTAGTTTTTCTATCTTTGTGAAGAATGATGCTGGTATTTTTATTGGCATTGAATTAAATCTGTATGTTGCTTTTTGTAGAATTGCCATTTTCACAATACTAATTCTATCTATCCAGGAGCATGGGAGGTCTTCCCATCTTCTCAAGTCCTCCTCAATTTCTTTCTTGAAGGTTTTTATGCTTTCGTATCCTTGGTTAGTGTTATTCCAAGATATTTAATTTTTGTTGCTATTGAAACTGGGACAGCCTCATTAATTTTTTTCTTTGTGTATTTTTCCTTTGCATACAGAGAGACTACTGATGATCTATCAATATGTGAGAGTGGGGAATTGAAGTCACTCACTAAAATTGTGCTTGGTGTTATCTGTGTGCTTAAGCCTAATAGTATTTGTTTGACCCTAGGTGTTGGATTTGCCTGCTATGTGAGTATTCTAGTAGGCTGGGTAGATGAAATACAGGCAAATTCTAAAATTTAACTGAATTATATACACATTGAATGAAAACCAGCACAGAGTAGTATGCAAGAGTAGGTATTATACCAACAGATCCTCTAACAAAGTCAAAGTCCATAGGGATGTATGTTGCCCACACCCTTAATCCTGTCACCTGGGAAGCTGAGATTTCTGGTCTGTAGAGGGTTCTAAGGTCAACTTGTGACTGAGTGAGACCTTTCCCCAATGAACAACAGAAGAGTAGACAAAGGCACTATAAATCATGAAGCAGCAAATTACAAGGCCAAAATATAGCTTATTTAAGAATGGTAAATCTGACCATCCATGAGATTTAACACATAATATACCCTGACATGGAAGGTGCAATTAGCACTTCCAATGCAAGCCTATCTACCAGGCTTTTTTTTTTTTTTTTTTTTTGGCAGTTACTGACCTAGTATAACCCCAGTTACCTTTTGGGATGGCTTTGGTCTCAGCTATGCTGTGTGCCTGCTTGGGTCCCTCTTTGCTGCACTGTGGGCTCAGGTAGGTGGTCACTGCTCTGATCACCTGTTCCAGATGCTGTTAGGTGAGTTCCCTTTCCCAGGTCTCTGGTGCTTGCTGGCACTTGTGCTGGAGGTGGGGGAGGGAGGCTGTGGATGGTGGCTGAAGGTGTCCTGATGGTCCCCATGATCCTTGTCCTCAATAGCCACTCCGCTGGTCCCTCCTGTCCTCCCCTTCATGTTTCTTGAGTTTGCAAGGAGGTTGGTGTGAGTGGAGAATCCCCTCACCTGGCTTTTCCTGTGGCTCAGGCTGAGCCTGGCGACCATGTGGACCTGGTACTACTGCTGCTGGAGTCACTTCTGCCTGCTTCTGTGGTCTCTAGATGCTCTGGATCTCTCCTACTTCTCTGCTATGGTTGATAACTTCTTATACACTTTCACTTTTTAGTAGAAGAATGTATTTTGCTGTTTTTTTTCTCCCCAAGGCTGCTTTGGCATGGTTTCTACACCACCACCTTAACCAGAAGTTGGGAATATTTTTTATTACCTTTTCAATCACAACAAATGTGATAGGTTTATTTAGGAGATTAATCTGCTCTGAGTTTAGTTTTGGTAGGTGGTATGTGTCTAGAAATTCATCCATCTTTTCCAGATTATCCAATTTTCAGGAATAGAGGTTTTGGAAGTAAGTCCTGAGGATTCTTCCAATTTCATTTATGTCTGTTGTGACCATTCCTTCTTCATTTGTAATTTTGTTAATTTGAAATATCAACATCTCTCTTTTTTTTTTTTCAAAATTGGCCAGGGGTTTATCAATGTTGTTTATTTTTTCAAAGAACCATATCTTGGTTTCATCAATTTTCTTGTTTTCTTTGTTTCTAATTAATTAATTTCTGATCTTTCTGCTCTGCTCTGATTATTATTATTATTTTGGTTTTCCAAGGTCTCTAGGCCAAGCTGACCTGGAATTCACTATGTAGTCTCAGGGTGGCATTGAACTCATGGTGATCCTCCTACCTCTGCCTCCTGGGTGCTGGGATTAAAGATGTACACCACCACTCCTGACTCTCTCTGATCTTGATTATATCTTTCCATCTAGAGATCTTTGGGTTATATTTTTCTTTTTTTCCAATGCCTTTAGGTGGATGGTTAGGTTATTAATTTAGGATCTCTCTGTCTTTATTATGAAGTTTTTAGTGCTGCTGTTTTCCTCTAAGGACTGCCTTCATTTTATCCGATAAGTTTGGTAAGCTGTGTTCTCATTGTCATTCAATTCTAGAAATTTTAAAATTTCTTTCTTTTTTTGTATTTCTTCCACTACCCACTTATTATTTAAAAGTGAACTGTTCAGTCTCCAGGAGCTGGTGTAATTCCTAAGCATCTCTTATTATTAATTTCTAGCTTTGCATCATTGTGATCTGATATGATGCAGGAAATTATGTCAATTTTCCTGAATTTGTGGAGGCACACTTTTTGGCCTAATATATGATCTGTTTTGTAGAAGGTTTCATAGGCTGCTGAGAATAATGTTATTCTGTAGAATTTGGTGGAAATGTTCTGAAGATGTCAATTGGGTCCAGTTGATCTATGGTGTTGTTGAGTTCTCTTACTTCCCTGTTGATTTTCTGTTTGGATGATCTGTCTGTTGATCACAGTGGAGTATTGAAGTCCCCAAGTATGTTGGTATTGGTGTTTATTTCTGTTTTGTTGTCAAGTAGGTTTTGTTTTATAACCTGTGGTGCATCTGTGTTTGGTGTATATAGATTTATGATTGTGATGTCCTCTTCTTAGGGTATTCACTTGATGAGTAACAAGAGGCCTTTTTTTTGTCCTTGTTGATTACTATCATTTTGAAGTCTATTTTATCAGATATTAATACAGCAACACTTGTTTGTTTCTTATTTCCATTTGCTTGGAACATCATTTTCCATTCTTTCATCCTGAGTAGGTAGGTATCTGTCTTTAGTGGTGAGGTGGGGTTCTTGAAGACAACAAATTGAAGGGTCCATTTTTCTGATCCACCCTGTTAACTTGTCTTTTGATAGGTGAGGTAAGACCATTAATATGTAAGGTTATAACTGTGAGGGTTTATTTAATCCCTACCATGTTGGGAAACTTTATTGGGTTTGGTGTTTTCTTGGACTTTGCACTTTTTTGAACCTGCTCAATTTTGCTTATTGTGGTCTTCTTGTCTGCTCTTGAGATTGGTTGTTTTACTCTTCTGTGTAGAGAATTCCCTGAAGTATTCTCTGTATATTTGGCTTTGTGTTCATACAATCATAGGGCTTGATTTTATCATGAAAAATTTTTCTTTCACCACATAATATGAAGGATACTTTTGCTTGGTACAGTAGTTTATGTTGGAAGTCATAGCTTTTTAGACTTTGAAGTGCTCCATTCTAGGCCTTTCTAGAGTTCAGTGTTTCCACTGAGAAATCTGAGGTAATTCTGATGGGGTTGCCTTTTTATGTAATTTATTTTTTCTCTCTTGCTGCTTTCAGCACTCTCTGTTTGTTTTCTTGTTTAGAGTTTTAAAAATGATGTGCCTTGGAGAGTTTCTTCTTTGGTCCAGTCTTTTTTATTTTTTAATTTTATTTATTTATTTATTTTGGAGTTAGGATCTTGCTCTAGTCCACCCTGACCTGGAATTTACTATGTAGTCTCACGGTGGCCTTGAACTCACAGCAGTTCTCCTTTCTATACCTCTCAAGTGCTGGTATTAAAGGTGAATGCCACCATGCCTGGCTGGAATCCTACTTTTGAGACACCCTCATACCAATAGAACTTACCTATAAAAAACATTTTGACAAAGGTGATTAGCCTAATCAATGAGAAATTTTCCTATTGGAATCATTACTTATGAGAAGTTTATATGGCTCATCATAATTTTCAAATGGCAAGAAACATTGAACCATAGTGAAGTCATAACTATAATTCTAGATTGGATAATCACCCTGGTGAAAAGCCAGTTAAGTCAAATAATAGGCAATCCCAGTTGCTAAGGACTTGGCAAAGACCTGTGGAAATGATGGATTTTAAACTTTATGACTATGATGGGAATACTCATGACCACACTGTGATTTGGAGATGTGCATGTATATCCATATATAATTTATATATATATATATATATATATATATATATATATATATATATATATAATAAATATATACATATATTCACATATATAATAAATATATAGCTGCATATGAAAGGTTTAGTGAAGTACTCAAATTCACTTTTGAAAGCTGACCAGCTCAAAGCTAGATTTCATTTTCTCTTCTTAGTTAAGATCTCTTTTCTCTACCTATGTTGATCCTATGTGAAGCAGGAACAAGAAGATTGGAATGGAGACAGGCTGGAAATCAAAAGGATGATTATCTGGAAACAGAATAAAGCTGAGAGCTTGTGCTATGAGTTTTGACCTTGAAGTATCTTTGGACAGATTTAAAATTCGGTGCTTTCCATCAGGTTCTTCCTTTTCTTCCATTCTCACATTCTCCTGGCCATTGTAGGGAACAAGATTTCTACCTTGACAGTGTCTTAAGCCTTAACTGCTCTTTTCTCATCACATATTTCTGAGAAATCTAATTTGTGGACTGAATATTTGATTCAACTGAAGGTCATGACTTAAGACTGCTTATGGCTGTGGAAAGAAAGGAATGGGAATGATATTTTTTGCTATAACTCAAGTGTTTATACACAGAACTCAGTGTTCAACAGGAAAAAAGGCCTTGTAGCTCCAAATTGGAGAATAAACTCAACTATAGAAGAACTTGTTAAAGAAAATAAATCAGAATATGAAAGACGTGTATTTGAATTTTTCAATTGCTGTGAACTTTTATGCAGGAAATATTATGCTAAGTCACTACAATGGTATGCTATATACCACTGAGTCTTTCTGTACATTTCATGAATTTTAACATGTCCAATGTTCTGGGTGTAATTATCAGAGATTGAGACTATGACAAATGACTTTATAAATTTTTGAGGAAAGAATAATAATCAAAGAATTACTCACATGGAAACCCTAGTCCTTGGAAATATTAAAATTTCCTCTCTTCTCTCTCCTATTCACATGCATGTGGATGTCAGAGGGAGACATAGATATGTCCTCCTCCCTCACTCTTCTGCCCAGTTTCTTTGAGATAGTCACTGAACCTTGAACTCATTCTTTCTTGGGGAGACTGCCTAGTGAGCTCTGACAATCCTCCTATCTCTGCCCCTCTCAACACTGGTGTTACAGGTGTGCATGGTCACACCCAACTCTTGACATGGGTAATGGAATGGGGATCACACTCAGGTCTTCATACTTGCACAGCACTGTTACCCACTGATCCATCTTCTTAGCCCAGTGAAAATGTTCTTATTCAAAGTTCCTCAGAAAAGAGGCTAAACATTATCCCTGATGAATCATATTGACCAAATGCCTAATTTTCCTTTTTTCAATTTTAACTTATTAGTTGAAATAATTATAGATTTTTCACGTAATTGTGTGAATCAATTTTGAGCAATCCCCTGCACTTAGTGATAACATATTATACAACTTTACTTCGACATGACAATCAGGATTATATACATGTATGCATGTGTATACATGTGTGTGTGTGTGTGTGTAATTTCCATCCATAAAGGATCTCTCAATTTTCATTTGTATCATATTTTCACTTTATGCCCCTTACCAGCAATCTCTAATATGTTCTGTATTTCTGTAATTTTGTCATTTCAATACTTGCATAAAAATAATTATACAATATATATATATATAGTATCTTTTTAAATTTTAAATCAGCAAAATATATGTGACTTTGTGTATGGGTAATTCTTTGCTTTCTAGTAATGAATAATATTTCATGGTGTGGATATACCATATGGTATAACTTAATCACTAACCAATTGCAATGCACCTAGGCTATTTTAATTTTTTTTTTGTTACAGGAATAGAGCTTCTACAAGCATTCATGTCAGGGTTTTGGTATGAATGTGTCTTCAATTTAGTGGGATAAAACCCCACTAGCTCAATCACTAGACATTCTGGTACTTGCATGTTCAGTGTTTTAAGAACCTGCCAAACATGCCTGCCAGGAATGTGTGAGACATCCAGTTTGCCTCATGGGTGCGACCTCTTTCCTTTTGTAACCATTATGATGTGTGTGGTGATATCCCAATGTGGTTTCAATTTGCATATTCCTAATGGCAAATGAACATCATCTTGTATTTATTTGCTATTTTTATATCTTATTCAGTGCAGTATTTCTTTATGCCTTTTGTTCTTATTACCCTTGGAGTATTTGCTATTTTATTGAGTCCTGAAGATATTTTATATGTGTCCTGTGTAGGACACGACATTTACAAATATTTCCTCCTGGAGCTCTATAGTTTCTCAACAAGTTTGATCCTAGAACAAAGATTTGTAATTTTGAAAACTTTAGTTTATGGGGTTTTTGTTTCTATTTTAGGTCATAATTTTTTAAATGTCTAGCACTTATGCTAGCCCTAGGTCTTGAATATTTTCCACAGTGTTTTCTAATGTATTTATATTTTCCTGTATCTAATTTCTTCAGTAGCATTTGTTAAAAACGTTGCTTTTTTTTTTCTCTGTCAAGGAAACATTTTGAACTTTTCTCAAAAGTCAATTGGTCATATTTGTGTAGGTCTATTTATTTTTTCCTATTCTTTAAAAAAATATTTTATTTTTATTTATTTGAGAGAGAGAGAAATACAGAAATAGGCAGGTAGATAGAGAGAATGGGCATGCCAGGGCCTCCAGCCACTGAAAACGAACTCAGATGCATGCTCCCCTGTGTGCATTTGGCTTATGTGGGTTCCAGGGAATTGAACCGGGATCCTTTGGCTTTGCAGGCAAGTGCCTTAACCACTAAGCCATCTCTCCAGCCCTTTTTCCTATTCTTTAACATTAAGTTTTATCTTTCTTCTAGTACTACAGTCTTGATTATCATAACTTTATAATAAGATTGAAATTGAGTAGATTCTGTCTCTTTATTATTCATTTAAAATTGTCTTAGCAAATATATCTCCCTTGTCTTTCATATTAATTTTGTAGTAGTCTGTATGTATAAAAATCATGCTGAGATGAAGATTAGAGTTAAATTAAACCTAAGTGTTCATTTGAGTGAATTGACTTTTTTTTTTTTTTTTTTTTTTGTTTTTCAAGGTAGGGTCTCACTCTGGCCCAGGCTGACCTGGAATTAACTATGTAGTCTCAGGGTGGCCTTGAACTCACGGCGATCCGCCTCCCGAGTGCTGGGATTAAAGACGTGCGCTACCACGCCCAGCAAATTGACATTTTTATAGTGTAAAGTTTTTTAACCCATTGCCAATGTTATCAGCATTGTGTAGTCTTTAACATGCAAGCCCTACATATGTCTTGTTAGATTTTCACCTAAGTATCTCATTTTTGAGGAAATCTAAATTATAGTGGTACAGTCTACAGTGTCTTTGTGCTCATTGATAGTATGTATCAATACAGCCGAATTTTGTAGATTGTTCTTGCATTCTGGGACCCTGATCCTCCTGCTCTCAATCTCGGAGGTACTGTCGGGATATTTGAGGTAGAAAATCATGCCACCTCTAAGTAATTTAAGTTTCCTTTTGTCTTTGTGTCTTCAGGTCAGTCTTCTCGTCTTATTACACTTGCTTGAACTTCCAGCACTATATTGAAGAAGAATGGTAAGAAAAGATGATTTTATCTTATTCCCCATCTTAGAAGGGAATCTGTTTTGTCCTTTGTCGCTTGGGGTACTTTTTTAAAATTTTTATTTATTTATTTGCAAGCAGAGAGAGATAGAAACAAGAAAGTCAGAGAGAGAATGGGCACTCCAGAACTTCTAGCCACTACAAATGAACTCCAGACAAATGTGCCCTCTTGTGCATCTGGCTTATGTGGGTCCTGGGGAATTGCAGGCAGACGCCTTAACCACTAAGTCATTTCTCCAGCCCTAGTAATTTTTTTTGTAGATAGATAGTCTTAATCAAGTGGGAACTGGGGGAAGTTTTGCCTCAATTCCATTTTTTTTCTGAGTGTTTTTACATAAAGGGTGAGTGAATTTTGTCTGGTATTTGTCTATAAAAGTTTATATGATTATATGAGTTTTTTTCTACTAATATGGTGGATTGCATTTATTGATTTTATTTTGGATATTTCAACCATGAAGTAAACCCACTTGGTCATAGAGTGGAATTCCTTTTTACTTATTGATGAATTTTATTTGACCATTTTTTGTTATGATATTCATGATAAATATTTGTCTATAGTTTTTACTGATCATATTATTGTATTATATTTGCTCCTTTTTTTTTTTTTTTTTTTTTCGAGGTAGGGTCTCACTCTAGCCCAGGCTGACCTGGAATTCACTCTGTATTCTCAGGGTGGCCTTGAACTCATGGCAATCCTCCTTCCTCTGCCTCCGGAGTGCTGGGATTAAAGGTGTCCGCCACCACACCTGGCTTGCTCATTTTTTGATATATAAATAATATTATCTTTATCAAATTATTTGGGAAGGATTCTATTATCTTCTGTTTGGGGAAAAATTATAAATATTTATTGATGAGTTTTCTTTAAATTTTGAATAGAATTTTCTGGTAAAACCATATGCTTGTAGATTTTTTTGGAGTTTTTTTTTTTTTTTTATTTTTCAGTTTTTCAAGGTAGGGTCTCACTCTAGCCCAGGCTGACCTGGAATTCACTATGTAATCTCAGGGTGGCCTTGAACTCATGGGGATCATCCTACCTCTGCCTCCCGAATGCTGGGATTAAAGGCGTGCACCACCACACCCAGCTTTTTTGGGTTTTTAAGTTATGTATTCTTTAATAGTTATAGGAGTAATTAGATTATTGATTTTGGACTAAGTTATGATAGTTTGGATTTTTAATTAATTCATCCATTTTTGTCCTTATTATAAAATGTATGTGTGTATAATTCTTGGTAGAATTCCCTTATGGCATTTTATATGTTCTTTAAAGCTTTGATGCTTTTCCCAATATCTTCTATATCCATAATTATGGTTACAGACAATCCTAGACATTGCCTGCCTTTTCCCTACGGAAGATTCAGCGGATTCTTCCTAGATTAGAATGGATAACTGAGGTTCAGGGACCATTTAGAATAACAGTTCTCATTCCATTAGGAACTATAATTTTGATTAGTGAACAAAGTCTTTTCTGGAATCACTGATTTGGGAAATAGTGATTCACATATTGCTCAACCAAATGGGGACAAGCCAGACCATCTTGTGGTGACATATCCATAGCTAAGAAGGAATGGACCTCTGAATTAACTGGGATAGCTGGTTGGGAACACCAAGACCACAACAATAAAAACAGTATCCCAGTGATTCCTTCTCTGGGTGGGAATAATTGATTTTAATGTAGATTATCTATTGGATGACTTATCTTAGTACATATTAGAAATATTGGGTGGAACAGCTCATTTTTGTTTATCCCCATCTTGTCAGTAAGTTAGGATGGAATTTGTGGATGTCTGTGAAGGAAGTGAAGATGGCAGGGAAGTGGGGGTGGATCAGGAAAGAGGAACATTCAGAAGCAATCACTATGGAGAAGATCAAGGGAATTAAAAAATGGCAACAGAGGGGGCTGGAGGGATTGCTTAGTGGTTAGTTAAGGTGCTTGCCTGTAAAGCCAAAGGACCATGGGTTGATTCCTAGGACCTACATAGGCCAGATGCACAAGGTGGCACATGTATCGAGTTTGTTTGCAGTGGCTGGAGGCCCTGGCATGCCCCATCTCTCTCTCCCTCTTTCTCAAATAAATAAATATAAATAAAATATTTAAAATGGCAAATGATAATCAAGTAGCCTTAGGAGCTTCAGCACAGGTAACATCACCTTTGATCCTCTGCTAAGAATGAATTTTTTGAAGACAGGATTGCACTTGAATAATACTTAAATAGCTTAGATCGGTTCTTGCTACAATGCTCAAGAAGTATTTTTTATTGAAGGAGAACCAGGAGGCACATTTTTATTTTAATTAATGATCCTAGCTATCTAGTTTCTTAGGGACCTAATCTATTTTTAAGTATCCCAATAAAAGTCTCTGTTAACTGCCTCCAAAACAATCCAAGTTGGACCAGTGTTTCTCAGCAGTGGCTGTGAGGTAGAATCACGTAGAATGATTAATTGTATGTGAAAACTTGGAGTGACTCTGGTACCCATCAACTAATCTAGTTATAGCTATGCTGACATTTTGTAGATATAATTAAAATTTACCAACAGCTGGACTTAAGACAAGCAGATTACCAATTACCACCTTCCATTATGTAAATGGTTCTCATCCAATCAGCTGAGGGTCTTAAGCGCAAGACTTAAAGTTTCTAGTAGTAGAGAGAATTCTGCCTCAAGAGCATAGTATAGAAATCCTACCTTCGTTTCTAGCATCCTGACTCACTCTATAGATGTTGAAATTAAGACCACAGCATCAATTCCTACTATTTTAATCTTGCCACCCCCCCATAATAACATTAGTCAATTTCTTAAAATCAGATCCTCACACACACTGGAACCCCAATATCCTGTATCATTCTTTAGGTACATTAAGTATATCAGTCACAGATCTCTAGAGGTATCAAACAAATAGGTTATCTGCCTCCATCTTGCATAGCAGACCCATAACCCCCATTTGTTTATTTCTCTAGAGAACCTTGACTAATGTGCTTGGGGAATTTACAAAACAATACAAGATACACGCGTTTCACTCAGTGATTCTGTGTTTGTTAATATGTTTTAGAGTATTAGCTTCTCATCATTTAAGACAGAAGCTTATTTTGGCTCGTGGTTTGAGGGCATAGAGCCCATCATGGCCATCAAAGCATGGTAGCAGGAGCTTGCTCACATCAAGAAACAAAGAGAGATGTGGGGGTGGACCTGCCATATAAATTTTAATGTTTACCCTACTCCCTGCCCCAGTGACCCACTTTCACCAGCCAGACTCCATCTCCTTACAGGTTCCTAAAATCAGTCTTATTTATTTGTTACTGAAAAGGACTAACTTAGACTCCAGGAGAGGGCCTGGCATTATCATTTAGAAGTCTTTTCCAGGAGTCTTGGAGCCCCTGAGTGGCTCTTTCCCTCAGGCCCAGCCTCTCCTCAGGTTTCTTCAGTACATTTTAGTCCTACAGCCCACTGGGCCACTCTGAGCTTGAGCTGTGAGCTGTGGCCTGTTGTCTCCTCAGCAGGAAAATAGAGTTCAAAATTACATGGTAGGCTGGGAAGGTAGTGTAGTTAGCAAAGAGCTTCACTTGTAAGCAAAGAACCCGAGTTTAATCTCCAGTAACTAACATAAAAATGCCAAGCATGGTGGCACACATCCATAATCCCAGTGCTGGAAAGGCAGAGACATGAAGATCCCTGGGACTCATTCCAGCCTAATTCCAGCCTGTGAACTCCGGGCCAGTGAGAAACCAACTTTATTTCATACAAAGTGTTCCTGTGGATGACACTCAAGGTTGTCCTCTGACCTCTATATGCAAAGCTATGTGTGTGTGTGCACATCCACCTACACACACATGAACATGTTCATGCCATGCATACATACCTATGCACACATTAAAAACAAAATACATAGTGAGTACAGAACTTTTTGGTGAGCTGAACAAATAAGAGGTGATCTGTGAATATCAACCGGGGCATGAAATCTTCTACCTGAAGATCAGATAGAAAGCAAGCAGACTTTTGGTGTTGTTTTTAAACTCTCATCTTTAATTATGTTTGCCAAATGAAGAGACATAAAAGAAAGTTATTTTTTGCTCATGTGGAATTGCAAACGAGGCTGTTAGCAGGATTTCTTGTATCCTAATATCTGTGAAGGTCTAAGAAAGAAGCGTCAGACACAGAGCTCCTAATGAGCGCCAGGCAGTGTGCAAAGTGTGAAGGATGGTTTACAGGCAAGAGAAAAGCAAGGTCATCCCACCGAGAGTGAAACGGAATCCTAAAGAGAGGGAGGGGCAGATTCCCAGGAACGTTCCTGCTTCCAGCCACAGGGTGCAAAGCAGAGTCAGGACCAATATGGAAAAGATCCCTTTGCTTTCAGAAGTCTAGGGAGGAAGTCTGATGAAGAGGGCTTTTTGTTTTGTGGGTTTTTTTTTTTTTTTTTTGCATGTGTGCAGTATGTGTAGTTCTCTCTCTCTCTCTCTCTCTCTCTCTCTCTCTCGTTATATGCATGTATTAAATTTGTTCATGGACACCTAACAAGTAAGTTGCAGAAGTCAAAAATCAAACCTGGTGCCTTTCTACACTGTAGAGGTTTCCTGTGGCATATGCATCTAACGTTTGAGCCCCAGCCGTTCTCTGCATTTACCACCTACACTTACAACCAGCTGTTTTGCTCCTTCAAGAAAACAATAGTAACAAGGCAAGTCTGTGTCTCATGAAAAGACAGTGTGTCAGAACAGGTGGCTGAGCCCGCTGTTTCCCGTTTCCTCCCTGAGTGTGCACAACGGCTGGAGTGATGCTTACCTTGTCTCTCTTACGTAGGACTGTGGGAGGGCGGCACGACGCTGATAATGAAAGAGCAGTAGGACTTAGAAAGCACTGAGAAAATGGAAAAATATCATCATTGTCACCTTCCTAAGTAAATGTACAGCATCTGTGCTAGCAGGAGCGCTCTGGAGTTGGGCCAGTCTTACTTAGAATCCCAGGTTCTGTCAGTCACTGGTGAGTGAGTGCAGGGTGAGTTACTAACCCTATTTGTGACTACTCAGTTTCCCATCAGCTCCTCACGTTGCAATAAGGATGCTTCCTCCTCATACAGTGGCAGCTTTAAATGAAAGCATGTGGCCCCTTGGCATGGTGGCTCAGCTCATTTGGAACAGCTCATTTGCTATCAGCTACTGTCACTGTTATATGTTGTATTTGACCCCATGTATTAGTCAACTTCTTGTAGCTCTCACAAAATACCTGACAAAAATCAGTTTTGGGGGAGGGAGGGTTGGAGAAATGGCTTAGAGGTTAAGGTGTTTGCCTGAGAAGCCTAAAGCCCATGGTTCGATTCCCCAGGACCCATATAAGCCAGATGTGCAAGGTGGCACATGCAACTGGAGTTCATTTGTAGTGGCTAGAGGCCCTGGCCCACCCATTCTCTCTTGCTCTCTGCCTCTTCCTCTCTCTCTCAAATAAATAAATAAAATATAAAACAAAAAATTTAAAAAGAAATCAGTTTCAGGGAGGAAGGGTTTATTTTAGCTTCCAGTTCCAGGTTACAGTGCATCATGGAGGGGAAGGCTGTGCAGCAGGAATGTGAGGAAACTGGTCATGGTTTGGCACAGTGAGAAGTGCAGCAGAGTGATAAAATGCTGCTGCTCAGGCAGATATTTCCTTTTTTTTTTTTTTTTTTTTTTTTTTTTTTTTTTTTTTTAGGAAAGCCCAACATACTTGCCTTTTTTATTTTATTTATTTTTGTTTGGATTCTTTTTAAATTTTTTTAATTATTAATTTTTTTATTGACACCTTCTATACTTACATACAAAAAAATACCATATTTCCCTCCCCTCCCCCATTCCCCTTTAGAACTCCACTCTCCATCATATCCCTTCCCTCTCTCCATTAGTCTTTCTTTTAATTTGATGTCATCATCTTTTTCTTCTGTTCTGAGGGTCTTGCGAAGGTATTGCTAGGCACTGCA
The DNA here is from genome assembly GCA_036365145.1 of Orientallactaga sibirica. Classification (NCBI taxonomy): domain Eukaryota; kingdom Metazoa; phylum Chordata; class Mammalia; order Rodentia; family Dipodidae; genus Orientallactaga; species Orientallactaga sibirica. Next base: position 104,030,244 of record JAEOAD010000001.1, on the reverse strand, counting down.
AGGTCATGGATATCGAGGCCAATTTCTGTCTGGCAGTTGCATTGTAAGGAGTCATACCCTTCCTTTGGCTCTTCCATTCTATCCACCCCCTCTTCCGCAATGGTCCCTGAGCCTTGGAGGGTGTGACAGAGGTGTTTCAGTGCTGGGCACTCCTCCATCCCTTCTTCTCAGCACTATGTTGACTTTTGAGTGATCCTAGTGGTCATCACCATCTGAAAAGAGAAGCTTCTCTAACCAGAAGTGAGAGTAGCGCTAATATGTGAATATGAACATTAAGTGTAGTGCCCCCAGGGCAGCTTGGTGGGAATAATATATACATTTAGTCAGATAAGAGCAACTTGCCTTTTTTTCTTATGAGAGAGAAGGGGGCAGAGAGAATTGGCATGCCAGGGCCCCCAGCTGCTGCAATCGAACTCCAGACAGACAAGCTACTTTGTGCACATGTGTGACCTTGTGTGCTTGCATCATCTTCTGTGTCTGGCTTATGTGGGACCTGGAGAGTCGAACATGGGTCTTTTGGCTTTTCCAGCAAGCACCTTAACCACTAAGCCATCTCTCTAGCCCCAGATCTCTCTTTTTTATGTTGTCCTGGACCCCAATAGGGGAGGAGAGAACACTGCCAGGGAAAATGTATGTCTTTTTCTAGTTGTGCACTGATGAAGCCCCACGTGAGTACATTGAAACACTGGGCTTTGTGTGGGTGCCACTGCTACTGCTACTGCTCTGTCTGTGTAAAGCCACAATCTACCTGTGGCTTCCCGAGCATCACAGGTTGGGTCAGGCTCTGTGACTGTCTTCTCCACAAACACATGTGGACTTTGCTGCCATCCTCACTCATGGGCAGTCTGTCTCCAAGTGCTTAGGGTATATCCCTAGGGTTTCCCGCTTAGCTGGTTGACCCCAGAGCCCCCTCTGCCCCTTGCTATGTAGGCCAATTATCTAGTAGCATGGATTTTAAAGAATGGCATATGGGCTACCATTGGCAGCAGCAATGGCACCTGGAGACATGTTGGAACTGAACCAGCACCTCTGGAGTAGGATCCATGGGAATCGTAACAAGCCCACCAGAGTTCTGATACATCAGAGAACTGGTGGAATGCCTGAGTCTCTCGGGGTTTCTTTGACCTTCTCTCTCTGCCCTAGATTTCCCAGAGCAGCCCTTCTGTGGTGATCTGCCTAAAGTGTGAGTGATGAAACCACGTTGGAATTTGCATTCACTATTTATTTCATTTCTCTTTCTAGGGAAATACTCTGTAGACCAGGACATTACTGTAATTAATTCATTAGAATAAATTAACAGTACCACTTACATTCTTAGCATGCACCTGGTGCCAATAGTAATTTTAATTTTGCAGTGATATTTCTGCTAGATGTGCCACATAAACAAGGCTTCAACACTTGTATTCGAGTCCCCGACTCTGCTGGCAGAAAAGAAACCAGGTTATTTCCCCATATTGTGTGGAGAACTGCTCTTTCTAAAACCCACTCTCTTCTCTCACCTAATTACAACCTTCCTAGAAGCTATTTAATGATGTTAGATTTATGATATTTTTTCCCATAGAACATTAGTTCTTATTCTTTTCCTGACATTCATGTTAATTTGAGAAGTTTGAAAGTTAGGGATATACGAAATAAGATGTGCTTATAGAAGACTGAATTTTGTGTTCTACCATGGGAAAAGGATGTGGTCGGACAAAATTGCTTCAAAATACTGTTAAGAGGGCTGGAGAGATGGCTTGGCAGTTAGGGTGCTTGCCTGCAAAGCCAAAGGGCCTAGGTTTGATTTCCCACGACCCATGTAAGCCAGATGCACAAGATGGCACATACATCTGGAGTTCATTTGCAGTGGCTAGAGGCCCTGGCATGCCCACACTCTCTCTATTTGCCCCTTTCTCTCTGATAAAAAAAAAAAAAAAACTAAAACTTTTCAAAAGTTAAAAAAATACTGTCCAGAAATACAGGACTTATGAATAATTGAACTTTAGTTATCTTTGAAGAGAAAGGGGCTGAGGTTTCTAGCCTTCCCTTCCAAAGCTGAGCATCTGGCAATGAAGTCCCAGTCTGGAGGAAGGAGGGTGAGGGTATCTGTCAGGCAGTAGGCACAAAATGGTGTAAATTCAACAAGAAAATGTTTGCATGTAAGATGCAAGCCTCAAAGAAATTATATGATATTTAAGATCACTGCCTGAGTCTACAGGAGGTGCCTAGCCTGTGGCTGTAGGGAAAATTTGAGAAAATGGCTTCATGGATTTCTGTTCTATTGTTTATCCATGGAGTGTACTTGAGAAGCCAGACGTCCTTAGTGACCCCCCACTCCCATATTCATTCTCACCAGCTGTGGTGCATTCATGAGCATCTATAGGGTCTGAGCTCTGTGGGCTTTGGGGTGGGTGGAGTGAGACTTATGAGCAGGAGGTCCAGTTTGGCTTGGTGTGACTGAATAGATAAATTCAAATAGGATTCGTTACCGTAGTGTCTTAACCTGTTTCCGAGTGCTATAATAGAAAAGGTGCTGCATATGTTTTTGAAAAGAGGTTTATTTAACTCACAGGTTTGGAGGCGGAAAGCCCAAGATTGGGAAGTTCCATCTGCTCAGCCTCTGGTGACAACCCAGTAGCAGATGACATCAAGATGGCAGGAGCATGTGCAGACTAGATCACATAGAGAGTGGGAGCCAGGGAAATTCTGGGGCCAGGTTGCTCTTTTTATAATAGTTTGCTCCAAAGAGAATCAATGAATGTGTCATGAGGATTGTATTAGTCCTTTCTGAGTACAATGCCCCAAAGATCTATTCACCTTCCTCTGGGCCCCACCCCCAAATGGCTCCTCACCTCAATGTCACCACATTGGGGATTGGACTTCCAGCTCACGGACCATTGGGGAATAAATTCAAATCATACCCTGAATTGGTAGCACTCAATGTGTTTTCTTACCTAGAAATGGAACACTGATATGATCAGGTCTCTGCTCCCTCACTAGTGATGGGAGAATACTGTAAGAGCTCAGGTGTGGGCGTTGGCAAACAGTTTAAAGTTCCATTTGTGTACATGGGACAAAATTTACCAAAATGCCATTTTCCAGCCTTTCCTAGACTTTTTGATGCTGGCTTGAGAGAATCTCTTGGTTATTTAGCTCTTTCCCTCTCCCTCTGTCTTGATGATGGGCTCTGTCTGTTTAGTTAATTCACAGGTAAGAGATGGAATTGGGCAATGCAGATTATCTGACTTTGGAAGCTTCAGGGGTGCAAGGGTAAGTGGTGGCATCAAATGTGAAACTCTGAAGCAGTTGCTGGGGTACAAGGGAGGAGGGTTGGAAAAGCACCTAGACTCTGCAGGTAAATTACAAACTCAATTCCCTTTCATGTTCGTTAAGTAGTAATTGGAAATAATCTTAAAATATTTATGTTTGTTGGATTGTGTTTCTTTAATTGTGACACTTCCTCTACAGGACCACCTGGGGCATCAGCTTTTATATTTGGGGCACTATTTTTTTTTTGAAGAAGCATTCCTAATTAGGCATCTAGAAGAGAGTCAATTAGGGGAAGGAACTGAAGCTCAGGGAAACAAAAGGATGATTTAGTCAGATCAAGAAGTCTTGCTCCCCACCTCTGACTTACATATATAGTGAGATGTGAACAGATTTTTCAGATATATATAAGCAATTTTGAGGACATTTACCTCAATGCAAATGAAATAACCTGCTTACAGTTTTTTTTTTAAAAAGTCACGCTTTACATTCTCTCACATTTAAAAAGACCCAGTTGCAAAAGAATTTGTTAAAGTTTAGCAGGGACTTCTCAGTGCCAAAGTAAAATGGTCAAATTCTATTCATGTCAATCTTCTCTCCTGGTGTTTTCCTGTCTTTGATTATTAGGACCCCTGTGTGACTCAGGTATTTTTCTGTCTCTTGGTTTTATCTGCTTCTGTCTATGCTCTCTCAGTGGATAATTCTATCTAGCTCTCCACAAAGAACTTTACAATCCTTAACTCCCTCCCAAAACTTCTTGTAGAAGTCCAGGCTCATTTATCCATAGATTTTCTGAATACCCCCAGCTGATGAGTTACAAACTTGACATTCCTGAGTGTCTACTCGTCATCATCTTCTCAAGTCTGTTCTTCCCTCATGCATGCATTATTTCTTCCAAACACTAAAATCAGAAGCTCAGGAGTCATCCGCTGATTGTCCCTTGCACTGTTTCAATGCCAAATTTTAAATTCTTCATTCCTATTAATTTAGTGTTCATAACAACTCTCAAATCATCTCTACTCAGTCCTGCCTTTCCATTGCCCCCATGGATGCTTTAATCTCATACAACTTTTAACTTGGCATTATGCTTAATAATTATGTTAGAGGGATTTTCTAGCTTCATTCTTGCCTATGCCCATTCTTCCTATGTCCATCAGCATATCTTTTTGTTAGGATGGATTGAAGTATTTTTGAAGTTCTTCCAATAGTTGTTGTTTATTCACTATCGAATAATGTCCAAATCATTAGTGATCATGACTCCTTAGGATCTTATCTCAACATACATGTGAAGTTTCATTATCATCCTTTATTACAGCCACATGACATGTGGTACAAATGTGCACACTGTTTATATGCTTTTTAAAATTATTAGTTATGTACATACTCAGTATGTAACAGCACATGTTGGTACCATTCTTAGCCTCCTCCCTGTCCTCCCCACTCTGAAGGAACCCTCCTTGTTGAGGATGCCAGTTATCCCCATTGGGGATTGTGGGTCATGCATTGTGGGGGCAGCCATCACTTATGGGGAAGAGGCAATGTCTCTGTGCATAATGCCTCAACTTGTGGCTCTAATAATCTTTCGACCCCCACTTCCATGAATTTCCCTGAGCCATGTTAGGTTTGTTTTAGGTCTACTTCAGTGATGGGCTCTTGGGAGTCTCTGTGTTTCTGGATCTTTGATTTGGTAGGAGTTGAGTGTCCTCTGTGTCTATCTCCTTCACCCTTGTGCTTATATCAGGTTCACCAAGAAAGCAGCACTCTTGCTCATTTCCCCAATTACTCTATGGTTTCAGCTGGGGCCATGGTGAGGTGCGATCAGCTGATTCTCTCTTCAGATTCAGCATCCATCTGAAAAATAGATGCAGATTCTCCAACGGAGAGTGAAGTCAGAACTGGATAAATGGGATAACCATTACTGATTTAGAGAGAATGTAATAGCTGTAGTCCCTCTTTTAGCCCAAGATTGGTGGGAGCTTGATATTGGAGAGTGAATTCACTTTTTGGATATGATTCTGACTTATTTTCCAGTTCCAGCTATGGGTTCCATTCCACTGAGCAGATCTGTTAGCCAATTCAAGAGCAGTTGGTTACCCACCATGGCTGTGTGTCACTATTGCACTTGGGTGAGCATCACATCAGGTTATTTATATGCTTTTTTTTTTTTTATAGGTACCACTAGTTCTCCTCTTTCCTGTTATCTTTTCTTTGGGTTTCTATAGGAACAGTACATCCTTTTCAACAAGCAAGTATTCCTGTAGAACAATGTTGAACAACTGGTTTTGAACTATTCAAGGGTTTGTAGGGTTTAGACTGACAAGATAGGATGATAATATGCATGTATTTGTTACAATTCTAACAGTGGCCAGCAAAGCTGGAACTGATCTGTAGGAGGTTGGAATTTTCTCAGGAGGGGTATTTCTTCTTTTACAACTTGAGCTCCAATTTTCTGAGCTTCCACTGGTCACCTTTCATAGTGTCTAGAGAACACTCAAAGGACATTGTTTCCTAGGAGCAAGATCACTAAAAGAGAAGTCAAGAACACCATGTTATTAAAAAAACTTATTCTTTCTTCTCATTATTGGTTGCTACCTGAGATGACAATACCAGCATACTTCTCTTTCAAGACAGGCTTATTATAGCTGAGATAATTCAAATAAATGCACTTTCCTAGACTATAACTAACTCAACATAGGGTTTTTTAAACTAACTAATAAAGACTATTTCTTAGGTTATTCCCCACAGTGAGCTATTGGTCAGGGAGACCTATGAGGTCCCCTGAAACAAGGCAGGCTTCTACCAAAACACTTGGTTACCTGCCAGAGCTAAAAAGTAAGACCCTATAGCTAAAGACACCATATTCAACAGACAAAAGACATCAAGAGATCATGATGGAATTTAGAAGGAAAGCCAGCTTCCTGGTGGCTAGCCCTCATACTGTTAGAAAGTGCTTCATGAGCTGCTGGGGAAAGTATCCACCAACATTGTGAAGAAGCAGGGGATCCTGCTGGATACAAAATCAACCAGTAGGACAAGGTATACACACCTGTGCAATAGTGACACTGAGTCTATGCAGGTAACCAATGGCTCCCTAATTGGATAAGAGGATCATTCAATGAGAAGGAACTCATACCTGCTACTGGGACCCAAGTCAGAGTCCTACGGAGATGATGGCCACAGAGTGCAGAGAGAAGCCACCACCATTCTATGGCCAAAAAGAGAGGCTATGCCCATCAAATTCTCAGTTAACTGTGCTTGTCCTCCTGAATCCATGCTGTTTTCACTCTTGGTTGGAGAATCTGTCTTCTTTCTTTTTACAGAAGTCATCAAAACCTGGGAAAAACAAGATTCCAACAACATGAGAAGAAAAGATAGCTGACTGCCTAGCATGAGATGAGTCACCCCAGCACATCTGTCAGGACCCAGGTAACACCACAGAGAAATCCCAACAACCTGAGCCAGGGACATATGGATAGACACTGAGAACACTCAAAACTTGCTCTGAGTGCCTCTATTTCTCATCTTCCCTGTTATCTTTTCTACAGGAATTGTACATCTTTTTCAACTGGCAAGTCTTCCTGTAGACCATTGTTGAACAACTGGTTTGCAACCATCCAAGGGCTGTTTTGCAGAAATTCAAAAGGCACCAAAAGATCAACACTAAAGTAGACTTACAACATACCCACCAAGACCCAGGGGACATTTCGGAAGAGGGGCTGAAAGATTGTAAGAGCCACGGGAGGGAAGAAGTATCCAGAGGCATTCCCCACCCCCAATAGTGGCTGACTGCTGTATTCCTAGCCCATGATGCCATGGTGAATACCAGTGTCCTCACTGAGGAAGGCTCTCAGTGGAAGGGGAACAAGGAGGAAGGGATACAAGAGGGGAAGGGGACCAACACATGATTTGTCCATAAAATAAAATTCCTAATTAGTGAAAATAAAATAAAATTTAAATAGAAAGAATATTTATAATTCAGCCTGGTAAAAGAGAATTGGGAAATTGTGGAATTGAGATAGTTAGAACTATGCTCTTTTTTTTTTTAACTGCTGTGACAAAATACATGAGAAAAATAAGGAAGAAAGGGTTTATTGTGGTGGTTCATCGTTCTAGAGATATCAGTCCTATAGTCTCTGATTCCATTGTTTCTGGGCCTGTGTTAAAGCAAAATGTCTAACAGAGGGGCATGGTGGAGCAGATCTGCTCACTTCATGCTGATGGGGTCAGGAGAAAGAGGAAGAAGAGGAGGTAGAGGAAGGAAAGAAGGGAGGGGAGGGAGAGGAGATGGGAAACTCTCCCATTCCAGAATATGTCCTCAGTTACCTATTTCCTCCAATTAGGCCTCACCTCCTAGTTCCCACCACCTCCCAATAATGTCATCATCAACTTACATATACCAATGAGCAGCCCATCCTCATGACCCAGTCACTTCCTTAAAGCTCATGCTCTAACAAACAAAGCTTTGGCATATGAGCCTTTGCGAGACACTTCGGATTCAAACTCTAGAGGGGAACTATATGTTACAGTTTGTTTTTATATTGTATTTTTTAACAATAATGATGGCTCATATTTTCATATCAGATAAACCAGTGGAGACTTAAACATGCCTTTATTCTAGAAATGTACTACATATGTGTTTGTTGCAAATGATTTACTTTCTTGATCATATGTAGTACTGGCCATGCTCTTAAAAAAGTGCATGTGGATTCTGTGCATTAGAGGGCCAAAAGCATGCGAAGACTTTGAGCAAAGGAAACAAAGCAGGGGATCCCCAGCAGGAGAACCTATAATGCAAGATGCAGAAAGAGCTCAACTGTGAAACCTTTTGAAACTTGTTGATTTCAACACCTGACAATTAGCTGCTAGGGTGCCAGGAAGGAATTTGACAACTTAATGACACCTGGCAACTTCAGCACGACTCAGTCTTGCAGGGAACACCCAGTTGCTACTTGGCACCTGGTACCTTGAGCAAGAAGAGTCCCTGTTGGCATCTCCATTCTTCTGGGAAAGTTGATAATTGAGTGGGGAAACTTCTGAATGTTCAGCTGGCAGCAGGCACCACCGTCTAATTGAAATTCTCTCTGGCAAGTGTTTTTTGAGAAAAATGTCTAGGGTGCTGTCAAGTACCAGGCATAGCTGGGTGCTGCCATTTAGGGGAGAAAGAGCTTGTGTTTGGAACTCCATTTGGGTTGGAATCTCATCCATGACACTTGTTGCATTATCTTCGGGGAAATTACTTCATTTGTTTCTTAGATTAGCCATATGTTAAATGAGGAATAGTGGTGCCTACTTCCCTGAGTTTATGTGAGAATTAAATGAGCATAAAACACATTGGTGGTTTCCATATTATAGAAACTCAAATGAATATGCTCAAAATAAAATTGATTGGATGGAACTGGGTTAATGGTTGATTATCCTCGGTTAGAGAAGAGGTAGGCAGAGTATGGTCCTCTCATTATTCAGGTCCTTGGTGTTTATTACTGCATTACCTTCTCACTGCCACAACAAAAACAACTCAAGGAGGAAAGGTTTATTTCTGCTTAAAATTCAAGGTTCCAGTCCATCATGGTGGGTGAGTTATGGTAGCAGAAACACACTGCATCCAATGCTAGCAAGGAGAGAGATGAATCTTGTTGCTCAGCCTGAATTCTCCCCTTTATTTAGTTCAGGGATGCCAGCCCATGAAGTGTAGTTGTACACAGGTAGGGTGGGTCTTCCCACCTCAATTAGACCTAATCTAAAAAGTTCTTCATAGACATTTCCAGAGATTTCCTTACATGGTGAGTCCAAATCCTGTAAAGCTGACAAGTAGAGATTAACCACCACATTTACATCAACAGCTATGGCAATGCCAGACAAAACCACTGTGCTGCTTCGGCTTCCATCAGGCTCTGGTTTGTCAGAGTTAAGTAATATATGGGAAAGTTCATGGACTTTGGCCTCTGAGTTTGACCTTACAAGTCAGCCATCCTAAACTATGTGTCAGGGGAGTCAGGCGTGGTGGCGCATGCTTTTATTCCCAGCACTCAGGAGGCAGAGGTAGGAGGATCATCATAAGTTCAAGGACACTCTGAGACTACATAGTGAATCCCAGGTCAGCCTGAGCTAGAGTGAGACCCTACCTTGAAAACCCAAAAATAAATAATAAATAAACTATATGTCTGGGCTGGAGAGATGGCTTAGCAATTAAGGAGCATGCCCATGAAGCCTAAGGGCCCATGTTCGACTCTCCAGATCCCCTGTAAGCCAGATGCAAAAGATGAGGCAAGCATAAGGTCACACATGCCCACTAGGTGGCACAAGAGTCTGGAATGCCATTGTAGTGGCTGAGGCCCTGGTGTGCCAATTCTCTCTCTCTCTCTCTCAAAAAAATAAAATAAAAAAAATAAAATAAAATAAAATAAAATAAAATAAAATAAAATAAACTATATGTCCTTAAGAAGGTCATTTCATCTCTCTGAGCTTCACTGTTCAGATGAAGATAGCACAGTGTGTTTGGAAGAGTTATGTGAGAAGATTAATCAGAGCACAGCATGCGACTTGATCAGTTCTGAGTTAACTTCAGTTTCTTTTCCCTCCTATAGTCTTTCCCAAAGAAAAGCCTTTCTGTCCACAGTGCATAGTCGGAGGTAGACCAGTCTAATGGAGCCCAGCTGAGAAGCGACATGGCTTCTAGAGACAGGGTACCAGTATTTTAGAGGTCACTTGATGACAGGAATCATTTTAACAACTAGGAAACATTGATAAATAACCAAATCTAATTGATTTTGTTTTGCAGTACCCAGATAGTCATCTCAACATAAAAAAAAAAAAAAAAATGTGTGTGCTTCTGGAGCTTCGGCTGTTCTGAGCAGCAATTCCACTCTTGGTCTTCCCGTCCAATTCCTTCTACATGCAAAATGGTTAACACAGGGTTTGGTTCTTTTCTCATTCCCCAAATGAGACTCAGTGGAGTATTAAGTGGCTTATATACATTCTAAGACTGATACATTGAAATAAATTTAGTGTAATTCCACAAACACTGCAGACTCGGGCGAATTGGTTTCCTAAGAATACATTTAGTAATGTGCACATTCAATGGACAGGGAACAGAAGGCAGAAGCTAATTTCCTGGCTCTGTACAATCTGGCCCATCACGCACAGTCCAAGTCTCTTCACTACCAGGCTTGTCTGAAAACCTCTAAGCCTGGGTGCTCACCAAACAGAAGCAACCTTCCCCTTCACAACATGGCGGTTATCCTTCCTCACAATATTCATGTCAAGTTCTTTCTCTTCCATGGAGTGGCTTTTCAGAGTGTTGTTTGATTTTATTTTACTTTTAACAAAGACACCACTTATTTACTGGCAAGTCTAAGAGCTGGATGACAAATAATTCTTAATTATTCTCTGAGTTATGAACCCAGTCCTTGTGGGCACCAAAACTTGTTGAATCAGTAGGATGTCTGACACATACCTGAAAATCTGCATACATACTTTGATGGTTAATAATTATTTTAAATGCATTGCTGGATTCATATAATAGATTTTTTATTATGTATATTCTCATTTGGCAATGTATACTTGGACATGGTGGTAACCCAATATAATCCTGCTCAATCAAAAACAAGGTATTTCCTGGCCCCTCTGAATAATACTTTCCCTGACCTCGGTGAACCAAAAGTCAATACAGAATAGTGCAGGATACCTGTCTTCCTTTATCTGTGTGACATGTTCGGGAAAGTCATAGCCCTTCTCCCTGCATGCAATAAGCATCCATTTATTTTGTTTCAATGTCTGTTCTTCCATCTTTCAAGGTCACAGTAGCTTTGTTTTCCTAGAGAGACTTGCTCCTCCCTAATGGCTCACGATTTGAGGGTGGGCATTTGGTCCAGGGCTCATTGCCAGCATTTTCCTCTACTTATGGGCATGATGGACGACTCAATGAGTGTAAGTCCTATGAGTTTTTCTAGAATTCAGGAGCTACACTTCTGTTTGAATTCAAGACTTTCTAGATGTATGCTAGAGGTCCTGACAACTATCTTTGTATTCCCAGAGGCAATGTCTAAAACTAAGGCAACACAGAGAAACTGGGTAACAGGTTGAGACATATACATGCCATTGATTCTGTTTATCCCCTTTGAGGTAGTGACCCTGAAAGACTTTTCGGCTGCTTCTATAGAAATTCCCTTTCTCTTTTGTGTCATTCAAAGCTGGTGGTTCCCATCACTCACATCTGAATGAGCTCAGTCCCTCATCTCTAAAGTCAGAGCATGAGAGAAATGAATTTTTAGGATGCTTCCAGTCTGAGAATGTCTACAATGCTTACCATCCAAAACTTAATTTTCAAAGTTCATTAGCAGCGACATCAATCACTAATTATTGGATGAGAGCTGACTACAAAGTTCTAGCAAGGCAGTTAATTGATCTGTTTGGGATTCCAGTGAAAATTGCCATGAAATTTTAGAATGCTTTTTGATGAAAAAACACCTTTGAAGAGCTGAGTCATTTTGCCTGAGGATTTACTTGAAATATAGATAGGGTGAGAATCATCTCTTTCTAAGGAGTTTTTTTCCCCCCCAACACCCATTTTACTAGCAGATGCACTGTCATTTTACAATGTTCCTTCGCCAACTCTATAACTCTCAGCCTGGGTACAAGGCTAAACACTGGACATGTGATCGTTGCTTGCAAGGGTGGGTGTGGGTTTGCAACTGTGCGGTCTGTATGTGTTCAGCGAAGTGACAATTGCTTTACTTGTTATACTTCAATAGACTGAACACTATCATCTCAAACACACTATGCGTTTGTTTTCCCTGTGGCAAAACAGACTCCAGGTGGCATAATGGAAAGTTCCAAATTCCACTCCAGATAGAGTACAGGAAAATAAGAGTGGCGAACACTTTAGAAATGAACTCTCTGTTACTTCACTCATGCCTAAACTCTTAGTGACAGGTCTTATTTACAAAACCCTCATGTGAGCAAACCTAAAACAAAATAACTGCATACAGGCCCAGAAAACAATCTTCCTATTCACTTCACTGAGAGAGACAGAGAGGACTTGAGTATCTGGCCGAGAGCACAGCTTTCACCGTGACTGCTGGCTACACCTGCCCTCCAGGGAATGTATGCTCTGTGACTCTGACTTCTGCACAGTCTTTGTGTCTGGCATGGGCTGCACACACACAGTGATTATGTTGACGGTATTTACAGTTTATGATCATTCTTATTCCAGACACCTTCCATTTTTGGCTCCCCCCCCCGCAGTAAAGTGAACCCTTCCATTAAGCTTGAGAAATGTTTAGCAGTATTCTCTAGTCATAGAGAAAGATATTAAAATTTGAGTTGTGAGTTCAGAGGGCTAACATGGATCCCCAAACCAACGTTTTCAAATATTAGGCTGGTATGCCTGCAAATGGGCCATTCATTCATCCTGGTTAATTACTAGGCAATGCCTCTCTTGCTTGTATAACTTTCATTTTCTCTTGAGAGAGGTCACTGCTCTTTGTTTCCCTTGCACAGGTGCCATTAAAGTTAAATAACCTTATGAGTGCTTGTAATTACATTAGTATGTAGCACTAAAGTGATTAGTTTTGGAAAACCAGTAGCCACATAAAAGTTCTTTATGAAACACCACAGGATTCACAGAGCTGCTACTTTTAAAAAGCGTCTCATTGGCAGAGGTCCTTACAATGTTTGTCCAATGCAGAAATAAGCACCATTAAGTGGTGACCTTCTGGATTGATAAAAATAATTCTTTATGTGAAAGACTAATCTTACTAATGAGAGGGTTTTTTTTCCTTTTATTTCTTTTGGATTATACAAGAAGGATGACAAAGATCTCTCAAGCAAATGACTGATAACATGTCATAATTGCACCAACGCATACTGAATAAAGTCAAAGAGATTTCCAGATTATATAAAGCACTTTGAGAGGCAACAAGATAGAAAGCCAGCTCACTAGCAATTACTGATGGCTGGGTACGTGCCAAGTACTGGATCAAAGAGTTTTGTCTACTGAGCTGGAGAGATGGTTTAGCGGTTAAGATCTTTTCCTGCAAAGCCAAAGGATGCAGATTCAGTTCCTCAGGACCCACACAAGCCAGATGCACAAGGTGGTGAATGTGTCTGGAGTCTGTCTGCAGCAGCTGGAGGCCCTGGCATAACCATTCTCACTCTCTTTCTCTCTCTCAAATAAATAAATAAAAATAAATTGTTTAAAAATAGTTTTGTATATTGTCTAGTATTCATAATAGCCTCACTTTCTACCTTGTTCTACGTGGACTAGTAAACCTACTTTTTGAGTCAGGATATATCCTTCAAAACTTTCTTTTTTTTTCCCCACCATCCAATTATTCATGTTAGTAGAACACCATGCATCCTCTCGCAAGCCAGCCCTTGCAGTGGACAAGATGTATGCAACCATCTGCAGGAAGTCTAGGGGAGAGAGGAGAATTAGCTTTGTTCTTCCAGACCAACACCAGGGCCCAGGGAGACTAATTAAAGTTGCTGTGATGTTACTATTTCTAGCTGTGAGAGCGTTTCCCCAGCATAGGAGGGCTATTCCCCAATCCTGAGTCTCCTGACTTTGCTAGTACTATTATCCTTGTATACTCAGCATGATTGTCTTACCTCCATGTGATGGTTTCAAGGAGAAGTTCCCCATAGCCTCATGTGTTTTGAATACTTGGTCCCCAGCTGGTAGCAATTTGTGTGCTGGAGCCTGGCTGGAGGAGGAATGTTGCTGAGGGTTGGCTTCATGGAGTTATAGCCCGGCCTCTCTCTTGCCAGAGCTGAGCTTACCATTGCTGCTTTCTACCTTCTGCTGTGGCAATACATGAGGGCTCGCCTGTGCTCTGCCATGATGATGTTTCCCCTCATGACTGTTATCCATAATAAACCCTTTCCTCCCATCAGCTGCTTTCAGTCAGGTGGTTTGTCCCAGCAACGTGAGGGCAACTACAGCACCCTACAATCTTGAGTCTTCCCTGTGCCATTTTATGTCTCCTTTAAACCAACCACTAGAATGCATTTAAGCAACCGTGTCCTCAAGGGAACAATGCAATGATTTAGTTCTATCTCAAATAGCCTCTGTTGGTACTTTCCACCATGCCTCCTCTACTGAGGAATACTTTGAGTGGTTCACGCATGTTTGGTCTTAGTATACAGGAAAGGCAATGAGAACAGAATTTTGTTGTTGTTGTTTTTCAAGGTAGGGTCTCACTCTAGCCAAGGCTGACCTGGAACTCACTATGTAGTCTCAGGGTAGCCTCGAACTCTCGGTGATCCTCCTACCGCTGCCTCCCAACTGCTGGGATTAAAGGCATGTACCACTATGCACGGTGCGAACAGAACTTTTGACAAATATTTCAAAGTTACTTTTCCTTCTCTGAGTTCTTCTTCTGTGAAAAGATCACCAGCGAGCCACGCTGCTTGGTGAGGTGGCTTATTCCCTTTCTGTCTGAGTGATTAACCAATGGCAGGAGCTCTTCCTAGGTGATGACATTGACCACTATTGCTGTGGTTTGACCTTCCCTAGTTCCCAGAGGTCTTCTCTCCCATGTAAGTGTGGAACCCTAGACTGGGCCCTGGGATGGGATGGAATGCCGATTCTCAGTTTAAGGTAGGAAATAACACAGGTTGAGGAAAAGACTGGGAAGGCTTATAGATAGGGTCTACTTTAAAAAATATGTATTTATTTGAGAGAGAGAGATACCATGGGTGTACCAGGGCCTTCAGCTGCCGCAAACAAACTCCAGATGCATGCACCACCTTGTGCATCTGGCTTACTTGGATCCTGCGGAATTGAACCTGGGTCCATTGGTTTCACAGATAAATAACCTTAACCATTAATCTATCCCTCCAGCCCAGGTTCTATTTTTATTTGTTTTTGAGGTATGGTCTACCTCTAGCCCAGGTCACTATGTAATGGTTCTACTTTTTTTTTTTTTTTTTTGAGAGAGACACAGAGAGGGAGAGGAAGACAGAGAATGGGCACGCCAGCAGCCTCTCAGCCACTGCGAACGAACTCCAGATGTGTGCGCCCCCTTGTGGTCAAGTGCAGCATTGCGCCCTTT
The DNA here is from genome assembly GCA_036365145.1 of Orientallactaga sibirica. Taxonomy (NCBI): domain Eukaryota; kingdom Metazoa; phylum Chordata; class Mammalia; order Rodentia; family Dipodidae; genus Orientallactaga; species Orientallactaga sibirica. Next base: position 104,014,945 of record JAEOAD010000001.1, on the reverse strand, counting down.
CATCACTTTGCATCTGGCTAAACATGGGACCTGGAGTTGGAACCAGTATTCTTATGCTTAGCAGGCAGGCGCCTTAACCGTTAAACCATCTCTCCAGCCCTGATTCTACTTTTAAAAGCCCTTTATGAGTGTCTCATCCCATGTCCTGCTACCACCAGGAAAAATTCTGACATTATTAAATGTGAAAAAGGTTACTCAGTGTCTTTTTTCAAAATTATGTTATTTATTTATTTATTTATTTACTTCTTTGAGAAAGAGAGAGAGAGAGAGAGAGATAAAGAAAGGCATGGTGGTGCATGCCTTTAATCCCAGCACTTGGGAGGCAGAGGCAGGAGAATCACTGTGAGTTCAAGGCCACCCTGAGACTACACAGTGAATTCCAGGTCAGCCTGGAATAGAGTGAAACTCTACCTTAAAAGAGAGAGAGAGAGAATGGGTGTGCGAGGACCTCTAGCCGCTGCAAATGAACTTCAGACACATGTACCACCTTGTGAATCTGGCTTACATGGGTACTGCGGAGTTGAACCTGGGTCCTTTGCAAGCAAGTGTCTTAACCACAAAGCCATCTCTCCTGCTCTCCAGTGTCTTTTTGATGGAACCTAAGTGTTGTATTGAGAATTCTCCCAGGCTTATCTGATTGCCTGATTATAGGGGCACCTTCTGTGGCCCCTCTTTTTGCATTTGCTTAGTTTGCAAATATTCACTCTTCTTTATTCTGAAGAGACAGAACTAACCCTATGGAGACTTAATGGGAATGCAAATGATCAAACATTTCCTATCATAGAAATGCAAATGAATGGTGTTGGGTTTAGATGCATTTGATTTCCTTTCTATGAAAGAGGTTAGTCTGACATTAAAAAAAAAAAAAAAAAATAACTTCAGCCTTCCTGGTGTGTATGAGTGTGGGTGTGTGCATGCACACAAATGCACACACATGCTTCAGCTACTTTACATCAGTTATAACATTAACTGGTCTGAAATCAACCTATACATTTTTGATATGCAGGTTTTTGTATCTGTATGTTATCCCTTGATTTTATTTGAAATAATTCCCATTTAAAACTCCCTATTAGTTTGGTGTTATAAGACACCCTTTTGTTGTTGTTGTTGATGATGTTGTTGTTACCTGGATGTGGTGGCTCACATCTATAATCCCAGCACTTAGGAATAGTTTGAGGTCAGCCTGGGCTGCTTAATGAGACTATGCCTCAAAAACAGAACAAAACAAACAAATGAAAGTCACAATTCAGAGTTCCAATTACCAAGTTGAAATCCTACTTTGCCATTTGTTGGTTTGGTTTCTTAATTTGTAAACTTATTTTACTTTACTAGGTATTTTACTAGGGCCAAGAACGGACCCCTAAGTGGTTTTGAGGCTTCTGAGGTTTGGGGTCATAAAGAAGAAACAGAGACAAATCTGTTAGGTAAGAACTTGGAACTATTGATTATCCCTGGAATATCCCTGAAAGATTTCACCAAAAAGACCAATTCAGGCTTCAAGTTCCTGTTACAGAAGAGTCTTCTGATGCAGGTGTAGAAAGTCCACCGAAACCTGTTCTCTGCAATGCAGGCAGGGCATAGGACTTGATGTCTGTCTTTCTGGAATATCATATATGATCATTACTGTTGCTTCCTTTGAAACAGGTCTTGCTCTGTTGACCAGACTAACTTGAACTTGCTATCCTACCTCAGCCTTCCAAATGATAGTGTTGTGGGATTTTGGGATTCAGGACTTAGGGGAAGGCCTTTCAATCCCAACTTTTAATTCTTATTTTATATTTAATTCTTATTTTATATTTAATTCTTATTTTATGTTTAATTCTTATTTAATAACTATTAAATAGTTAACACCGATTTAATTCTTATTTAATAAATAATTGAGAAAAAGTAGCTTCAACAAAGTTAAATTATGAATTATGAGGTTTATTTAGGGGAATTGATATCCCAAGCAAGACTAGAAAGACTACAGTCAGAAGGGAATTCCCCTTCTTGCTCAGCTCCAGAGGGAGATGGGAAAATAGAGTTAGGGAAATCTCTAGGGGAGAAGCCCCTGGAAAAGGCACACACATATGGAGGGCACGGTATGAGAGGCCAGGCCAAATGATTCAGAAGTAGTCATTCACACGTGCGCACGCACGCACAGGAAGTAAAGCATGAAAAGCATGAGTCCATCGCCTTTACAAAGAAGACAACTTAAGGGTCGGAGAGTAAAGGGTTGGAACTCCGAAGAAAGTCATACATGTAACACAGCGATAATATTTCCAAAACCAAGGCAGGAAAGGATGCCGTTGACAGGGAAGGGGGAAGAACTTACCAAAGCAGGAATCAGGAGAGTCGGTCCCATGAGCATGCAACCAAGAGAGCCAAGAGACAGACTACACACATGGCAGGCCCACTTTTATGGGCAGTCATCCAATTACTGTGAACCTCGGCACGAGACTCAGGTGTGTAATAGAAAGAAAGACCTGATTGGTTGTTTGTGGACTCAAGAGGCTGACTCCGGAGGGGCCAGCCTGCCCAGGTGCAGAGCTGGGGAATAAGCCGGAAGTGCCTTCCAGGAAGTGGTGCTGAGGAATTGTTTGTCACCATCTTGGATGAGACTGTGTTAGATGCGATTTCTAGCTTTACCAGGGCAGTACAGGTAGTAGCATCTTCTTGTTCTCCTTGGGCCTTGTCCCTGGCTGACTGCTTATAAAAAGCTATCATGGGGCTGGAGAGATGGCTTAGCGGTTAAGGCATTTGCCTGCAAAGCCAAAGGACCCAGGTTCAATTCCCCAGGACACATGTTAGCCAGATGCACAAGGGGTACATGCATCTGGAGTTTGTTTGCAGTGGCTGGGGGCCCTGGAATGCCCATTCTCTCTGTGCCTGTCTCTCTTTTCTCTCTCTCTCTCTCTCTGCTTGCAAACAAATAATTTTTTTTTAAAGCTATCATGATCTCATGTTTCCTTTAATAGGATTGCAGGTGCGTGCTTGAATGTCAAATATTAATTATGACCTGTACTGACCATCTCCAACTTTAGAACGGAGATCAGTCTTTTGTTAAATCATGGTTTCACTCTAACCCAGGCTCCCTTGGAATTTACTCTGTAGCCCAGGTTGACCTCACACTCATGGTCATCCTCCTACCTTGACCTCCTGAGGGCTGAGATTAAAGGTGTGACCCACCAGGCCTGACTCTGGAGATAAGTTTTGAAGATTCTATTTGTAAATCTCATCACAAATCTGAAACTGGAACTAAGTGCACAATGGGACACAGAATGGCTAACCTGATTTCCTTTCCGTACGGAGTCCAGAGGTAAATCAAGAGCCCTGCTAAGGGGTCGTATTGCTTAAACACAAGGAGGAAGACTTTGAGAAGATGGCATTCTCTCTACTGATTAAGGAAATGGAAGGAAGGTTTCTGTACAGATTTCTAGGTTAACAGGATGAATTAGAAATTGGAGAAAGTAAAATCTAAGTTCTCTTTGCTTAAGCAGTTTATTCCTTTCTGCTCTTCTATTTAGCCTCTGTGCCCTTTATGCATTGCCAAAATTTATTCACACGAAGGTTTATTTCTTTATTCAAAAGATGAATACTAAAAGCCTTTTAATATACCAAGCTTTGTACTTGGTACTAGAGATAAAACGATGATTCATAAGCCCTTGCCCTAGGTTAGCTGAGAGTCTTTTGGATTTATTGCTGTACTTCCCGAGAGGATGATGTGGTCTTTTCCGGCTTGCCCCTAAAGCATGAATTGATGAGTACGGGATAGCGGGTGTCAGTTCCAGTCAAGGAAGGGAGACATTTAGCTGGTGTGTTGTGGCGATATGTGTGAGGCAGGGAGGGGGAAGGCACTCTTTCCAAAGTCCTTAAAACCCTGCAGACAGTAGGTTATTTGTTCGTTCTCCTCGGTAGGCTGGCCCTACATTAGGAGAATCAAGAATCACACAGCCCAGCAAAGGACAGCCCTGGAAGGGCATATGACCATTTTCATGAAAAGTTACTGTGTAACTTTTGATACCTTAGATAAATTTTCCGAACTTGAGACATTTCATCTTTAACAGGAGAACACCCATGTCTTCTTCACAAGGTCACTGTGAGAATGAGGTCTGTGCAATGCTCAGCCTGTCATAGAAGTTGTTCAATCACAACAGACAAACTCCATCCCACCACCGGGGCTTTGGGGCCTGTCGATTTGGTTTAGTATATTCATCTGTGCTACTTTCTTGGAGGTGTTCTTGGAGGGGGGTACCCACCGCCACAACTCCGTCTCTCCTTGGTGATTGGCCCCTTGTGGAGGTGACACATTAGACTGTTCATTTTGTGCTGGGGGAATGTGTTTATTGTAGACTGTTGGTACATGTCTATGTTCTTTCGGCCCACTGAGATATCAGCAGAATATCTTATGGGATCCTGAGGTTTTGATACCTAAAGGTTTTCTTTGGGTGTGGAGCATTCATGGCCTATAGGGCAAACACAATGCTTTAGGGCAGGGGTGATGGGGTGCTGCAGAGACAACCTTCAACCACTAAGGAGAGATACAGAATTGCATGGGTACAATCTTCACCTTCTTTCCTAACCCACAGCACAACCCTGACTTGTTTCCACATCATCTCTTGAACTTTGCCCAGTAGGAGCTGAGTACAAGTTGCCTATAGTAGTGATAATGCAAAGAAACCACAGGTCTCACATCACCTCAAAGAGAATAAGAGTTTATTCTGGAGCCAAATATGAAGGACCATGGCCCAGTTGTACAGATTTAGGTTACGCTCAAATCCATGTCCCAATGTGCTAAACAGTTTGAGACAAGCTATAAGAGAACAAAGAAAGTCATAAATGAAAAACACTTTTCAAAAACATTGGTGGAAACATCAGGTAGGGGGTGACATGAAAGCGGGGAGTGTCTCTACCAGGATTCAGATGCTATCTGAGGACATTCTTCCCTTTAGGGTTTGTGGAAGCAAGGGGTCCATCCAAACACTCCAAGGGGTTTACCTAATAATCACAAGATGGTAGGTAAGACACAGAAGTGGGCAATAAATGGTTACTTAAGGGCCCAAGATAAATTTGCTCTGGACCTGCAACAATTCCAACTCCAAGAATCAATGAAGTTCTAGTTCGTCTTTAATGCTTCACACAGGTGGGGCTTTTCTCCCCGCCCCCGGAACTTTAGTGCACAATAGTGCTTTTGGATTGCCGGGCTCTCTTGTTTGATTTCCTCTTTTCCCTCAGAGTGCTTTCTGACATGATCTCACCCTGACATCCTGGACTCAGGTCCTGAATTAAAGTAATCCAACCTTATAAAACAGTTTGGGGGCTGGAGAGATGGCTTAGCGGTTAAGCGCTTGCCTGTGAAGCCTAAGGACCCCGGTTCAAGGCTCAATTCCCCAGTACCCACATAAGCCAGATGCACATGGTGGCGCATGCGTCTGGAGTTTGCAGTGGCTGGTGGCCCTGGTGTGCCCATTCTCCCTCTCTCTCTGTCTCTCTCTCCCCTTTCTCTTTCTCTAATAAGTAAATAAATAAAAATAAAAACTTAAAAAAATATTTAAAAAAACAGTTTGGGGAAGCTATAAGAACAGTGATAAGCACAGTCTTTAAAGAAAGAGGTTTACTTAGATCTGGGGCACACTTCAGTCAGACCTTACAATTGAAGGACAAGGCTGATGCACATAGGCTGATGGCCATGAATCAGAAGGCAGAGAGAACAGAGTTATGTGGTATAGGCTGAGGTCCTGTCAACCTGCCTCAGTCTATGTCTTGCCTACTATAGGGGGAATCAGGCAGGCTTGGGACAGAAAACCAGCAGTGTAGGCAGTAGGACTTCGGAAGCTGCAGCCGGGTGGTATGGCTATGTAGCTGGCCACCGTCTTTCCAGGAGCAATAACAGTCCTTTGTGTCCCAGAAAGACAGAACAGCTGATTTCTAGTGGTGCCTGTTGAGGAGACAGAAAAGACTTTAATATTTCATTGGCTGATCCTATCCAGAAATGATGAGCCCCGTCTCTGGATGAAGTTCATTGCAAAAAGCTGTTAGCTCATGGCTGCTTGGGGACTGCAACGGATATTGAGATCCGTGCAGATAAATTTTTTAACCTTGATAGAGTCAGTGGGAGTTTAACGAGCAACTGAGATTATGGCAAAAGAGACAAAAACATAGGAAACTAGGAAATTTAATATTTCCTTACTTCCCTAAGCTCAGGAACCTAGATGGATTTTAGAGCGAAACATCCCAATTTCAAGGAAATACATGGGTGAGAATGTAATGGTGCTCTCTTCCTCCCCATTTCCCTTCCTTCATGTAGAAAATAAAAGTGAGCGTTTTGTGCCATGATGCAGGAGGAATTTAATTGGGTGCTGATGATTCAATTTAGCTTATAAATTAGCTGCCAGAGAGACTACAAGTGTCCAAAGTAACAGCCTAGCCGTCTTTCGGCTAATTCACTGACATATTTGACACAAATTAGATATCAATTTATGGTGCCACAGATGACTGGCTTCTCAAGGCTACATGGCACATGGGGTAACCCAATTCAGGTCAGAAAAGTGAGCAACCAGTCTCAGTGAAGCAAGCTTCTTGAAGGTTCCTCTTCCTTTCAGCCTTTAAAGAATGAATGAGAATGAAGCCCTTCGCTCAGCCTTTAGAGAAAGTGTTTATTTACCTGTCCAAAAGAGACCTTGCAATTTTCTGCAGATGGTGAACACCTACTGAACCATATATCTGAGCTGAGGCAGTGATGATCCCATTTAATTGCTGCCACAACCCCACAGGTTGGCACTGTTTATCCCTCTTCACAGGTGGGGAGCAGGTATAAAACCTCCAGCCATATATAGCCAGCAAAGGAACAGGCTGGAATTTATACACATGAAGTTAGCTTTTGACTCTTGCCACACTATCTACACTGCCTGCTGGGTTTGGATTTTGTTTTCATTGGCCATCTCCACAGGCATCATTGGTAAAAACCAGGTAACTGTCCCTGTCCATTTTCAGATTGTCATTTTCCATTTAGAAATGAGAGCTAATAAGATTCCCCGATTTCCCTGTGACAATGAGCCAAGCCACATCATCACGCTTCTCTGGTGGATTTTGAATCTGTTTCCTGAAATGGTTAGATTCATGTGTGAGTGTGTGCATGTGTGTGTGTGTGTGTGTGTGTGTGTGTGTGTGTGTGTTATGTGTAATATGTGTGAGGCCACAGGTCAACACGAAATGTCTTCCTCAAGTGTTATCCACGTTGTTTTTGGAGATCGGGTGGCTTACTGAACCTGTAGAACACTGACTGACTGGCTAGACTAGTTATCCAGAAAACCCCAGGGATCTGCCTCCGAGCACTGGGATTCTAGGCATGGCAGCTTTAACGTCAGTTCTGGGGATCCAAACGCTAGTGTGGTGCAGTGCACTTTGCAGTGTCATCTCCTTAGCCCCATGTTTAGATAGATTCCTTACAGTGGCTGAGCCTCTAGGAAGCAAGACAACACTGGCATTCAGCGGTGAGGCAGGAAGGGCTGTAGAATCCTCTCGGAATCTCGTGCAAAGTTGAGGAAGGTGCATCCATGCATCCACCCCGTGCTGGCCTTTCACCTGGAGAGGCTCCCAGTAGATATCACTGCTCTTCTTGCAGCAGACTCTGTGCAGCATTGCTCCACACGCACGCTCATACTGTCCTAATTCTACCCTGCAGCACTGCAGCGACATATTGGCTGAAGTCCTTGACTTTTTTTTTTTTTTTTTTTTTGGTGTCCTTCCATACTGGTCCTTTGCCTTCCTTCCTGGTTAAGTAAATTCGGGGAAGAATGATTGTCTCAGTTGCCAGCCTGGCTTCTAATTACCTGCATGAATCTCACTTTCTACTTATTAACTTGGCAAGAGAAATCACCAGAGAAAACCTGCCTTACTTGTGCCTCAGCTGACGTCATTCATCACTACCTTATTGCTTTCAATACATCCAGCTAATAAACCTGTGATGACTAATGAATTTAAGAACCCAAAGTCCTTCTCTTGGGGTTGGGACTAGTTATTTGTCATCATTTCAAAATATTTGAAATTGGTTTTATTTGTTCAAGTGCCCATTTCGCTCTCTTACTCCCAGCATGGGAGATTATTAGGCTTTTGGCTGAGGATTTGTGAATTTCATGTGGTCTCAGGATTTGTATTCCCTTGTAGTTTCCTCCCAGAGTCAGGGATTCTCAAGTCTCAAGTCTGTTTGATTTTTCTGAAATGCCTGGGAGGAGGGTGTTTTGCTCCCCATCTTAGAGATACATAGTTAGAAACACCGGCAGTGGTATCTGTAATTTTAATATGTACCCCTCTGGGTTTTCAAATATGGCCAAGTTGGAACATCATGATCTAAGGGATCCTCTGACAGGGCAATACTTCTCCCTTCTACTAGTTAATTCATTTTCCATATTATTTTTCTCACCAAGTCACTCATTCATTGTTTCCTTCATGCAGTTAAATGTTTGGAGCAGATTATTGTTGGAAGGTTTAACTATGGGTAAGACAACATTTACTCCTGTATCAGTCACTTTCTTGTTGCTGTGAACCAATACCTGACAAGGAGCAACTTAAATAAGGAAAGAGTTTATTTCGGCTTATGTTTTGAGGGCTCATATAGTATATCATGGCAAGGGAGGCATGGTGGCAGGAGCATGAGGCAGAGCTGGTCACACTGCAGCACAGGAAGTAGAGTAGCAGAGAAGGAGCAAGAAGTGATGACAGGTTACAAAACCTCAAAGCCCCTCTCCAGAGACCCATTTCCCCCAGCAAGGGCCCATCTTCTAAAATTTCCACATTGTGCATGGCACCTTCAGCTGGAGACCAAGTGTTCAAACACATGAGCCTATTGGGGCATTTATACTTGAACCACAATAGCCCTCGGAGTTCAGGTGGAGTTCAAAGCCCTGTTGTCTATCTCAAAAATCAAAATCATACAAGAGGAGTGTTCAATCTACTTTTCCCAACATAGACATATTCTTCATTCAAAGTTGGTTTGATTCTTTGCATTAGTATGGAGAGATGAAAGCAAATGAACTGTGATTGATAGAATGATTAAATTCTGTTGTTGTGCTCTTTGAGCCTGGGCTTGAGATTGAACCATCATACGCTCACCCACTTCTTTCTGTCTCATTTTCTGTTAGTTAAGTACTTTTAATAATTATACTACACTTAAGTACAATGTTCTTTTGAGGAAAACCACAATCTATCATATATGAATTCAGTTTAAGGAACTTGAACTCTGAGGGCTAGAGACATAGTTTAGTGCTTAAGACACTTGCCTGTGAAGCTTAAGGTCCCAGGTTCAATTCTCCAGGTCCCACGTAAGCCAGATGCACATGGTGATGTGTGCATCTGGAGTTCATTTGTAGTGGCTAGAGGCCCTGGCACACCCATTCTTGCTGTCTCTCTCTCTGTCCCTCTCTCTGTCTTAAATAAATAAATAAATAACATAAATCAGGAACTTGAACTCTGAATTCATGTGTGTTAATGAAGAATAAGATAATGTTTTTTTATTTATTTATTTGGCACATTATTATATGGACATATTGCATATTTGTCATATTCCCATTGGGTTATACTCTTACATCCCTGTCCCTAATCCCATTTCACTAAGGGCCTTTCTTAACAGGCTTATTGATAATCACTGTGGGGAGGGGATCATCACACCAATCAGTTTCTGTCGGAGAAGGGATGACAATTCCTCAGAATACACCTTCCCACCCTTTGGCTCTTATCTTCTTCCCACCCTTTCTTCTGGAAAATTCCATGAGCCTTGGAGAACATAAGTCTCTATTAGTATTAAGCTGTCAGCAGTCTCTGATTTTCTGCTTTGATGAGTTTTGAGTTTCTTCAGTGTCTACCACTATCTACCTGGAGAAGGTTCTCAAGCTAGCAGTGAGAACAGAACTCATATTTAATCTGCCACTTCCTCTATAATGTTTCCTGGGCTCTGGCAGATGTGATAGAAATCAGTTGTATCACACTAGACTGTTGTTTTCTTTTCTCGTCACACTGATAGGTCTTGGGTCTTCCTGATATTCACTGCCATATGTAAAAAGCAGATTCTTTAGCCAAAATGGAGCAAAGGGTATAAAATTTTTGCTAAGTCACACTTTTCTCGTCACACTGATGGGTCTTGGGTCTTCCTGATATTCACTGCCATATGTAAAAAGCAGATTCTTTAGCCAAAATGGAGCAAAGGGTATAAAATTTTTGCTAAGTGTAACCTTTCCTCTTAGCCAAAGAATAGTGGAAGCTTCCCTCTAGGTTCTATGACCTTCCAAGCCATAGTCTTCTGACTTGGTTCGCAGTAGAGTTTGAATTCCCTCCTACTATTCAGGCCTCATATCCAATCCAATAGCAGTTGATTATCTCCATAGCCTGTGTGATGCTATTGCGCCAGTGTGTACATCTTGCCTGGATGGCTGATGTAACATACAGTATCCACAGTTTGTTCTGTGCTGTTGGTGACTATTACCTCTCAGCAGCTCGGATTGCACTTTCCAGCACTATAATAACTAGCCAGCAGGGAGCTGACTTCTATTTCAGTTCCAACATAATGTCTCAATGTCCTGCAACTTCAGCCTATGGTGTCTTCAGCAATAGGGTTTTACCATTTACACCTGAGGGGTAACCTCGTACTTTGGCAATGGCCTGCATGGTTTGGGTCCACATGGGTCACACTGACCAAAAGCTCACTGTGGGAGATAACCCAATTGTGGCACTGGGGTTTATCAACCCCAGCCTATGGTTTTAGGCTTTCTCTACCCTTACAGAGTGCTTCTGCCCAAACTATCCCTACCTCTCTTATTAAGAGTTTGTATCTTTTAACTAGCTAACCAAGAGGAAGGTGTCTATGATACTGATTCATGCCATCTTTAGTTTTGAGTATCTCCCCTTCCCACTCTCATTTATCCCAGTTTCCACGAACCCTTCAACCCCCCGAATTCTGTCCTTCCACTTCCTGATTTTCCTCTCTACAAGCCTCATTCTAGTTGCCTTACCAGTACTACTGATACTTACAGCATATCAAACTATTCCATGTTGGGATCTGCATAAGAGAGAGAACACGTGGCATTTGCTTTTCTGAGTCTGTGTCACCTTGCTTAGTATGATGTTTTTCTAGGTCCATCCTTTTTCATGCAAATTTCATAATTTCATTGAACTTTTACTGCTGAGTATAATTCTATTGTGAATATGTACTACATCTTCATTATCCATTTATCAGTTGATGAGCATCTGGGCTGTTTCATTTCCTAGTTATTGTGGATAGATAAAGGAGGAACAAACATGCCTGAGCAAATATCTCTAGAGTAAAGAGTTAGGGTATGTGCCCAGGAGTTAGGTAGCTGAATCATATAGTAGATCTACTTTGAGGTTTTTGAGAAACCTTCATATTGGTTTTCATAATGGCTAAAGACGTTTTCACACCTATGAATGGTAGATGAGGGTTCCTCTTTCTCCACACTCTCACCAGAATTTGTTGCCATATGATTTAGATTTTTAAAGTAAATAATGGACCAGAGATTTAGAGTTAAAAGCTACCATATTGAAGTTCATGGTAAAAGAAAGCAAAGAAAGTTGGGCATATAGTCCCAGCACTTGGGAGGCTGAGGTAAAGAGTTGCCATGAGTTCAAAGCCAGCCTGGGATTCACAGTGAGTTCCAGGACAGTCTCATGCCCACTCTCTTGAGATATACTTTTTAGGCTGGAGTTTCCTAGCTTCTTTAAGGGAGTTTGTAAAGTAAAACTTTGCTTGGTATAGAAACATTTTTTTTTCTTGTGCATTTGTAATTAATGGATCTTTCTAAAGACTCCTTAAGATAGCCAGGAACAGAATGTTCTTAGACAGTTCCCATTGGCTTCTTAGAAAGCCCCTTGAACAGCATCCCTATGCTTTCCCTTGCCCATTTGACATTCACCGTAGGCTAAGTAATCAAGGCTGCACTTCTCGCAGGAGATGCACACATTTGCATGTGGGCATGAATAAGTGTGTCTACCATTCTGTAAGCTTCTACTACATAGCAGACACTGTGCTAAACACATTCCTTCCCTGTTTTGTTCATGCACCCTTATAGCCTCTCTGTGAGCAGAGGAGTGAGTAGGCAGGTGTAGCTGGCCACATTTCTCACATGAGTTTATATAGGTTCAGATGAGGAAGGTAACCAGCTAGTTAGTGGAGAACCAGAATGGCAGCTTTGATCTATTTGATGTCAGTACTCATGAACTTGCCCATAAAGCATTGCTTCCACTTCATATCTACGTGCAGGCATGTATCTGTCTCTGCTGCAGACAACTTTGGATGAATATTTATGAGAAGGGAAATCGGAACACAAATTTAGGGCCAGTGTTTAGGACCAGAATTTATCGTCAGAAGTACAATCTTCTATCTGAGATAAAATCTCTTTAATTTACTAGAGTGCCACCTTAAGTCAGAGATAATGTACCTGAAAACTTCAAGGATGAGTAAATTGCAATCTAGCATTTCTGAAGCTCTGCCTTGCCTAGTCTTTTCATGGAATAACAGTTCTCCAAATGGCATAGTTATTTAAGCCTACAGTTTATTTCCTTTTGCAATAGAATTACAATAAGTCCATAATGAAGAATTCGATAAAAGCTATTTCCTTGTTATAGAAATCCATTTAAATGAGAGCTTTAATTTATGTACAGGTGTACTAGACGAACTCCATGACTCAGCTTTAGCTGTCCTCTGTGTTTCTGAACAGATACCAGGCTGTCTTGTCTCCTCCAGCCTTCCTTCCACTTAAAAATCTGCCTTGTTTCCACCACCCACTGATTCATCTTTCAGTCTCAACTCAGGGTGATCCCTTTTCACATGATTCTGCTCATAGCCATTTTCCCACTCTTTTAGCACCTCTAGCCCATTATTCCAATAGAAATAAAACACAAGCCACAGATGTGCTCCCCATATGTAATTTCACAATGTTTAATAGTCACATAGAAAGCAACAAGAAACAAATGACATGAACTTTAAAGATATATGTTGCTTAACATGATAGTTCTAAAATATTGCCATTTCAGTATGTAATCAACGTTAAGATTGTAGTTGAGATTTTGACTTTTGTTTCTACGAAGTCTTCAATGTGTGAACTCCATTTTACATTTTGGCACACTTTTCAATTTGGTTTGCCACAAAGTGTTCTGATGCCATGTGTACCCAGGGGATGTCAGATTGAAGGATGAAGAGTAAGCCTCACCTTCAGTGACATTCTTGTGGAACTAATCATTTCTTTTTCTTTTTCTTTTTTTTTTTTTCTGCTAGCAACATCTGTCATTTTTAATATTGTATTTATTTATTTGAGAGAGAGAGAGAGAGATACAGAAATAGGCACGGAGAGAGAGAGAGAGAGAGAATGGGCATGCCAGGGCCTCCAGCCACTGCAAACAAACTCCAGATGTGTGTGCCCCCTTGTTCATCTGGCTTATGTGGGTCCTGGAGAATTGAGCCTCAAAGGGGGTGTCATTAGGCTTCACAGGCAAGTGTTTACCCTCTATGCCATCTCTCCAGGCCAACATCTGTCATTTTTGAGAGCTTGCTTAGAGGTTCTAGTAAAATTATGCAGCTACTCCTGCACTCTTTTACCTCTTCTACCTAGAGCTCAGATTCGGGAGGGACACATACACGGAGCAGTGTGGGAGGAAGGGGACACCCGCCTGGCCAGCCAGATCAGCCAATTCAACCCTAGCGATAAATGGGGTGACAGAATCACAGCCAGATCTCCCTCACATCCACATGTCATTCTGGATATCGTGTAGAAATTAAAAGAGTGAAATTGAGTCAGAACATCTAGCCCTTTACTAATTATGTGAAGTTGGGCAATAGTCAACCTCTGGAAATTTTGTTACTTCATCAGCAAAAATGGATGTTTGCTACAGCCTCCATCACACGGAGCTTTTTTTCTTTTTCTTTGAAATTCACTATGTAGTCTCAGGGTGGCCTTGAACTCATGGTGATCCTCCTACCCCTGCCTCCTGACCGCTGGGATTAAAGGCATGCACCACCATGCTTGGCACACTGAGCTTTTGTGAAGGTTGAATACAGAATACACATATATTGATGAACACAGTGCCTGTACATGGTGTTTAACAAACATTACCCGGTAATGGTAGCAGTAGTATTTTCTTGGTCTTTATTTTATAATTATATTTCCTCATCAAAGTATGTCTTCCCATAAGGCCATTGCAGAATGTTCAAAACTGAGAAGCTTTACTTTTTTTTTTTTTTTTGGTTTTTTGAGGTAGGGTCTCACTTTAGCTCAGGCTGACCCGGAATTAACTATGTAGTCTCAGGGTGGCCTTGAACTCACAGCGATCCTCCTACCTCTGCCTCCCGAGTGCTGGGATTAAAGGAGTGCGCCACCACGCCCGGCTTGAGAAGCTTTACTTTATCAAGTATTATATTATATTAGAGTTGCCTTTCCTTGTTTCTCTGTTTGTCTATGAAGTTCTCAAGGGAAAAGTCTATATTTTGAGCTTGCCAGAAAATATCTACCAAGGAATGAAACTTCAAATGAACACTTATTGAATAAATGAATGTGAGCTGTATTTTATTAATAATAATTTTTATATGTAAAGATCTGGCTTTGCCAAGAGAAAAATAGGAAGATTCTTAGGAAGATTCTGAAGTTATCTAATGATTTAATAAAAAGAAAAAAATCAATCATCAGGTATATTGACAATTAGCTATGGGAGAATATAATGCCAAAGATGGTTTCTAATTTGCATAGCTATATTTTTGGAGGAATCTTTCCCTGAGGTGCAAGTTATAGAAGATGAAGGAATTTGGGGGAAATGTTGGTTAAGCTTTAGACATGTTAGATGCAGATTTCAGTAGGGGGATCAAAGTATCTCTACCCAGCAGACAGTTGAATGTTGAGATTTCAAGCTTGGGAGAGAATTAGGAGTGTAGATGGCTTCCAAAGCGATTCCACAAAGGCTGTCCTTAAAATCATGGGTGAGGACACCATCATAGGTTTTTGCCTTCATCTGGCTTTACTTCTTCCTGAGAGAACACAGCATGCAAGGGATGACCTGAGGAAGATCAAGACAGAGAAGGGATATCAGATGGTCAAGCCTGGAGGTCCAGTAATAAGTGACATCAAGGCAGTCAAGGAGAATGTCTTTCAGAGCAAAAGGAAGCAGACACCTGTTAGGTGAGGGAGACCCCTGTGCAGAGAGTTGAGCAAAAGGGTGGTGTGTGTGCATTTCTCAAGCAATACAAAAACAATCAAATATCTTCCTTCCTTCCTTCCTTCCTTCCTTCCTTCCTTCCTTCCTTCCTTCCTTCCTTCCTTCCTTCCTTCCTTTTTCTTGTTTATTTTGTCTTTTATTACTATTATTTTTATTGTATAGATTTCATTGCATGTGTTACTGGGTTACATAGGGCATTTTTTTTTTTTTTTTTTTTTTTTTTTTTTTTTTTTTGAGGTAGGGTCTCACTTGTCCAGGCTGACCTGGAATTAACTATTCTCAGGGTGGCCTCCTTTGCTCTGATCCTCCTACCTCTTGCCTCCCGATGCTGGGATTATATATATACCACGCCCGGCACATAGGGCATTTTTATACAAGTATATATGGCATGTTGAGTATATCTGACCCTTTTTCATTCCCACCCCACTCCTTTGCTCTGCTTAAACTTTTGACATATATATATATTTAATATATAAGTGTGTGTGTGTGTGTGTGTGTGTGTGTGTGTATGTATAATCTAGGAACCATAAATTGGTTTCTTTCTGAGACTGCCTTAACTTACTTAATTTAATTATCCTAGTTGCATCCATTTTCCTGAAAATGCCAAATGACATAACTTAGCTCAACAGAAGCCTTCTTGATGAGGTTGGTTCTCTTCAGCTTTACCTACTGTATCTCTCTCCTCCTCTGCTTGTAATCAATTAGCTTTCTTTTGCTTTGCATGTGCTCTCAATGCCTCTTTTAGGTTTTCAGCTAAGGACAGAGCTTATTTGGAAAGTTACCTTCATTCAACTATCTGAATCCCATCCCCAGAGTTTATCTTTGCATTTTATCCAAAGAAGGACAAGATGTTTGCAGGACTCAGGGTAGAAATCAGGTTGTTAATGAAGATAAATTATTGAAAGTTATTACTAAATGTGTCTCTTACAGTATTTATGAGCTGTTACTGTGTTCTTAAGAAGCAAACTGAGGAAGTGAGTACCCTGACAGAGTAGGGCATAAGTGGGGGAAAAAGAAAGCAAGAGAGTATGGTGTGTACTGACAGCCTGGAACTGAGTTAAAAAAAAAAAAAAAAAAACCCATTTACTGTCTTCTTGAATTAATCAAGCTTGTGGGTCAATGGATCAAGTTCTATATTTTAGTATTTCAATTTCCTAGCCTTGTTTCCTTCTTCTTGAACAGCTTTAATTTTCTACAGACTTTTTAGACTCTGTTGTTCATTTTCTCTGTGTAAATCATGTAGTCCTTTTTCTTAATAAAGAGCCTAGAGAATTCATAAGATCCCCAAGAAGTGAAATGTTGTTTGATCTAGGTGACATCCAAGAGCTGCCCATTATAGTTCCAGAATGAATTTCAATTGATGATAACAAGTCCATTTCATCTTCTTTATGTTTGTAAAAAGCAAAGCAAGAAAAGACAGGAAGACAAACATTAATTCGATGCCTACAGCATTTGAATTACTGTGCTAGGAACTTATGTGCGTCAGCTTATTGGTTATTATCAGTCAACCTGTGAAAGAAATATTATCCTTAATTCATAGGTGAGGAAGCCATACATCAGAGAGACAGAATAACTTTCCTAACTAGCAAAAGTAGAGGCTAGATTTCCAGTTGGATCTCAAATTTAAAAGCTTATTTTTGTCTTATGCCCTTATCTCATCAGTGGTAGTGTCATTTTGACCATACTAAGTTTGCTATAGGAAAATAAAATTTTAGGACAGATGTTTTTGATAGAGTATCCGGCCTCTATATAAATGCAAATTTTATCTCCTCAGCTGGGATTAGCGTGAGTTCTAAATTAACATGAGACCCAAGTAAATATATCCTGTTCATTAAAAGGTATGATGCATTGTTCTTCCCCGAAAGGCATAATTTCCTCAGGAGTACTTCAGGTCTAACTTTATTTCCTTCAAACTTCTTCTCAACAGGCTACAATTTTAGCAGTTCCTTGGGAACCATGATTCAGTTTTCTCGGGTTACAGCTAAATAACTGTCAAGCTTACAAACTTCAGTATCTCTACTACTGTTTGCCTGTGTGAGAGTTTGGAAGGGGCAACGGGAAGCAATGACATGCAGCAAAACTTTTACATTGTGGTCATGATGACAAGTGAGCACCCAAAGTTCCATAGCCTGAGTTTACTTCGAGCACCCAGGTGCTGGTGGGAAATTGATTGGATCCACTTTGTCGTTAGTCTCCTGCTTTTATACTGGAAGGTGAGTCAGGTAATAACTTTTAAGAGTCATTCTTAACTGGTTGTATGTTGAAGTTGCACTAGGAGTGTTTCGACATCCCAATGTTTGTGACACTTTGCAGAACAATTGAGACAACTGTCTCGGGATGCAGGCATCAGTAAATTTTAATGCTTCTCAGGGAATTTCAATGTTCATCCAAAGGTTGAGCCTGGCTGGTCTTTGAAGATTTAGGTCTAGAAAATGGTTTTCACCTTTGGCTGCATATTTTAAGGTAGGCAGCTACTAAAAATGCATGCTTCCAGCCCTCACCAAGAAATTACTTGGTCTGTGATAGAGGTTGTTCATCAACAAAGACCTTTGCAAACCATTCTAATATTCAGCAAGGGTGAGGACCACTGTACTTGAACACTGTGGTGATGTTCAGACTACTTCTCAGATCTGAAGGAACCCACATGAAACCTGGGGATCTCATTAGAATACAGATAGCAAGATTTCATGCCAGAAAGGCCGACTCAGTGGGTATGGAGTGAAGCTTATGGCTTAACATGTTGTACAAATTCTTGGGTGATGCTGCTCACTCCAAACCACTCTATGAGAAATGCTGGCCAAGCATACACCTTGTCATGCTTACCATCCACTGAGTCCCCTGGTAGGTGAAATAAGATGAGAATACTTTGGGCATCTCATAATCATCATGGACCTGGCAATTCTTGAGTTTCTTCTCCATTCTTAGTTCAGTACTTTTCCTACTATGTGATCCTGCTGTAGGATATACCCCGGGCAAGACAGGCTCTTAATGTCTCCTTATGTCTAAAACAGGTATGACCATCGTACATATTTTATATAATTGCTATAAAAATTAATAGAAATGCTGCATACAAAGTTGTTAGTCCAGTACTTAACATATGTCAAATAGTTCAGTATCTGGTAACCAATGCACTTTATGGCACCAATGTCATTTTCAATTTTTCAATAGATGTCACCATTGTGGCACTTTGACTAAAACTTAGGTGGAAGTAAGTTTCACATATGTGGACCACATAAGGTTGGAAACAGTTGAGGCAGAGAAATGTGCACAGCACCTAGAATCCCTCTACCTTGCTCCCAAATTTCACCAAAAAGCAGTAGGTAAACACTCTTTCTTGACAGTCCCAAGGCTAGTCCAACCTTTTCACTTACAGACCTGTAAGGACATTTAGCTAAGATCATACACCTAGTACATGACAAGGCCCACTGGAACCTCTTTGAGTTCATGTTAGTTATTTCTCATTAAGGAGAAGCTAAAGAATTTTAGATCCATGTTCTCCTTAAGAGGGGAGCTTTTAATTAATCAAGTTTTAATTTTATAATTAATACATTTGCAGTAAGAAAAAAACATCAAACAAAATGGAAATCTATCTCCCATTTTTTTCTGACCTCCATCCTTACTTCTCACAAAATGTAATTTCTTGGATATTTTTCACAAATTTTCTATGCATATTTAATAATAACATAAAATTTGTATGTACTTTTTTGCAAATGGAAGTGAACTATATATTCTGTTCTGGTTCTAGCTTTAGCATTTAATAACTTATCTTGCAAATTGTGTACACACACATGATGTTTTTTGGTTACAAAATATTCAGTTTCTTTTTTATTTAGCCAATACCCCAGTGAGGACCATGGAATTGTTTACCATTATGAATATGGTATTTTAAATAATTTTTTTATTTTTAAACTTTTATTTATTTGAGAAAGAGAGGCAGAGAGAGAGATAGATGATAGTTAGGTAGATAGATAGATAGATAGATAGATAGATAGATAGATAATGTACATGCCAGGGCCTCTAGCTACTGCAGAAGAATTCCAGAAGCATGGGCCACCTTGTGCATCTGGCTTATGTGGGTCCTGGGGACTAGACCTGGGTCCTTTGGATTTGCAGGCAAGTGCCTTAACCACTAAGCCATTCTCCAGCTCTAATATGGTGTTTTGGTATGCCTGAGCAAATGTTCCTTCATTTCTAGAAGTAGAAATTGTGGGGTCAACCTATCTTATATAGGATTCCTTGTGTCTTGTTACCCTGCACTACTATTTTCTTCTATAGCCCTGTTGGTCAACCATTCTTCAGAAAAGAGTACAGGAACTTCCAGGGCTGAAGTGCCAGACTACTTCCACATTAGCCTTTTCATCTTGTAGAGGCAGAAAGTTTTGGCACCAGCTGTGAGTATTTTGTTCTGATGACTAAATGAAGAAAATGTTCTAGCTTCAATTCTCACCAGGGAAATTAAACAGATATTTACAGGTCCCAATTGCTCACATCTCACTCACCTCCCTCAGGTCCCATTCATTCAAGCTCAGTCAGCTAACCAGTAATTCCAATGTCTCTGTAAAGGCATACAGGGATGTTGTTTCCAAGTAATAAATTTTTCTATCTGTTTTGGGGACTTTAGAAAATGGAGGTATCTGAAATGTGCACCTCAATCTATGAATTTTATAATGGACTAAGTTGTTCAGTCATTTCTTTTTTTTCAGATGATGCAACTAGAAAGAGAGAAATGGTTTAACGCCATGATTAATGCTACTGTGTCTCTGGCTGCTCCACTTCCTCAGCTCATCACTGTAAGTAATTACCTACCTGATCCTGGACAAGTCCTTCTATTTGGCTCAAGTCAGCTATTGATCATTTATTTAAGAATTGCATACTTCAGGGAAGGTGAAAAAACTTCTCTGAATTAATTTTTGAGCCTACTGTGGTCATGAATAAATATCATTCATTTCAGACAATTTGCATCAGCAACTGTTAGCCATGGGAATTTGTTTACCACTTCTGACCTGCTCCTCAAAAAGATTGGTTTTCTAACCATACTGTGAACAGCAGTTTTAAATTGACACATTAAATTTTCAAAAGTTTATTTGACTTATTGTCTCCTGCTTATGATGCTGCACAGTATTCTGAAAGGCAAATGCTGGTGTTCTGGTTATAGATTAGATGGCTTCCAACACTTGGCTATTGGGAACACAAACTTACCTCATAGGTTAGAACTCTGAATAACAGTTTTCATAACCATAGGGTGTAGGCCTGTGGTGACTTTGGATCAATCGCAGTTTAAAACTAAGCAAAGAAAAAAATTCAAGTAGGCATTTTTAGTAACAGTTTATGTTTACTGAAGCTTACCAAATGTGAATCTGTATGCACATTGAGTATAGTATTAAAATGCCTCTAATAATGTAAAATGCATTTGAATGTGCAATCTACATAAGATGTTGTTTTGAGAACATGTCTCATTTATAGTGTACAAATCCACTATGCATGCATGAGCATGTGTATGCATATTTATGCTGTTCATGTGATCGTAGGGTTATCACATTCTTATTAATATGCAAGTATTTTTATTATTACTCAGTAATAACAACTTACTGAGGTTTGACATCAGTATTTTCTGATGAAGGATTTGCTTCAATATATAAATATATAAAACCATAATTCTGTACCACTGTTTAACAAGTTGGCCATAAGTTTCCCCATGCGTGCACCATTCAAATTTGTGCAAGCAGGCAAGGCAGCTAGACCTGGATGTAGCACTGAAATACAATTAATGTCATTTACATTTAACACTGAGATGCTGTGGCTCAGGTACAATTATCACGTTCCTGAAGTGATACTCCTCAAATCTCCCACACAATGCAGATTTCTATAGTCTGGTGTTTACTCAACCTCAGACTTAAATAATTGAACTGAATCTTACATGTTTGAGGAGCCAGTTTTCTTTCCCCTTAAACTTTGGACTCTCCATGGTTACAGTCAGAATTCTAGTAAGATCTTCTTCTGTAGCAAAAGTGAGATTGGAAATGCGATTGTAGGGTTTCTAAAAGCATGGTTCTGAGGCAATGCTTAGCAGCTGAGGGGCAGCCTGGGCTAGGATACAGATATGGTAGAAGATGACAACGGGACTATCATTAGGATCTCTTGACTCCTCTGTTACCGTAATGCATTTGTTGCAGTCAGGTTTCGTCTTGCTGGCAGAAATCACCAGACCAAGAGCAGCCTGTGGGAAAATAAAAAGGGTTTTTTGGCTTACTGACTGGAGGGGAAGCTCCATGATGGCAGGGAAAATGATGGCACAAGTAGGGGGTGGACATGATCCCCTCACCAACATTAGATGGATAATAGCAACAAGAGAGTGTGCCAAACACTGGCAAGGGTAAACTGGCTACAATACTCACAAGCCCACCCCCAATATGACACTGCCTCCAGGAGGCATCAATTTCTAAATATCCATCAGCTTGGAACCTAGCATTCACAACATCTAAGTTTGTGGAGGATACCTGAATCAAACCACCACATTCCACCCCTGGCCCCCATAAACTGATAACCATGCATGGTATAAAATACAATGCATCCATCCAACATTAAAAGTCCCTATAATTTTTATCAATCTTAATGATGTTCAAACATTCCCATAGTCCAAGATCTTTTAACTGAGTCACAATACCAAAAAATCCTCCCCAAAACCTATAATGGCACAGAATAAACATTCACACTGCAAAAGATGGCATTGGGGGCTGGGAAGATGGCTTAGCAGTTAGGGCATTTGCCTGCAAAGCCAAAGGATCCTGGTTTGACCCACATAAGTAAGATACACAAGGGGGTGTATGCATCTGGAGTTTGTGTGCAGTAGCTGGAGACCCTGCAGTGAACATTCTCTCTGTCTGTCTGTCTGTCTCTCTCTCTCCCTCTTTCTCTCAAATAAATAAATAAATAAATAAATAAATAAATAAATAAATAAATAAAAAAAATATATTTTTAAAAAGATGGCCTTGGGCATAGCAAAGAAATATTCAACCAATACAAGATTTAAAATAACCAGGGCAAACATCAAGCTCTGTATCTCCAAGTCCAATAACTCTAGTCAATGACAAGTCTGATAATTCTAACCAGCAACAAGTCTCTGGAGTTCTAATTCCACCCCTCCAGCTAGGCTACTCACAGTCCTGGAAAACTTCATCTGGGGTTGGCAGCTTTCCTTAGCAGCCATCTCGTGGTCCTGGCATCTCTACTGTGTCTCCACTGCAATCCACCGTTCATCCTCATGGCTCCATTAGGTCTCAATGAAGTCATCCAGCCAACCTACTTCACATTGCCCATGGCCATTTCCAAAACACGAGACGTGTTGCAAATTCAATGACCCTCTCTTTCCTGCATTTCTTCTTCTTCCTCCTCCTCCTTCTTTTCCTTTTTGGTTTTCTGAGATAGGGTCTCACTCTAGTTCAGGCTGACCTGGCATTCACTATGTAGTCTCAGGATGGCCTCAAACTCATGGCAATCCTCCTACCTCTGCCTCCCAAGTGCTGGGATTAAAGGTGTGTGCTACCATGCCTGGCTTTCCTGCATTTCTTATATGCCACAGTACCAGATAGAGTGCCAATTTGTTAATCCAGGGGGGAATAAAGCAGACTTTGAAGAACAGGACACTTCTTGAGCACTTAGGCCCCAGTGCAGGTCATTTGGCTCAATCTTAAAGGTTGTAATCTCATATAATTTCAGATGAATGGGCAGAAATTTCAGCCCCAAAATTTCATTTCTGTGCCATATGTCTGTACTCATATCAGTCCTTTTCTATGCAAAGTAACTCTGCACAAATTCTCAGGAAATGGGCATAACAGCAAGCCTCTCATACAAGCTGCTTCTAGCCCAGTCTAAGCAAAGCTCTTTCTCACCCTCACAAGCCAACCCTCACAGTCCATAGTTCTTACTGCATTCAGGTCTTTCAACTCTGACCAAAATAGCCCAGAATAGCACTGCAAGGCATCCCTTGGGCTAAGGTTTCAAATCCTTCCACATTCCTCTTGAAAATCATCTCCAAAAGGCCAAAGCCACACAGTCTGGTAGCTAGCATCAACTGACCTCACTCTTCAGTGCCAATATTACTGTTGCAGTCAGGTTCACATTACTGGCAGAAATCACCCAACCAAAAGTAGCTTGTGGGAAAAAAGGTTTATTTTGGCTTACAGACTGGAGGGGAAGCTCCATGATGGCAAGGGAAAATGATGGCATGAGCAGAGGGTAGACATCATCCCCTTGCCAACATCAGATGGTCAATAGCAATAGGAGAGTGTGCCAAACACTGGCAAGGGGACATTGGCTATAACACTCATAAGCCCGCCCCCAACAATACACTGCCTCCAGGAGGCATCAACTTCCAAATCTCCATCAGTTGGGAACCTAGCATTCAGAACACCTAAGTTTATGGGGACACCTGAATCAAACCACACAGCATTCAAATTTGTCACTCTCCAAAACTCAGGGACATGGACAAGATTTCAATTCTCTGCAGTCTCAGAAAAAGTTTGTAATTAACAGAGGATATGATGAAGTTAGGATTTTATATTCTCCTATATTGTCCTGAAAGGACAATTATACAGATGTGATGGACATTAATTCTCACAGCCCATTTCATACTTTTGAGAAAGCAGGTTTAATATAGAACAGAGAAAACTTACTCTTGGTAATAACTTAAATTTTCCTTTGACCTCATGGAGATGGATGAGGCAGGAAAAGTCACACATTCTACATAATTCTTAAGCCTATTTTTACGTAGGTATACAAAAACACTTCATGAGTTGGCATATAAAAACACAAATAGAGGGCTGGAGAGATGGCTTAGCGGTTAAGGCGCCTGCCTCCTAAGCCTAAGAACGCTGGTTCCAATCACCAGCAGTTCCAATCTCCAGGTCCCATGTTTAGCCAGATGCAAAGTGACACAAGGGCTCAATGCCACACCTGACCACAAGGGGGCACACACATCTGGATTTCCTTCACAGCAGCTGAGAGACTGCTGGCACACCCATCTCTGTCTTCCTCTCCCTCTCTCTCTGTCTCTCTCTTTCTCTTTCCAAAAAAAAAAAAAAAAAAACATGAGTAGAATGCTATATAATTGTGGTTAAATTTTTTTGCAATTTCAGGAATGAAGAGTATAATAATAGAAACAACTATATATAAATGTCTTAAATAAGTTCACTGAAGAGGGTGTGTGGAAAAGCTGTTGACCTAAGTAGTAGTAGAAAGGAACGGAGTTTGTAAGACTGAAGGCAAAAGGAAGTTCACACAAGCATTGTAGTCAATAGCATTATTTCCCATGGAAGTGCGACTTATGAATTCTGATACCACTTTTCATATATAACTGAAGAAAGTAAATGGTGGTGAATGGCGAAAGCCAGGTGTTTTATTGCTGAAGTGGTAATTTGCAGAGAAACCAGGGATATGAAGATGGAATGGCCCATATGGTAATAGATGGTAATTGGATCTATCAGTAAGAACTTACACACATATATTTATCTGTACAAGATGAAATGTTACCATAATAATAAATGATATACTATGAACTCAAATCTTGGTTTCTAGCATTGCTCTCTGGTGAAGAAAATTAGGGAATTTTGGAGATATAGATGAGTATAATTCTAGGGCAAGATATATGCAAAATAGGGAGCATTTTATAGTTCTAGAAAGTAAGGCAGTACTAATAAAACCCCTCAAATCAATAAAGACATATCAAAGAGTATAGGAACCAAATGATAGATCACACATTCACGAGTCTAAGAAAACTAAGTTATTGGAAAGTAGTACCATATTACAATTTGATATATACCATAATTATCTATAAGTCCATCCTTGTTGGGCCCTAAGAGGCCCCGATGTGAGGCCTAGTGGTTCTGAGCCTAGCTAGAGTTTAGCGACCTGTCCTTGGCCTACTTCCGCTTGTGAGGCCTAGTGGAACTTCATGAGCCTGACTAAAATTTAGCGACCTGTCCTTGGAGTGACTCAGCAAGGCCTAAGCCGAAACTGCCTCCACCCAGCTACTGCTGATGTGGTGAAATAATTTTGGCCCTTACACTTTTTTTTTTATCCTTTTTCCCACCCTCTTTCTCAAAATATATATACCCTTTCATTACAATAAAAGTAGAGTTCCTGCTTTGACACGGCTCCCAGCTCAGTGTGTTTTTTTCTCTCCGGTGTTTTGGGGAAAGGTTTGAGTCGCTGACACCCGCCTTCCCACTCAGCCTTGAGAGGAGCGGCTGGCCCGGCTCTCTCTCTTCTGCTCTACCTGCTGGGGGAAAGGAATTGGCAGACTGGTGCCCTGTGTGAGGAAGGAAAAACATGGAAGTACGCTGATGGGCTAATCCGGACTCCGGACGGGTGTACCCTCATAAATTATGAGATAGTCTTCATATCTAATATTCTAACCTTTACTTCTGTAACCTGTGCTTGCTTCAACATCTTTTCGTTCCTTTCTCTTTCCTTTCATTTCCGGGTTGCCGGCAAATCACATCTGCAGCACCTGTATTTCTAAACAGGTCATACGTTCCTGGTGGACACACCACGTGGGCAGACCTGGAGGAGACTCACCACGTGGGCAGACCTAAAAAAGAAACTCACCACGTGGGCAGTCCTAGAGAAAACTCACCACGTGGGCAGACCTGGAGGAAACTCAAAGCATTTTGCCCCCTCATTTGAGTGGGGACTACATCCCAAAAGACAAAAAAAACCTGATGGAGAGATCTGCTCCCAGGTGTACTGTGTTTGGTATCATTGAGCCATCCCCTAAGGACACAGACTCGTCTGGCCGTCACGGATCTAAATCTAAACTTAATTCTACAGCATGTTTAGCTATTTTTTGGGCCTTTATGCTTGTGTTGTACTCATGTGTATTACGGTTGCCCTGATTTTACAAAAACTCCTCCTACAATGTGGCTTAAAAGTAAAACAAAAAAACCTCCATGGCTTTTGGGACAAAACTTTTGTTTTAGCCCCATGGATTAGTTCAATCCTCCTTGCCATGATTGCCAGCCTTAAAGACTTCTCTGTGAAGGGGTTCATCTTTGCCCTTAAAATCTCATTCCTCCCAAGGCCGCCACCCAAACCTCCAAACTGCCACTGGCCGCTGTCTTTTCAGCCCATAACTGCCGCCTAAGGCAATCGTGCTCACAACCACTCCTCCCCCTCTTTAGCCTTAGAAAAAAAAATACAAAAAACTTTATTAAAACTGGGTTACTGGCATACATTTTGCTATCCAGGCCCCAAAAGTTTGATCAAGGTTAAATTTATACTGGACTGATGTGCTTGACTAAAGATATTAGACTAAAATTTAAAATTTTTAAGTTAAAAAACCTCAAACAAATTAAAATTATAGAGACACTGAGACTGATTTCAGGTTACTGAGCTACTATTGTCAACCACATTAACAATCTTAAGGAA
Organism: Orientallactaga sibirica; assembly: GCA_036365145.1. Classification (NCBI taxonomy): domain Eukaryota; kingdom Metazoa; phylum Chordata; class Mammalia; order Rodentia; family Dipodidae; genus Orientallactaga; species Orientallactaga sibirica. The sequence goes on along the minus strand of JAEOAD010000001.1, from coordinate 103,988,332 downwards.
GATTAAAAAAAAAAAAAAGTGGCCTAACTGCTTTACATTAAAAGGAGAGGATGCCTGAGGAAAGACTGTTAAAAATATCTTGGGAGCAAACGGGCGGTCCACCACGAGGCAAGTCACTGCCCGTCCCCGCCCCTTGCCTCTCAGGGCCCCCTTGATGCTCTTAGCTGAGTGTCCCACAGGAACTAAAGCGTTTACTTAAAAAAAAAAAAAATTAGAGTGTTCAAAACAGGCCCAAGCCACCTAAATACCACAACTAGGAATAATAAAATAAAACAGCCGTTCTATTTTGTTGGTTTTCAAAACTGAGGCCATGATTAAGAGAGATGGCCGGGGGCATTTGTATTGCACTGCTAGAGGTAAAAAAACAAAACAAAACAAAACAAAACAAAAAAACTACTTTTCAAGTCTATATGGCTATGTCCTACACACCATTGTCCCACCCTTCGCTGCCTTCCCATTAACTTAGGGCTGGAGGCAATCTGGCTTTTATCCATAAGGTAGCCCCAAAACAGGTCCTTTTACATACAATTTTCCATCCATCTCCAAACTTAACTGAACACATTCGCTCACACACTGGTCTACCTGACTTTATTGCTAATGGAGATTCACAAGTAAACAAATTTATTGCTATCTCCTCCTTGCCACCCTTAGAACAAGCTAAACGTTTACACCAAATGTTCTATCTATCCCCCTTAATAATTCAAGCCTGGCTAACTCAGTTGGTAAAGCATAAGACTAAGCCCACTTCCTACTTAATGTCCCTGGGGATAATCTCAAGGTGTTAATGGTGGGTTTAAAATTCCATTGTAAAGATATACAAAGTGTGCCTAACAGGAGTTCCTAAAGCTTACTGTGACTTGGCTACAATAATTTTGCTCTATGTACTGTGTGGCTAATTAATTTCTTTTTCTCTCTTTCTTGGCTCTATAAAGACAGGCCAACTTCTTCTGCCATTATGGAACTTCCCCTAGATCTGTAAACTTCAACATCATGGAAAACTGCTAGCTAACAGCCCTAGATTGACCCTAACAATACATGTCTCATATCTTTTCTTCCTTGATTAATCATCCTAATGTTTTATTATTATTTTAGGTCATTCCAACCCATCTGATCTCCAAGACCTCACTACTAAATGTCTTGCCATATTACAATCCAATGATTTTAAAGTGGCTCCAGAAAAGATTCAGACCGCCCCTCCCTTCAAGATTTTGGGCTCCATGTTATTCCTTAATACTGTCTCTCCTGTCAAACCCCAACTCCATATTCAAAAATTAACTTACAAATCCTGTCAGCCTTTCCTCCAGGTACCTCCTCTTAAAACTACAGGAGCCAATCCTTGAGGACTACACCCTAATCACCTTTGACAGATTAACGTTACACACTATTCTCCATTTAAAAAACTTAAATATATTTTTCTCTCAGGTGATACTTTCTCCCATGCTTTCTGGACATCGGCACATGCCGGGAAAAAGACTAAACATACTATTAGCCATATGCTTCAATGCTTTGCCACCCTTGGATTACCAGATCAAGTTATAATGGCCCCTGCTTCCTAAGCAGGACTTTTATAGATTTCCTCCAAACCTGGAAAATCTCACTTTCCACAGGCATCCTGTATAACCTGTGGGGCCAGGCCATCGTGGAAAGATATAATCAAACTCTCCAGTCCCAATTACAAAAACAAAAGGGGGAATCCCTACCCCCACACGACCAACTAAAAAAGACGTTATTAACCCTAAATATTTTAAATTTTTCTAAAGAAGATAGATACTTGTCCCCTTTTCAAAAACATTGGACCTCAGCTGTTACAGCTCTATCTGGGTCAAATAGAGGGACCCATTGACTGGGGCCTGGAGAGGACCAGACCCCCTCCTCACAGCAGGGAGAGGATTTAAATGTGTCTTTCCTCAAGAGGAAAAAAGATCCATTTGGGTACCAGCAAGAGACTTAACATATTTACCCCAACAAGGGGACAATAATAATCAACTCCCCAGGGAGTGTTCCACCCATGAGAACTGTGCCTCTGTTTCTTCCCCAGGAACGATTGGAGGTGTGGATGCTGCTAGACCCAAATGAAGCCAGAAAAGCTCCAGAAATATTTACAAAAGAGGAGATGGGACTTCAAAGACAACCCGCTGTGGACGGGCTTACATGACTTTTGTCCCTACCTTCTCCCTCCCCTTGGAACCCTCCTTTTCCTTCTTGCTTTTTTCCCTACCTTCTCCCTCCCCTTGGACCCTTCCTTCTCCTTCTTATCCTCACTCTCGGGCCCTGTGTAATTAATAAGATTACACAATTCATTCACCAACAGCTAGAGGCAATTAAACTTCATCAGGTCACAATTAAACTTCATCAGGTCAAAATACCACAGGTTTGCAACTCAGAAGCCCGGCTTTTCCTCTTACTGGCTGTCCACCTAGCGTCCCTCCCCCGCCCTCCATCGAACCAATGATGGGTAAGATCTCAGACAGGCTGAGACAACCTAAGACAGGTCATGGAGTGGATTTTCAACGGGCTAGAGGCTTGGTACTCAGTTATGGGTAAGATTCCCCAGAGAGGGACAACCTAAGACAGGGGCCATGCTATCCACCTTTCTTACAAAAACAAAAGGGGGATATGCTGGGCCCTAAGAGGCTCCAGTGTGAGGCCTAGTGGTTCTGAGCCTAGCTAGAGTTTAGCGACCTGTCCTTGGCCTACTTCCGCTTGTGAGGCCTAGTGGAACTTCATGAGCCTGACTAAAGTTTAGTGACCTGTCCTTGGAGTGACTCAGCAAGGCCTAAGCCGAAACTGCCTCTGCCCAGCTACTGCTGACGTGGTGAAATAATATTGGCCCTTACACCTTTCTCTCATCCTTTTTCCCACCCTCTTTCTCAAAATATATATACCCTCTTATTACAATAAAAGTCAAGTCCCTGCTTTGACACAGCTCCCGGCTCAGTGTGTTTTTTCTCTCCGGTGTTTTGGGGAAAGGTTTGAGCTGTCAACACCCACCTTCCCACTCAGCCTCGAGAGAAGCAGCTGACCCAGCTCTCTCTCTTTCACTCTACCTGCCGGGGGAAAGGAACCAGCACATCCTGACATACATAAATTATTAAATAAATTTGAAAATGGGTAAAATACAGATGCCCCCTACAAAATTTCCAAGAACCTTATATAAACTTATCATGGGGGGTGTGTAACTATAAGTATGGGCCATAAATAGTGACTTCCTTCCAAATAACACAGAATAGAAAGTGGCTAAATAGAGTAACTTTATAGACTATACCTGAGATGGTTAGTCTTCATTGACAACTTCCGTGGATGTAGAATTACCTAAACAATTGGTGAGGTATATGTTTAGAAGTGTCTGTGAGGGTAATGCCAGAGTTTTAACTAAGAGGGGAAGACTCACTCTGAAATAGTTGGGCTGAGGACCTGGATAGAATATATGGGAAAGAGGGAGAGAGGCATAAGAGTGCTGGCATTCCTTTATATCTTAGTCCAGGCTGAACCATCTGAAACTGTGGGCCAAAATAAATCTTTCCTTCTTTAATTTGTTTGTGCCAGGAATTTGATATCAGTGGTGAGAAAATTAATTAGCAGAAAATTGGTAATAAGACTGGGATTGTTGCCATGATGAAATCTGAATTTTGACCATGTGATTCTTAACCCTTTGGAACAAATTTGTGGGAATAATTTAGAATTTTGAGATATAGGCTAGAGAAGCCAAGAATGCTGTGTATATAGTTTAATGGGCAATTATGGTGAGCTATAGAAGATCAGAATGCAGATAGAAGTGTGAGTAGTAGAAGCCAAGCTTATGAAGTTTCATATGGGAGCAAGGACTCTACTGTAAATTAGACTAGATATCATTCCTGTTGTATACTGAAAGAATTTCTCTACATTTTGTACATATCCATAAAATTTGTGGGAGGGTAAGATTAAAACTTATGGATTATGCAATTTGGCAGAGGAAATTTCAAGACAATATAACATTTACACTGTGGCATGGTTCTTGGTGGCTGCATTGAGCCAGGTTTATAGTGAGAATTTGGAGCAAAAAGTAGCAGGGTTTTTTTGTTTGTTTGTTTGTTTTTCAAGGTAGGGTCTCATTCTGTCCCAGGCTGACCTGGAATTCACTATGTAGTCTCAGGGTTGCCTTGAACTCACTGTGATCCTCTTACCTTTGCTTCCCAAGTGATGAAAGGCATGCACCACCACGCCCATCCCAGCAGCAGTGTTTATTTATTTATTTTTTTTGTATGTGCAGTCTTTGGAAAAGTTGTGAATTGAAAAGTTGAAGTTAGTGGCATGTCTACTCTTGGGGTAACCAACTGCTCCATAATTGGACTGAAGGCCCTCTCTATGGGAGGGAATACATACCTGGTACTGAAAAACCTAAGTAAAAGTCTATGGTAGGTGAGGTCCTGAGCCTTAGGGTATAAGCCTGCTCTTGTCTGACTAAATGTATTTATTATTCCCACCAAGCTGCCCTGAAAGCACTACACTTAATGTTCATATTCACATATTAATGCTACTCTCACTTCTGGTTAGGCTGTTTTTGCTCTGTGTGCTGTGGTGGCTGATGCTTCTCTTTTCAGATGGTGATGACCACTGGGATGACCCAAAAGGCAACATAGTGCTGAGAAGAAGGGATGGAAGAGTGCCCAGCACTGAAACACCTCTGTCACACCCTCCAAGGCTCAGGGCCCATTGCAGAAGAGGGGGCGGATAGAATGGAAGAGCCAAAGGAAGGGTATGACCTCTTACAATGCAACTACCCAGACCAAAATTGGCCTCGATATCCATGACCTTGCAGTGCCTAGCAATACCTTTGCAAGACCCTCAAAATAGAAGGAAAAGATGATGTCATCAAATTAAAAGGGAGATTAATGGAGAGCGGGAGGGGATATGATGGAGATTGGTGTTCTAAAGTGGAATGGGGGAGGGGAGGGAAATATCACTTGGGTTTTTTTGTATGTAAATATAAATTCAATAAAAAACAATAATTTAAAAAAAGTTGAAGTTGTGGAGAATAAAGATGATTGGTAGAGACTTACTGATATTAAAGAGATGCCAAACTCTTTGCACTTGGGCAATAGGAAATTATAAAAGTCCTATCAATCATGAATCTTTTTGAAAGACTTTTCTTCGAGAAGAGAGCCACTGGGATATACTGCTCACACAGGGTAATCTCAGTAATTGTTTTTCCAGGTAGCCACCTAGTATTCAGAGGCTGCTAAAACTCAGTCTTAAGAGAATCCAGCTATTGCTCAAGTTGATAGCCAACTGTGGAATCATCCATATGGTAATGTTTGGTGAGTGTGCAAGGTTTACAGGGTCATGAAGTTTTCCAAACAATCTCTAAGGAAGACCCAAAAGGATAGACAGAGTCTTGATTCCCTACAGAGATGGTTTCATTTTTGTTTGATCCTATCCCTCCTTTCTATGCCACATTCTTCCCTTGGTAATGGGAAGACTGTCTGTGTGTCATTGTAGATTACAATGTAGTAATGTAGATTACAATGTAGATTACTTAAATGGTTTTTTGATTTCTACAGAGACTTATGGCTACAAGTGTGCCTAGAGTCTCAGAGATGTTGAACTTAGACTTTGAATAATATTGGAAATTTTAAGACTATAGAAACCTTTGAAGTAGAACTGAATGTGTTTTGTATTTTTTTAATTATTGTTTTTTATTGACTTTTATACTTACATACAAAAAAAAACCCACCTAATATTTCCCTCCCTTCCCCCCATTCCACTTTATAACTCCACTCTCCATCATATCCCCTCCCTCTCTCCATTAGTCTGTCTTAATTTGATGACATCATCTTTTTCTTCTATTTTGAGGGTCTTGCAGAGGTATTGCTAGGCCCTGCAAGGTCATGGATATTGAGGCCAATTTCTGTCTGGGCAGTTGCATTGTAGGAGGTCATACCCTTTGTTTGGCTCTTCTATTCTATCTGCCCCCTCTTCTGCAATGGTCCCTGAGCCTTGGAGGGTATGACAGAGGTGTTTCAGTGCTGGGCACTCCTCCATCCCTTCTTCTCAGCACTATGTTGCCTTTTGGGTCATCCCAGTGGCCATCGCCATCTGAAAAGAGAAGCTTCTCTAACCAGAAGTAAGAGTAGTGCTAATATGTGAATATGAACATTAAGTGTAGTGCTTTCAGGGCAGCTTGGTGGGAATAATATATACATTTAGTCAGACAAGAGCAGGATTATACCCCTAAGGCTCATGATGACTTTTACTTAGGTTTTTCAGTACCAGGTATGTATTCCCTCCCGTAGAGAGGGCCTTCAGTCCAGTTATGGAGCAGTTGGTTACCCCAAGAGTAGACATGCCACTATTGCACCCGTTCAGTCATTGGGCCTGTCTGGCCAAGCTTGAATATTCAGTGTCCACTGTTTTTACTGTTGATGGCTTCTGTCTCCCATATGCTACGTGCAGTGCAGCTTTTTCCAGCTTTCAATTGGCTGGTCTACAGGGAGAAGGTTTTCTGCTCCACACCAGCTTGCTTTCTCAGTGACCTTGCCTCTCAGGCAAGAGATGTCTTCAGCAATAGGGTCTTACTATCTGTTTCTCAAGGGAAACCAAGGGCTTTGGCAAAAGCCTTTAATGTTTTGGAGGCTGCTGGGACCTCCTTGGCCAACAACTCATTGGAAGGTATCCCATCCCAGGTACTGAAAAATTTCTAGTAACAGACTACAGCTTCTAGACATGCCCTTATTCAAAAAAGTAATTTTACATATGTCTTATTCACAATATCTTGAGTTTAGGTTGACCCTCCCCCTACCCTTCTTTTATGCATTCTCTTCCCGTGGCCTCGCTTAGACCATTCCCCTCCCTGTAATCAGTTCTTCTACTTACATATGTGCATTACCATACATTTAAGTCCTTCCCTTTCCTCTCTCCCTTATAGCCTTTTACCAGCTTACTGGTTTCTGGTACCTATATTTGGTTCCAGTTCACACACAAGTCTATACATTGGTAGCTAGGATCCACATATGAGAGAGAACATTATTATATGGACATGAGCATTTTGGGGCTAGGGGTAGAACAAATGTTTTTAAAAGATCTGTTTGGATGTCCAGGTGACAAGGGATGGACTTGTGATGGTTGACCTTCATTGTCACTTTGGCTTGATATGGAATCACCTAGGAGATTGATAAGGTGCACCTTTAGGTGTGTCTTTGAGGGCATTTCAAGACAGGATTAACTGAGTGGGAAAGACTCATCCTGACCATGGGCAGCACCACCCATCCCACTGGCATGGGACCCAGTCTAATGAGAGGGGCAAGAGGAGAAAAAACAATGGAGTACTGGGATCCCCCTTTCTTCTGTTTACTGGCCCACAATGGTGTGAGCTGTTTTGCTCTACAATAACCTTTACACTACAGATCAAACCCTTTATCTTGTGATCCAAATATTTCTTCCTTCAAGTTGTCAGGTATATGATCATAGTAACATGCATAGTAACCAGCACAATACTTAAGCTATGATATGACAAAAATAACACCTTATCCTTTCTGTGTTCTTCTATCCCTAATTCAAGAAGAACATTGGGTGAATTCAATACAGGAGCCTCTGACAACATACTTGATGTTGTAGTTTGAATGTAAACTACCACCCAGATAGGCCCATGCTTTTGAATACCTTTTCCCCAGCTGCTGGTATTGTTTGGGAAAGTTCAGATCCTTTAAGAGGGGGAGCCTTGGTCTAACAAATCAGTCACTGTGGGTTTGCCTTAAGGGTTTTTGTTTGTTTAATTTTTTGATTTTTCAAGGTAGGGTCTCACTCACTTCAGGCTGACCTGGAATTCACCATGTATTCTCAGAGTGACCTCAAACTCTCAGCTATCCTCCTACCTCTGCCTCCCAAGTGCTGGGATTAAAGGCATGCACCACCATGCCTGGCTGCCTTAAGGTTTAATAGACCTCCCAACTTCCTATTTCTTCTCTACTCTGCTTTCTACCTACTGATATGAAAAGCTGGACTTTCCCACCATCATGGACTCTACCCTCTGTAAGTGTAAGCCAAAGTAACCCTTTTCTTTCCTGTGCTTCTGATCAGGAATTTTGTCCCAGAATTAGGAAGTAACCCACACACTTTATCAGCAATTGCCTCTGCAAACAAACTCCAGATACATGTGCCACTTTTTGTATCTGGCTTTGCCTGGGTACTAGGGAATCAAACATAGGTCATGAGGCTTTGCAGGTAGGTATCTTAACTGCTGAGCCATCACTCCAGTCCCCCCCAAAGTTTTATTTTTATATAAACAATGATTTAATCATAGAAAACAAAGATTATTAATATTTTCCTACCATAACTCCTCAGCATGAATCAAATTAGTATATATTTGCATTGTATTGTTAGAATGTTTGATTTTAAATATTACTGTTTCCATTGCTGACTTGAGTTTCATATGAAAGTGATTAAATAAATTTTGACTTGGAAGAAGGAGAGAATTTCCAATGATTTCTGAAATGGCTCTAAGCATATTTCTGCTATTTTTCACTACATATTTATGTCATATATTGACATATATTGATGATCATAAAATAATATCTATGACTACAAAATCAAAATATAGATCAATTCTGAAAAACACTGAAGATGCTCTATGTCCTGAGAATCATATATTCAGCCAAGATTTAATTCTTGATGACAAACTAAGCAAGCACATCTGTGTCATTAGCATGCAAATTTTTGTCATCAAAAAGTGGTAAAATTATATATATATATATATCTTTAAAATTAGTTTCTTTCTAACTCATTTTTAGTAAATATTTGATTTGTATACCTATTTTATAGACCTATATATCTGGAGCCATGTGAAATTTTTCTTGGGTAAAGGGGCTGCACACTGCTATATTCTATAGCTATATAGCACAATATTTGACCTCTTTCCCTTTTCCCAGAGCATCAAAAATTAACTTCTTTCTGTAGGATGTGGAATTTCTTAAAGTCTGATTAACAAAAGGAAGCATTCAAGAAAGAAGAATAGGAAACAGAAATGTTGGTAGGCCTGTCAAAGATGTCCATATCCTAATACTTGCAGCATTACAATGCATTAGATTACACGAGAATGAGAAATCAAGGCTACAGAAGACATTATGGTTGGCAATTAGCTGACTTTAATAAGTTTATCCAAGCGGAGATCAATGATATCACAAAGGTCTTCAAAGTGGACGAGGGCAATGGAGAGTCTGAGGTGGATATAATGAAGGAGGAATGTCCTGAGAAGTGCAACATTATTGACTTTGAAGATGAAGGAATCATGGATCATGTGGAGGACCTCACAATAGTCAAAAATGACAGGGAAACAGATTCTCCAAACATCCTCTAGAGAGGAACACAGCCTTGCCAATATCTTGTTTGTAGCCCAGTGAGACCCATGATGAACTTCTAACAACCTACGGAACCATATTTAATCAATTTATGTTCTTTTGAGTCATAGATCTTATGCTAATTTGTTACAGCTATGAGAAAGGAACATAGAGACTTTCCAGTTAACAAATACGTGGGAACAGTGTTGCAAGGAGATTCAACTCAGCTCTGTAATATAGCTGAACACATGTCTTGTTGATGTTAAATTTCTTAGTATTTTAAGGAATTTAAGTATTTATCTCTGTTAACTATGCTAATAAGGAACTATGAGATACAAAGTAGTGAAGTAGAGTGTATTAGTTACCTTCTTGTTGCTGGGACAAAATGCCTGACCAAAAAACTCATTTTAAGGGAGGAAGGGTTTATTTCAACTTACAGTTTCAGGTCACAGTCCATCATGGTGGGGAAGACATGGTAACAGGAGCTTGAGGCAGCTGGTCACATTCAGTCCACAGTGAAGAAGCAGAGGGAAATGAAAGCTAGTGCTCAGCCAGCTCTTGCCTTTCTATACAGTTCAGGACCCTAGCCATAGGAATGGTGCTGCCCATGGATAAGGAAGCTCTTTCCACCTTGGTTAACCTAAAGAAGATAATCCCTCACAGGCATTCCCAGAGACTAAACATAACCTAGATAATTTCTCACAGGTCCTGTCAAGTGGACAATTAATATAAACAGACACAGAAGAATTAAAGGAACACAGGAACCAGGAGATAAATTGATAAAATTAAGAAATAGTTTAAGAGGGCTGTTGTCCTTCAGTAAATGTGAGGGGCAGCCACACAGGACACAAAGGCTGTCCTATTTGGCATTTAGAAGATAAAACTGGAGCCTCAAGTACTGGCTGTTTGGGGCATGCTTCTGAACTACATTAGCATTCATAAGCAACAACTTGTAAAGGTATTTAGCTTGGATTTGACATATATTATTTTGTTCATCTGTGGCAGCCACCCGATGAAGTAAGCTCTGTTGCAAGTGAGTAGACAATTGCTCTCAGAAGCAGAGTGACTAGTCTAAATTTCACTCAGAGGACAGGTGGCATTCCCTAGATTTAAATCTGCCCTCATGTGTACAATGTTGAATTGGACAATAATATGTAGTTGAAATGGAACAGAGGGCTGGAAGAGAAACTATGGCAGTGGGAAATGAGGTGTAGGGAATTTGACTGAGGTGGTAGATATTGATAGGAAATGAAAGGGAGAGAAGTGGAAGACGTATAAAGTAATATGGATACTCCTTTCCATGGATTAGCAGTGGAATGAAACAAAGCTTGATAGCTGTAGTAAAACACTGTGGTCAGTTTCATGATGTCATACTCTCTGTGGTGCCTCGAGAAATGTGGAAGATCCTTTCAGGAAACAAATAGCTCAATGATGGCTGAAAGGCAATGTTTACCAACACATTTGTCCTTTGAGGAGAGACAACAATAAGCCAGCAGGGCTTAGTCCTTAGAATACTATTGCTTGTTTATTTCCTAAGCAAACATGTTCTCATTCCCTTCTCCTCTACTTACATGATGCCTATGGCATGGATGGTGTTGCACTCAGGTTCGCATTGCTGGCAGGAATCATCTGACCAAGAGCAACTTATGGGGAAAAAAGGTTTATTTTGGCTTACAGACTTGAGGGGAAACTCAATGATGGCAGGGAAAAACGATGACATGAGCAGATGGTGGACCACCTCACCTCCTGGGCAACATCACATAAACAACAGTAACAGGGGAGTGTGCCAAATGCTGACAAGGGGAAACTGGCTATAATACCCATAAGCCCGCCCTCAACAATTCACTAGCTCCAGGAAGTGATGATTTCCAAATCTCCATCAGTTAGGAATCTAGCATTCAGAAAACCTAAATTTATGGGGGACACCTGAATCAAACCACCACATTCTGCCCCTGGCCCCAATAAAATGATAACCATACATGATGTAAAATTCAATACACTCAGTCCATATTTAAAAATACCCTTAGTTTTTGTCAATCCCAATGTTGTTCAAACATCCTCATAGTCCAAGGTCATTTAACTGAGCCATAATGCCAAAAAAAACCATCAAAAACACAATGGAACAAAATAAACATACACACTGCAAAAGATGGCATTGGGCATAGCAAAGTAATATTCAACCAATACAAGATTGAAACAAGGCAAACATCAATCTGTAACTCCAAGTCCAACATCTCTAGCCAGTGACAAGTGTCCAAGTCTGATAATTCTAACCAGCAACAAGTCTCTGGACTTCAAATTCTTCCCCTCCGGCAAGGTTACTAACAGTCCTGGAAAACTTCCTCTGGGGCCAGCAGCTCTCCTTAGCAGCCATCTTGTGGTTCTGGCATCTCTACTGGGTCTCCACTGCAATCCATGGTCCATCCTCACGGCTCCATTGGGTCTCCAGGAAGGCAATTCTGCTTCATGCTGCCCATGGCCATTTCTAAAACAAAAGACCATGTTGCAAATTCAATGATCCCTCTCTTTCCTGCATTTTTATACACCATAATACCAGGTGGGGTGCCAATTTGTTAATCCAGGGGGAAATAAAGCAAACTTTGAAAATCAGGATACCTATGACATTAAGGCCCTTTCAAAAAGACTGCATTCTTTCTGATGTCCCAATGCTGGTCAGATGGCCCAATCTCAATGGTTGTAATCTCTCATACAATTGCAGCTGAATGGGCAACAGCTTGGGCCCAAACATTTCTTTCTGTTCCATATCCCTCTGCTCACACCAGTCCATTTCTATGCAATGCAACACTGCACAAGTTTTCAGGACATGGGCATAACAGCAAGCCTCTCACACAAAGTGCTTCTAACCCAGTCCAGGACAAACTATTTCTCACCTTCATAAGTCAAACCTCACAGTTCTTAGATTCTTATTATTATTCAGGTCTTTCAACTCTGACCAGAATAGTCCATCAAGCTATACTTATAGCACTGTAAGGCATCTCTTATGCCAAGGTTCCTATCTTTCCACATTCCTCTTGAAAATCAGTTCCAAAAGCCCAAATTCACAGAGTCAGGTTTCAAGCAGCAATGTCACCCCACTCATGGTACCGACTTTCCTGTTGCAGTCAGGTTCACATTGCTGGCAGAAATCACCCACCAAGAACAGCTTGTGGGAAAAAAATGTTTATTTTTGGCTTACAGACTTGAGGGGAAGCTCCATGATGGCAGGGGGAAATGATAGCATGAGCACAGGATGGATTTCACCTCCTGGCCAACATTAGATGGACAACAATGGGAGAGTATCCCATACACTGACAAGGTTGAAACTGGCTAAAACACCCCTACAGTTGTCCCCAACAATACAATGCCTCCAATTCCCAAATCGTCAGCTGGGAACCTAGCATTCAGAACATCTAAGTTTATGAGGGACACTTGTATCAAACCACCACAGATGGAGATTAAGGGCATTCTTGTCCCTTTGACTGCCAGTTTGTAGGACACACCCCTCAAAATCCAAATAATCTACAATACCCAGAAGGAAAAAATATTCACTTATCTTTCTCTTCACAATAAACCAAAGAAAGAAAGAATTTCATTTCAAAACACAGTTTATTATAAAAGATTGTCATTTTCTTCTCCTCATTTCAGCTGAAGTGATTAATATTCAAGTTCTAGCTATGTAAAGAATTAAGTTTGCCATGTATTCTCTAGCTATTTATGCTAATTATAGTCTCATTTGTATCGAAAGGCTCATAAAAGTATCAAGAGACACTTCATATTGAATTAAAAACTATTGCATTTGGTGTTTCAAGGCTCAGAAAAGAACAATTATTAAAATATATTACTCAAACATAGAAATCTATATCTCCAAAAGTCAGCAATAAAAGCAAACGTGCTAGCAGTTTGAATAGGTGCACTAAATCTCACAGTTGTGGAATCCAGATTTTTATGGGAAGTTGGACAAAAGGGATACAGGGAAAAATGGAGAGATTATCAGGGGAAGGCAGAACAATTCTGGCTTGTTCTGCTTTTGCCTTCTTGTTGTGGGATGACTTCAAACTGTCCTTCAGAGGCTTGTGTATTTGAACACTTGATGTATAGATGGAGGTGCTGCTTAGAAAAATTGCTGAACCTTTAAGGCATGGAGACCTTCTGGAGGAAGTTAGTTGCCAGTGATGGGTCTTGAGGTTTAATAACATTGCCCTACTTCTTGTCTGTGCTTTGCTGCCTGAATGCAGATGTCATGTGACTAGCTGCCCCCTGCTTCTGCTGCCATGTCTTCCCTGTCATGACGGACTGCACCCTTCCTTAAATAGTAAGCCAAAATAAACCCTTCCACTTTTAAGTTGCTTCTTATCAGGTGCTTGTCCACATCACCTTGGACAGTAATTAATCCAATTGCCTAGGGGGTCAAAACATGTCTGGTCAGTAAAGAAGCCCTCTGAACAGTTCGCAGCTTCCTACACCAGTCTGTGAGCTTTCAGCCAATGTGGGTCATCTACTCAACTGGAAAGGTATTGCTCTTTCCTCCAGGAAGAAAACAACATGCCACCAAAGAGAGAGAATCTGGAAAGGACACCTGAATAGATATATCGGCACTCCCTGACTCAGTGATGGCTTCAAGGCTATGGTCACCTACACATCTGAGGAGAGACTCAATAAACCTGCAGGGCTTAGTCACTGTTATACTGGGAGACATGAGCCAACCAAGTCCATTTTCCAAACAATCAACTCTGCCCCTGGCTTAGGTCTCTCTAAACTCCAACTATGGAGGACACCGAACTCACAGGAGCTCTTGGCTTTACTGCCTTGTTGAGCTAAGCACGTAGCAAGTCCAGCATCAACTGGAAAGACCAGAACTAGTTGACGTGGAGCCTCATCCTCTTGCTTCTTAGCATATTAGCTGCATGCCCCTGCTGCTCTCTGCTTCCCAGCTTGGTTAGAACTTTGCCAAACAACCAGTGCATAAGAATGGAAAATAGCTAGGAGGAAGGAAAAATGGGTTGCATTATTTTCAAATCCTCTAATCAAAAGTTTGTTTGCTATCTAAATAAAGCAGCCTGCTCTAAGACACCTGGAAATTTGGCATTTAGGATGCATAATGTAGAAGCCAACATCTATTGCCTGAGGAGACTGTCACGTCTGAGGCATGGATTTTCCCCAAGCCAAAGTGCCTGGCATGTAGATCCTCAATAAATACTGAACAGAAAGATACAGTCATCATCTCTGGAGGATCTCACAGTTGGCCAGGGAGGAGGTTATTTTAACATTTAGCAGATATATCTGAAATGCTGCTAGCACAAGAATTTAGCAGAACCTGGTGTGGTCATTGTTGGACCTCGCTCTCTCAATAACCTTTCAGTTGGAGTGGTTTTGTCTTGGTTTGCTTGCTCAATAGCTGTTGAGCCCCCATAGTACCCCAGGGCTGTTGTAGATACTAGGAAGTACAGATGATATGTCTCTGTCCTTGGGGATTTCTGAGTTGATGACGAGCACAGTGGCTGAAGCTTTACCCAAGCTTACTTTTTTTTCTGCACTAGACAGCAGAAGGCAAGATCTTAGAGTGTACTGAGGTTAAAACACATGCACGTGTGAAAAGTTAGGGCTATTTTCACACTGATATGTTTTGTGAGGTGAATGTGATCAGCTATAGGTTCTGGAGAATGTCAGAAGTTGAGGATTCACAGCGGTGACAGCCATGAAGAGAGCCGGAAGGCCTTTAGGAAACGGCTTTCCTTCTTTGGTATGATCCTTTGAGTTGGATATCTCCGCCTTGCGTGGTCAGATACGTCTTCTCCCTCCCCGATGTTTCATTGCTTCCTGATGTTTCATTGCTTCCTTGAAGCTGGGATTTTCCCATCAACACTTTGACATACTTCAAGCTACTCCACTGGGAAAGCAAAGAAGGATTAAAGAAGGAAGAAATGAAGAAAGCTGTCTCCCCTTCCACCACGTCACCTCTTCTCTCTCACTTCAGCTGCATTTCTTGAGCAGTGCTCTGGACTGTCAGACCCTATCATCCTTCAAAGCTGTTCTTCTTAAGGTCACCAGTGACCTCCACATGCTAAATCCCACTGCTCGTTGCTCCTGGTGCTTGAGGCCCCAGCAGCGATCAATACAGGCCATCATTCTTTCTCTCTTTCTCTTTCTCTTCACTCTTGGTTATACTCTTCCCATGGAGAGGATGGATTCCTGTCATCTCTCTTTGAATCTTACAATAGCTTCTACCAGCAAAGTGCAGCAGAGGTGTCACTGTGGGAATTCCAATGCTGTGTTCAAACAGGATATGAAGATTTTGTGTGTTTATTTTTTTTGGGGGGCATTTTCTCTGTGGATAACTAGCCAGCATTTAAGTTTAATCACTTAGAGATTGCCACGCAGAGAGGCCTCAGCTGTGCTTCCTCCTACAGCTAGTGGAACTGTCAGCTCTGTGAAACATGTTGGATGTTTATCTTTCAAATGATGGCAGGCCTAGCTGGCATCTGACTGTAAGTGTATAAGAGATCACACTGAGGACTGCAAGTTCCCTGACTGCAAATTCATGAGCAAACTCAAATGGTTTGAAGCTTCTAAATTTTAAGGAGCATTTGTTATACCTTGGTAGACATAATAAATTCTCCTGGTTTACCTCCCAGGCCTCACTCTCTCTCTCTCTCTCTGTGTGTGTGTGTGTGAGAGAGAGAGAGAGAGAGAGAGAGAGAGAGAGAGAGAGAGAGAAATCAAGAGAATTGGCATGCCAGGACCTTCCGCTGCTGCAATCAAAATCTAGACACATGTGCATGTACAACCTTGTACATGCATTACCTTGTGCATCTGGCTTACTTGGCATATGGGGAGTTGAACATGGGTTCTTAGGCTTAGCAGGCAAGTACCTTAACCACTAAGCAATCTTGCCAGCTCCTTCACTGTACTTTTTCTTTCCTACGTCAGCTTTTCTGCACTCCTATGCAAGTAGCACATACGTAATCTCAGGACAGAGGGAGTTCCTTCTGACCTCCAGTTCCATGGAACCTCTAAGGCATACCACTGCCTTTCTTTTGGTTCCTTGACTGCATCACATTTCCTTACTCCACAAAGCTTCCACGAATGCTGTGCCCTGTCCTAGAATGCTCACTACTTACTTTCCTTAACTTCCTCCAATCCTCCCAGCCCAAGATCATGTTTTGTGAAATGGCACATCCTCAGAGATTCCCTGAGATCAGGTTTCTTTGCGTGCTGCTGTCATGGAATACGTAACTCCTATCATGATTAATCTCTGATGGTCAAATTGACAGGATTTTGAATCACCATCTAGCAAATCTCTTCACATGTCTGATGGGATTTTCTAGATAGATTAGTTGTGGTAGGAGGACCCACCCTAGCTGTGGGCAGCACCATTCCCTAGACTGGGTTCCTGGGGCTATAAACAGGAGAAAGCTAGCTGGACTTTCAGCATTCATCTCTCTCTACTTCCACCTTGCTGATGGGAAGCTGGCTTCCTGCTACTGCCATACTTTCCCTGCTGGCATGGACTCTGACCTCTGGAATTCTAAACTGAAATAAATCATGTCCTTCTCTAAGTTGCTTCTGGTCTTCTGTTCCAGCAGTGAGAAAGTAACAGATAAAACTCCATGACAAGATGCATATTTATCAGCGTCACTTTAAAAACTATTTTATTTATTTGGGAGGGAGAGAGACAGAGAGAAAATGGGTGTTCCACTACCTCTAGCCACAGCAAATGAACTCCAGATGCATGTACCACCTTGTGCATTGTGCTTTATGTGGGTAGTGGGCAATGAAATCTGGGTCCTTTGGCTTTGCCAGCAAGTACTTTAACTGCTCTTCAGCCTGAGTACTGCTTTTAAAATACTTTCCTTTTAAACCTAAGGTCTGGGCCCACTATTGTAGATAGTCGCTACAGCAGGAATGACATCTGAATTCTGTTTACCATTTCCTTCTACTACGCCTAGCACAGTGCTTGGCCCAGATTAAGGACTCCATTCTTACGTCAAAAGCTAATAGAACCACTCATGATGTACCAAGGCCACACTAGAGACCTGGCAAATGTCATCTCTTTTAATTCCTCATGATAACACAATGGGGAAGGAAGTATTGTTTTCATTTTACAGAAGGGAGAACCCAGGCCCAGGGAGAACAAGGGCATGTTTGTTCTAAGGCCGCACACTGAACAAAGGCAGACCAAGGAGGTGAATGCAGTGATACCTGAGTTCACAGGTCACCTTTCTGAGTACCGTTCTCATAATGAGTGGTGGAGACATCACTTCCTGACTGAAGAGCGCGTCACTGAAGTCAGTTCCTGCCTTCTTTCTTCCACGGGTTGGCAGAAAGTAAACTGTACATGATAGCTACTGTCCCTGCTAATGAACTTCAAGGAAGGAAAGGCAGAGGAGGAGGAAAGTCACGTGTTCTAACTGCTTTCTCTTGAGCTGCAGGTCATGCAAAGCCTAAACCTCCTTTCTACTGCCTCTTGGGCTTCCTGACGAGGCCTGCAGATGTGAGGATGCAGTGGCTTAGGAGCTAATGGAAGCGGGAGATCCATCCAGGTAACAATAGGCTCACTCTGTTGCCACAGGTGCTCGCTTACGTGGTGAGCACAGCGACTCCCGCATCTGACCTGTTGACCTGTCTGCAGAAGGGCTGCAGGAGAACGACAGTGGTCCTGATTGCCTGGTAACTAGGTGGGATGCAGAGGACATCATTACCTTCAGGTCAGACATTGATTCTCAACCTAGTCATTTCTGTTGACTCCCACTGCCCGGGGTTGAATAGGGTGACAACTTATTATGGGTGCATCAGCTTTTTCTGTCACCTTAAGGTGTGTATCAGCAGTGGCCTCCCAGAGCTAAAGTGATCAGTAATGAGCAGGAGATGAGCAAGGCTGAGCAGTGGGCTGGCCTGACCATAAAGCTGGATTGTGAGAAATGTCTCTTCCCAAGGGAAGACTCTGATGGGATTTCCTGAGTGGGTGCATTGTTTCGGAGAAACAAGTTCTCAACACAGAGTCTCAGATAGAACTTCACTTCACTCTCACCCATTTCTTGAAAGGTTTCTTCATTAATGGCTTCAGAGTTCTGCCCCTCCAGAGGAAGTCATCCTTCTCCTTACAAAGACACTTGCTATCTAAGTAGCTCTAAGGAGATCATTCACATGACGATTACACAATTTGTATTCCAAACTAGGATACATGTTGAGGGTGAAAGAACACTAAAATAATAAATGGAGATAGGTGTCTATAACTGGTATAAACTGGCCCTCTCCTGGGAAAGCTAGGTTCATATGACTTAAAGTTAGGTCTCAGTGAACATATTTATATGTTCCAAGAGGGGAGGTGTCATAAACATGGCACCTAGACTGTGTTTGTATGTTAATACACAGCTTTCCAAGTCTGCCCCAGGAGACTGCAATGTTTCCATAGCATCAGATGAAGAGAAAAGTCGGCAGTGGAATAACAGCTGGGCATCTTAACAAAGCTGCAGCTTTTCAGTGGCAAAAAGAAAATGTTAGACCAATAAGAGAGCTGGATGAGAAAAGGGGCCTGGCAGAAGAAGACTCACTAAATAAAGTGATTAGAATTTTCCCAATAATGACCAATATATTGATCTAGACTCTTCCTCTATATTCCTATTTAGCTGGCTAGATTGCTGAGCTAGCAATGCAAGTTTGACTGTCCAGCCCTCTAAGATAAGATTTAAGTGAAATATTCTAAAAGCAAATAGAAGTCCAGTAAATAGAGCCAAGGGTAGTGCCCCGCGGCTTGTTTAAGGACAAATACCAAATGTGGTGAAGCCATACAAGATGTGGAAGCAAAGAGCTGCAGAGCCTCACAGAATCACTGCCAAAAAAAGCAAAGCACTGTTCTTGGCAAGCTTAGGAAGCAGGTACTCTTTTTTTTTTTTTTTTTTTTTGTCCCCTTGAGGCAGGGTCTCACACCAGCCCTGGTTGATTCAGGAACTCACTTTGTAGCCCCAGGCTGGCCTCAAACTCACAGGAATACTCCTACCTCTGCCTCCAAGGGCTGAGATTAAAGACATGCACCACTAGGCCCAGGCAATCATTTAATTTTTATAGAGAACATTTTGATGCTTATCTAGACACTACAGGACTGACAGTTGATTAATTTATTTTGTGTTTCCAGAGTGCCTGCTTCGGATGGGTGTGGTACCACATACCTTTAATCCAAGCACTCAGAGGTAGAGGTAGGAGAATTACTGTGAATCCAAGGCCAACCTGGGACTGTAGAGTGAGTTCCAGGTCATCCTGGGCAAGAGTGAGATACTATCTGGACAACAAAATATTAGATGATTGGGGCTGGAGAGATGGCTTAGTGGTTAAGCGCTTGCCTGTGAAGCCTAAGGACCCCGGTTTGAGGCTCAATTCCCCAGGACCCATCTAAGCCAGATGCACAAGGTGGCACATGCATCTGGAGTTCATTTGCAGTGGCTGGAAGCCCTGGTGCACTGATTCTCTCTCTTTCTCTCTCTCTCTCTACCTCTTTCTCTCTTTGTCTATCTGTCACTCTCTAATAAATAAATACAAATAAACAAAACAAAATTAAATGATGAGGATGGGCTGGAAAAATGGGTCAGTGGGTAAGAGGACCTCTTGCTCAAGCAATAGGACCTAAGGGAGCCCGAGTACATTCCAGTTTGATTCCCCAGCACCCACATTAGGAACCAAGGGAGCCCGAGTACATTCCAGTTTGATTGACTAACCCACACAAAAACAGCTGGACATGGCCATGCATGTTTGTAACCCCAGTTCCAAGGGGTTTTGAGCAGCCACTGGAGAATTTCTGAGGCTCATAAAAATAGAAAGCTTTGGAATCAGTAAAAGCCTCCATCTCGAGGAAAAAATAGGCAATCCAGTGATGGAGGGGCCACCCAACATTTTCCTCAGGCCTCCACATGAGGCACAGCACATATACATGCAAACACCACACGCACACATACACACACACACACACCACCACCACCACCACCACCACCACTACCACTACAAACACATGTAAAAAATTAGGTGATATTTATAACAATAATAATTAACATTTATTGATTGCCTATTATGTGTCAAACATTATTTAAAGTATTTAACTCGTGTTTGCTCATTTAGGGTATTATAATTTAAGGAAAACTGAACAAATTCCAATAAATTCAAATTGAAACTATAATTGCAATGGTAGGATGTGAATGTACATTAGAAATACCAAAGGGCTAATTTGATACCTAGGCAACAATCAAATCCTTGGCATACAAGAGAATTTCTTTAAAAGTGCAGATGAAAAGAGCCAGTGGTGACATTTGTTAAGCAGTATGATGTCAACACACATAAATTCAAAGCCTATCTAGACACAAGGAGAAAATGACAGGAAAACAAAAAGGTGGTAGTCAAGTCTCACTTCTTTGCATTTGACAACCAGAGATAGAAGCAAGTGGGTAGAGAATCTGAAAAATAGAAACTTGAAATGAATTTAATAAATGTCTGCTAATTTTTATAGTCTACAGAGAATGTTCCTTTAAAGTTGAAATCCTAATGAAGTATTTCCAAAAAGAGCATATATTGTAGGCCATAAAGAAAGTTCCAAAGTATTCCATCAAATCAGAAATCAAGTAGATCACTTCCTATACACCCAAGGCAATATTTTTCTACCCCAAATATAATAACATGAGAAATTAATAACAATCATTGCTTTATAGAGATATTTTTTTAGAAAAATTCTGAATCATTTTTGTCAAAGGGAAAAGCAAAATTAAATAATACAGAATTTGTGAGTAATAATAAGTATGCAATAAGCATACAAAAACATAGCTAAGACTGAACTCAGAGGTAAATTCTTATCCTTAAACAGAACAAAATACAAATAAGCTAAATGCTGAACACAGAGATTAGGTAAGAAAAACAATAACCAAGAATAAAATATAGGAAGTGAAATTAATGTAGATGAAAGAAAAATAATTTTATAAGTAAATTTTCTTAAATTTCAAAGGAAGGGATAAATTTTATACATATGATTGTCAGGGAATATCAAGACAGTTCTATAATTATGGGTTTAACCTGATATGAAACCTGAGTGTAGGACATAATCTAAGTAGTACATTGGTGATGTGGATCCTACTGTATGTTAAAAGATTATTATTGTGCTTTCCTATAGAAGTACACGAGTAGTTTTATAGTAAAAGCTGATTAATAAAGTCACCCATACATGATGACTAATTTTATATGTCAGTTTGACCCACTTAATAGCTAGGTGTATCCATGAGGGTATTTTCAGAAGAGACTGGCATTAGAATGAGCAGGGTAAAAAAAAAAAAAAAAAAAAGTGTACCCTTAGCAAGGTTGAATGGCATCATCTCATCTGCTGGGAATCCACATAAAACACAAACCTAAATAAAGACACATTCTCTCTCCTTGAGAGTCATCCATCTGCTCATGCCTAGACACCAGCACTCCAGGTTCTTTAGCGTTCAGATGCATGGACGCACACTTGAACTCGTGCGTTCTGCCTTGGCCTGAGAGCTACATCCTTGGCTACCCTGACCCTGGCCGGCATGTTCCAGGTCTGCAGACTCAGACTGCATGACACATTAGTGCTCTTCATTCTCCAGCTAGCCAACTGCATATTGTCGTGCTTCTTGAACTCTGTGTGCACGTGAGCTAATTCTAATAGTGCTGTTGTGCAACTGTACATTCTGTTGGCTCTTTCTCTCGATGAACTTGACTAATATGCACATTAGTAGATCAAAGGGCAAAATGATCTAATAGAACATGTAGTTCAAAATGCATTTCTGTTCATTGTGATTACTAACGGGAATTGGAAACCATTTTTGCCTTTAGCATGGTAAAAAAATTCATCTGAAGTCTATAGCTCTCACTGTATTAATGTTGCCAGGAATATCCCTTTTTAACACAAATATAGGCTATCACTTCTGTTTAGAAGGAGGAGGAAAATATTTTTAAAAGAATGATAAATGACCATTATCCAAATAAATGTACTAACGATCCTTCTCAACAATAATAAAATGAATTATTCATGAAAAATTGTCAACTACTTGATCAGATAATTCACCAAAGGTGATATATAGTTTTCAGATAAATAGATGAAAAGATGCTATCACACATCATCAGAGAAGTATAAATTAACACAGCTCTGTGAATAGCTAAGATCCAAAGCACTGACAACCATCAGTGCTAGCGAGGCTGAGGATCAGTGGGAATTCAGTTTTAATGGGGACCCACAATGGTGCAGCCACTTGAGAAGACATTTTGGCAGTTTTTTACAAATTAAACATATTTGACCATATAACCCAGCAATTCAAATCCTTGACATTTATTGAAATAAGTTGTAAATTTATTTCCATACATATACTATACACCAATGCTTAAAGAAGCTTTATTCATAATTACCTAAGCTTGAAATCAACGAAGATATCTTTCAAATTCAAATTCAATCAATATCAAAATTCCAATGGAACTTTTTAAAATGAAAAGGGAGAAAGAAGAAGGAACAAATAAAATGTAAATATAAGGGATGGGATCACTTTCTCTACAAGGTACTAACTAAGATTGATCAAATAAGTTGGACAGACTGAAGGATCAAAAGTTATTTAGTACATGAGTCATGTAGTGAGCAGTTCAATTACCAAAACAGATTGTTTCACAAGCGATATTCAGACAGCTGGTTAACCATTTGTTTGTTTGTTTGTGTGTGTGTATGTGAATTTCTTGTTTTATATACTAAGCAATAAATAATATTTTTAAAGTTACAGTTTAAGTAAAGAGAGTGTTTATGGGATTATTGGGATTTGGAAAGAGATTAATACATCTTCTTTATACCAATAAATCCTATATATATCATATATATGATATATGATTATATCACACACATATGTATATAAGAATACAAACTATAGAAAACGTGTGTGTGTGTGTGTGTGTGTGTGTGTGTGTGTAAACAAATAGGAATAGTTACAAGGCCCATGGGCAACAAAGGATTAAGTTTACTATGGAAACAGTTCTATGGTCCAACATATAAAGAATAGCAAATCTTATCAAGCAATAGCACTGGATCATTTTAAGTCATAAAAGCATTAAAAATGTACAAGAACTCAGTGCTGGTATGAGTACCATGATTACAATGGGTGTCTAGGGGAATTGGGCCTGCTGTTTCTGCAAGGTAATTTGTTAATGTGTCAAAAATCTTAAAAAATGCATAGCCTTTGACCAAGTAATTTCATTCTGAAGAATGAAGACATTCTGATTTATAACAGTGAAATACAGGAAACTGCCCTGTGCCCAACAATGTTAGATTTATTAAGCCAATTACGGGATATCATATCATGGAATATTTTTCAGCTTCTAAAACTCAAAACCTGGAGTATTTACATTGGGTAAGAATTCTCACAATGTACTTTCAGCAAAAAGATGAAAAAATAATAAACATTGCAAACATATGAAGAGTAAATTTTCAGCTTTGTGGGAGAGGGTGTGTGAAGGGGTGTGTGTGTGTGTGTGTGTGTGTGTGTACTTGTAGAGCCATTATTTCTAGGGAGTAGGATTCCTG
The DNA here is from genome assembly GCA_036365145.1 of Orientallactaga sibirica. Classification (NCBI taxonomy): domain Eukaryota; kingdom Metazoa; phylum Chordata; class Mammalia; order Rodentia; family Dipodidae; genus Orientallactaga; species Orientallactaga sibirica. The sequence goes on along the minus strand of JAEOAD010000001.1, from coordinate 103,964,467 downwards.
GTGATTTTAATTTTGTTCTCTATGCTTATTTCCCACCAAATGTTTATATGTCATAAGTATAAAAGAAGCACAATAACTATTGCATGATAAAAGTGCAAGTAAACAAACACCTAGGAATTTCTCCATTGCATGGTGGGTGTAGGAGCCCTTATTCATGGCCCCAAAGCAGGCAAGTTCCAAGTGTAACACACAAAACACAACAAGCTGGGCAGACATCAGAATTCCCTGAGTTCTAGATCCCTACAGGCATTTGGACCAGGTACCCGAAACTGGCAAGTTAATGGAGAGAAAGTAACAAGATCATAATAATAAGAGAAGCCATGAGTTTGGCACTTGCAACTTGAAGATAGCATCAAATGGTTTCTATAAAAAAAAATTGGCAAGATTTTGAGCTCTGGAACCAAACTACTTTGCCCACTTAAAGATGTCCTTTATGGATTAAAGTCTAAGCCACTTTGTTTCTGCTCTTTCGTTCCTTTTTCAGCTTTCCTTAATTCTTCTTTATACCTCCATATCCCTTTGTCCAGTGTCTCTTCTCCCTCTCTCAGAATCCTAGTACAATGGAATGGAAATACAAGTTCAAAGCCTTCTTCTTCTTCTTCTTCTTTTTTTTTTTTTTTTAGAGAGAGACAGAGAGAGAGAGGGAGAGGAAGACAGATAGAGATGGGTGCACCAGCAGCCTCTCAGCTGCTGCAAATGAAATCCAGATGCATCCGCCCCCTTGTGGTCAAGTGAGGCATTGCGCCCTTGTGTCACTGCATCTGGCTAAATGTGGGACCTGGAGATTGTAACCGGTGTTCTTAGGCTTAGGAGGCAGGCGCCTTAACTGCTAAGCCATCTCTCCAGCCTGAAAGCCTTCTTCTTATTACAAAATATAAAGGGTGTGTGCACATGTATACTCATGCACCACTCAAGCCCATGTAACTCATTCTCAATGTTGTTTTTGATCAAGACGGTCACGTCTCCTGGTCATTCATTAACTAATTCAATGAGTGTTTAGTACATACTATGTACTGGGACTGTGCAGGTACAAAAGAATGAATGAGTTCATTCTAGACTATCAACAGAGATAAAGTTAATTAAATCATGCCACTAGTGAATGAAAAGTTGCCCTTATTTGTGTATTCATTACCATGATGCTTAAGAAATATAGTTTTGATTACACACAGAGGGAGATAAGAACCAGAACCCATATCAGGAGTTTGACAAATGTTAGGCCCCCATATCTTCACTACAGCCATAGAAGGTACGTGTTATCTGCCTATCCAACACAAAACATGAATTAGATACCATAATATAGACGAGCCAATATGTGCCTAGAATACTGTGGACTGTCATTGGAACCCAAGACTGATCAGGTGGACAGCATGGTACCCCCACACTCCCATAGCTGCTCCTCCCCAGCTGGGCTGTGCAAGTGTTTGAAGCCACATTCACAGCCTTCACAGTTCTTCTCTGTCCATAATAACCCACCTCCCTCTCCAGGTATGAAATATTACTTGGACAATGTGCATTTTCTGTTTGCTTGAATGTGGTCAAAATAAATCAAATCGCTAATGAGAAATGTGAAGCACAGTTTGCATTTTACAGAAAAATAACACAGATTCAAATGTGGCCATATGTCAGGGAGCTTGAAAGGGAAGAAGCCAACTGTGCTGAGAATCATATGCATTCCCCTCAGAGTCCCATAAAACTACTCTGATTTGCAGGGTTAGACTATAGTTTCAATGTAAACAGGACCTTAATGATTCCTGAAAAATCCCCACACAAATTTTAAAATACAAACCTTGAAAACAGAAACCAAACCTAAGTGCTTACAAATGTTAGGAACTGTAATCCACATATCCTTAGACATTAAAAGCCACCTAGCTTTGTTAAAGCAAAATGCATCCATTAACATCTTTGAATATGCAAGATTGTGTCAAATCACAGATACTGTGGAGGAGGTAGTGTGAACCTGCTGCTTCTAGCACTTGGTCCACACTTGTGGGCAAAAAATGAGTTCTACAGAAATGTCCTGATGGAAATGGCAATGACAATTGCTCTTGGGAAGATATGTTGAGCTGCAGGAAGCTCAGGGGAAAAAAAGTTAACATACAATTATATTTTTACTTTTAGAATTTAAAAACAAGATTTGAAAGTGTACAAACTCAGGACTGTTTAGTTTGGATGAGTCCAAACATGTCAAAACCTCAAGTCAAAGTGGCTCAAACATCACGTGTGCACTCTGTGCCACTGAGCATGCTGGGCACAGAGTGTAGATGCAGGATCTCAGGCAAGGCCATCAGAACAGATAAACTTTTCTGGTGATCTCAGATGTACTTTGAAGAAGACTTGTCCCTATCAATTCCACACTTATGTGTTCTTGAGTTTAAAACAAGGGCTGGAGAGATGGCTCAGTGGTTTAAGACACTGTCCTGAAAAGCCCAATGACCCGGGTTCAATACCCCAGTACCCACAGAAAGCCAGATGTGCAGTGGCACATGCATCTGGTGTTCATTTGCCATGGCCAACGGCTTTGGCATGCTCATTCTCTCTATCTTTCTCTGCTCTTAAATAAATAAATAAAATTATTTTAAACATGACAAAATCTTTTAATTTTTCCTTTTTTTTTGAGAAAGAGACACACAGAGAGAGAGAGAGACAGATAGAGAATGGGCACGCCAGTGGCCTCTCAGCCACTATGAATGAACTCCAGATGCGTGTGCCCCCTTGTGGGCAAGTGCAGTATTGCACCCTTGCATCACTTTGCATCTGCCTAAACATGGGACCTGGAGATCGAACAGGCATTCTTAGGCTTTGGCAGGCAGGCTCCTTAACCCCTAAGCCATCTGTAGCAGACAGCTTCAGGTTTGCTGAGATGAACTTCCAGACCAGGCACAGTTATGGAGGAAGGGATATTATTTATTGAAGTTTACAGATCCAGGGAAGTTCCATAAAGGCAGGAAAAGCAGCCTGCTTTTGCAGGGCCAAACAGAGAGAGCAAAGCCAACCAGCCACCACAGCACACAGAGCAAAACTACCGCCAAAAGGTCACACAGCACACTTCAGGAACTCCTGCTAGGCACATTTGCATATCTTTACAATGGACTCTCAAACCATCACCACACCTTAAGACTGGGGCCCCCAGTGACCTTGCCTCTAGCAAGGTGATTGCAGATGCAAACTATAAGTAATAAACCACTGAATATATTGGGGGACATATATTCAAACTACCACACCATCTCTCCAACCTGACAAAATCATTTTCTACTATTTCCTCCCAATGTCACAGGATTGTATCTCCTGGCTTGATTGGATCACGTGTCTCTCCAAGAACAGAATGGACAGTCAAGACAGATTCATCTTCTCAATATGCATTTAGGAAGATGAAAGCTAGCAGGCTAATACCAGGAAAGGAATGCTTGCCGGACAAGAAAATAAACAAATACAGAAGTTTCAAGGAAACTTCAATCTCTTCCAGTATGAAATATTGATGAAATGATAATATTTACTAACATAATAGTGACTTCTCATAATGATACAGGAATTTGGGGTGTCTTTGAAAGCGATGAAGCCTTTATTGGCTTTTGATTGAGTAGTAAGTCAGGATTTAGGGTACTGGATGTTACCCAAAACTTTCATTGAGTGAATGGCTCCAGGTTCTTGTGATCTTTGCAGGGTTAGAGGGTGAAGTTTAGAAAAGATTTTATTATAAAGTTTAAGAAAAAGAAAGAAGGAAAAGCTCCTGATGTCAGGCACGAGGGGTCCCCAGAAATGGGAACACTGGCCTGATGTTTCTGATTGGGGTCTTTTAAGGGAATTTATTGGATGGGGGCTGAACTGGTCAGTCCGGCCCCACATCAGGTGTCCATGTGCCTTCAGGTTTCCAGGAAAGGGAGTAGTCCCATTGACATTCCTAGGGAAGGGAGGCAGTTTTCCAGGAAAGAAAGAGAAAAAGCAAAAATCAGACCCCCGTCATATGTTCAGATACCTAGTAATCTTTTTTACATCTTCTGATCAGATTTTAGAAAGAGATGGTGGGGGGACTGGATAACCCATCCCTCTAGAGGCTCAAGGATATTTCTTGCTTTTTCTTTGGGGGCCTGCTACCCATAGACTCAATGAAATGAGCACAGAATATTTTTCAAGTACTTTACTAAAAGTGATTATCGCTATACTATGTTAGATGGTATTATGCCTATTTTACAAAAGATAAAACTGAAGCTCAGAAAAGTTAGACAGATCAACAAAACCATATAGCCAGTAAGAGAAGAAACCAGGATTTTAACTCAAGCCCAATTTTCCATTGTGGCTGTCTGTAAGCATTATAACTTGATATAAAAACTTGATATAAAAAACAAGAAAGTGTGTGTGTGTGTGTGTGTGTGTGTGTGTGTGTGTGGGAATTGAGAGCTGGATTGATAAAAAGGCAAACGATGAGGGGGACAGAGGTTGCCTTCTCAGAAGACACCCTGAATAAGTCAGTGTGACCCACCAGCAGCCTGTTTGTGTGTCAGGAATAGTCTGGGCCCATCTTTGTCTGGAAGATTCCAGCTGGAGGACAGGTTTGGGGCAGGGGCTTTCTGTGAAGTTGGCCTACTGTTTCCTATTTTCACTTATTTCTATGGCTTTGTTTTCATTGTCAAATTCCCAACAGCTGTGGGATTTATTAAGCCAGGATCGTGTTGCATATTCATCAGATGACTTGTTAATCATCTGCCAAGCCCCTTTGGAGAGCAGGAGTCCAGGATCAGGAAAAAGGAAGAAAGCAGCATGTCCTCACCGGCACTCTTGAGCACTGAGTTATTGGTAATTATATGAAAGTTTTCAGGAAAGTGGTTTTAAGGGAGAGGATGGATTTGCATACTTTCTTTGTGATCATTTTCCTCTGTCATCCTTCTATAGGGAAAGTAGGGCTCCTCTCCCATTTGTAGAAGGGAACAATGAAGCCAAGAGCATGTGTGCTGGAGAGCTTCAAGGTCCCGGTAACAGCAGGGATCTTTCATCAGGGCTTTGCTGTTAAGAAGTCACTCTCTAAATGCACAGGTGCTTCTCTGGGATGCACTCCCTTCATCCTGGTCCCTAACAAACTCCAATTCATAGAGCAGTGCCGGGTCATTGACGAGATTAACTGAAAATGTGTTGAATGAATGAATCCAAGTTCACCAAAATTCAGACCCATACAATATCTATAATGCTGAGACCTAAGTCACCATGGCAACCAGCACTGGTGTCCCAAAGGAACACAGTGAATTCTGTTGACTCCCACAAATGTGGCCCAATTGTAGCCCCTCTCACTGCAGGGGCTGCTTTTTGTTTCTCAATGGCTGCTTCAAAATATTCTCCCCTCTCTGGTACATACGCCTCATCACTTATCCGTAAGGATGGGCCCGGCACTTGTCTAAATTCCTTCATAGCACATGCAATGCCAAGGAGAGGTGTTTAAGAGAGTAAATTTCCTTTTGCATGAAATGAGTGGGCTCACAATTGAACCCGAGTCATAGCAGTGACCAGGAGTGTATGAGCTTGTGTCCTTGAAAGGGCAAGTCACCAAGAGAAAGCCAGTAAGAAGAGTCAACCACACCATTGGCAAGAGGTGCCGTTCAGGGCTGGAGAGATGGCTTAGTGGTTAAGGCACTTGCCTACAAAGCCTAAGGACCCATGTTGGACTCTCCAGGTCTCATGTAAAGCTAGACACACAAAAGGTGGTCCAAGAGTGCAAGGTCACACATGTGCACAAAGTGGGGTGCGTGTCTGGAGTTTGATTACAGTGGCTGAGACCCTAGCATGCCAATTCTCTCTCTCTCACTTGCTGTCTTGCATAAAAAGGCCAGTCTGGGGCTGGAGAGATGGTTTAGTGGTTAAAGCGCCTGCCTACTAAGCCTAAGAACCCTGGTTCCAATCTTCAGGTCCCACGTTTAGCCAGATGCAAAAGTGATGCAAGGGCGCAATGCCACACTTGCCCACAAGGGGGCTCACACATCTGAATTTCATTCACAGCAGCTGAGAGGCTGCTGGCGTGCCCATTCTCTATCTTCTTCTCCCTCTGACTCTGTCTCTCTCTGTGTCTCTCTCCAAAAAAATATAAAAATAAATAAAAAAATAAAAAAGGCCAGTCTGTTGGGCTTGCCTCAAAAAAAATTTAAGAACTTGGACTCTGGAACAAGATTGTTGGGTTCCTGTTTGGGCTCTGCAAGTTAGTAACTATAATCTCGGGGAAATTGTTTATCTTCTTCCTTCCTCAGTTTTCTCATCAAAAATGAAGTGACTTGGACAAGTTTCTTGCCTTATATGCAATACCTAATATAATGATACATTTATCTAGAACTAAGCTTTAGTCAAACCCAATTAAAAGATTTCATTTTTAATATTTTATTTTTAATTTATTTATTTTAGAGAGAAAGAGAGAGAGAGAGATGGAGGGAGAATAGGCACACCAGGGCCTCCAGCCACTGCAAATGAACTCCAGACACATGTGCCACCCTGTGCATCTGGCTTACATGGGTCCAGGGAATTGAACCTGGGTCCTTTGGTTTTGTAGAAAAGTGCCTGAACTACTGAGCCATTTCTCCAGCCCTAAAGGATTTCTTAAAATCCAAAAGGTCCATTAAGCATTAGACTTTATAGGCTATTATTTTTCTGTTCTTAGTAACTTTAAATGGGCATGACAATAGCTCTGAGAATTTTTCACTTTATGTGTAAGTACATGTCCGTGAACATAAGAAATAGCATGACTATGTTAAAATAAACCACCTACAGTATGAGCCCCGTGCTTTATTACTCTAACTTGCCAGCACATAGTAAGTAGTGATAGACTGTCATCCTTACACCTTCTACATGTGAAATCTGGTGCTTATGGAGGACACCTATGGGCAATTAAATTCAAACCTATGGGGATATCTATATCTATATCTATATCTATATCTATATCTATATCTATATCTATATCTATCTATCTATCTATCTATCTATCTATATATATATATATATTGTTTTTTTGAGGTAGGGTATCACTCTAGCCCAGGCTGACCTGGAATTCGCTATGTTTTCTCAGGCTGACCTCAAACTCACAGCAATCCTCTTACTTCTGCCTCCCAAGTGCTAGGATTAAAGGTGTGTGCACCACCATACCTAGCTCAATATTTCTAAAACTTCCAGATATAGCCAAATTTGGGAATTATCACTTGAAGACTCTTTCTAGTATTTATGGAGGAGGAGTGCTATAATTTGGATAGGAAATGAGCATTCTGTGCTGTTAAAGGCTTGGTCCCAGGTTATTGGAAGGTGGTGGAAACATTAAGAGGTGGTGCCCAGTTAGGTCATTGGGGGTGTGTCCAAATCCCTTCTCTCTTCTTGCTCTTGCTTCCTGGCCTCCACAAAATAAGTGGCTTTCTCTTTCATCTGTTCCTGCTGTGATGTACTGCCCTGCCTCAGGCCAGTCAATGGAACCAGCCAGGCCCCTACTGAAACCTAAACTGTGAGCCAAATCAACCTTTCCTCAGATTACATCAGAAGCTCCGGTATTCCTATGGAATGCTGACTGTATCACACAGAGGGAACCCTGCACTCTGCCTCTGTGTCATGAAATGACTGTGTGTCAAAGGTTGTCGGGCCTGGCAAAGCTTTGTGAGCATGTTTCCTGTCAACTTAGTGATAATTGAAGTGTCAGGTGAGGTTCAGGCCTCATTGTTTTACACAAGCACCAAGTATTGACAGAAATATGGCTTGAGTTCAGCAATTGCTTGTTCACGATGGATTAAATGAGAGAGAAAATAGACTTTAGCTTGTGGAAAAGGGGACCCAACAGGGTCCTTCCAAAGCTTAACTACAAAAACTCTCAAGCCATACTTCACTAGTTTGTGGCCAACATCTAACATGTACTAGGTTAAGTTATTGAGCTTCAGTTTCCCCATTTTTGAAAGGCAACTAATAATGACTTATTTTTTAGAAGAGTTGTGAAATTAAGTGAAGTAACCAATATGGAATACTTATCCCAGCCCTTGGCATGTCTATAAGTACCACCTGTTATGAGCCTTGAGACTTACCTTAAGGCCTCAGAGTCCCTTCCTGGGCACTATACTGGCATAGTCCTAAGATCTTTCTGTACTGCTCCATGTCTGTGGTTGGGTCTATGGCAAGCTGACTGGCTACATCTCAAAATCTGTGATGCTTTGGCATCTATTCTTTTTTCTTTTTCTTTTGGTAGTTAATATAGTGCCTGACTCATACTGAGATTAATGTCAGAATAAAATACTAAATGTGGTCTGTGGGGATGGCTTAGCAGTTACGAGTGCTTTCCACTTAAGAATGTGACTACCTGAGTTTAACTTCCCAGAACTCACATGAAAAGCTGGGTATGGCCACTCAGGCCTGTAAGCCAAGTCCATTGGTGGTAGAGGTCAGAGAATCACTTGGGGATTGACCAGAAATGGTAGCTTCGGGTTGTGGGAAAGTCCCTGTCTGAGGGAAGTATGGGAATAAGCAATAGAGAAGGGCACCTGGCACTCTCCTTTGGCCTATCTACACATGCACACATGTGCATACACAACACCACACATAATACAGCACCCCACACATACTCTACACACACAAATATACAGAGAGAGAAAAAGAGAGAAAGAGTAATAAATGAATGAATAAACAGAACTAAAATGACATTTGCTTCTCCATATACATTGTTGGTTGTCCTTGTAAGAATTGGAGAAGGCAAAGGATGGACTTCAAAGACAAGTTGAATCAAGGGTAGAGAGTGAAGCAGACACCTAGTCCATTATTGTTTAAGTATCCCAGCCTGATTTATGAAACTCTTTATACTGGCTTCCCAGGAGCCACGTTTACTGTTCCAGATCAGTTATTTTTCTGGCTGCTGCTAATTTTTGTTAAAAAGCTCCCCATTTCATGGGCTGGAGAGATGGCTTAGTGGCTAAGGGGCCTGCCTGCTAAGCCTAAGAACGCTGGTTCCAATGTCCAGCGGTTCCAATCTCCAGGTCCCACGTTTAGCCAGATGCAAAGTGAGGCAAGGGCGCAATGCCGTACTTGCCCACAAGGGGGTGCACGCATCTGGATTTCGTTCACAGCAGCTGAGAGACTGCTGGCGTGCTCATTTCTGTCTCCCTCTCCCTCTCTGTCTATCTCTCTCTGTCTCTCTCTCCAAAAATAAAAATAACAAATTAAAATAAAATAAAATAAAATAAAATAAAAAATCTTCCCATTTCAGCCTTTGCCAGGTCCCTATGTCATCCTCACTAATTCATTCCATTTACAAAACAATATCCTAATTAGAAGCTACAGCAGATGGAATCTTGGAAAGTACTCGGTGGCAAGATCTCATTACCCGAGCACCTGTACATTAGTGCACAGCCCAGTCGCTTCTTGCTCTTGGGTATGTCAGTCAGCTGCTAGGGTGATACCTGCCTTGATACTTTCATATCCTTGTATCCTAGGATCTCAAAGTGGTGTGGCTTGAATGTGAAATGTATCCTATAGGGGCACATGTTTGAAGACTTGGTATCCAGCTCATGGTGCTGTTGAGGAAGGTGGAGAATCTTTATGGAACCTCAGTAGAGGAAGTGGGTCACTCAGTGAGGGATGGGGCTTGAGATTGTGGAGTATAGCCTGGCAACAGTTCTTTTCTATTCTTTGCTGCTTGTTGCACCAAGATGTGAGCTGAGGAGTCCAAGTTTTACACTCCTGCCACAATGGAGCTGCTGGTCATCATGTGCCCCCTCCATGATGGACTGTGTCCCCTTCGACTGTAGGTTAAAGTAATTCCTTCCTCTGATAAAATTGATTTCTGTAAAATATTTTGTCACTGCAATAAGAAAAGTAAGTAACACAAGGGGACAGAGCTCTTCTAATTCTGAGCATTCAATTGTAAAACATTAGAGTTGCCTGTCTCTCCTGGATCAGGGTTGAGAGTGCCTCAGCCCATCTGGGCTGCTGCGACAACATACTTTAGCCTGGGTAATTATAAGCAACAGAAATTTACTAGTCATAGTGTATGGAACAATGCAGGTCAGGCCCTGGCCAGGCCACCTGCTAGAAGAAACCAGGAAGTGGCTTCTGTGGATGTGGCATCCTGCACAGGCCTGGTGTAACAACAGCTACAGTCCCAGGCCCACAAGCAACCTGCTGCTAGATGATCTGCCTGGAGACAGCCTGTCATTGGTCACAAGAAGGGAAGCACCCCATACAACGATTGGCCAGCCAAACCCTTAAAACCACCTACACTTCCTTGAATAAACTAGTTTGCAGCAGCTCACCCTCTGCCTGCTTCCACCCAACTCCTGGACTCTGTGTCGTGACACTGTGCCTCTCACCCCCTACCTGATGGAGACCTTGAGGTCCCCAACATCTGGCACCTGAACAGGGACCCTCTGCCCCCTTGGCATTGGTGAGCTTCCCCCTTCTTGATTGTCCATGAGTAGGCCCCTTTCTCTTCTGTGTGATGATGGCTGCCCGAGGGTGAGTGGGCAGCCCCCTCCTCCCCCCCTTTCCTTTTGTTCGTCCTTTTCCCCGGCAGGAAGGCACATATCGCCGCACGGTCCCAAAGCCCATGTCGGCCCCTCCACTCTCAGTTCATCTGGCAAAATCACATAAGGGTCTGACCCACCCGATTTCAGAACCAAGGAGAGGCCATTGGCTGAGCTTCCCCGGAGACACTGTGTGGGCATATGGCCATGGAGTAATGACTCATGGAAGTCCCCCACTAAGCACAAGACATGTGGGTCCTAAACATTCTGTCTGTATGTCTCAGCTGGCCCAGCAATAGGTGTTATGGTTTACATGATTATTCTCTGGGCTATCATTTTTGATCTGGGTTATCTCCTTGATTCAGGGGTGTCACAGCCAACCCCCCCCAAACACTACCACACCATAATGGGCAACCTCCCTCCCCATCAGAAGATGCCCCAGTTTCAGGCTCTTAAGGCCCTCTTCCTGCAACGTGGCTTAAAAATGAAACAAAAGGACCTCCATGGCTTTGGGATGAAACTCTTGTTTTAGCCCCATGGATTAGTCCTAAGAACATCTGGGACACTTCCATTTGATCCTGGGTTCTCTTCCTTAGGAAGAAACATGAGGTTCACAAAGGACACACCCCCACCCCATTTTTTTCCTATCCTCTTTGCCATAATTGCCATCCTGAAAGGCTCCTTCATGGAGGAACTCATTTCCACCCATAATGAAAGCTGTAAGGAGGAACTGAAACTGGCTCTTCAAACCTTATCCCTCCCAGCCCCCTCTTATGATAACTGGGATGAGGAGGAAGACCAACTCTTCAATGATAAAAGACCACCACCCAAACTGCCACCTGCAGCAGTGTAGTTCACACATGCCTTCAATGATAAACCAACTACCCCTCCCCCTCTTTACCCTTGGAAGGACCTCCACCTGCTCTGTACTGGACACACCCAGGCAGCTGCCAGTTCCCTGACATGCCCCATTACCCCACCCTTCACCTCCTTCCCCATTAATGTAGGGCCGGATGCAACAGCCAGTCCCTGGTACCCCACCCACCTCTCTGATGTGGCAAGTTTATTGCTGTCTCCTCCTTGCCAACTTTAGAACAAGCTAGACATTTACACCAAAGGTTCCATCTATTCCCCAATAACCTACAAACCCTGTGCCCCAAGCTCTCACTTAGCCAATGCAAACATTTAACCCATACCTGTAAATCTTGGAGCTCCTATAGCCTCAAGGTGTCAATCCTAGAGGCCTTACCCCAAATTCTATCTGGCAGATGGATGTTACCCACATACCTTACTTTGGTATCCTCAAATACGTCCATGTCATTGTGTACACTTACTGTAAGCTTACTTTTGCTATTGCTCTCTTGGGGGAGAAGGCGCCCCATATCATTAAGGCAACAAAAACCACCATGTTGGTCATGGGTGTATGCTGGTCAATTAAAACTGATAATGGCCCTGCATACACATTTGCCCAATTCACATCCTTCATGGAATCTTGTGGAATCAAACATTCCCTTGGGATCCCCTACAACCCACAAGGATAAGCCAAAGGAAATAATTATAAAATAAAAGTGGAAGAGAGAAACTTCACAGATCCTGAAAACATCCATCCAGCCACTAACCAGCAGGAAAGGAAATAATTATAAAATAAAAGTTTTAACTCAGGTTTTTAAGCAAACAAGGGTAAAAAGGAGGCACTGCTTGTGTCTTTCTGGGTAGAAAAATTCTGGAACATCACAGATCAACATTTTGATTCTGGAATTCCAGTTACAGGTGTTTATCCAGAAACATCCATCCAGCCACTAACTCAGGGATCGACCTTGGTGAGGAGGATGATGCCAAACCCTTCAGGCCATATACAGGACTGTAAACATATTCCCCCCTTTCTCCTTTTATCTCCTTTTCTCCCTACTACCACTTCCCAGAAACCATTTTGGACAATTCTTCTTAGGCCATACTTGTTTGATGCAGTGGGCCTAATTTCCCACGCTTTTCCTAGGCTTCATTTTTAGCCACTCTATTTTGCTGCATTCCTCCCTCTTCAAGCAAGTACTTCTCCTTAACCACACCTTTGCCTTTTGCTTATTAATGCCTCTTATGGTAATGATATCCTCCAACCAGCCATAAATTCCTTTACAACTCCTTTGATTGCATTGATCTGCTACCATTAAGGACACTCAATGCTACTAATTATGGCACTAAGGGTGAGCACACGACAGTCACCCAACAACCTGTTTATGTTAAACCACCCTGTTATTTTGTCCTGGTCCCAACACTCAATGCCTCTGCCTTTTTACTCTTTTCTGGGGGCTTTCTTAACTACTCCCTCCTCAGTTGTAGACTGAGCCCTTGCATTCATGCTGACCTCCATGTTATTGTTAGACAGGCATCAATTGGCTTTTCAGCTATTTCTCCTGATGATAACTTTACATTCCTTTCTTCAACCCTTCCTCCCTTCTTATCCTTGCAGAAATCCTAGTTATCCTCACCATCATGCTGATCCTTTTGCGATGTCTCGGAGCTTTTGCTTGGCACATTACTGCCATCCAAAATTCCAGGTTCTACTGCAAGGAGCCATTTATCATTCGGAAGGGGCAAGCCCTCATGAATCACCATATGATATCTTATCTGCCATTTCTCATTTGTAAACCTGTCCTACCCCAGTCTTTCTCAGGTTCTATAGTCAATTCTTGCTGGGACTGTTTGCAGGCCACAGAGCCACCTCCACTTGGCCCTCCATGCCTCCTAGGCAACAGTCACAACCCCTCGGGTTTTCTCACCAGGATGGTGGGTAGTCAATGACGGGTAAGACCCCATGAGATGGGGCAACCTAAGACAGGCACCATTGCATGTGATGATCCCTTGGGGACTGGGGTCAAAAATGGCTTGGCAATGAACCATGCCTCCCAGGGTCGCCAATAATAAAAACAAAAAGAAGGATGTGTATGGCACAATGCAGGTCGGGCCCTAGCCAGGCTGCCTGCTAGAAGAAACCAGGAAGTGGCTTCTGTGGGTGTGGCACCCTGCATAGGCCTGGCATGACAACAGCTACAGTCCCAGGCCTGCAACCAATCTGCTGTGAGATGATCTGCCTGGAGATAGGCTGATATTGGTCACAAGAAGGGAACCACCCCATATAATGATTGGCCAGCCAAACCCTTAAAACCCCCTACACTTCCTTGAATAAACAAGTTTGCAGCAGCTCACCCTCTGCCTGCTTCCTCCCAGCTCCCAGAGTCTATGTCATGACACCGTGCCTCTCACACCTACCCGGCAGAAACCCTGTGGTCCCTCCTGGGCTGGCCCTAGGAGGGACCTCAGCACTCATAGTTCTGGAGGCTGACAAGCTCAAGACTGAGTGCAACGGCAAATTTACTGTTTTATGGGGGTCCTCCTTTTCATAGATGACACCTCATTATGTCTTCACATAGTGGACATGGCATATAATATCTGTGGGCTGCAAGGTCACTGTGAAATCCTGCCAGAGCTTAGCTGATAGCTTTTTCCATGTGGACCAGCTGACAGAAAGCTGGACAACAATGGACAATGCAAGCTTTAAATTTGGCCAGCCAGGACAAATGAGCCAATGCAATAATGGCATGTCTGTTATGGGGTGTAGCAGACAGCTTCAGGTTCACTGAGATGAACTTCCAGACCAGGCACAGTTATGGACTCAGGGATATTATTTATTGAAGCTTACAGATCCAATGGAAGTTCCATAATGGCAGAAGAAGCTGGCCTGCCTTCACAGGGCCAATCAGAGAGAGAAAAGCCACCCAGCCACATAGCACACAGAGCAAAGCTGCAGCCAAAACCACAGAACACTTCAGGAACTCCCATTAGGCACACTTTACATATATTTACAATGGAATTTCAAACCATCACCACACCTTAAGACCCACCCCCAGTGACATTGCCTCCAGCAAGGTGGCTGCAGATGCAAACTATAAACTAATAAAACACCGAATATATTGGGGGCCATATATTCAAACTACCACATGGGGGAAACCAACTGCTCTCTAATTGGACTGAAGGCCCACTCCATGGGAGAATATACATCCTTGATACTGAAAACCTACAACAGGGGTAGTCATGAGCCCTAGGGGTGTAATGTCTGCTGATGTCTGGCTAAATGTGTATACTATGTTCACCAAACTGCCCACTAAGCACTTCTCTTAATGTCCATACCCATATATTAATGAATGTTACTCTCACTTTTGGTTAGAGAAGCTTCTCTTTTCAGATGGTAGTGACCTTGTGATGACTCAGAAGGCACCATGATGCTGAGAAGAAGTGACACAGGAGTGCTCATCACTGAAACATCTCTAAAACACCTTCCAAAGCTCAGGGTCCATTGTGGAAGAGGTGATGGGAAGAATGTAAGAGACAAAGGAAGGGTAGGACTCCTTAGAACATGCTCCTCCAGACACAAAATGGCCTGGATATCCATGACCTCACAGTGCGTGCAACTACCTACACAAGACCATCATAATAGGAGGAAAAGATGATGACATCAAAATTAAAAGAGAGACTGATTGAGAGGGGGAGGGGAAATGATGTAGAGTGGAGTTTCAAAGGAGAAAGTGGGGGGAGGGAGGGAAGTACTATAGGAATTATCTACAATTAAGGAAATTGTCAATTTTTAAAAAATGATTTTATTCATGAAGGTTCTCTCATCATAACCTAAATTGCCTGTGAAAGTCCCCCATCCCTACTCTTTTGCAGGTCTGGGGATTAAATATAGGGCATCATGCATACTAGTTAAGCTACATGCCCAGTGTACCCTCTCACCTGCCCTTTTCTTCATACTCTTGCATTGTGGAAACACAACTACTAAAATAATGGCAGTCAGTTTTAATGATCAACCAGGCTGGCTCATGTAGTACTTTGACCCAGCTCATCTCCCTGCCTGTACATTTGAGGAATTTTGCTTTGCAAGATTTCACAGAACCATTTGGAGTCAGGAAATGTGCAGTTCCTAAGAGGAGGCAAGGGGCTGTTAGAAATTAAAGAAGGAAGAAATTGGCCAATTCACAATGCAAATGGATGCTGAAGGTATTGTTGGGAGAGAGCAAAGCTTCACAGGACTCTTAATAGAACTTCAAACATGGATGAAGGAGCAAATTGAGGTGCTGGCCTTGTTAAGGTCACTCAGTTTGTTCAATATTGGTAGCATTTCATCTATCTAAGAAGTTGACTAGTCTTGCTTATTAAAACTACTCAGTTGGCTGGAGAGATGTCTTAGCAGTTAAGCGCTTGCCTGTGAAGCAGAAGGACCCCAGTTCAAGGCTTGATTCCCCAGTACCCACGTAAGCCAGATGCATATGGAGGCGCATGCGTCTGGAGTTCGTTTGCAGTGGCTGGAGGCTCTGGCGTGCCCATTCTCTCTCTCTCTCTCTCCTTTCTCTGTCTCTAATAAGCAAATAAATAAAAATTTTTAAAAACTTAAAAAAAAACTACTAACTCAAATCAATATCAGGGATTTTTTTTTTTTAACAAAAGTCTGCATTTCTCCTCACTAAACTGGCACTGCTAATGAACTCAGCTTCCATCTCTTGTTGGCATTTCTCTTACAGTGTCACTGCAGGGGCTGCAGTGATGGCTCAGTGGATAAGAGCTCTCTAGCTGCAGAAGCAGGAGAGCCTGAGAGAGCCTGATTTGCCCTGAATTTTATTCTTAGCACCCATGTAAACAGCTGCTCTTGCCACACATAGCTGTAACCCCAGTCCTGTGCATGGTGGAGAGCAGAGAGTTGCTGGGGCTTGCTTGCTGGTCAGCCATTCTGACCAAAACGTGGCAGGACCAGGGTCAGTAAGAGACTTTGTGTCGAAGAAACAAGCAATAGAGGAGGACACCTGACATTCTCTTCTGGTTTCCATAGGAGCATGTGGGGTGTACACATCTGTATACACTAATGTATACATCACATGCATCATACATATACACACCACCACACATGTGGCCAAAAATAAGTCTGCTGCATAATAGACTTAATGAATATTATTTTCTTCTATCATTCTGGTTTAGGATGCTATAATAGTTTTGTTAAATGTTTATAATTAACCTAATATTATAATTTCTATGATTGTCACATAAGGAAACAGAAGCCTGGAATTTCTGTGATTTACTGCAAAGCATACTTCAATAACTGGATGTTGGTTGTCTCTTCTTCCAGGAGCTGGCTATAAGTCCTTCTCCCCAAGTTACCTTTACTTTTCTTCTTAAATTCCTTATATTTTTATTTATTTATTAGACACAGAGAAAGGTGGGGAGACAGAGAGTGAGAATGGGCACTCCTGGACCTGTAGCCACTGCAAACGAACTCCAGATGCATGTGCCAGCATGTGCATCTGGCATATTCGGGACCTGGAGAATTGAAACAGGGTCCTTAGGCTTCGCAGGCATGTGCCTTAACTGTTAAGCAGTCTCTCCATCCCCTAAATTCCTTTTAGCAATCTGACAGCAAGACTCTTAACTTTACCTGAGCTTGCCTGACTCCAGTGCCCCAAATCTTGACCACTACTTAACATATCTAGTCAAATGATAGTTGGAAGCCAAGAGGACAAATTATCTTTCTTGACCCCACCCCAGGTTAGCCTCATAGCACTCATCCATACTATCATGCTCTTAGGCTCTATGGCATCATGGCTATGAAGCCATCATTACTTAATTCTTAACATTATGGGAAATAGATGCAGTCGTGACTTCCTGACCCAATACCAGACAATGGAATGTCCCACAAACAGTTCTTCTCTAGCACATGCAATCTCCTATTTAATTTGAAAGGCAGACACAAGATTGTGCTCATTTCCACAAGTTCCCTTTGGTCCTTTATGGGTGGATTTTTGTTAATCTTAACCCCTTCTGGGCAGCAGGTAAGTTCAGCATTGCCAAAGCACCAGGTCATTTCACTTCTGTTGTCGCTGGCTGGCTGTGCTTGCTCATTTTCTGCCGCCTGCTAAGATGCTCACCTTCATGTGTGTGCACCACCAGCTTGAGAGCCTTGAAAGATGCAGCACGACTTTTTAAAGACTAATAAGTGAATATTGAATCGCCTCTGGCTGAGGCAATGACAGGAAACTTTTTCCTCTCCTTCCTGGAATCTTTCATTTCACTGATATGCATGCAGGCTCGGAGCACGGGTTCTGTACTTGCAAAGGGTAGGAGAGTTCAATGGGAGCCCAGGGGCTCCGTCATGTATCTCTCCTCTCCTACCTGACTCTTTCTTGTCTCCTTCCCTGGTGCCCCTAATCTCTGCCCCTCCTCAGGTTCTTGTCTAACACATTAGGATATACGAGCTCCAAGGGGCAGCTTCTATGGACAGAGGTTTGTTTTGCATGATAACAAATGTCTACGTCAGTGAGTTAGATCCATTGACTTAGCGGCTCAGGCAATTCTCTCTTTTGCCCTGCTCTGCTGGGCTTGGCGCTTTAACTTGTCCTCTTGTCTGGTGACTTCTAGAGTTGTAGGTGTCATGAGTCCCTCTTCCACTACAAAAACTGCCTAACAGAGGTAGATACTTTGTACCCAATGTTTCTGTTCACTAGGCATGGGACATTTCCCCCAAACTCCCACCTTTCACTTCTCAATGAGTAGAGCCACAGCACAGGGTCTTTCGTAAACCTTGCAGGGGACAGCATTAGAATTCTCAGTAGTTATGTCTCATGACTGGGGAAAAGAGTCCAGCCTGGATACCTAGTCAACTGGAATGAGAAGACAAACAAAAGTCATTAGCAGTAATTGCATAAGTTATTAACGGGCACTTTGTTATCCTGGTGCATTTCCATATTTCCTTGTAAGTTTGCATTTACTTCCACTGGTCCAAAGCGATGGGAACAATGGATTTTGGACTGGCATTTCTAAAACTGTGAATCCAGACAAATCTTTTCTCTTTATGTTGGTTGTCTCAAGCACTTGTGATAGAAAGCTTGCTAGCTCACAGCTTATGGACTGCTGAAACCAGTAGGTCAGCACATCCAATTGCATGCATGGTCCATATTTATTGTGAGACTCAAATGAGCAACCTGATATCTATTTGACTACTCCTTGGTATATGGATATCCCACCAGCCGTACAGCACTTGGACATCCTAGAAGCACTTTCCCACTAAGCAGCAGATGCCTTATTCATCTGCCCCTTCGTTTACGGTGCTAGAACCAGGCTTTGGAACCTCACCAAGGTTGTGCCGGTGGGTATAATTCTCACGTATACGTCATGAGCATCCACTAGACATCATTATTTTATTTTTATATCTTTGGTGAACAAAACTCCCTCCTGAATAGCCAGGATATACAAGAAGCCCTTGATACGAACAGTATTGTATGACTCCAATAAGCTGAAACCACAAAAACTGTGTTAATGATTGCAGGAATTTACAGTTGTTCTATGAGCTTTAAAAATTTCCATCAAAACATTAAAATCTATCTTATCATGTAAATATGCAGGGAGATATAAAAGTAGTAAAGCTCTATTTAGTAGCATGCTATTGAAAATATTAGAAATATTAAAAATTAAGTGGTTTTATTTCTTATAAAAACATGGAAATTGATGTGAACTATGTCTGCCATCTTGTCAACATTTCATTTATTTCATTTATTTATATATTTGTTTATTTGAGAGAGAGAGAGAGAGAGAGAGAGAGTGTGCCAGGGCCTCCAGCTGTGGCAAATGAACTCCAGACACATGTGCCACCTCGTGCATCTGGCTTACATGGGTCCTGGGGAATCGAACCTGGGTCCTTTGGCTTCACAAGTAAGTGCCTTAACCACTAAGCTATCTCTCCACCCCATGAGTCAACCTTGTCTTGATTTATTGTCATATTTCTTTCTGAATTTTGATTAGCTCCCAACATTTTATCCTTTTGCTTACAATGTTGAGAAATAGTTCTGAGAGTTCTTTTGATGTGAGAGATTTCAATGGTGCCAAATTTTTCTAGGAAAAAAAAAAAAAAACTTCCCTTCTTTGCATCATTAGCATTTTCCACATTTCTGTCCAAGCTGAATCTTCATGAAGTTCTTCTTGCTGCCTATCTGGTCTCTTGCCTAGCGGCAGAGTGATGTTCCCATGGTTGGCCATTATACTCCATTTACACGGACTCAAATTTCACTTCTAGCCTTTCATGGCTGTGCTTTACTCCCCTTCTCCTCTTCCTCCTCCTTCTTTTTCTTTCTTTCTTTCTTTCTTTTTTTTGTTGAGGTAGGGTCTCACTCTAACCCAGCTGACTTGGAATTCACTATGTAGTCTCAGGGTGGCCTCAAACTCACAGCCATCCTCCTACCTCAGCATGTGCCACCACTCCCGACTTGTGTTTTCCTCTTTATCAGACAACTTTCTTTTGATCATTTCCCTGAAATGACTGTGGGTTTATTACTGTGAGAGAAGGAGGTAAAACAACTACATCTTTTGCTGCATAAGATGAATAACATGTCCAAGGGCCAATCACCACAGACTTTCAAAAAAGCGACATGGTTAGTCTCTGAGCACTAGGTTATTTACATGTTAGTATTTGGGTTGAATACCTGGCAGAAAAGTTTGTACTGTATTCAGTTCCTCATAGTTAATACACTATGGCAACTACAAATATCAAGATGTTGCCAGGGGATTAGTGTTATTGACTAAACCATAGTAAGTGAAATTTGTTGTGGGTTTTAGTATATTTTATTTAGTTGTTTATTTGAGAGAAAGAGATAGAGTGTGTGAGAGAGAATGGGTGTGCCAAGGCCTCCAGCCACTGCAAACCAACTCCAGATGCATGCGCCTCCTTGTGTATCTGGCTTACGTGGGGCCTGGGGAATTGAACCAGGGTCCTTTGGCTTTGCAGGCAAATGCCTTAACTGCTAAGCAATCTTCTCCAGCCCCATTTTGTGGGTTTTAAGTAAGGTAAGTGACAACTTCTTTCATTGTAATTTAGGATGAATCCACTCTTCTCTAGCACTCTGAGGTATTTTCTGGTGTCTAAGAAGAAGACAAAGGGCAGAGGCTCATCAAATGCCAGTTACGGGCTGAGGTGCCTTGTCTGCAGCTTTGGGAAAGGTTGAACCTTTAGCCTTGAGTCTATAGAGTGGCACAGCCCAGAAAGAGCTGCTAATTAGAGAATTGAGATGCAGTGGAGCTAGGCTGAGAAGCAGAAGTGCAAGTAGCAAATTTAATAGATCTACTGATGACCAATGTGTCAATCAGTGACAGCAAAGGGTACTAATATGTACATTACATGTTCTCTTCCCTTTTCTAGTGATTTTATAAAATTTCATTCTCTCCTCTTTTGTTTGTTTATTTTTCAAGACAGGGTCTCATTCTAGCCCAGACTGGCCTGGAATTCACTGTGCAGTCTCAGAGTGGCCTCAAACTCATAGCGATTCTCCTACTTTAGCCTCCCTAGTGCTGAGATTAAAAGTGTGCACCACCACACTGTTTTTTTTTTTTTTTTAACTCAATCCTTTCTAGTGAATATTTTAGATTCAATCTAGTCCATTCTTATAATGGGATGCTGGGAGATGGTGGCCAGGTTCTGGCAACACCTTGCTCTGTGGCCTCGCATGGAATCTCATTCTCTTTTTGTCTGCATTCCTTTCCTCCCTTGTATTTCCAACCCTCTCTCTTTTCTGGAATATTTTAGGCCCCTTTGACATCCTTATAGGTAAACTCAGTCTTGACTTCCTGGTGGTTTGAATTAGTAAGGAAACATCTGTCCAAGCAACGCTTGGTCAAAGCTACTCAGCAGCAAACAACCTGATGTGATGCTAATCCAAGTTCAATAGTGGCACACAGCCATGGTGGGAAACCAACTGCTCTTGAATTGGCTAATGGATCTGCTTAGTGGAATGGAACCCATAGCTGGAACTGGAAAACAAGTCAGAATCATATCCAAAAAAATGAGTTGGCTTTCCAATATCAAGCTCCCACCAATGTTGGTCTACAAGAGGGGCTACACCTATTAAATTCTCTCTAAACTAATAATGGTTATCCCATTTATCCAGTGCTGACTTCATTCTCCCCATTGGAAAATTTGCTTCTCTTTTTCAGATGGACACAGAACTGGAGGAGAGAATCAGCCCATCGCAGCTCACTAGGGCCCCAGCTGAAACCATAGAGTAATTGGGAAAATGAGCAAGAGTGTTGCTTTCTTGGTGAACCTGGTACCAGCACAAGGGTGAAGGAGATAGACGCAGAGAACACTCAACTCTAACCAAACCAGAGATCCAGAGGCACAGAGACTCCCAAGACCTCATCACTGAAGTAGACCTAAAACAAACCCAACACGGCTCAGGGAAATTCATGGAAGAGGGGCGGAAAGATTGTTCGAGCCACAACTTGAGACATTATGCACAGAGACATTGCCTCTTCCCCGTAATTGATCGATACCCCCACGATGAACCATTCACAATCCCCAATGGGGATAACTGGCATCCTCAACAAGGAGGGCCCCTTCAGAAGGGAGCGGGCAGGGAGGAGGCTGTTTACACTCTGAGTATGTACATAGGTAATAAAAACATAAAAAATAAAAAACAACAAAAAGATATCTACCTTTGTTTTCTTTTAATCAAAATAGAGTAGAGTGATCATCTATTTTTGCCTTGTGCCTACTTAATTATATGCTTTTTAAAAATATATTTTTAGCCAGGTGTGGCAGCGCACACCTTTAATCCCAGCACTTGGGAGGCAGAGGTAGGAGGATCGCTGTGAGTTCAAGGCCACCATAAGGAATTCAAGTTCAGCCTGGGCTACAGTGAGACCCGACCTTTAAAAATCAAATATATATATACACGTGTGTGTGTGTGTATTATTTGCGAGGAGAGGAGAGGAAAGAAGAGGAGACAAGAGGAGAGATAATAGATATGCTAGGGCCTCCTGTCACTACAAATGAACTCCAGACACATGCACCACTTTATATATATAGCTTTATGTGGATACTGAGGACTCA
Organism: Orientallactaga sibirica; assembly: GCA_036365145.1. Lineage (NCBI taxonomy): Eukaryota > Metazoa > Chordata > Mammalia > Rodentia > Dipodidae > Orientallactaga > Orientallactaga sibirica. The sequence goes on along the minus strand of JAEOAD010000001.1, from coordinate 103,942,096 downwards.
AACCCAGGCTGTCAGGTTTTGCAAGCAAAACCACTTTAACCTTTAACCTTTAAACCTTCAACCATTGAGCTTTCTCTCTAGCCCCCAATTATATGCTTTTATGTGGCAAAGGGGACTATCAGTTTATGAAAAGAACATAGATTTAAGAGTCAAACAGGGCTGAGGTAGAAGCCTTGGCTATTGGATAATTAGTTGGGACATTCCATATCATCTGTCTGACCTCTACTTTTCTCATAATAAATGGGTAGATTAATGAGATTTAAGCAGTAATATATGTACAGAGCTTGGCCCTACTGAGACCTATACAAAGCATCCAATCTGTGGTGGCTGCTATAAATATCCTCTAACTGATGAGTGACTGACATGACTGTTGATTTGATCCACACATTGGTTTACACAGTAACAAGCTCTTTGTGCTTCAGCTTCCAGTATGCAGTGAGCTCACCTGTGACAAATAATTGATTCTAAGACTTTAGCTAATTCTTCCCTCAACTTAACCACCTCTGTAAGTACATTGTTTTAACTATTTCCTTTGGAGCATACTTCAGTATTAGAATTTTACCCAGATCATTACATATATATCTGAGAGAAAGGGTGGAGGGAGAGAGTATGGACATACCAGGGCCTCTGGCACTGCAAATGAACTCCAGATTCATGCGCCACTTTGTGCATCTGACTTACATGGGTCCCGGGGAATCAAGCCTTGGTCCTTTGGCTTTGCAGGCAAGTACCTTAACCACTAAGCCATCTCTCTAGTCCAACCCAGACTATTTTTAAATATAGGTATGGATACAAAAAAAAATGAATAAACAGTATTTTCTCTGTAGTCTCCTTGATGTCCACACCAGCCTGCCCTCCTTGCCCTTGGTCTGGTCACTTGCTGTGTTATATAACAACCTGATTAAACTTGTGGGAATCGTTATCTTAAAAGAGTTCAATGTTTCCTTCAGGCATCTGTTGATACCAAAGTGTTGGCACAATTTTACAAGATTTTGACCATGATGTTTATTTCTCTGGCCATCCATAGGCAGCTTGGGGCAGATATTGGTGTAATTTCAGGTGCCAGAAAGAGTGTTTCACATTGCCAGGCCCTATTTTATTTGTTCTTCCTGAGTGCACAAGTCAAGTCTGCTTTCTTTTGTGTAGAGTCTTGCCGCGCTGGTGTCCAGGCTCATTGCATGAGAACAGAAGTGACAAGCTCTGTTTTAGGTCTCGCCATAAAACCCTCCAGGAACAGGAGGACAGTGTTCCCATTTGACAGTGACAGTCTCGTTTTTAAAATGGCAAAGTGATAATATGGGTGAGACCTGGATTCCTGAGTTACCACTTGGAGAAAGAAAAAAAAAAAAAAGCATTGCAGAAAAGAATCTGGAGCTACCTCAGACTACGAGAAAGCAAACTGGCTGAGCTTTGGGGCTAATCGGGCCTATGTGTGACTTGGTGCTGATTTGATGCTGACCCGATCCCATGTTTCCCCATCTAACTCATGGGACTTTCAAGGGAATAAAAATGATACTATGCTTATGTTGATACTTTGTAGATTGTACATTGAAGCCATGTGTGAATGTACCATGTTAGTATAGAAATCTCATTTTGAAAATTAAAAGAGCAAACTCTGGCACAAATGTCAAATACTTGCATCACTCTTCTCTGCAGACTTGTCATGTATAAAATGACACTCTTACTCCTTGTCGTGACGACTTCTCAGGGTGGTGAAATGATGCAAATGAGGGCCTGGATGTGTAATAACTTAATAACAATCAAGTTATGTCAAGGACGAGACACTGGAATTACTGCTCTGGTGCCTTACATCTCTCCCCAGAATACCCTTTCCCCATGGATGGGATGCTTGCCGCTGCCCCAAAGCGTTCACTGTTTTCTAGACTGTCAGCAAAGACGTCCGTTCAGCAGAGTGTAAGCTCAAAATGTCCAAGAATACTTGGCAGGCATTTTCTGCTGCAGCAGCTGCTTTGCTGAAAATAAAAGTACCCATGGCTCCCAAGACAGCCTGTTTGCAGGAGAGACAATATCTTCCAGAGAGTTCCAGTCTCTCCCAAAGGCAAGGGTGAAGGATGGGGATCAGGGTGTGCTGTACACAGAAGGAGGAAGGGCAGCTCTCACGAGGGGAAGGCTGGCTAGCTCACAGCCCAGGAAGGCCAGGATGCACAGCTGGCAGCCACGTTCTGAGCTCCCACAGTGTGCATTAGCAGGAACTGGCAGACCTGAGGTTCTGAACCATGCCACAATGGGGCTCTGAAATCACCTGGGTAAAAGCGTTTTTCTTCTTAGCTGGCAGCATTTTTTTCCCTGCCTAAAACCTGTCAATCTGGGAGTGATGGCACCAAAAGTTAATGTCCTAAGAAGATGTTTTTTTGGGGAGAGTCAAGAAACTGAAAAACAATTACTTTTTTATTATTTATTTATTTGAGATAGACAGAGGGGGAGAGAGAGGAAGAGTGAGAATGGGTGCACCAGGGCCTCTAACCACTGCAAACGAACTCCAGATGCATGCGCTGTCATGTGCATCTGGCTTACGTGGGACCTGGAGAATTGAACCAGGGTCCTTAGGCTTCGCAAGCATGCGCCTTAACCACTAAGCCATCTCTCCAGCCCTGAAATACAGTTTTGATGGCATAGTGGGGAGGTATACCAAGTGACTCCCAGGTGAGCACTGAGAGGCTAAGGTCACCCACAAGGCCCTGCTTCAATGGGGGCTGGGTCTGCTGTACCACTGCATGCACATTCTTTGCAGTTTTGCTCTTTGTGTATATTAGGCACCCTCCTAAGCACTTCACCAGTATTAACTTGTTTATAACCTGTCAACTTCCCATGAAATACTGATGATTATCACCCCTCTTTTACAAATGGGGAAACTGACACCCACAGAAGTTCAGCCGTAGGACATAGAGATAAGTGCTAAAATTGGGATATACCCAGGCAGTTCCCTCCAAAGTCCAGTTCTAAGCACTTCCTTGTCTGGACAAGTCATGGCATATGTATGTTACCCCTACAGGTCCCCAAGGCCTCCTGCACCCCTAGACTTTCTGACTTGGACTCATTTGATAAGAGTCAGTTATAAGCCACATCGAACAAGAAATCCATTTCTTGACAAGTTCGTGACCGTGGCTAACAATAAAATGCAAATCCTGTTGGCTAACTGTGCTTCTGCAAATGCTATCTCTTGCTGGGATCCTACGGCAATCAAAGGGGTTCATCAGAGAAACCCTCAGTGCCCACAGAATGGAAAACCAGCCCCCCCCCCAGGGAACTCATTACCCATCATCTGGTTGTGGGCTAAAATAATTACTCACGGGGAAAGCCTCCTGGACTTAGGCTTTCAGTTTGGGGCGCTATGTTTCATTAGCATATTTCCATAAACATGCACGTTTCAGAATTCATATTTCTCATCACAGTGTTTATACGCACCTCATTAATTGCCAGTCGCCTTTGGGCATTTACTTGAAGATAGTCAAGTACTATGTAATCAAGTAGACCAAACAAATGACTTTTTGAGGAATCTGGAAAACGGAAAGTGGTTTTAGCCATTAGGGTTTGTCTCTCACATTCCCTGCTGGCTGGCGCTCATTTTATTCATAATGTGTTGAGTAATGTGGCACAGCTGTGTCCAGGGAGTGCCCTCTCCAGACTCAGTGCTACCACAGATGGGTATTTGGGGAACTTTTTTATTTTTTCTACTGAGTCAAAAGTGCAGCCCACCTGAGTCTGATGTAGTTGGAATGGTTTTTGAAAGTAGGCATTCCCAGCTCTACCAGATCAGGATTTGCCTGGGAAATCCAGGGGAGCTTGGAGGCATGAGCTGCCTGCCACCCATCAACTCATAGTGACTTTCATTTTCCAAAGTTTTCTGATTTTAATAAGGAACTGTACTGAAGTTTAAGGCTGAGATTGCATTTTAACACATGCCCCTGGCGATTCTTCTGCACATTAAAATTTGAACATCACTCATCTAGCTTGGATAGGATTTGGATGGGATAAGACAGTAATCATGAGTTGTTTTTTAAGGACAAAAAAGCATTTCTAGATGTTATTTATAAAAAAAAAAAAAAACAGTTCTACAACTATAACTTGGTAAAGCTAGGAGGATTTTACAGAAAGGAAAAGATAAATTATGCTTTCTTAAGCAGTATTACAAGACTAACTTTTCTGATTGGCCTCTGTCAGGAAATGTGGCAAACACATATGACAGAAGATGAAGTCTATGAAGACAGGTGAACCTATATACAAACCCATGAGCTCATTTAGGAAAAAGGCCAAGGAGTGGTCACCATGACATGGCCTCGAGCATCGTACACAGTCTGCAGGGTTATGAACAGACGACGTAAACTCACAACCTCTGAGCCACAGCCTCCGCAAGTGTGTTCTGTTCTGTGCATATAGCAATTTACACATTGTATGTTATTTGGAGATTTTTAAAAGCCAAGATATTTCTTGTTAAAAAGCCTAAAAGCCATATTTCTGTCTGCTCTTGAAAGCTCAGAGGGATTAGCATGAAAGGATTTTTGTTCCCACTGGGCAGGAGTTGCTATTTGCATCTTTGGATGGACCTGAGTTTCTACATCAGGAGCATTGTGATCCAGGCAGCTTCACTTATTACTGCCTGTCTAGCCCTCTGGTAGCTGAGGTTGCTACCTGTTCTGTGTGGATCCTAGTAGTTCCCAAACTTGGCTGCACATTATTATGATGTTGGGAGAAAAAGGAAAAGCAGGGAATGAGAGAAGACAGGAGGAGGGAAAGGAAGAGAGAAAAGATAGAAGAGACAGGAGAAAATAAACGAAAAAAATGGCTGGAGACAGAGCAGTGAATAAGAGTGCTTGCTATGCAAACATGAGGACCAGAGAGGACCCCAGTAACCCTGACTTCAATTTCCCAGTATCCACATAAATAGCTGGAAATGGCCACATGTGCTTGTAACCCCAACCCTATGGGGAACAAAGACTGGAGAATCACTGGGGCTCAGGAAATGGAAGCTCCGGGTTCCATGAGGGATTCTAGCTCAAGGGCACACACACATGAACAAAGTGAGGAAGATATCTGATGTTCTTTGGCTTCCACATGCATGCACACGGAGCGTGGGCATCTGAATACACACACATACATCACCCTTCACACCTGCACATGCAAATGAAATGAGAACAAAGTACATGAAAAGTAAGAGAAAAAATAATAAAAGCAAGACTGAGCTTACTCGAGCAGGTCCCTGCAGAACCTTAGGAGTGGGCCCCGGGCACCTGGGAGTTTTACACTCTCCACGTGAGTCTCTGTCAAGAGGGCACAAGTGTTAATTGCTCGCCGCTACCCTGATTCAAGACGCTGTCCCAACAGAGGATCCCAGAATAGGCATGATGTTCTGGTGAGTGGTCTTAGATGCTGTTTCTTGGAGGTTCTGCTTAGATGTCTCCAGGCAGAACCAGGCTCTGCACTTCACAAACCCCTGAAGAGGATTTAAGTCAGGCAGAACAGAGAAAGGCAAAAAGCAAGTGAATCAGAAATCGTAAGTCACAGCGAAGGAGGGTCAAGGTAACCGGGAGTTGAATACTGCCTGAGAACTCAGATTAAGCGCTGATTTCTGAGAATCTGTGTGGCATTTTAAAAGAATTCTGCTCATGGCCTTCCTCCATTTTTTTTTCCCAACCTGGTGACTTCAGCAAGCAGCTGGTCCCCATGTGATGAGCAAGTGCAAGGAGCATTTCTTGATCAGCACTAATTCCCCTTCTCTGCCAATTTGGTGCCATTTGGGCTTTCAGAGAAGCCATCCCTATCACTATAAAATGGCAGGGATTGAACCATCAGTGTAAAGGCCACCCAGGGTCTTCCTGACTCCAGTTTCATTTGGTCCACTTTGCTTAAAGTTCTGACGAGCATCTTCCTTTCAGGAGTCCAGAAGGGGATGAGTCGGGGCGGGGGGGGGGGGGAAGGAGGAGGTTTAGTTCAGGTGTCGTCCATAAGCTTATGTGTTATGAATGCTAGGTCCCCAGCTGGTGGCAATTTGGGAATTGAAGCCTCCTAGAGGCAGTGTATTGTTGGGAGCAGGCTTATGGGTGTTATAGCCAGCTTCCTCTTGGCACACTCTCCTGCTGCTGTTGTCCACCTGATGTTGACCAGGAGGTGATGTCCATGCTCTGCTCATGCCTTCATTTTCCCCTGCCATGATGGATTTTCCCCTTGAGTCTGGAAGCCAAACTAAGCCCTTTCCTCCCTCAAGCTGCTATTTCTCCATTGGGTGTTTTCTGCCAGCAATGAGAAGTTGACTGCAATGGAGGGGTTCTGACATTGACAGACCAGTAGGGGCTGGGAGGGGGCTCATCTAGGAGGATAATTTCTCCTCTCTGAGCTCACTGACATGCGAGTGAGCAGTTTTGGGTTATCTCAAACCACAGGTCCGACCCATCCACATTGCCAGAATATGTCAGAAGAGGCCTCCCTCCTACCAGGAATATATGGTAAGACCCTATTGCTGAAGACTCCACATAATTGGGCTGCAAAGTCAGTGAGACATCCTGCTAGAGCTGAGCTGAAAGCCTCCTCCATGTAGACCAGTTGACAGAAAGCTGGAAAAAGCTATGCTGCATGCAGTTCAATGGGAGAGAGAGAGAAAAAAAACACCAGTGAAGATACTCAACAGTGGACACTGCAAGCTTTAAATTTGGCCAGCCTGGAGAAATGAGCCAATGGGTGCAATAGAGGCATGTCTGTTATGGGAGAAACCAACTGCTCTCTAATTGGACTACAGGCCCACTCCATGGGAGGGAATACATCCCTGATACTGAAAACTTACATAGGGGTAGTCATGAGCCCTAGGGGTGTAATGTCTGCTGGTGTCTGGCTAAGCGTATACACTATGCTCACCAAACTTCCCAGTAAGCACTCCTCTTAAATATCCATACCCATATATTATTACTACCCTCACTTTTCAGATGGTGGCAAACTTGGGATGATTCAGAAGACACTAAGGGGTTAAGAAGAAGGGACAGAGGAGTGCTCAGCACTGAAACATCTCTAACACACCTTCCAAGGCTCAGGGTCCATTGTGAAAGAGGTAGCAGAAAGGATGTAAGAGCCAAAAGAAGGGTAGGGCTCCTTACAACGTGCTCTTCCAGACACAAAATGTCCTGGATATCCATGACCTCACTGTGCCTGACATTACCTACACAAGACCATCATAATAGGAGGAAAAGATCATGACATCAAAATTAAAAGAGAAACTGATTGAGTTGGGGAGGGGATATGATGGAGAGTGGAGTTTCAAAGGGGAAAGTGGGGGGAGGGAGGGAAGTATCATGTGATATTGTCTACAATTAAGAAAGTTGTCAATGAATAAATAAATAAGGGCTGGAGAGATGGCTTAGTGGTTAAGGCGCCTGCCTCCTAAGCCCAAGAATGCTGGTTCTAATCTCCAGGGGTTCCAATCTCCAGGTCCCAAGTTTAGCCAGATGCAAAGTGACGGAAGGGCACAATGCCACACTTGACCACAAAGGGGTTCACAAATCTGGATTTCTTTCGCAGCAGCAGCTGCACCCATCTCTATCTTCCTCTCCCTCTCTGTCTCTCTCTCTGTGTCTCTCTCCACAATAAATGAATGAATAAATAAATAAATAAATAAATAAATAAATAAATAAAGAGGCCTGTTGATGTCATTTGGACTTGAGTGGAAGGTTTTAATCAAGAAAGTTTCTCAAAACTGGAAAGATGGCTTAGCACTTTAGGTGTTTGCCTGCAAAGCCAAGGATCCCAGTTCGATATTCCAGGTTCCATGTAAGCCAGATGCACAAGGTGGCTCATGTTTCTGGAGTTCATTTGCAGTGGCTGGAGGCCCTGGTGCTCTTTATCTCCCTCTCTCCTTATCCCTCTCTTGGTCTCTAATAAATAAATAAATAAATAAATATACATCAGAAAAAAAAATTTTTTTAAAGAGGATCAACCCAAGACATGGGAAATAATCTCCTGCCTCTCATGTCATTTTTCTCTCAGAGAACTTGTATGTGAAAAGCAATGACAACAATAATAACATTACCTGTGCTTTAGTGAGCATACACAATATACCAAGCCTTTGGTGGACACTTTACACAGGTCACATCCATTCCTTCTATCAACTACCCATCTGTCTCACACTCCTACAGTCATGTAGCCTTTCTTTTTTTTTCAATATGTTATTTTTATTTATTTATTTGACAGAGAAAGAGAGAAAGAGAGAGAGAGAGAGGGAGAGAAATGGCACGCCAGGGCCTCCAGCCATTGCAAATGAACTCCAGGTGCATATGTCCTCTTGTGCATCTGGCTAACGTGGGTCCTGGGGAGTCGAACCTGGGTCCTTTGGCTTTGCAGGCAAACGCCTTAACCTCTAAGCCATCTCGTCAGCCTATCATGTAGTCTTTCTTACTGTTCCCTGGGAATACCAAGATTTGAACCTCTGAGTCTTTGCTCTTGTGCATAGCATGAGGCCTGCCTGAACTGTTCCTTCCCACATTGCTGCACAGGCCCTCCTCACTTTGTTTAGCCTCGTGCCTCAAATGCCACCTTATTTTGCATGTGCCTGTATATGTGGTGTGCATGAATGTGCATGTGCATGTTCATGTGTGTGCTGTAGGACATGCATATGGAAGCCAGAGGTCAACACTGGCAATCTTCCTCAGTCACACTCACCTTATTTTTTGAGGCAGGGTCTCTCGCTGAACCGAGAGCTCACCAATTTGGGGAGTGAGCTCCAAGGATTTCTTGCACCTGCCTCTCCTACACTGAGATTACAGTCATGTGCCACCAATCCTGGTAATTTACATGGGTGCCTCATGCTTGCAAAGCAGACACTTCAGCCATGAGACCATCTTTCCAGTCCCTCCAATGTCATTTTTGAAGAGATGCATTGCATGGGCCACTGTATAATAGGGTATATTCGGTCATATCTCCTCACACTGCCTAACCTGCTATCCTGGTATGTATGAATCCTGATGTGTTCCAACGTATTGTTTGACATATGCAAAAGCAGTGCCACATAGTGGCAAAAAAGCCCAGCTCTGACTCTCATTAAAATAATTGTTACCTTGGGTAAGTTACTCCAACTCTCTTCCTGTATTTTTCATGTTGAGTTTCATAGCAAGGGCCAGCCTCATCGTAAGCAAGTGCTGAGCCCCATGCACATCCTAGTTCCCCTATCTTTACATGGCAAGTACTGATTCCTACTGCTCAACAGAATGGTTGTATGGGTCTGAGTTAATACAAGTAAAGTGCTGTCTTTACTCATCCTATGGGACTTTCCTAAGGTCAAGGATTTTCTCACTTTGTTCACTAATATATTCCCCTGACCACTTTTTCCCAGTGCCTATGGCTGCTTCAAAGATATTTGGTAGATTAATCAATAAACAACACTTCCAAAAATAGAGATATGCTTCCACAAAAAAAAATGGAAACATAAACTACTCATTTTTTGTCTTTGGATAGCTTTCGGATGGTTGCTCTACTGAACGTGGGAAACATTGCTGCACTGTGGAAATTTCTCAAAAACCATACTGTCTAGAGACTTTCCAACCAATGTGGAAAAAAGTATATTTGCTCTCTCTCTCTCATGAAACAAATCCGCTCCACCCATAATAAAACAAGGAAGCTGTACGAAGCAATGGCTTTGCAGACACTGGATGAGTGGGAATGAGCAGACACTGTATCAGAGGCACTGGAAACAATATGGTTCCATGATGGCCTAACTTTCCAGAGGGACGGTTTTCTAGGCTCGGGTGTAGAGAGGGGTTCCTGGTACAGCCCATTATTGTCCTTGATTGTACTGGGACCAGCAATCTGGGGGGACCCAAACAATTTTCTGGACAGTGCTGGAAAGGAGCGAGCCCTGCAGACAGGGAACTCAAGCTCTCCACAGGCTGAGGGGTCTCCTTGAGCCTTTAGCTGGGTTTCTATCAATTTTCATGTGAGCAAATGACGTAAGACCCAGCAACGAACCATCCAAGAGGCATCCAAGGGAACAGGATTGTCCTCAGAAGCGACACAAAGCTAGACACAGTTCCCGTTTTCATCGGGCAGAGTGGAATCCTCATAATTCACAGTCTTGGAAAGGGGGATAAGAGTGTTTGCCTCAGGAGGGAGGCAATAAAACTCTAATTCCAACTAAGAAAGCTTAAAATTAGGACTCAAGAGAACTAAAGTGTTTCTAAAGAAACTTAACTGCACCAAGGAACCAAGCATAAGAACTTTTATTAGTAAACTTAAAACGGATCGTAGACTTTAGTGCAGACATTCAGTTATTAAACTAGAAGACAAGACATGAGCTATTATTTGTGACCCTAGGCTAGGCAACAATGTCCTAGATATATCACCAAAAAGAAAAATATAATTTGGACTTTATTAAAATTAGGAAGAAATGTTTGACCATTTCAGATTTTTTTAAAGAACTTATATCCTCAATGTACAATGAATTCTTAAATCTAAATATAAGAAGAAGCAATCTAATAACAAATGAACACAAATATTGAATATTTTAGGAGATAAAAAGGTGGAAAGCAGGCATTTATAAAGAACCTTAGGCATGTTTTAGGTTGTACAAAATTGAAAAAATATCAAATGTTAGTGGGGTTGTGGATGAACTGGGAACCTCTCCCCTCCCCTACATACCATGTAAAGTTTAAATTGCATAATGATTTTGTCAAAGTGTTTAGCAATTTTTAACATTTTATTCAATTTTTTATTTATAATATGAGAGAGAGAGAGGGAGGGAGAGAGAGAGAGAATGAATACACCAGGGCCTTCAGCTACTGCAAAGGAACTCTGGATGCATGTGCCACCTTGCACATCTGGCTTACATGGGTCCTAGAAAATTGAGCCTGGGTCCTTTGGCTTTTTAGGCAGGCACCTTAACTGCTAAGGCACTCTCCTGCCCTGTTGAGCAAATTTTTAATCCAGGACCAGTGTCTTGCTGTTTATACCTCTTGGCTTTGTTTTGTCTCTTTTAAATATATTCCCAGACAGGTATTTTCTCTCATGGTGCCCAAGACGGTGGTTGCAGCTCTAGCCTGATAGCCTGGTAGTCTTAAGCCCAGCAGGAAAGAATTTGACCCTTTCCACTCAGTCCCAGAAAAGTGTGATTAAATCTCACTGCCTTGTTGGTCACATGCTATTTCTCAGATCAAGTGGGCTAGGAGAAATAAAGTCAGTTTTTCCTGACTTAATACCATCTTACATCTGAAGCTGGAGGTGAAGTGGACTCCACTTGGTAGACAGCCACCACAAATATCGAGACAGTGAGAGTCAGAAGCAAAATAGGGGGTGCTTCCCCCTAAAGAGACAGCTGGGGGCACAAAAAAAAATCAAATGCATAAGTGGATTTTGTTTTCTAATGAGACATCTCTGTAAACATACACTAATCTCAAGCTAGGTACCCTCAAAATACCCATGGAGTATTACCCAGGCTAAAAGCAGAATGGAGCGAGTGGGCCACGTGCCAAGAATTATAGTTACACTGGACAGGTTTAAATAACATAGTCCTTTGTACAGAAAAGTATAATCTAATATAGACAAAATACGGTGTTTACACTTGCTTGATTGAACGTTTCATACATGATCTTTGAAGGCAAAAAATAAAATTAGGTTTAATTTTAGAACTCCAAACTGCATTTTTATGTTTAGATGAATAATTGTATTATTGAATATAAGAGAGCAAGAGTGTGTGGGAGTGAGAGAATGCATACAAGAAAGGGAAGAAAAATTGTATTATAATATTTTTATTGACTGAATTCAGTAACATTGATCATCTCTGGTTATTTCTTTTCTGGGTTCCTGTGGCCCCCTCAGATGTACAGAAAACCTTCCATTTGGCTATAATTACTTTATAGCAACTTTTATACACGAATGCATGCATGTAGCACACACACGTACACACAGCTACAGGTCAGCTTAGGTAAATCTGAGTCCCCTGGGAGGGATGGGTCTCATTAGATGGAATCAAAGTGAAATTAAGGAAGCTAATGCTTAGAAATGTTTCTTTTTAACTCTTCCTTTATATCTGGCAGGATCAGAAATAAACGGGCTAGCTTACTACCATATTTGCTTTTTAAAATGTTTTTTTCTTCTTCTTCTCAATGTTCAAAGGCTGGAAAGGAGCACAGGCTCGGCCTGGACATAAGCTGCTTTTTCCCTCCAGCAGGAGGGCACAAGCAGGAGCATGGAAGAATGGCTTTTCTCTCTTTCTTTGAAGCCTTGGAAGAGGTTGTTTTCTTTGCTCTTTATTTTGAAAAGAAGAAGGTGTAGCTCAATTTCTCAGGAGGAAGATCGCACCGAAGAGGTAGAAATTGTAAGGCATCTGAAGGTTGTGTAAGGACAAAAATTCATCCACGGTTCTGGATGCCAGATTGTGGCGGAAAGATGCTGTGCTCTTTTCTACCCTATCAGTATCCCATGTGAAATGTACTTTCATTTCAGCCATTAGAAATAAAGGACAGTGTGACAGTATTGTGACTGCAGTTCTTTATAATGGGGCAAGCAAGGGCATACTGACTGCGAAGAATAAGAGGTCTTTCATCTGTGTGGCTTCACGGGAAACTGATACTGAAATTACAAGGCCCATTGCACTGATAAGAAAGGTGGGCTGGGGCTGGGGAGGGCTCAGCGAGTAAAGTGCTCGCCACTCTAGCACAAGGACCTGAGTTCTGATCTCCATTACCCACGGAAAGAAAACTGGCCACAGAAGTACATGCCTATAATCCCAGCAATGGAAAGGTAGAAACAGGAGAATTCCTGGGGTTTGCTGACTAGCCAGTCTATCCAGTTAGTGAACTCTAGGTTCAGTGAGAAACCCTGTCTCAAAAAGATAAGATGAAGAGCCATTGAGGGAGATAGCTGATATCAACTCGGGCCTCCACACAATGCATGCATGTGCACTCCACCCCACATGGGCACACACACCCAAACAGCACACACCAAACACACACACACACACACACACACACACCCCAAATAATAATATTAAGATAGGTGGACTGACTATAGGAAGAACTCAGACCATTTTGAAAATAAAAATTAAACTCCAAGGTACTTGTTTGCATCCTTCTTCCAGGAATAATTGGCGCATTCTATCATTATCCAGTGTGCTTCAGACAAGCCATTGATCCACTTGCCAGTTATCCCTGCAGAGAAGTTAATCCATGAAACTTCTGAAAAGGTTAGCCCTCCACACCACAGGACACTATATACCTAGCCATAGTCAATGCCACTGAAGCCTCCAGGGAGTATCTGAATTAAATCCAAGAACTATATAGTCTGTGGTGGATGCTGAAGTCAGAGGGTTGCAATGTGTGAAGCTGTAATGCAATTCATCTATTCCTGGAAGATGTGGAATGTGTGTTCTATTTCTGGTTTTCCATGTTTTTTTTTTTTTTTAATTTACTTTTATTTATTTAAGAGAAAGAGAAAGAGGCATATGGAGAGAGATGGGCACACAGGGGCCTCTTACTGCAAATGAACACTTTTTTTCCAGCTTTGTGGGTAAATTTACTTTTATTTATTTATTTTATTTATTCTGTTGTTTGGATATATGTGTGTCTTAGTCTCCTCAAGCTGTCCTAACAAAAGCAAACAAACATAGACCTGTGGTTTACACAACAGCCGTCTATTCCCCTCCCCGCCCCCGTCTGTGTGCTGAGAGTTGATAGTTGATGTCAGGGTAAGAGCATAGACCGTTTCTGACAAGGCCTAACTTCCTGGCTTCCTGGTCACCTGCTCACCGTGATCTCACATGGCAGGGAGAGAGGAAGCAAATGCTTTGTGTAATCTCCTCTTCTTCTACAGGTACTAAACCCATCAGGAGAACTTATTTAAGCCTACTTACCACTCAAAAGCCCTGTTATATAAAGAATACATTTGCCAACCTTCCTTGCTCTAAGATGTATTTAGGTAGATGTGCTGGAGTTAATGTATTATATAGTATAGCTTTGTACTATATAGACTAGCTCGCTTTCAGCATATAGATTTAGGAAGGCTCCATATTCTTACCTATTTTGCCTACAGCAAGCCTCTCATTGCGTTTGTGTGAGTGGGTTCCATAGCTTTGTAATCCCAAGAGCTTTGACTCACATGACCCCCACCATAGGGCTACTTTGTGCCTTAGAATATTCAAAGCACTTCAGTGAGCATTGATTTTCTTTCTCATAGCTAAGTATGTAAGATAGAGGAATAGTGCTTCTTCAATTTTGGGGGAGGACAACTAACATAAGATCTATCTAACCTCTTAACAAAAATAAATTGTAAGTGTATAATACAGTATTGTTCATGATAGGTACGATGTTGTGTAGCAGGTTTCTAGAATGTGTTCATCTTGTTAAGATTGAAACTATACCTATTGAACAGAGCCTAGAGGGAAAATGACTGGACTTAGGTCAGTTGTCATGAAGTTTTGAAATTCAAACCCAGGAGTTCTAAGAGAACATTGCCATCTCTACTATAGCTGATCTTTTGCCCTCATTCTATGTCTAATAAACATTTTTAAAATGGTGGCCTAAACAACACATAGTATCTAAATAGGCAGTCCCCTGCTGGCTTGGTGGCTTTGTTCCTGGTGTTATCCAGAGAACTTCTTCCCCAAGCTCCATCTATGACTCTATTTAGCTAGATGTTTTCCCTTACCTCTGGATCCAAGATGATTCACCTCTATAACTATCTTGTAAGGAGCAGGAGGAGAAAGTGGGATGCAGGGAAAGGGACAACCTTCTGCCTTTAAGGAGCTTATGCTTTTTAAAAATTATTTTATTTATTTATTTAGGTAGTTATTAGAGACAGAGAACGAGAGAAAGAGTGAGAAAGAATGAGAATGGGCCCGCCAGGGCCTCTAGCCACTGCAAACGAACTCCAGACACCTGCACCACCATGTGCATCTGGCTTGAGATCTGGAGAATCAAACCGGGGTCCTTAGTCTTCACAGGCAAATGCCTTAACAGCTAAGTCATCTCTCCAGCCCCCAAGGAGCTCATGCTTTAAGTTACATACATAGCTTCCCATTCCCATACCTCAGCACCAACACATTTACCTAAACACATGTATGAGTAAGGAAGAGTGGCAAGCATGTTCTTTGTTCTTAGCTTCCAGCCATGTCCTCAGCTGACAATCAGGGTTTTACTGACATCGATTCCTCATTTTCAGGTAATGGATTTGAGTTGATGACTAGAAGTTTCTATCATGTTCCTTGGGTTCTATGATTTTGAGGATACACTTGGGTACAATGGTATAGTAGACAGCTCTGTAGTTCTGGGATGAACATCCATCCCAATACAGTTTCATGGGAAGAGGGCATATATTTCATGCTTATCTTTCCATCAATGGTGGAAAAAGCTGGCTCCCATCCATAAATCCAAGTAGAGAGAGGGAGAAACCTCTACCAGCCAGAAAACACCAAAAAGCAGCAAGCCAGGATTCCTGGAGCTCAAAACTGTCTGCATGCCTCTGGGCTGGAATTCAGAAGTGTCCCCAAACACACCTTGGGGTTGGACTCCAGGATCCACCCCCCACTGATACCTCTTCCATCAAAGCAGTTAGAGATCCTAGTTACAGGTTTAATTATAACACCCGAGTCACTAGGAGACATACATTCAAACTACCACAAGTGGTTATATGTCAGTCTGCTGGTATCTTTTGCACTAGAAATGAGTAAGCACTCAATCTCCAATATCACTGTGACTGATGAACTGCAGAACAGTGTAGCCCTAGCTTGCAATTCTGAGGTTTCTCATTGGTTTTCAAAATGGGCAAAACCAGAGAAACTCCATACATCTTTCCTCCTTCAGCAATAATCAAATTGTACATTTTAACCCTAAAGGTGATGACAGCTGGAAATGGCCTGCCTCTGAGTATCGCTTCTTCTTTTGAATATGCTAAACATCAAGGCCACGTATATCCTCCAAGTTTTCTACCATGAGTCTCATCCTGGAATTGAAGATATTAGGTGGTGTCAGTTGTCACCTTATGAACCAGCAGAGTCTGACCTAGTTGGACCCACTAGAAAGGCCCCCAGACAGACCCAGGAAAGGCAATTTCATAGTCATGTCTGGGAAAGCTGAGACTGGAACTCAGGGTTCCTGTGACCTGGTGGATGCTTGATGCCCTCTGCCACCTGCACAGCTCTTGTCCTCCCTGCCTCCATTTTACAAAGAATGATCCTTCCATGGTTTACACTCCTGACTCTGTAAGAACCAGGAACCATCTACAGTGCTCTCATGATGAGCATTCTCTGCACCCTGAAACAAGCGCACCTAGTCCCTCTCTGGGCTGTAGAGAACTGACAATATGTGCATTTCCTGTGTCACAAAATTTGCCCTAAATTGTCCTAATCCCCTTGGCCAAGGCAGTAGGAAAATAATGGAACACATTGCTCAGCATGAGCTGCATGCTCTCCCTTGTCCCCATGTTCACTACAAGGTTAGAGGGCTGGGTTTTTTATTTTTTCTTTTGTTTGCTTGTTTGTTTGTTTTTCTGTTTCCTAAGCAAGCAAAACTTCTGCAGATCAGAAACCCAGAGATAGATTTAGACTGATTGATTAGCCTGGGGAAGCCCCTGTATTGATTTTTACAACCTCTATAAATAAATACTGTAAGAATTCAAAGTGATTAATGTAGATGCAAATGCCAACACAAGTAATAAAGATTTGACACTTATTAAAAAGTGTTGCCAAAAAAGTATGAGTGATTATTTTAATATAAGCACCGTGTGGTGCATATCTTCCTCCTTTTCCTTAATTTCCCAACAGATGGGCCACTGTGTATGCCATGCCCTTAAGAGGCAAATGAGAAATTATATTTGGAATGAAATTTTAAAGGAAGAATTGCAGTTGTTTTAATTATAAGTCACCCAGCGTGGGTCTCAGGCTAGAAAGCCTCTCAGGCCCTGGTGAATTGCTGTGCCAGTCTTTGCATAGGATTGAGCTCCAAAGCAGTGGACTTGGGTTAGCAGTATGTACTTGTGGCTGTGCTCAGCTCACAGGGGGAGAGTATTTGCATTATTAATAAATTATCATTAGATGCAGACGCAGGTTGAAAGATTGTTTTTTATTCATTCTAGCATCCCCATGCCTTCCAGCTATATAAACCCTAGATAAACAAATGGGATGCCTCTGATAAGCCCAGAAGATGTTCCTCAGTGCACATGTTGAAGGAACCCCTAAGCCTATTGAGTAAGTAATCTTGATAGCAAATTTCCATTAAGTTAGCATAAGAATTCAACAGACTCCTCTGGCATCTGTGCTGAGAAAATATAAATTATTACAGATTCTGAAGTAACTGATAGAATGGCAGAAATGACTTTGTTTGTCTCTGGTTATCCTCCATGTACCTCACTACCACCTAGATCTTGCCTTCATCTTCTGTCTCACACACTGGCCTCTAGCAACTATGCCACAATATGCTCTTGCCTTTCCCTGTGTTTTAGATGGATCTGGACAATAGAAGGCCTTGATGGAGGCTAGGAAGAGAAGAGAGAGGATTCATATTGTGAGAATTCATAAATATGCAGACAGGAACCCAGTAAAACTTAAAATTTAGGTAAACTACAAAATATTTTATAATGTAGTATGTCTTGTGAAGTGTTTGGAATGTACATAAAATATAAAACTTGTTTTTTAATTTAAATTTAACTTCTGTATGGTTCTGACAATCCTCAAGAGGCCAAGGTAATAATTTTTGGTCCTTTTGCACTCTTGTTATACTGTGGATAATAGCTATTCTTTGGCAACAGCTCTCCTAGGGCTACCCTCTATAGCTTCAGCTTCTACTGGACTCTGAAAATTTTGGTTTGGCCCTTCAAGGAGCTAACAGTTCTAGTCATTGGAAGTATCACACTTCCTCGTCAGTTCTCCCAAACCTTCCCAGGACTCAGGAAATAGTCCTTTAATTTAGAAAATTCATCAATTCCTGATGCAAAAACCACCCTTGTATAGTCCTTTGTCAGGGGCTCCAGGAAGGAGCAGGCCAACTAAGAGCCTCATGTTGTATCTATGCTCCATGGCCATGTTCCACTCAAGGATGAGCTGTGTGGCTAATCCTCAGTGCATTAATGTCCATCGAAAAGATTGGAATTAGAATGTGTTATAAGTGGAAATAAACACTTAAGAATGATCCATGCTTGATTTAAATATGGGTTTCGGAAATGTAAGTGATGTGTTTGTATAAATGTATGTATATACACACACACATATATACATATCCATGTATGCATGGATATATGTATATACATATATGCATATAATATACTAATTTCTGAAAGTTCAGTTTTAGTCATCTTCTCCTTGCTGGAATAAGATACCTGGGGAAAAAATCAGTTTGAGGGAATAAGGCTTTATTTTAATTTACACTTCTAAGTTATAGTCCATCATGTATAAGAAGGCATGGCAGCAGGAGCTTGAGGCAGCTGGTCACATTCAACCCACAGTAAAGAAGCAGACAGCAATGAATGCTGGTGCTCAGCCAGTTCTGTACTATTTGTACAGTTCAGGATCCCAGACCACAGAATGGTGCCACTCACAATTAAGGTAGGTCCCCATACCTCAATTGACCTAATCAAAATCACCCCTCACAGGCATGTCCAGAAGCTAACCTAATCTAGATAGTCCCTCACAGGAGATTCTAGAACCTATCAAGTTGACAATGAATATAAACCATCACAAGTCCA
The DNA here is from genome assembly GCA_036365145.1 of Orientallactaga sibirica. NCBI lineage: Eukaryota > Metazoa > Chordata > Mammalia > Rodentia > Dipodidae > Orientallactaga > Orientallactaga sibirica. The sequence goes on along the minus strand of JAEOAD010000001.1, from coordinate 103,923,433 downwards.
TCCTTTGTCAACTCAATACCCAAATATATCATATTTAACTCATAACCTTCCACCCCATGTCCTCATAGGTTTATGGTCATCTCATAATGCAGAATGGATCCAGACCAATTTTCAAAGTCCTTATAGTCTTTAACAGTTCAAACAGTGTTCAAAAATCTAAAGTCATAGACTCAAAGCAGTCTCTTAACTGTGAATCCTATAAGATCAAAATAAAAGTTACATACTTCCAACATGTAATGGCACATAATAAGCATTGCCATTACAAAAGAGAGAAATGTGTGCATAGTGGGGAAAGACTGGTGTAAAGAAAAACAGAAATGCAGAAGGGAAAACATCAAGTTTTATACTTCTACTATTGGGATTCATTCAAATTGAAATTATCTGGGCTCTACTCCTCCATCTGTGCTGCCTGTAGCCTCTCTCATGCACTTGATTAGCCAAAAGCTCAAAGCTTTTCTTGGCAGAGGTCCCATTGTTCTGACATCTCTAACATCCAAAGGTCTTCATAACTTATAGTTCATCTTCACAGCTTCACGCAAAGGCCTCTCACAGCCTCCATGCAAGGACTCTGATTTATAAACCATGATGCAATATTCCAGGAACCTCATGTATCAGTTACTTTCTCATGCTGGAAAAAAAAATTCCTGACCAGTATCAGCTTATAGAAGGAAAAATGTTTAATTATGTTTACAATTTCAGATAGTAAAGTCCATCATGCCAGGGGAAGCATGTCAAGAGCAGAAAGCCTGGAGCACATCGTCACATCAGCAGAGAGAAAGTAAAGGAAGATGAGTTCAGAATGCTTGGCTGACCCAGTCCATAGGATGGTTCTTCCCACCTCCCACTCAAGTAATCTAATGTAGAAAGTCCCTCACAGACGTAACCAGAAATTTCCTTGCATTGTAATTCTAAATGCTGGGCAAGCTGACAACTAGAGAAAAATTATCACACCTTATATCTTCCATCATTCATTCTTCTAATACCAGTGCCATGTGGGCAATGCTGACAAGTTGTACTGTCAGATTATGATGAAGCCTGGTGCTCAGGAACCTCTGAAACACAGCTGAAGCAGTCTCTGCTGACTTTGGGAGCAGCGACTTAATTTAGCATTCTTTCTTCAGGCCTTTTCCTTTCAAAATAATCCACATTCTTCCTATCTTGAGCCTTCTATGAGTTGGCTGTTACCCTCAAAGCATCTTTTTCATGGTTCTAGTGCAGAGTAGTAGATTTCCTTTTAATGGTGGGCTCTCTTTAACAATTAAAGCTGCAGCACCTGCAGTCTCTGGTTGTGGGACTTTAAATTTGTTTACATTTCTTTCCATGTCAAATATTACATTTTTTTCATCTTTCTTCTCTGTATTTTCCTCTCTTTATTGTAGATCTGAATCTAGGCAACAGAGAGAAACCATGCTATAGACTCAATGCTTTTGGCTTGAAATGTCCTCCACTAAACACATTAATCCATAACTTCTAAAGCTGACTTTTTCTGGTTCTTAGGACAGGGGCAGAATGCAACCAGCTTCTTTGGCACAAGATCATATGAAGTGCTTAGAACCCAGTTCCTCCTTAAGTCCTTCTTCCCTTTTGGCACTTCATGAGTCAACCTTCCACAATCCATATTTTTCTCAGCCTTCTGGGTCTTTCAAATTCCCACAAGAATGGCCCTTTAAGCTCTGCTCTCAGCATTGTAAAGTTTCTGAGTCCAATGTTTAATGCCCTTCCACATTTCTTCCACAAACAAGTTCCCAAAAACCCAAGAACTACATGGTCATTTATATCACAACAAAGACCCCATTTCTTAGTACCAATGTTCTGTCTTAGCTATCTTCTCATTGCTGGGAAAAAAATACCTGACAAACATCAGACTAAGGGAGGAAGAGTTTATTATAGTTCCAGGTTATAGTCCCTCATGGCCAGGCCAACATGACAGCAGGAGCTTGAAGAGCTGGTCACATTTGGGGTAAAGTGAGGAAGCATGGAGTGAGGGAAGGCTGCTGCTCAGCCAGCTCTTCACTTTTTATACAGTCTAGGATCTCAGCCCATAGAATGGTGATGCCTACAGGTAAGGTGGATCTTCCCACTTCAAATAACCTAATCATGATAACCCCTCTCAGGCATGTCCAGCAGCTTACCTAATCCCTCACAGGTGATTCTAGATCCTGTCAAGTTAACAATCAATATAAACTATCACAGTTCACTTCTTAGAAAAGTATTTTCAAAAACAAAGATTTTCATTTAAACATAACAAACCTGTTCTTGTGAAATAGTATGTCATATCTACCATCAAGGAACTGGGGATGCAAGCCAGTGTGGTTGAATGAGATCACTATGAGACGAGCCATGTTTCTTTACTATGTGATCCTTGTGCTGATTTTTAGACCATTTGAGGTGATGTGAGCATCTATTCAGTGATTGCTGGTTGTCCTCATCTCTTGATTAATAATATGAATACGTTGCCTTTAATATTTATATGTATTTATGCCTTCATATATATTTATGTGCATTTTATATACTTACATATGCATATATATCATATTACTTATATGATTTATAATTTGAGCTGGTATCTATGAAGTTCTTTTTATTTTTAATAACATAAACATGGTTGATTTCACTATAATTTGTCTTTGTTTAATCATAAAATCTTAAATTTGTACATAAATCAAAGATAATTTCCATAATTTCTTGCAACAATTCATTTGCAAGATCATTTTTTCGATATCTGCCTTAATCCAGGCATGCATTATATCCCATGATGCTCAGTGGGATCCCAACAGCAGTGTGTTATCATATAAAGCATATTCTTGGTAAAGCAGATCGGAGAAGTAGTGGTTGTATGTGATCTCAATGTCTTAACTTCCTGGGTGGTTTTTGAGATATGGCCAAAGGTCCTCACCACCACTCTTGGTTTCTGCCCTCTTCTTTCTGAGGTTGGTAGGAATGCCTTATGGATTGGGGGTGTGCCCTTTTCTGCCCTCAGTGTCACACACCCTGATGCTCAGAAGGCTGGAGACCTGGGTGATACACCTTAGCTCACCCTTTGTTGGGCACTGGTTTCAGGAAAATGTGACCATGCTTATACTTAGCTCTCCTATGTGAAGTAGGCATAGTAACCTCATAGGACGTTGGCTAATTCTCAAGGAATGGAAAGACTCAAGGTTTCTTGTAAGTGTCAAAAGCTGATGTAAGCCCACTATAAGATCACAACAATAGATAACCTTGTCAAAACTGAGTAGACAAACCAAGTAAACAACCAGTTAATTGCCACCCCCCACACTCTGAAATAAGTCATGAATCTACCCTGTCCACTATTTTAGCCTTGAGAGAGGGAAGTCAACATGCTTTTATTTTAACAAACTTGAATCAAGTATCTGCCTTGTAGCAAGCACAGTGAAAGAATGGGTAAGCCAGGGGTTGGTTCACTGGGAGATACTGGGAACTAACAGCCTCTCTTGGAAGCTAACAAGGAAATCATATGGCAAGGACAACCAATTAACCATTAAAGTATGCTGGAAGCTTGGGTGAGTGGGCAATGCATTCTGCTTAGGAACCACAACATTTTGTAAGGAATGTTCTTTTGTTCTCTCATGTATTCATTCAACAATCTCATTGAGCCTTGGTTTTGTTCCAAGCACTGTGCTTGGTGCTGAGAACACAGCACTGAGCAAGTTGGGTGATTCTTGTCTTTAGGGGCTTAAGAGCTAGGCAGACTGACAAATATTAACCACACATCTCGTTAGCATATAATCATAACCTGTGAGAAGTACATCAAAAGAGAAATCTAGAATACTCTGGCAGTCCAACCAACTTGCATGGTAGTTCAAGGAAGGGAAGTGACTTAGCACCATGCTTCTGAGAAGGCCTTCCCTAAAGAATAACACACAGGGTGGGATCTGAGGGACTGAGGGGTATGAAGTGAACTGTGAAGTGAACAGAAAGATAAGCACAAAGACACTAAGGCAGGGAGTGGAGATGCCTTGAGCCAGGACTAGCAGCAGATCTACACAGCTTCCTAAGGATTCAACTTGTTTTCTCTACCTTTTCCACCATCATACAGACAGGGTCACTGAGCTTTGTGTTTTATATTGAATTCGTTTTTACAAAAGGAACAATTGCTTAAGCCATACAGATACGTCCAAACTTACTATATACCCCAGTGTAGGTTTAGAGATCTTTACTGAATTTAATGATATAGTCCTGTGGTTCCAGCAAATCAAGATTATAAGTTAGGGGGGTTGTAAGTCTAAGGCATGCTAGAGCTACAAAGAAAGTTCAAGTACATCTGGGGCAACTCAATAAGACCTTGTCTTAAAGTAATAATGATAATAATAATGACAAAAGAGTTAAATATAAAATTCAGTGGTAGAGTATTTGCCAGGGATATACAAAGATGTGGGTTCAATCCTCAGCAGTACAAAAGTAAAGAAAATATAAAATAAAATGAGACTAACTTCTCTTTCTTCCTCCCCAGGTCTTTTCCAAGTGTGAGAACACTGTCTCCCAATGTATATTTGTAGATTGTGTTGCAGCCTACCGAATGCATGCACAGAAATGCACAGGAAGTATGACATGCATACTTTCTCAGTTATACATAGACCATTCTCTCCCCAACAGGTTCATAAAACTGTAGCCAAAGGCCCTTAACAATTTCCATCACTTTTCATTTACTTCAACTCCATAATGTCCTCTAGCACTGGGTGTTTAACTCATGCCTGTGCAGAATGCAGTCATGTTTTCTCTTTACATCTGCCAGCCAAGAACTTTCTTCACTTTGTGCTTAAATTATGGCACAGAGAATTTATTGCCTCATTAGTTAGAAACATTTGAACAGGTCCTTTAGGGATAGCACATTTCTAATTATTTTTCTGTCAGAGAATGACAAACAAATTCAAGTGATTGCAGTTGAAGAAGTTTCTAAGAGTTTTATGGTGCCTGCTTAGTTACTTAGGGCTGCTTCCTCTTAGATGGTGAGATATTTTGGTGAGTAGATCACAATGACTACATCAGAAAAGTAAGTCAGGATTGCCTTTTCTTTCAGAACTCTAAAGAGAATTTTGGGGGGGACATAAGAGGTAAAAAGTAGACAGTGGCCTACAAGAGTCAGCTGGTCTAGCTGTTATTCATGTAGCAACATCAGAACATGGATACACTAGCTGGAGACAAGACCTCAGGAGACAAGAGAATATAATGGCATTGCTTGGTAGCAATTCATGACCATGGAAGCACCTCAAACTAGTTGGAAGAAAGTTTATGAGGTGGGAAATCACATAATTTTGAACAACAAAGAAGCCAGACAGACATGTTTGTAACAAAGCTTCTATTTGAGCATCATGCTGGAAGTCCTAGCCAATGCAATAAAGAAAGAATTAAAAACAGAAGGACTGCACTTTGAATAGTTAAAAAATAAAATCACCATTCAGAAATGATGTTTTTAATGTAGAAAACCCCAAAGGAACCTAAAGACAAAACAAAGAAAAATTCTCCTAGCACCAAGAAGTGAGTTTAACAACATTCCAGAATATAATGTCAGAATTCAAAGATAAATTTTATACTTATATACTAATAGGAACCTCTTGAAAACAATTTAAAAATATATGAGTATTTATATGTGTTAGAAAATACAGATGAAAAATAGTTATTGATACATAAATACAAAAAATTATATAAGTAGATAAAAAGACAATGTGTCAACAGGTGTCCTTGCAGATATAAATAGCTGGTTTTAAAATTCATACAAATGGGGTAAAATCATGTTGAAAAGAAAGAAGCATACACTTTATGCAATAGTGGCACACAACCTATGTGGGTAACCACCAGCTCATTTATTGGACATGAGACCCTCTCAGTGGGGAGAGAATTCATACCTAGAGATGAATATCTCACTAATGTTTTAATGACTTGTTATAAAGCTATAGCAACCAAGTGTATGGACAAGATAAATACTCCAAAATAAAAGAAAAACACCAAAAATAAACTCATTCAAATATAGCCAACTGACTCTAGGTTTTATTTTGATTGACAGATACTAATTATACTTACTTATTGGGTAAATTTTCACACTTTAATATTCATGTGGTAGCATTAGAAAATTAGAAGCAATTTTCTTGACAATTGATTTTTGTCAAAGCTATACATTAACTTAATAGAGAAAAGATAGTCTTTTCAATAAATTGCATTCCATGCATGCCAATAAAAAATAATCTACTCCTGGTAGATAGGAATTCAACCAGCCAAGCAAGAAATACACACTAGTGCAATGGTGGCACACAGCTGATACAGGCAACCAATTGCTCAAGGATTGTACATGAGACCTGCTCAATGGGGAAGAACTCATATGTAGTTCTGGGAACCAAATCAGATTCCCTTGCATAGGAAACCAATAGATTCCAGAGAGAATTTTTACTGCTCTTTAGCTAAGAAGGATGAGCACACGAATCAATAAGTCCTAAATAACCATGCTTATCCCTTTTAATCCAAACTGCTCTCACTTTTGGTTGGAAAATCTGTTTTTATTTTTTAATTGGCAACTTTCATAATTATAGACAATAACCCATGGTAATTCCCTCCTTCCTCCCACTTTCCCCTTTGCAACTCAATCAGTCCCCCTCTCAATCAGTCGCTCTTTTATTTTGATGTTATGATCTTTTCCTCCTATTATGATGATCTTGTGTAGGTAGTGTCAAGCACTGCAAGGTCATGGATGTCCAGGCCATTTTGTGTCTGGAGGAGCACATTGTAAGGATTCCTACCCTTCCTTTGGCTCTGACATTCTTTCTGCCACCTCTTCCACATTGGACCCTGAGCCTTGGAAGGTGTGATAGAGATGATTCAGTGCTGAGCACTCCTGTGTCACTTCTTCTCAGCACCATGGTACCTTCTGAGTCATCCCAAGGTGACCCACCATCTGAAAACAGAAGATTATCTAACCAAAAGTGAGTGTAGCAATAATATATATGGTTATGAACATTAAGAGAAGTGCTTACTGGGCAGTTTTGTGAGCACAGTATATATGTTTAGCCAGACACCAGAAGACATTATACACCTGGGCTCATGGCTACCCCTTTTATAAGCTTTTAGTATCAGGTATATATTCCCTCACATAGAGCAGGCCTCCAGTCCAATTAGAGAGTGGTTGGTTTCCCCCATAACAGACATGCTCTATTGCACCTGTTGGCTCATTTGGCCTGGCTGGCCAAATTTAAGGCTTGAGTATCTCCAGTGGTGTTTTCTCTCTGTCCCATTGAACTGCATGTAATGTAGCTTTTTCCAGCTTTTTCTTATCTGGTCTGCATGGAGGAGGCTTTCAGCTCAGCTCTAGCAAGATTTCTTAGTGACCTTGAAGCCCAAGTATGTGTAGTCTTCAGCAATAGGGTCTTACCATTTATTCCTGGTGGGAAACCAATTCTTTGGCGATGGCCTGTAATGTTTTGGGAGCATCAGAGACCTCCCTGGCACAACTCAATGGAAGGTATCCCTTCTCTGACACTGAAAATTTTCTAGTAACAATGTATAGCTTCTGGGTGTTCTATGTCCAACAAAGTAGGTTTCTATATGACTTATTCATACCCTCTTGGATTTTGATTACACCTTCCCCCACCTTCCCTTTACTCAATTTCTTCTCCTGATCTCACTTAGGCCTTTCCACCCCCCATTAATCTATTCTTCTACTCACATATATATACAATACTGTGGTGGTTTGATTCAAGTGCCCCCCATAAGCTTAGGTGTTCTGAATGCTAGGTTCCCAGCTGATGTAGATTTGGGAATTAATGCTTCCTGGAGGCAGTGTATTGTGGAGGGCAGGCTTATGGGTATTATAGCCAGTTTCCCCTTGCCAGTGTTTGGCACACTCTCCTGTTGCTATTGTCCACCTTATGTTGGCCAGGGGGTGATGTCCAACCCTCTGCTCATACATCATTTTCCCCGTCATTGAATCTGTAAGCCAAAATAACCCCCCCTTTTTTTTTTCTAAAAAGCTGCCCTTGGTTGGTTGATTTCTTCCAGCAATGTGAACCTGACTGCAACAGTAATGCTGGTACCAAGGAGTGGGGTCATTTGTTGCTAGACACCTGAATGTGTGGCTTTGGCCTTTTGGAGCTGATTTTCGAGAGGAATGTGGAAGGATTTGAAGCATTAGACTAAGAGATGCCTTGCAGTGCGGTAAGAACAGCTTGATGTTATAAGAAGAAATCCAGAGGCTACAGGAAAGCAGCACTAAATCAGATCTCTAAGTTGCCTTTCAAGGCTCAGAGAACATTATGAAAGACGATGTGGAAAGATTTTAAGAGTGTCAGGGTGGGTGGGAATGGCCTGAGGCACCATCTTACCCCCATACAGACAATCTATAAAAGTAAAAATGTTTTACAAAAATTAATAAAGAAATTAAAATAAGCATTAAAATAATCTCTTCTTAGATCCAATCTCTTGAAAAATTTACCTCAGATTGAATCTTAGATCAATCATAAACCAAAGATAAAATATTTGTGACCAGGAATTATGGAAAAAGTTTTGTAACATGACACCAACTGCAAGATGTACAAAAAAATGAAAAACTGGACTTCAGAAAATATTTAAAGTTTGACTCTGTGACTGACATTGTCAGTGAAAATGACCTAAAGACTTGGAGAAAATGTTTAAAAGTGGGCAAAATATGTGGACACATCACCAAAGATGATATACAGAAAACCATTAAATACATGCAAAGACACTTCCCAACTCTAGATATTAGAGAAATGCACATTAAAACCACAGTATTAATGCACACCTATTAGGATGAATAAAACAGAAACATTGATTTGACCCAGTGCTGAACAGCTACTGGAAGCTATTCATTGCTCCTGGAGATGTGAAATGGTGCAGCCACTTGTGAAAATAGCCATATGCTTATAAAATTAAATAAACCGTTTTATGAAGATGTCATGGGAAACTTTTCCTCTGGGGAGACATGAACACATGTCTTCATCCAAGTTAGGGTTCAGATGGCAGACCAAAGTAACATTGCACCAGTACCAGTTAGGGGAACCAATAAGTTTATTGGGGTTACAGAGCTGGGTGAAGGGTTACTTATAAGAACATTTAGTCCCTCAAGCAGCTGCACCACTGCAAAGTCTCTTCCCATCCTAGATGACAGCCACCCCATAGCTGCTTAGGTAGAGCTCCCTGTGTCAGGATCACTGTAGTGAATACACTTCCCTCAGCGTTGGAGTGAGGTGGGGGCTTGGTTACAGCTGGCTTGCTTACAGATCCCAAAGCAGCAAGCTAGTCGTCTCTCTACCAACCCCATGCTACAAGACCTCATGTGTCACTGCATACAGCTGGCACAGGGGATTCCTGGGACACCAGGTAGGGGGGCCTGATGACCCTCCCCATACCCTTATCTTTTATTTATTTATTTATTTATTTATTTATTTATTTATTTATTTATTTATTTATTTTTATTGACAACTACTATACTTACATGCAAAAAACACATGATATTTCCCTCCCTTCCCCCATTCCCCTTTAGAACTCCAATCTCCATCATATCCCCTCCCTCTCTCCATTAGTCTCTCTTTTAATTTGATGTCATCATCTTTTTTTTTCTTTCCTGAGGGTCTTGCAATGGTATTGCTAGGTACTGAAAGGTCATGGATATCGAGGACAATTTCTGTCTGGGCAGTTGCATTGTAAGGAGTCATACACTTCTTTTGGCTCTTCCATTCTATCCACCCCTCTTCCACAATGGTGGCTGAGCTGTGGAGGGTGTGACAGAGGTGTTTCAGTGCTGGGCACTCCTCCATCTCTTCTTCTCAGCACTATGTTGCCTTTTGGGTCATCCCAGTGGTCATCGCCATCTGAAAAGAGAAGCTTCTCTAACCAGAAGTAAGAGTAGTGTTAATATGTGAATATGAACATTAAGCGTAGTGCTTTCAGGGTAGCTTGGTGGGAATACTATATACATTTAAACTAGACAAGTACAGGCTTTATACCCCTAGGGCTCATGACCTCCATAGACTTTTGTTTAGGTTTTTCATTACCAGGTATGGATTCCCTCCCATAGAGAGGGCCTTCACTCCAATAATGGAGCAGTTGGTTATTCCAAGAGCAGACATGCCACTATTGCACCCATTCAGTCATTGGGCCTGTATAGCCAAACTTGAATTTTTAGTGTCCATTGTTTTCACTGCTGATGACTTCTGTCTCCCAGCTTTTTTCCAGCTTTCAGTTGGCTGGTCTACAGGGAGAAGATTTTCTGCTCAGCACCAGCTTGCTTTCTCAGTGACCTTGCCTCTCAGACAAGAGATGTCTTCAGCAATAGGGTCTTATCATCTGTTTCTCAAGGGCAACCAAGGGATTTGGCAATAGCCTTTAATGTTTTGGAGGCTACCGGGACCTCCTTGGTCAACAACTCACTGGAAGGTATCTCATCCCAGGCACTGAAAGTTTTCTAGTAACAGTCTACAGCTTCTAGATGTGCCATTATTCAAAAAAGTAGGTTTACCATAAGTCTTATTCACACTATCTTAAATTTTGATTGACCCTCCCTCTGCCCTTCTTTTACGCATTCTCTTCCCATGGCCTCGCTTAGGCCATTCCCCTCCCTGCAATCTGTTCTTCTACTTACATATGCGCAAGACCATACACTTAAATCCTTCCCTCTCCTGCCTCCCTTATAGCCTTTTACCAGCTTACTGGCTTCTAGTACCTATTTTTGGTTCCATTTCACACATAAGTCTATACATTTGTATCTAGGATCCAAATATGAGAGAGAACATGTGACATTTGGCTTTCTGAGCCTGGGTTACCTCACTTAATATAATCCTTTCCAGATCCACCCATTTCCCTGCAAATTTCTTAATTTCATTTTTCTTTACTGCTGAATAGAACTCCATTGTGTAAATGTACCACATCTTTATTATCCATTCATCTGTAGAGGGACATCTAGGCTGGTTCCATTTCCTAGCTATTGTGAATAGAGCAGCAATAAACATGGTTGTGCAAGTATCTCTAAGGTAGTGAGGAGATTCCTCTGGATATATGCCTAGGAGTGCTATAGCTGGATCATATGGTAAATCTATTTTTAGCTGTCTCAAGAACCTCCACACTGATTTCCACAATGGCTGGACCAGATTACATTGCCACCAACAGTGTAGAAGTGTTCCTCTTTTTCTACATCCACACCAACACTTATTGTCATTTTTTTCTTGATGGTAGCTATTCTGACAGGAGGGAAATGGAATCTCAAAATGGTTTTAATTTGCATTCCCCTGATGGCTAAGGATGTGGAACACTTTTTTAGTGTTTATATGCCATCTGTATTTCATCTTCTGAGAACTCTCTATTTAGTTCCATAGCCCATTTTTTAACTGGGTTGTTTGATTTCTTATTATTCTGTTTTTTTGAGTTCTTAGTATATTCTGGATATTAATCCTATGTCAGATGTATAGCTGGCAAAGATCTCCCATTCTGTATGTGGTCTTTTTGCTCTATTCACAGTGTCCTTTGCTGTACAAAAGCTTTGTAATTTCATAAGGTCCCAGTGGTTGATTAGTGGTTTTATTCCCTGAGCAATTGGGGTTATATTCAGAAAGTCCTTGCTTATGCCAATATGTTGAAGGGTTTCCCCTACCTTTTCCTCTAGCAGTTTCAGAGTTTCAGGTCTGATGTTAAGGTCCCTGATCCATTTGGACTTGACTCTTGTGCATGGAGAGAGACAAGTATCTATTTTTATCCTTTTACATACAGATGTCCAGTTTTCCCAGCACCACTTGTTAAAGAGGCTATCTTTTCTCCAATGAATATTTTTGGTATTTTTGTCAAAAATCAGGTGGCTATAGCTGCCTGGATTAATATTTGGGTCTTCTATTCTGTTACATTGATCTACCTGTCTGTCCTTGTGCCAGTACCATGCTGTTTTTGTTACTATGGCTTTGTAATATAACTTAAAATCGGGTATGGTAATACCACCAGCCTGATTTTTGTTGTGCAAAATTGTTTTGACTATTTGAGGTTTTTTTGTGTTTCCAGATGAATTTTAGGATTGTTTTTTCTATTTCTGTGAAGAATGCTATTGGGATTTTAATGGGGATAGTATTAAACATGTAGATTGCTTTTGGTATGATTGACATTTTCACTATATTGATTCTTCCAATCCAGGAGCATGGGATGTCTTTCCATTTCCTTGTGTCTTCTTCAATTTGTCGCTTGAGTTTGTTAAAGTTCTCATTGTAGAGATCCTTCACTTCCTTGGTTAAGTTTATTCCAAGGTATTTTTTTTTTTTTTTTTTTTTTTTTTTTTGAGGCAGTTGTGAATGGGAGAGATTGCCTGATTTCATCCTCTGCACATTTGTTGTTAGTGTATAGAAAAGCTACTGATTTCTGTGTGTTTATTTTGTATCTTGCTACATTGCTAAAAGTGTTTATCAGCTCTAACAGTTTGCTGGTAGAGTCTTTAGGGTCTGTTATGTATAGAATCATATCATCTGCAAATAATGATAATTTGATCTCTTCCCTTCCAATTTGTATCCCTTTTATGAGTGTCTCTTGCCTTATTGCTATGGCTAAGACTTCCAGTACTATATTAAATAGAAGTGGGGAAAGTGGACACCCTTGTCTTGTTCCTGAATTTAGAGGAAAAGCTTCAAATTTTTCCCCATTTAGTATTATGTTGGCTGTAGGTTTGTCATAAATAGCTTTTATTATGTTGAGATATGTTCCTTCTATTCCCAGTTTCTGTAATACTTTCACCATGAAGGGGTGTTGGATTTTGTCAAATGCCTTTTCTGCATCTATTGAGATGACCATGTGATTTTTGTCCTTCAGAACATTTATATGGTGTATTACATTTACGGATTTGCATATGTTGAACCATCCCTGCATCTCTGGGATAAAGCCTACTTGGTCAGGGTGAATAATCTTTCTGATATATTCTTGTATTCTGTTTGCCAGTATTTTGTTGAGAATTTTTGCATCTATGTTCATGAGGAAGATTGGTCTGTAATTTTCTTTTTTTTGATCTGTCTTTGTCTGATTTGGGTATCAGGGTGATGCTGGCTTCATAGAATGATTTAGGTAGAATGCCTTCCTTTTCTATTTTATGGAAAAGTTTGAGAAGCATTGGTGTTAGTTCTTCCAGGAATGTCTGGTAAAATTCAGCAGTGAATCCATCTGGGCCTAGGCATTTTTAGTTGGGAGACTTTTTATAACTGCTTAGATCTCTGTAGTTGTTATAGGTCTATTTAATGGTTTATCTCATCTTGATTTAAATTTGGTAGGTCATATGAATCAAAGAAATCATGCATTTCTTTCAGGTTTTCAAATTTAGAGGCGTATGTATTCTTAAAGTATGTCTGTATGATTTTCTGAATTTCTTTGGTATCTGTTGTGATGTTGCCTTTTTCATCTCTAATTTTATCAATTTTTGTCTCTTCTCTTTTTTGGTCAGATTTGCTAAGGGTTTGTCAATCTTATTTATCCTTTCAAAGAACCAACTCTTTGTTTCATTGATTTTTTTGATTTTTTTTTTTTTTTTTCATTTTGTTAATTTCTGCCCTAACCTTTATTATTTCTTCCCATCTACTGATTTTTGGTTTGCCTTGTTCTTCTCGTTCCAAGGCCTTAAAATGTAGCATTAAACTGTTTAGTTGTGAATTCTCTAATTTCTTAATATAGGCACTTAGAGCTATAAATTTCCCTCTTAGGACTGCCTTCATTGTGTCCCAAAGGTTTCGGTATGTTGTATTCTCATCATTATTTGATTCTGTGAATTTCTTGATTTCCTTTTTAATTCCTTCAATAACCCATACATTGGCCAATAACGTACTGTTTAGTCTCCATGAATTTCTGTATGCTCTGTAGTGTTTCTTGTTGCTGGTTTGCAGTTTAATCCCATTGTGGTCAGATGGCATACAAGAGATTATTTCAATTTTCCTGTATTTGTTAAGATTTGATTTGTGTCCTATTATATGGTCTATTTTAGAGAATGACCCATGTGCTGCTGAGAAGAATTTATATTCTGCAGCATTTGGATGGAATATTCTGCATATATCTATTAGGTCCATTTGTTCCATGATATCATTTAATGCAGATGTCTTTCTGTTTATTTTTTGCTGGGTAGACCTGTCAAGTGATGAGAGTGGGGTATTGAAGTCACCCACTACTATTGTGTTAGGAGTTATCTCTGACCTTAAGTCTAATAGTGTTAGTTTGATGAAATTGGGAGCCCCTGTGTTAGGAGCATATATGTTTAGGATTGTGATGTCCTCCTGTTGGAGTGTTCCTTTAACCAGTATAAAGTGACCTTATTTATCTTTCCTCACTACTGTTGGTTTGAAGTCTATCCTGTCAGAAATTAGGATAGCAACCCCTGATTGTTTCCTAGGCCCATTCTCTTGAAATACCTTTTTCCAACATTTCACCCTAAGAAGGTTTCTATCTTTTATTGAGAGGTGAGTTTCCTGGAGGCAACAGATGGTAGGATTCTGCTTTTTTAATCCAGTCTGCAAGACTGTGTCTTTTGGTTGGGGCATTGAGGTCATTGATATTGAGAGTTATTATTGAAAGATATGTATTTATTCTCACCATTTTTCTTGTTTTGTAGTTCTTCCTGGTTTTCACTTTACTCACTTCTTTTAACTGTTGAGTATTGTTTATTTTTTCCTATTTCCTGCTGTGCGTGTTTTGCTTTCTCTTTAGCATGAATGATTCCTGCAAGTATTTTCAGTAGAGCTAGTTTAGTTGCCATAAATTCTTTTAGCCTGTCTTTGTTGTGGAATGTCCTTATTTCTCCATCAATTTGGATAGATAGCTTTGCAGGATAAAGTAATCTTGGATGACAGTTTTTATCTTTCAGAACTTGGAATACATCACTCCAGGCCCTTCTGGCTTTTAAAGTTTGTGTTGAGTAATCTGCTGTGATCCTGATGGGTTTCCCTTTGAAGGTCACTTGCTTTTTCTCTCTGCTTTCAATATATTTTCTTTGGTTTGTGTGTTTAGTAGTTTAATTATAACATGGCGAGAAGAGGATCTTTCTAGGTTTTGTCAGTTTGGTGTTCTAAATGCTTCTTGTATCTGCATTGGCATTTCTTTTCCAATTTGGGGAAAATTTTCTTCTATGATTTTGTTGAAAACACCTACTAAGCCTCTGGATTGAAATTCTTCCCTTTCTGCTATACCTTGAATTCTTATGTTTGATCTTTTCATAGTGTCCCGGATGTCTTGGAGTTCCCATTCATACCTTTCTATTAGCTTGTCTTTCTCTTTGTTGGACTGTGATAGGTCTGCCATCTGGTCTTCTAGTTTAGATATTCTGTCCTCTCCTTCATCCATTCTACTGGTGAGACTTTCCACAGAGTTTTTTGTTTCACTGACTGTGTTCTTCAGAGCTAGGATTTCAGCCTGGTTTTTCTTCAGTATTTCTATTTGCTTATTCATGTCCTGTAATGACCTTTTCATTTCATTAAGCTCTTTTTCTGTATTTTCTTTTAAGAGTTTGTTTTCTTCTTTAATTCCTTTGTTTTCTTCTCTGATTCCTTTCACTTCTTCTTTTATTTTGCCTTTTATTTCTTTGAGTAGAGATAACATCATTCTTTTGAAATCTTTGTCAGGAATTTCATCTAAAATAGTATCATTGGTGAACAATTCTGATGGATTTGTGATTTTTGGTGGGATTGCATTGTCTTGATTCTTTGTGTTTCTTGTATTATAATGTAGTGACTTTTGCATCCTGGATTGATTTGATGCTTAGGTTTTCTATTTATCTGCAGTGTTCTTAGATGTGGTGATCCACCTTTATATACTTTCAGGATATGAGTTTAAGATGCCAAGTGTAGCACTTGTACCCAAGTCCAACCTCAGAAGTAATCCTAGCTGTTGAATTTGCTTGTTAAGCAAGTATTGTAGTGGACTGGTGGAACAATTTACTGGCAAGTTCTAAACTTCAACTGAGCAAAATACACATTCAATTAAAATGAGCACAGAGTATACAAGTTTGGGAATTAAAACAAACAGTCTTAATCCTGTTAGCTAGGAAATAGAAGATTTTGTTCTGACTTGGGTACCAGGTCAGCCTGGGAACTGGATCCGCCCCTGCCCCCAATAATGACAAAAGCAAAAGATAAAGGCCCTCTAAATCTAAAAGTATCACAGACAGCAATCTTCAACACCTCATATTCAGCTTATTTGAAAATGGTAAGGCCAACCACAAATATGTAACCCATAACCTGCCCTGGCAAGGAAAGAGAGATTAGCACTTCCAATGCAGGCCTATGCACCTTTTTTTTTTTTTTGTCAGTGGTTCTCCAAACTCACCAATGCTGAGTGCCCACCTTGTTCCCTGAGCTGTGGAGCTTGGCTCAGCTGTGCTGGATGTGCTGGTGATGTGCTACAGAGCTTGAGCTTGCCTCCACAGTGCCTGGCTGTTGCTAGTTGCTGAATGCTGCCAGTTTGCCATGGTTCTGATGGTTGGGGGATGGGCTAGTTCACGAAGCCTGTAGTTGCTCACACTGTTCCTCTGTATCTCTTTCAGTAGCTCAGCAGACTTTTTTTTAGATTTCTGGGCTCTGTGAGGAGACTGATGAGGTTGGAAAGTGCCCCCTTTTTTGGTGTTTTTTTGGGCGGCGGCTGAGCAGCTGCAGCAGTGGTGGCTCAGTGGTTCCAGGCAGCATTTTGGAGCCACTGTGGAGTGGGCAGCCGTGGGTTGGGCTGCAAGCTCCACAGTGGGATTCTGGCAGTCTCCTGCTTTTCCACTGCTTCCTGGAAAAAATATTCTGTTCTGTTCTGAAGAAGAGTGTAGTTTTGCTTAAATCCCTCCCTGATCTGGTTTGGTGTGGCTCCTATGCGGCCATATTACCCGGAAGTCCCCCATACCCTTTTCTTATGAGTTCTTCCAGTTGCTTTGGATAAGTGTTACTGCTTTCACTGGGGAGGAATTTTTCCCATGCAATGGATGACTTTGTGATGGATGCAACAACTTGGACGAGTCTCAAAGCCACTTCCAGCAAGTAAAAGTTACCAGTGTCAGTGGTGAAATGCTATGTGGTACCATTTATATAATACCTCTAAAAGTCATAACTATAAGGATAGAGAGCCCATCTGTGGTAGCCAGGGTATGCAGGTGGGAGGGCTTGACTGTGAGGGAGATAACATGAAGTGCCTTGCTGGGGGCTACAGAGCTGTTATTAACTACGCTTGGTGATAAAGAAGAGTTTGACTCAACTTTGGGGAAGAGAGATATTTCTACTGTTGTATTCTATTTCTACTGTTTTTTGTAAACTATTTTGTTAATTTATTTATACTGATACATTTGCCCAAAATTTGGGCAAAGTATTTTTTTGGAACTATTGTTAAGAATAATGTTGTTCTCTAGAACATGAGTGACAATGACACTCCACCTGAGCTGAGGTCGGGGGTGGGGAGTGTTCAGTGGTAGAGTGTTGGTGCAAGACATTGGGTTCCATCCTCAATCCACTTCCAAGGAAAAAGAACACAAAACACACTCCATTTGTCATGAGATCGTGACACCTTTGGTCCATCAACAGAACCTCTCTCCTCCGCTGTGAGCACTTCAAGACCTTTGAGCAGAGGTGACTTTTTCATTTCAGTGCTTGCTTTAGGGTTGCAGTATATGCATGCATGGCTCCAGTGACTCTTTCTGGAAACAGTAACTTTCCAGTCTCAGCCTGGACCACAGTCCTCCATGGGGGGGGAGCACAGAATCATCAAACTACAACAGCATCCTGAGTGTCGATATTAAATATTCCCCCTCAGTGCAGAGCATCCTGGTGTTATTTTTATTTCTCACTTTCATGTCCAGCGTGCTTGAGGCAGTAAGTGCAAATGCTTGGATGTTCTTGTTCTGCTGCCCTCAGTCTAGCTTCTAGCATCTTCTATCATATTCAGAGATCTCAACATAAGCTAAGAAAAGAAACCCAGTACTCAAATTTCACCCTAGGTGATCCCAAAACAGGAAGCTACACCTAAACAGCTATGGGGTGGTTGTCATCCAGGATGGGATGAGACTTTTCAAGTCTCCCTCTAGGATGACTTTGTGCATTGCCACCATGTAATGGGCCTATGTCATTTAACTAGGAAGGAAGGAGAGTATACAGAGGACAAGGTAACTTCAGGAAATTTCCCTTTCCTTTCTCTGTCTTTTTTTTTTTTTTTTTTTTTTTTTTTTTTTTTTTTGGAGAAGGACACAGAGAGAGACAAAGAGAGAGAGGGAGAAGAAGCAGCAGCCTCTCAGCTGCTGCGAACGAAATGCAGATGCATGTGCCTCCTTGTGGTCAAGTGCGGCATTGTGCCCTTGTGTCACTTTGCATCTGGCTAAACGTGGGACCTGGAGATTGGAACAGCTGGAGATTGGAACCAGCATTCTTAGGCTTAGGAGGCAGGTGCCTTAACTGCTAAGCCATCTCTCCAGCCCCTCTCTGTCCTTTTTACCTTTCTTTGTAAATACAAAAGAAATGTGTAGTGCTCTGAATGAAAAACAATTTTTAAGAAGTAGCTTGGGATACCTCCTTCATATCCGGTCCAGTTTCAGGATTCTTTGACTCCAGGATGGACATGTAGGTACAGGTAATCCTTGGGGATGGGCTTGCTCTTTGGTGCTTTTGAGAAAGATTAGAAAGATTAACACGAAGGTTGGAGAACTCTCTTGCTTTTCTAAAGCTCGGTATGTCCAATGCAGATTTTTATCTAGGACATGTTTATCCAAAACTGAGGTTTAATAGCACTGTGTAAGGTGCCAAAGATGAAGGGTAATATAAGCTTGAAAATGCCCAGATGATGAGGCAAAGCAGCATCACGGTCATGGTTCTGGAAGGACACAGTCTGTTTATTTGATGTAATAGCTGTGTCCATGATCCCGGCATGAATTATGTTCCATTCCCAGAGAGAAATTTGGCAGTGATGCCCTGAAAGAGGGTGGAAGTGTGTTTCCTTTGCTGAATGACCTTTCTGATCTAAACCACAGTGTTGGGACCACTTTTCCCTTCACATAATGATGTTTCAATGCTTAGTTGGACTCCAAAATCATTTTTTTTTTAAATTTGGGTTTTTACTGACTATTAACCTATTTTTACAAACAGAAAGGAAGCTATAAACCATAGATCCTCCATGAATGCAGAGATGTTACTTTACTGTTGCAGACAGCTTCAGGTTCGCTGAGATGAACTTCTAGACCAGGCACAGTTATGGAGGAAGGGATATTATTTATTGAAGCTTACAGATCCAGGGGAAGTTCCATAATGGCAAGAGAAGCGGCCTGCTCTCCATAGGGCCAAGCAGAGAGAGAGAGAAACCAACCAGCCACCACAGCACACAGAGCAAAAAAAAACTACAGCCAAAAGGTCACACAGCACACTTCAGGAACTCCTGCTAGGCACATTTGCATATCTTTACAATGGAATCTCAAACCCACCATTAACACTTTAAGAACAGCCCCCAGTGACATTGTCTCTAGCAAGGTGATTGCAGATGCAAACTATAAAATAATAAAAAAAACACTGAATATATTGGGGGACATATATTCAAACTACCACAAAGCTATAAACCATAGATCCTCCATGAATGCAGAGATGTTTTCAATGAATTCCTCCTCCAAATTGTCATATATGAGCAGATAATTCTTACAAGCACTGCACTCATGATGCGTTTTTGTGTACATATTGCCTTTTTCCCCCTTTTAAAATAGAAATCCATTCTTACTGTAAAAATGCTGCCTGCTATTTAAAGACTGTAGACAACACAGGAAAGTAGAAAGAAGAAAGTAAAATAATCATCTAGCATTGCACTACCCACAGAAAGCTGTTTCCGATGTTTCCATGAGGAATAGGTTGCATTTAAGAAGCCATCATGGATGAGGTGTGGTTGGAGAGAGGGGCATGCGGAGGTGTTGGAAGCAGGAGCCAAGGAATAAGCGAGAGCTACTATTGAGATTTTTCTCCAGTTACAAAGGAGCAAGCGCACCTCATGTTCAGACAAGAAAATGGAAATTTAGACTCTGGTTGTCAGTGGTGTGAACATAGGAGATTGTGTGGGCTGGTTCTGGGAGTGGGTCAGGTATATAAATTCAGACAGCAACTCTGGTTGCTGCACCAGAAGGACTAGCTTGTAAGGGCTGATGTTGTCAGTGATTTCCATGGGACCTGTCTTCTCAGCAACATTGTATGTGTGTGTGAGAGAGAGAGAGAGAGAGTAGGTCAGAGTACAATTCTTGAGTGTGAGTCCTTATCTTCCACCTCCTTTGAGGCAGGGTCTCACATTGTCCACCATTGTTTAGGCCATGATGGACATGGACAGCACCAGAGCTTTTGGTGGTTCCTCTTGTCTCTGCCCCCCTTCCCACCTATAGGCTTGGCTGGGAATGCAAACGTACAAATCCATACCATCCGGTTTACTTTTTGTAGTGTGCATGCTGAGGAGCTAAACTCAGGAGCTCATGCTTGTGCATCAAATACTTTATCCTCTAAGCCATGTCCCTAGCCCCCATTTTGAGCTGATTTCCCCAATTATTTTTTGTGTTGTTGTTGTTAAAGTCTATTGAAGACACTAGTTAAAGTGAATGGAAAATTTCCAAATGGGTTTTCCCATGCAGATGTGGTGTGTGTGTGTGTGTGTGTGTGTGTGTGTGTGTGTGTTGGATGAACCAATAACAGAAGTACAGGTTCATGCTATGGTCTTAATTAGAGAAATGACAATAATGCATGTAGTCTAGCTTTAGCTGGTTCATAGTGTTACTAAAATCCCAGGTATAAGAACTGGCCCTGAGTTCAAATGTTCACCCACACTAAGAGAAAAAAAGGCATAATATATATAACAGAAAACTGAATTTATTTAAAGTTTTGGCCAATATTGGGAAGGGGATAGTTTCAACCTCTTTTGTTCTTGCCCATAGCTGTGTTTACAATTTATAGAAAAGATGAAACAAAAGGCAGGAAATGTACATATGTTGATTTCATGTGCACCTCAGTTCATGGAACTGAAGATAAATTTTTCTCTACATCCCAGAAGCCAGGGCCATTTTCACTCCCAGTATGCTGTTCCTTGTGATACTGTGAAATTGAAA
Source organism: Orientallactaga sibirica (assembly GCA_036365145.1). Classification (NCBI taxonomy): domain Eukaryota; kingdom Metazoa; phylum Chordata; class Mammalia; order Rodentia; family Dipodidae; genus Orientallactaga; species Orientallactaga sibirica. The sequence goes on along the minus strand of JAEOAD010000001.1, from coordinate 103,902,387 downwards.
AAGACCATTATAAAGAAGAAAACAAGAAAAGCATGAACCAAAACACAAGACAAACCAAGAACAAAGGGAAAAGCTGACATTTTAAAAGATGAATTTGTTGGAATTTTTCAGCAATCCAGGTGTTTTTGAGCATCTATAGTTATACTTAAGAATTGGTACTAGCCATTTGGCCAGGTAGGAAATATTCTAAAGATCAGAACAGAGGAAAGGTCTTTATATAAATCCCTGATAAAATGTGTTTATGGAAACAAAGTCACATTTGGGGGAAAACACATATCAATATTTTATTATTCATTTATTACTAAATTAAATAAGTTCCTAAATATTTTTTTCTGTTTTCAAAAAAAAAAAATCTGTCTAGAATAACTTCTTTTTATCCATGGGTCTAGATTTTTTTCCTCTTCTTCTTTAATTGTTTTGCAAAGCAATATAATAATCATTTTCATTTCTATATCTGCCTCATTTGTTTACCCCTCCACCACTTCAATCTCATCTATACATTGCTCAATTTTTTCTCTGCTTCACATCAGCTTCCACAAGACACTTACTTAATGTTACTCGTTTACAGGGCTGGGGTACTTCAGTGCTGCGAACTCTTCTTACCATACCACTGACCTTCTGGATTTAACTCTGAACATGACTCCTCCTGGTTTCTGCTGCTCTCCTTTGGTTGTTTAGCTCTTCACATGAACTATTTGCTACTTAGATAACCACAACCCAAAGAACTCCATTGTCTTTGCTCTACTTCCCCTTGCATAGGCGCTAACAAAACAAAGACAATACACTGACTCGGGAGGGTGGGAGGAGGATTAATCAAAACTAAAGATGTTGGGCTGGAGAGATGGCTTAGTGGTTAAACGCTTGCCTGTGAAGCCTAAGGATCCTGGTTTGAGGCTCGATTCTCCAGGACCCATGTAAGCCAGATGCATAAGGGGGCACATGCATCTGGAGTTCGTTTGCAGTGGCTACAGGCCCTGGCGCGCCCATTCTCTCTCTTTCTCTCTACCTGCCTATTTCTGTATCTCTCTCTCTCTCAAATTAATAAATAAATAAAAATAAAATATTAAAAAAAAAAACTAAAGATGTTATGAGTAAGCCAATTGTGAAACCTCCTTGTTCATCATATGTATATATAGTCTCCTTGGAGTTTCTTGGCCCCATCCAGTCTAGCCTACTTGACAGGTTGTTAAGTATATATATAATTTGTGTTAGATTGACATTTCTTAAAATACTACTGCGGGCTTGGGGAGATAGCTTAGTGGTTAGGGTGCTTGCCTGTAAAGTCAAACAATCCAGGGTTGATTTCATGGTAAAGCCAGATGCACAAGGTGGAGGATGTGTCTGGAGTTTACATTTGCAGGGCCTAAAGCACAGGCTCTAGTGTACCCCTTCTCCTTCTCTCTCACTTTCTCTCTTTCTCAAATAAATAAAATATTTTAAAATACCACTGGGGGATCTGGAGAGATGGTTTAGTGCCTAAGCACTTGCCAGTGAAGCCTAAGGACCCCGGTTCAAGCCTCGATTCCCCAGGACCCATGTAAGCCAGATGCATAAGGTTGCCCATGCATCTGGAGTTCATTTGCAGTGGCTGGAGGCCCAGCTCTCCCATTCTCTCTTTATCTATCTACCTCTTTTTTTTCTCTCTCTCTCTGTCTGTCTGCCACTCTTAAATAAATAAATAAAATAAATAAGCAAAAATTTTTAAATACTATTGGGGGCTGGAGAAATTGCTCAGTGGTTAAGGCACTTGCCTGCTAAGCCTAACAGCTCATGTTCAAATCTCCAGGTCCCATGTAGCCAGACACACAGTGATGCAAGCACACAATGTTGCACATGTGCACCAGGAGGCACAAGTATCTGGAGTTTGTTCACAGCAGGCTGAAGGTCCTAGTGTGCCCATTCTTTCTCTCTGCCTCTCTCTCTCTCAAAATAATATTTATTTTTGGAGAGAGAGACAGAGAGAGATAGACAGAGAGGGAGAGGGAGACAGAGATGGGCGCGCCAGCAGTCTCTCAGCTGCTGTGAACGAAATCCAGATGTGTGCCCCCCCCTTGTGGGCAAGTGCGGCATTGCGCCCTTGTCTCACTTTGCATCTGGCTAAACGTGGGATCTGGAGATTGGAACCGCTGGACATTGGAACCAGCATTCTTAGGCTTAGAAGGCAGGCGCCTTAACCGCTAAGCCATCTCTCCAGCCCTCTCTCAAAATGATAAAAAAATACTACTGGGCACCAATACTAGACCATGAGGCTGATAGTCATTGTGGAAACTACAAATATGTTTAATACTAAGTGCATCTAATCCCAAGAGGAAACGAGTGCAGTCTCACCTTGAGTACTAACTCATGTCTGCCAATCTCTACCTTTAGGAATGATGTATTTCCATTCTTCTGGGTGTCTGTCTGAACCTCTGAAAACACTATTAGCTGAAACAATGTAACAATTTTTGCAGATCATTGTTTGGTCTCTTAGTCATGTTCAATACAGTCTTGTAATTATACCCAAAATATACATTAGTATCCTCTCTAACAGTGACCTTGAAAAATCCATGACACAAAATAAATTTATCAAAGAGTTTATCAAAGAGTTCAGCAGTAAATATAGGTCAGGTCAGTCTATGAAAATAGGACAATATAGCTAGGAAGATGGCTCAGTAGTTCAGAGTGCTTGCTGTGCAAGCCTGACAACCAGAGTTTGGATCCCTAGCATCCATATAAAGCTGGATACAGTGGTGCATTCATCTCTAATCCCAGTGCACCTACTGCAGTGGGAGGCAGAGACAGGAGAATCCAGACGCTCACAGACCAGCTATTCTGTCATTTGTAGCAGCAAATAAGAGAGCCCTGCCTCAACCAAAGTGAAGGTGAAAACTGACATGCTAAGATTGTCCTCTGATCTACATCTGTGCACTGTGGCATGTGTGTACCCATACACACACACACACACACACACACACACACACACACACACACAAGCAGAATATTAAGCAAGTAAAAATATAACATTTTCTACCTTGAAAGGAGATAAACCCCATTTTAGGGGCCGGGCGTGGTGGCGCACGCCTTTAATCCAAGCTTTTGGGAGGCATAGGTAGAAGGATCACCTTGAGTTCAAGGCCAGCCTGAAACTATGTAGTAAATTCCAGGTCAGCCTGGACTGAGTGAGACCCTACCTCAAAAAAAAAAAAAAAAAAAAAAAAAAAGCATTTTAGCATTTAATGAAAATGGGTTTTATTTCCTTTCAAGGTACTAAATGTTATACATAGTATTTAATGAAAATGGGACTAGATCATTAAAATTTAAAAACAGTATTCAAAACCATGAATCACATTTATGTATGGACAATTCTTATTTTTTGTTGTTGTTGTTTTGTTTTTGAGGTAGGGTCTTATTTTAGCTCAGGCTTACCTGAAACTGACTCTGTAGTCTCAGGCTGTCCTTGAACTCACAGAAATCCTTCTACCTCAGCCTCCTGAGTGCTGAGATTAAAGGTATGCACCACCACACCCAGCTTATATATGGAAATTTTTAGATAGAGTTGTTAAATGTTTTTATTTTTAGAATAGTACTAACATGACAATGGTTTATATTATGATAGAAAAGCAAAGTACATTGGGAAAAGGAGCATGAAATAAAAAATAACAAGAAAAGGAAGGAGTGATGGGAAGATTAAGTGGTAAGTCATTATATTCAGGTGTTTTTCTACACAAGAGTTAAGGAGCAGAGTTCATTGCTAAGTTCTGGAATTACATTTTCCACAGCTCTATCAATGTATAATTAAGAAATAAAATTATATATTTATTTATTTATTTGTTTATAATGGAAAAAAGAAAATAGACTTTTCGAAAATGGAACCTAATTCCTAAAATCCGAGTAAAGTAGAACTCAGAGACCCTTCACTGCCAGTCAAGCCTCAGATATTTGTGCTTATCCTCAAGGCTAAAGAGAGCCTGTAACATCCTCAGTGGCTAAGCCCAGATCCTGGGGGCAAAATCATTAACCCATGATAGTTTACTGCAATCCTCTGGAGGCTTGGAAGTAGAAATCAGCATATCCACTTGCATATCAAATAAGTGTTTTTGTTCAGTTTTTTTCTCTTCCTTTCCCCTAGGAGGCCCTGACTGCTAAGTCACAACAAGGGTAATAAACACATCCCCATCTGAAATTTAATCAAGTTCAGAGTCTGGGTCTGTTTGCTGACTGGTTTGATTGTATTGAGTATCCTCAGCATGTTGGGAGGGGGAATTGTGGCTGACTGCCCAGAATGGATCCTGACTCCTTGCATGAGTGTCGAATGCTTTGTTTGTGACAAATCCAGTAAAGATTAGTTTTGTAACTCTATTGAATGGCTTCTTGCCTGCTAGTTGCCCCCAGACAATAGAGTTTTATCACACCAAATCGCCATAGTAAGGATCATTGCCAATGTTTGCTCTGGACAAATTGCTTGTTGACTAAGCTTGCCTTTCCAGGGTAAATAGTTAAAGACCTGCTTGTTTCATGTCATTAACAAGTGTCCAGGTAGATAGTAATAATATTATGTTATATATATATTTATATAATTATATATATTAATTATATATACATATAAATATAATTTTTTAATAGAGACAGTTGAACATAATAGAGACAGTGAACATAAATGGAAGGCAGTTTACATTCGGAGTCCTCACTTCTCATTTTGTGTCATTGATGCCAAACCGAATGAAACATCATCTGCTTGCCAAGTTTGCTTACTATCCACTCCTCCACCCGTGTACTAATATTCTTCCCTGGTTACTCTCATGTGAGAACATTTGAGCAAGCCTTCCTCACAGAATCAATTCCAGGAGTCCAGAGACTACTCTGTCTGACACACAGCAAGAGACCAAAATGTTCTCCATAGCAATAACTAGTTATGAATTATCCAAGAATAAGAACAGTGGAACACTAGGAGCGGAGGGGCTCCTAAAGATGGTATAGCCTTCTCAGGTTACCAATAAGGAAATTTGGATCAAAAGCAGAATCAAAGCTAGGGAGAGAGAGCTCAGTCAGTAACGTGATTGCTTTGCAAACACGAGGACCTGAACTTAAACCCCAGAGTCCACATGAAATCACTAGGCATGGTGGTACATGCTCGTGATCGCAGTGCTGGGGAAGCAGAGACAGGCTGATCCTTGGAGTTTCAGGGCTAGCCATTGTACATGGTGAGTTCCAGGCCAAGAGAGAAACTGCCTCAAAGGAGGTAGATGGTGCCTGAGAAATGACACAGTAGGGGTTGTCCTCTGGCCTCCACATGCATGCACACACACACACACACACATGTATGTGTACCTCTACCCACATGTGCTCCTCCACATGCATGAAAATTCACATACATATGCATAGACATACTTACTTAAGAAAAGGAGAGTCATGCCATTCTCAGGGGCACACAGTCTACCTGGGGTCATAACACATGCCCACACTCCAACCTGCCCAGGAATACAATGTCCACCCTCCCATCCTTAGATAAGTTCATTTGAGTTGAAGTAATGATCTTCACAAAGGAACCTACTTAAAAGGAAAATATTCTTGAGACAGCACAAACTTTAATACCTTGTCCTTCTACTTAAGCAATTAATAAATAGTTCTTCTACCTGGGAAATTAATTACCAAAGAGATCTCAGCCAAAGCTGCAATGTGGAACCTCCTTCGTGTCTGTTGAAACTGGATTCATCCCAGGCTTCTGAGACACATGGAGCAAGGACGTGCTGCGCTCTCTCGTGCCCACCCACTGTCTGGGAGCCTCCTCCTGGCCTGCCAGTTACAGCTTTGACAGACCCAGTCTTTCAGATTTTTATTTCTGCTGTGGAATGTCTCCTTAGGTTCACTGATTGCCCATTTCTGATTTCTCTTTATTCCAAATCTAACCTCTCCCTACATTAGGATCATTTCTACCCTTTAGGAGAGACATCCGGAAGCGTTGGCAGCCCAAGCTATACTCATCCTGGCAAACTTCGAGTCTGGCTTTTAAGCACTTTCGTGAGGATAATGGTGAGATGCCTCGTGTACCTTCTGAAAGGGTTCAGGCAGCCATTCTCTACTGCATCGGCAGACCTTCACCTCCCCAGGATTTCCCTCTGCAGAGGGTTTTGTGGCTGGGGGAATGGACAGGCCTATCTGTTTGGCCCAGTCTGCCCACAGCTTGGAGGACAGATGGCTGAGGGGGTTGGAGTTGGAGGAGACATGGAGCTGAACAGCTAGGAAGCCTCATGCTGGGTGTAAGAAGACAGATTTAAAGACCAAATGTCCCTGGATCTCCACTTACAGGAAAACCAGAGCACAATCAGCAGATACGACAGGGGAATAGCTTTCTTGTTGAAAACGGACCCAAGTGGTAGACCACCAGAGAGCTATGGAGTCCATTCTATGCAATGAATTCTCTGAGATGCCCATGTCTTGCCATGTCCAAGGGGTTGATCAAATTGAGGAAAGACTGTCTGAAGTCACTCTGTCACCTGATTGTAGCTTATCCTTTCTGTGGAAATGCCTACTCTTTCTTTTTGTCACTCCTTGTTTCTAGATGAGGCTGAAGGCTGACAGGAAAAGCATTCTGTTTAGGGAGGCGATCGTCACCGCGGTTATTGTTTAATGATGAGAGCTAAGTAGCTCACTCTTTCAGACTCTGAAGGTTTGTTCGTTTCAACTGGCCACCAGAACACCTTGAAACAAAACAGCAAGCAAGTAGCGGTCAATCACTTCTCGGGGACTGCCTATCAGAGCAGACTTTTGTGTTTTTTTCACCTTTTGGTGAAAGGACCGGACAAATTTAAGGACAGCTCAGAGTTTGAATCCTTAATGGGCATGAGCGAGACAAAGGAAGATCCAGAGAGCAGCATTTTCAAAGCTCTATGCTGGTGGTATTTTTCAGAACGTTTTATATCAGATATGTCCTAATAAAAGAATCGGAGTTATCTTGTATATGAAATTAAAGAAAACATCTGCATATTGATGATCTTCTCCCACACTAATACTGTAAGGTGAGCCATTGTAAGACTAACTGATCACCTGTTGCTTGTGAGCATAGAGACTAGCTATGGATGACAAGGAGAGTCCACAGGACAGAAATTTAGCTAGTGCTTGGCTGAGGGTGTCTTCAGATTCCAGGCGGGCTCTGCCTCATGTCTGATTGAAGCATAGCATCGGTCGTGAGGGGGAGGACAGGTAGGGTGAATGGACCCCTGAAATTAAAAAAAAAAAAAAAGACAGGAAAGTCTGCACTTACTAGAAATCAAAGATGATCTGACTTCTCATCTCTTGCCTAGTTCCCCAGGCCTGTTTTCCACAAACAACCAGGACCTCTCCCAGGAGGGAGGTCTTTCATAGTACCTAACTATTGGGGTTGGTCAAGTTCAGCCTCTGGTACTTGGTGTCAGGGCTAGCTTCTTCCGAAGATATCCCCTAGCCCTAACCAAGCAGCTGTTCCTCTGGTTCACCTAAGCCTGAAGACAGCCCACCACTATAACATTATAAACACCTTTATGAGGGGAGGGCAGGTTCTCTGACCACTTGGGAACTTCCAGCTGTGGGTGAGATTTTTCTTGGCAGGGCCTGGGCTGGCTAAACCCAGGCCTAGGTCCAGCTAGAAGAGCCCCCTATCCCTTCTTACTCTCCACATGGGTTACTTTACTCCCTCAAGCTCCCCACATGGTAGAGTTCCTTGAACTTTCTTTTCTCTCTTTCCATGTTTTTTTGAGGCTCTCCCCTTGGGATCTCTAGCCACTTGGGTGCCTTTTCTTGGATCTGTACTTCCCTCCATAAATGTAATTCAATAATTATCCTTCTCAGTCTTTTAAAATCAATTCTTTGATTAAAATTAGAAACTAACCTAGGGTTTGGGGTTCAAGGACCTTTCTGGACCCCTAAAAGTCACTACAGATGGCGACCATGAAGAGGATATCTTGAGAAGGGAAATTGTGATTATTATAATATGGGAGAAAATGGGAAGCACATTTTCCAGCTGTGAGTTTGACTTGGGGTATTTCTACTTCTTCGCTCCACTTGTGGGTAAACTGGCTTGCTTTCTCTTCTTGCAGGATGTTAAGATCCACTATCTGACTAAGCTGAGGAGAATGAAGAGTGAGTGCACGGTATTGGCAGTGGCCAGACAGGCAGATGGGCCTCCCTTTGGACTAAGGACTCTCTGCCACAGCCCCCACATTCCAAGGGTGCTCATGGGCCTCTTAGGATGCCTGGCCCCACTCCACCCTGCTGGGATTGTGAGCCCTCTTGCTGTGCACTATCCTCTGGGGCCAAACTGGAATGGCGCCAGGAGGGAGGTGCACATAATTGAGCTTCTCTGACCCTCAGCCTGCTTAACAGGCTGAACTCCCCAGCTCCAGAGCTTGTTCTGCTGAGCTGAGGGGAGGGGCCTTATGGCCACATGGAGGCTAAGGCACCAAAGGCAGCTAGCAGGAATGGCTTATAATTTTTTTCTCCTTTTTTTCTTTTTTTTTTTTCATTACAAGCCACTTTGCCACACGACACATGGTTGCCTGAGGGTGATGGAAGGATGGAGGTCAGACTCCTCCTCTGGGTTCCATCCCTCCTGTAGCATGAGCCTCTGTCCAGTTCAAATGGAGACTTGAGGTCACACCTCCAGAGTCCAGCCAGCCACTAGCCAGAAACTGAGGGTCTCTGGCAGCCGAAATGAAGGGGGGATGGAAAGTGCCCCAGCCAAGCTTTGGCATAGGTGCTTAGCTGGAAAGGTTTCTTCAACAGGCCTTGGTCCTGGTCACATGCTTCCACTCTACCATGGAGCTGAGGCCTGCTATGTCAACTGGGTGGGGGAGATAACCACGCTTTCTCTCAGGAAATACAGAGACACAATAGCAAAGACACACCTGATGGTGCTCTGCTAGCTAACTGCGGTGATTTTCTGCCAAAGTGCTCAAAGACAAATATATCTTACACAATTGTAAATCATTTATTCATACAGGTATTATAAAAAGTAATATGAATTTGGCCTGATGGCACAGACCTATTATCATAGCTACTTGGGAAAGTGAGACAGCAGGATCTCCAATTCAAGGCTCCAATGTGATAGCCTGATTCCACATTTAAACACCAAGTGACTTTTAAATTGCTTGGTAAAAATAAGTACATAGTTTTAATTGATGTTTTCCAAATTACTTAATGATTAGAAACAACTCATTAGTAACTGCACCTGATATTTTCTCTTTTGTTTAGGCTTTAAACAACTAAGGTATATATTTATAGACACCTTTTGGTTCCTTTATGTGTGATAAATTACAGTATGGCTTTCCTAATCCGAACAGTCCAATAAATATGTTCTGAAGTTTTGTTAGCATTTGATTTATTTCAAGGGTTTTTTTGGTGTGTGTTTTTGTCTTTAAAATTCAGATTTAACTATAGCCTACAATGATCTAAAATTTTATATAAACAGGCCATAACTTGTTACATAATATCATAAATATAATTACTGAGTTTATGTTCTGGGTCAGCTTCAACCTACATAGAGGATTATTGAAAACAACAAAATTCCCTCTGAGCTGGTGGCTCATACTTTGGCAGGTATTTTAAGAGATTATAATGGTCCTGTCACTTGAAAGGAGTAAACAACTGCCTTGAGTTCCAGGCCAACCTCCCTAAAGACAATAGAAATCTGCTTTAGCTACTCTTTTAATAAAATCTTTGACAGATGTCTTAGAGGTATTGATAAAGATTATCCCCCAAACAGTTGTCATGCTCTGTCTGTAATCAGGGGATTATAACTTTTAAAAATGTATATCATGGAGCTTATTAATAGGAGATATCCCAAATCAATGAGTTATATAAAATTTATAGGTATATATACTGATATAAGACAAGCTGGTTTTCAAGTAGAGATTTCCGGTGACATAAATACTAAGGCTAGTGTAAGTTTTTCTTCTGAGGCTATTTCTCTACAAATTTCCAATAAGAAGATGGTTAATTAACTCTTTGAAATTAGACTATTTGCTTCTTTGTCAATGGATAATGAGAAAAGTCAGTTAGATGTTGTTTCTCTTAATAGTCTTATAAAAAATATGCTTAATTATGGGTTGAGATGAGGTGATTAAAGGAACCAGGAGGGAATTTTTCAATGTTGGACATAGAATGCTTGTTAAAAAATGTTTATTTGAGTGAAGCTTAGATCAAAATGTTAAAATATGTTGATGAAGAAAGAATATAAGAGACCTAAACAGACTAAATTTTGGCTAAAATTAATTTCCTTTTGTAAGGAACAAAAAAAGCTAATTTCAGGCTAAACATAAATAAACAGCATGCCTAAAATTAAAGTTTTTCAACTGTTTACAGACTCTTAAGGATGCTCTAAAATTTTCATAGAGGGACACAGACTTAATCTATTTAAAGTTATGGCAAGCTGGACTCTGGACAAATGGATGGCACCCCCTTTAGTTCAGATCCCATGCAGGTTTAAGCCATGTGTCCTTCAGATCTTGTCCAGAGACAAAATGTCTCTAACAAGGAAAAGGGAGTGACAAACATCATATACATCAGTTCTTTTATAGTTCCTCTCTTTTGAACACCTAAAGTCACCTCTGTCAGATAAAACTTCTCACTAGACAAAAAAGGTCAATAGGGTAAACTGAGTCAAGGTATTTGCTCAGGTTACAAACTCCAGGATTGCCTAAAGTGTATAACAGGGTAAAACCAGATATGGTAAAAAAAGGCATCAAATAAATGAGCTCTTGCCTATTTTTCTCTCAAATATCAACAAAGGGTAGGATCTCTCTCTCTGTCTTCTCTCTCTGTGTATGTATGTGTGTGTGTGTGTGTATATATATATAACCAGAGATTGCCTTCAAAACAGTAACAAACCTTTAGTCCCAAACATTCACAGACTGGCAAGAGGACCCATACCCCAGGTTCCCATAGAGGGGAGAAGGGAAAGGGGTCTTAGGAACATGCCCCCTGTAGGACATCTATGCTACCAGGATGATGGGAGTAAGGGTGGAAATCGTTGTACTTGTTCTTAGCATGGTCAGTGGCACACCTTATATGCCATGATGTGAAACACAGGCAAGGGGCTAGGAGAAATGTCCTGAGGAACCCAGGCTTGGAAGCTGGCCATGTAGGATGAATATGGGTATCCAATCTTGGACATTCCTTGCTCCAGGACACACATAGACCATGCTCTGTGTTCACTTTTGACTGGGGAGAAAACAGGAAAATTTGAGTTAAAAGTCCTTTAGATAAAAACCCTAATTTCAACCAGGCGTGGTGGTGCACACCTTTGATCCCAACACTCTGGAGGATGAATTAGGACCATCACTGTGAGTTCAAGGCCACCCTGAGGCTACACAGTGAATTCCAGGTCAGCCTGGGCTAGGGTGAGACCCTACCTCAGAAAAAACAAAACAAACAAAAAACCTATATCTTTCTCCCAAATCCAGCTGGATTGATGCCCCCCCTCCAACAAGAACATTCAAGACACAATGGGGCATAACCTCATGCTAGATTCTTTCACTGCCCTCCACTTTGTTTCAGATAGGACAATCAGCTTCCAAGATACCCCAAAAGTCTCTGATAGGTGTCTTCTTAAAAACTGGGCTCACTTAGATAATACAGAGAGAACAGGAATTGCCTGTTATTTTTTTCCAGAGACTTAAGGAGGCTATTAGAAAACATACTAATGTAACTCCAGATATCATGGAGGAGGAAATTCTTCTTAAAGATAAATTTTAAACTTACTCAACACCTGATATTTTCAAGAAATTATAAAAAAAAAAAATGGTAGCCAAACCAGACAAGAGCTTGAAACAGTTGCTCCAAGTGGCAACTTCTGTTTATTATAATCAGGAAGCCAAGGAAAAGAAAACAAAAAAAGGTGGGGAGACCAGAAAGGGAAATAAAGAAAAAATAAGTATAGATGTCACCTGGACATCATAATGGTAATGGAGGTTGCTCAGGGAAGGGCCCCTCCATTGAAACATTTAATTGAATGAAATCCAAAATATGTTTACTTGATGCCAAGGTTTTAACCAGTAGAGAAACCGAGTCCAGCAGTTCACAATGTCAATTTGTGCATGGTTTAAGGGATATAAAATCTTGCTTTAAGAGTCCCAGTAAAATAAATTAGGTTCCTCTATTTGTCAAGATTGTCAAGATTTAAACTATTGGAGAAATATTGAGTGTTGCACTGGTCAATATAGTTAGCTGGCTTAGTGAAAATCAATTAAAATGGGTTCTGGTATTATATATATATATTCATGTGTAAGTGTTTAATTTCCAAAGATGAGGGACTCATACATAAAACATTGTAAATTTAAAGATAGCTCCTGGTTTTTTTTTTTGTTTGTTTGTTTTTTTTTTTTTTTTTTTTTTTTTTTTTTGGTTTTTCAAGGTAGGGTTTCACTCTGGTCCAGGCTGACCTGGAATTAACTATGTATTCTCAGCGTGGCCTCAAACTCACGGCAATCTTCCAACCTCTGCCTCCCAAGTGCTGGGATTAAAGGCGTGTGCCTCCATGCCCGGCTTCCTGTTTTATTTATGCTAATTCTATCAAATGGTCATCACTAGGTTTAATTACTTAGGTTTAAGTCACTTAATTTCAATCACTATAAATTTATCCACCTATTAAGAAAATATGTTGGGATAGCTTGCCTATGCTTTATCAATTTTAAGTAATGGGTAAGAAATAAAATTATTTCATGTTAATAAAAATTGCTATTATACATAAGATCAACTGCTATCCAAGATTAAGCTAAAAACATTGGTTGCCAAATAGTGTTTTCTCTTTCAAAACAAATTGGTCAAGAGTTGTACTAGAGCTTAGCTGTTTTGGCTCAGCAAAGACCAGATTCTGCTCTATATATGTAAAGTAACTGTCTCATTTCTGGCATCTCAAGTACAGTGCTTATAACAAAATCAACTCTTAAGACATATTCCCTGCTTTAGGGTACAGGCTTATGCGCAATCAATGGTCCTCATCTGAGAGAAATAATTTCAAGCTCTGCGGTTCTGTTTCCAACATTCTCTGGATAATTGGTGCCCACACAGGTACCTGGCATAATCAAAGATGTTTTCAAACACAGGTGCCAAGACTTTATACTGTCTTACTTGTCTTTTTGCTGACAATTTCTAGGTTTAATTAATTGGTTTAGATTTGTGTTGTTTTCAAGACTGGTAACAGGTTCTGCCTGCTCTTATAGCAATTAGATATTCAAAGGATAAGATGTGCCTACTTTCTATGCTTCAGATATGGCCTATGCCACCACAGAATAACTAAACTTAGAGGTTAGACAAAATAATTTAAAACTTTTGTATCAGTCTTTAACTGGATAGGTTTTACTAATCCAATGTGCTACATATGTACACCTTTAAAGGTTGATGTAACTGTCTTTCTAACCTATGTAGAAACCAAAGGCAAATGGACCCATCAAAGCTAAAAAGGCCAGTATTTTGGCCCAGCTACCAGGTCATGAGGCCACTGGAAATGATGGGACACTTCTACACTGGCCCCCTGGTAAGTCACTTGCCTTCCTGATCAGGGAGGATATGGAGACCCAGAAACAACAAACAAACAAAAAATTGGTGTACAGTCTGAAATAGGAGTCACAACTGAGGAAAAATCAGTCCTCCTGGCTTCCCCCAAAAAGGAAAAACTACTTGGCCAGAATGGCCCTGACTCATCCTAACAGACAACACCAGTATTGGAGAAGTTATAGGGCTGCTCCTGGGTCTGTAAAGTCTCCTTTGGAGAACCATTGATGACCTTCAAAATTAAGCCTTGATTAAATTTTGGCTACTTGTTTGGTCTTAAGCATTCAGAGAGAAATGTATAACCAATGATAAGGGGATACTTCAAGTATTATATGAATGGCCTATTAAGTAAAACAATAAGCTTTCAAAAGAGGGAAATAAACAAGGCCTTAAGGTATATTGGCTTCCTCTCTTATAGTTCTAATTCTACAATAAGGAAAAAAAAAAAAAAAACCATGGATGCCAAAATGGTTCTTTTCAAATCTAAAATATAGGGGCTGGAGAGATGGCTTAGCAGTTAAGCACTTGCCTGTGAAGCCTAAGGACTCCAATTCAAGGCTCTATTCCCCAGTACCCACATAAGCCCGATATACAAGGTGGTGCATGCATCTGGAGTTCATTTGCAGTGGCTGGAGGCCCTGATGAACCTATTCTCTCTCTCTCTCTCTCTCTCTCTCTCTCGCTTTCTCTGTCTCTGCCTCTTTCTCTCTGTCTGTTGCTCTCAAATAAATAAATAAAAATAAAACAAACAAATCTAAAATTATATGGATGACTTTGATGAAGGGTCACTTAATTCAGACTTGTTTATACTGGGAACAATGATGAATCTCTTCTAACTTGTTCCAGGACATTATTAAATAAGTCCTGAAGCTAACAATATATTTAACAGCCCCCAGTGGCACCCAATGGTTCCATGGTACCAATCTTTGGTTCCCTGGCAACCCCCATGACAAATTTTAAAAGGTATATTATGTAAGGCTATTATACGAAATATGGCCTAGTCACCATTATCAAGGTTAAACATTGTGTATATATTCCTGATAACTCTTCTAATATCTCTTCTGTTTTACAAGCCATATTGAAAGAGATTCAGACCATTTCAGACACTACTGTGCCATTTGATGAGCAGTTCTAGAAGAAAATCTCAGCCAGATCATGCTCAGATGGTCCTGAGACAATCCAACTCCACCTACCTGTGTTCTCTCAAATGCTCCCTGAGGCCTAGAAGTCCACGAGGAAGAAAACCCTAAAGGCAACCAGTTTGTTGTGTGCTCACTTCTCATTAACTCCTAACTCTTCTTTCTCCCCAACATTCTCTTCCAAGACTATCTTCTTGCACTCCATCAATACACCTTCAGGATCCTTTAGAATAGTTCCCCTGTCTGGGAGAGACTCTCTAACTGCCATATTTATGCACCCCTGTTCAGCCAGAAGTAGTTCAAGATCTGACATCATCATCCTCTGTCCTCTAACAGCAGTTAGAGTGTCTTCTCATGAGAGGGGAGAATGAGAGGGGGTACAGTTAGGACTGTACCCCTGAAAGTTAAAAAAATGCAGCGGAGTCAGCACTTGCTAGAAATCAAAGATGATCTGACTTCTCATCTCTTGCCTAGTTCCCTAGACCTGTTTTTCCATGAACAATCAGCACCCCTCCTGGGATGGAGCTCTTTCATATGATTTAAACATTGTGGTTGGTCAAGTTCAGCCCCCAGAACTTGGTGTCAGGGCTAGCCTCTTTTTTAGACAGCCTCTAGTCCTAACCAGCCAGATGTCCCTCTGGTTTACCTGAGCCTGAAGACAGTCCACCACTATAAGGTCATAAATACCTTGCAAGGGGAGGGCAGGCTCTCTGGAAACTTGGGAACTTCCAGCTGTGGGTGAGTTTTTCCCTCGGCTGCGCTTGGACAACTGTGGCCCAGCTAGGTTGAGTTGCGATGAGGTTCCCCTAGCCCTTACTTTCCACATGGGCTCTTTTCTCCCTCCAGCTCCCCACATGACAGGAGCTCCTTAAACTTTCTTTCTTCTCTTTTCTTTCCACGGGTTTTCCAGGTCGTCCATGTGGAATCCCTAGCCATGTGGCTGCCTTTCCTTGGCTCTGTACTTCCCTCAGTAAATATAATAATTTAATAATTATCCTTCTCAGCCTTCTTTTACTCAATTATTTGATTAAAATTAGAAAAGAACATAGGGTTTGGGGCTCAAGGACTTTCCTGGAGCCCAAGCACCCATTACAGTGGGGACCTGTGATGACTAGGTTCCCTAGTTACTGGTGGTCTCTGGCTGTCTCCAGATTCCTGTCATCTTACTCCAAGAATTGCAAAAGCAAGCATACAAGTAGTGTAGCAGAAATAAACTTTATTAAGAACATGGCTATAGTAAAGGTTTAAGATGCATTGCGAAGAGGGATGGAAGACCATGTGAAAGTACTCAAGGGTCCAGTCCTTGTCCAGTTTCTTTTTAAAGAATCCAGAAAAGTAAGGATTCGATTGCTAGGGTCATAGCTTGGTTGGTGCTCTGGTTTGATTGACAAGTTTGAATTACATAACCTTTTCTCTTCCACATATGTCTCTTCACATGATGCATCTTATTTTACTATGTATTCCTGGTTAATTATAGGCATAAGAAGGCAAAAGGGGATCCTCCTTAGAAGTTCACTTCCAAAGGACATGGTTCACCTTACTGTGCAAGTATCCAAAAGCAGTCCAGATGGAATGACCACCTGCTGTTTTGATCCTGGCTCTATCTAAGAATATATCTGAATAGTAAATGGTCACAAATAAAAATGGTTGCTGGGGGAGGAGAAATCTAGTTCATTGTTAGGAGTGAGATATATGTGCAGCTCAGTGCAGATGGGGGTCCCTGGTTATCAATAGGTTCCTCACATGAATTATGAGGAAAAGGGTATTTTCAATGCCCAAGACAAGCAGTGTCCTGGATGCCTATTTCAATTTCTGTGTGATTGTTACCTGCTCCCATCAGGCTGGCTCAGGCAGGTGCTTGTAGCTCTCATAGAGATGCAAAGGTGGAAACAAGCAAACAAAGTGTACAAGGACTTCCACAAATTTCTGCTCACATTAAGGTTGTTACTTTCTTATTGGCCAAAGCAAGTGACATGACTAAATTGAGAGACAGTGTGGAAAGGCTCCCTGAAAGCTAGAGTGCACAGAGGCTAGTAATAATACTAGTTAATCCTAGAATAGGTAATTTGGTTGTTCTACAACACCCTAAAGATTCAGCTTCATCAATGGTGTCATTATCCAAATCCTTGCCAGTTTTAGGATATTGATGAGATGTAGACAAATTGTACCTGCAGGCAATGGGCTCTGCAGCTATACCTTTAAGAAGCTGGGTTTCCCAAGGAGACCCTGATTCTTGCCCACTCTTTCTTCCTGATTGGACTCTATCTAACTGGCTTTCAGTCCTAAAGCACCTCTGACTTGAGGAACAGACACTGTGTAGCCCATTCATCCCAGAGCCTGCTCTCTAATTGTGTAATCTCAGCCTCTTTTACATTGCGTTTGAGGGAGGGAATCTGTACATGGGGACAAGAGAGCGAGGATAAGGTTCTCTTGAGAGCTCTCAAGACTGTTGTGTTTCAAGTGAAGATACCAAGAGAAAGAGGGAGCACTGAACTCTGTCTTCAGTTAGCAGTGGTCTCCATGCCTAGTGTCACCAGAATATAGGAAATCTCAAATATGGATTTTTAGCCCCATTGGAGTGTGACAGATTTATTTTTAGCCCAAAGAAAAATATATATAAAAAAACCATATCTAGAGCAAAGCATCTGGATCCTCAGAATGAAGGCAAAATGTTTATTATGTGATGCTACTTCTTATTTCTTCCTCACCCCTGTCACCCTTTGATACCAGCAGATGTTGGGGTTCTGAAGAGGTTCTTGTGTCTCCATACAAATAACAGCAGAGCCACACAGTGGTCAATGGTTCTGGACTTTATTATCACACTGAGTAGGCTTTTTGGTGTTGTTTTCATAGAGGGAGTTTCCTCATTCATGCTCTACTTATTACACGTAGTTCTACATACAACATCATGCATTGTACGCCTCAGCATCTTAAATCATCACTCAAGGGTGTGCACTTTATCATTATACTGAGCAGTTGGGCACTTTCAGATGCTCTGGAAAACCTCCATGCCTGTGCTAGTGGCCAGATTTTTGTCTGAGTTGGGCCTTAGCTGTAGGGGCTTCCAGCTTTTCTTTTTGTCAACTGGTTTCTTCTATGTGATAGTTTTGTGGCCTTTGTGCAAGGCCACTGGTACCTCACTGTGCTCTCACCTTGGCACATTTCTCATAGGCACAGATCTGGCAGCACACTTTTTCCTAATATAGACATTGAGTTGCCTCTGCCATCTTATTACTCTTTTCCCAGAAAGATCAGAGTCTACTCTATCTCAGTTCACCTTCTCAGTCCTTTTTTTCTCCTTTCCTTCAAGGCTTAAGCCTCCCTCTTTATTAATCCCTCTTCCCACAGTACACCCTTTGAGCACCTCCTCCATACAATGGCAGATTTGTATAATGGTTATATTTTCTTGTTAGTATGCACCAATGTGGATAGAGGTGGAAAACAGAATGACAAAGAATATTTGATATCACTAGAGATTCCTAAATATCACAAACCACTCAATTTCTCCTTGCTTGTAGAAAAATGTGGAAGGAAAACAAAAGATTCTATAGGTTCATACATATCAGTGTCATTCGGAGCCCAAACTCCAGTCTTCTGACTCCTGGCTCTAAGCCGGAAACTAATAACATGATTTATTCTTATGATAAATAATGTTATTTTTCATCCAATAATGACATGATGAGATATAAAAGTCTTCCTAACTCTGAAAAATGTTTAAACAAAAGACTTAAGCAATTGCACCAGAGACAGGATGGGCTGCATTGCCTCTGCAGTCCTTTCTAACTCTGAGTGTCAGGGACTCTGGGTCCAACTCTTTCAGGTAAAAATGAAGCAACCAAGAGTCAAACAAATTGACCATATCCCATTGGCCTCAGCGCTTCTATACAAAACTAACCTATGTTATACCTTTGTAACTTTCTATGAAAAGGGTTTCTCACCTAGAGGGGAACTTGCTTTCCTGAATGTTTCCTGTTTAGACTAGATTCCCATTTCTTGAACTTAATGTGCTATAAAAAGCAAGAGAAAAGATCCTATACTTCTTATTTTGTATTTCATTAACGTTAATATAAAATCCAGGAGCCTGTTTTCAAGTTTTCCCTAAAATTTCCCAGAAATATTAAAGCACAGTTTGTGATCATTTAAAGCGATTTTTTGTCTTGTTTGTGGTTATATTTCTTTCTCACATGATGGGTTTCTTCTCTCTAATGATTACATTCTTTAAGCCTGTCCTACTAAATTGCCCTATCGAAAAATTTGATACTCCTGGAGGTCTTGGACTACAACTCAGGGGAATCATCACCGACTTTGGATGATTTTGAAGCATTGCCTAAGAAGAAATGGGAATTTCGCATTCTCTCCTCCAGCGTATTCATGTTTCTTTTTGTTAATGATTCAAACTATATCTCAAAATCTGTCATTGATGGTATGGGAAGAAGACCTAACATGTTCACCCCATGATGTCACCTTTCCTTGGTAAACATTATGAATTCCCTTGGAATTGTAATAAATATTCATGATTAAATATGCATGGTGTTAGACATCAGGTAAAAATGGATGTTGATTTTCCAAATCTATTCCTGAAAACCATGAAATCACCGTAGGATATATCCTACATCTGCTTACATTTAATCTCGCCAAAGATATTAAAATTGCATTCTACCCCATTAAGGAATAATACTTTCCCTCAACATTTACTGTTTTATGCATAATCTCTCTCCATCCTCACAGCATTATAAAGTATCTTCAATTCCTTGTTCAAAGCAAAAAAATGGCAACACAAAGGAGATAAGTTATCTGGTCAAGGTCACACAGCAAATTCAGAGTTGGGTGGGGGCTGGGATGTAATGTATGCAGCATAATTCAGAACCATCAGGGCTTCTGGCTCCTCTCTGTGAGCTTCTTCACATTCTCAGCAAATATTTGCTGCTCCAGTTAGTAAGCCTCCCTCCCTGCCAGTTACTGTGCTGGAAATAAACAGGGTGACTTGCACATCACAAGACAAGTTGTTCTTTCTTCTTTGCTTGTCTAGCCAGGGTAAGAACATAAGAGCTCCTGGTCCATTTTTCAAATAGCTCTTCTGTTTCAAAGAAGAAGGGCTTCATATGTATATAAGAAAAGCAAATCAAAAGGAAAAAAAACAAAGGCACAGAGATTCAGGTACTGCGGGGTGCTGACTCTGGAGAGCAAACAAGGTCAGACAAGCTCAGGGGGTGTCGTGTTAATCACTGGCAGTAACAGAGCATCACTGTGGAAAAGCCTTCTGGAGAGATGTTTCCCCGAAGCTGTGTCTGTCGTTTCTTTGGTTTGATTGTGCTTTATCCATCTGCCTGCATTCCCTTCTAACCACTCTTCCTTGCTGCCCTTGAGACTTCAGCAGCTCATCCTGGCTATGTCATCAGAGGGTCCTCTGAGCTTTGCAAATAGAGATCGTGTTAGTGCTTTGATCTACCTCTTCGACATGATTACATTCTTCTCTTACCTTGTATCCTGTCACCGGGAGATATCTGGTGCTGTGCCACCAGCACACCAAGAAAGTGAATTTTGGCTCCCTCAGCTCTGGATTTTAATAGTCATAGAACTTCTTATCATCCTACCTTGTCTTCTCGTCATTCAATAACAGGAAGTAGGACTGAAGAGATGGCTTGGTGATTAAGGCACACTTGCCTGAGAAGCCTAAGGATCCAGGCTCAATTCACTACTACCCACCCCATGTAAGCCAGATGCCCAATGTGGCACATGCATCTGGAGTTTGTTTGCAGTGGCTAGAGCCCCTAGTGTACCCATTCTCTCTCTCTCTCTCCCTCTCTCTCTCTCCATATATATATAAATATAAATATAAATATAAAATACATATACATTGTCAGTGTCTGGAAGGAAGAGAGATGGTTAACAAGAGCTGGAGGAAGGGAGAGTATTGTAGGGCCCTGTGGTAGTTTGTTATGTCCCCCAATAGAAGGTGGTTTTATTACAAAAGCTTGTCTCCAGCTGCCTGGATGGAGGAGGTGTTACTGGGGGATGGATCCTAGGGTCCAGCATAAGGTGTTCTTGGGGGAAGATCTGAATTCCAGCCTAGGGTATTCAGAGTGAATTCTGCCTGTCGTTCCATGCTGTTTTGCTGTTGGTTTGGGGCTTGCGTTTGGTAGTGCTGGTGGTGGTGTGAAAGGGGACCAGCTTCTTTTTCATTATGGAACTCCCCCTAGATCTGTAAGCCTGAAATAAATCTCACTCCTCTGATAAACTGTGTCTGTTTTAGAGGTTCATCTCAGCAGCATGGAGCTGACTGTGATGGGCCCTTTCATCTGCATATGACGAGTGACCATTGCACGTGTGAGCTCATAGCAGCTGCGATTACCTGCCTTTGCCTTGCACATGATCAAACCTGTCAAAATTCCACCATAGATGGGCAAGGGACTCAAGAGGTCTCACCCATCCCTGAGGAGCGAATGGCAATTAATGGTTACTGGGGGAGAGGGAGACCTTTCCTTCAGTTTGGTAGCCACTCTTAAATTGCCCACAATTCAGTAATTAACCCCATATCCATGTTCATGCTAACAACCTTAATTAAACTCATGGAGTTAAATATGTGTGTTCAAGTGTGCATGCACATGCATGTGCACACAGACACACAAAAGACATGAAAGTAGGAGAGGACTAGTTGGGAAGTAGAAGGGGATCATCAGGAGTTGAAGGGGGACAAAAAAGGGTAACGCAGGTGCATATGATCACAATACATTATTAACATGTATAAAACTGTGGATTACCAATTAAGTGCTCTTTTTGTAGAGAGTTCCATGATGCTGAAATGAACATCTAACCAAGCAGTTTTATGGGAGGAAGGGATTTATTTCAAGCGTCTAGATCCAGAGGAAGGAAGTTCCATCTATGGTGGAAGAAGATGGCTGCCATTCAAAAATCCAAGCAGAAAGAGAAAGCACTACCAACTAGCAAGCACCAAAAAGTAGCAAGTACAAACTCACAGAAAGGAGGACACCAGAGCTCAGACTGCTCCTACATGCTGCATTGGAGTCCAGATCTACTCCTAAACACACCTTTGGTCTGGGCCCCAGGAGCTGACCCCAGTAACACCTCCTCCAGCATGATGGTGGGATATCCAAGGTACAAGCTTTTTTTCTTTAATTTTTTTAGAGAGAGCATCACACACACACACACACACACACACACACACAGAGAGAGAGAGAGAGAGAGAGAGAGAGGAGAGAACTGGTGTGCCAGGGACTCAGCCACTACAATTGAACTCTAGACATTTATGCCACTTAGTGGACATGTGCAATCTTGCCCTTGCCTCACCTTTTATGCATCTGGTTTACATGGTATCTGGAGAGTTGAGCATGAGTCTTTAGGCTTTGCAGGCAAGTGCCCTAATCACTAAGCCATCTCTCCAGCCCCCACCCCCAAGGTAAAAAGATTAATAAAGCACCCTAGTCTATGGGAGACATATATTCAAACTGCCACATTATGACCCTGGCCACCACAGACTCATAACCATCTCATATTCCAAACTGCATTTAGTTCAGATTCCAAGGTCCCCATAGTCTTTACCAATTTTAAAACTGTCCCTTAAGTGTGAATCCCATAAAATCAAAACCATATACATACTTCCAACATATAATGGCATAAAGTAAACATTTATATTACTATAAGGTATAAAAAAAAGAGACTGGACCAATGCAAAATCAATAACCAGATAAATGTCAAACATCTGTGGGTCAAGTCTGACATCCATATCAAGTGACATATTCTCTGTATTTACAATTTCCATTCCTCCTGCTGGGCTGAGTAATAAGGGGAAAAAATCCATCCTGAGCCAACAGTACTCCATGGTAGTCAATGCTTAGTATTGGTATATCTAAAACATCTTCAGGTCACCACTGTAAAACCATTGTCAATATTTAATTCCATATATTGGCCTTTTTAGCCTTTAAAATTTCCTGATTCCCACTGTGTACCTCCACAGGGCTCCTATTTAACTTCAGACAGAGGCCTCACTGGCCACACAAGGAAATGACCCTGTTTCACATGCTATGTCTCAGCAGCTGCTCCTGAAACTGCATGCACTTCATGACCCATTTCCATGCATTTTTCATGCTTCCAAAACCAATACCAAGTATGCAGCCACACAGTCATTTGTTAATCCAGAGAGAAAATAAATCTTGATCTTAGACTTTAGAATTCTTCCAGTCATCTCCTTTCAAGAGTTTTCTTTCCTATTCATTTAGTCTTCCAGGATGGTCATCACTTCAGGCATCCTTCCGTTGTTTCAATGTAAGCATCTTAATGGTGGTAATCTGTTTGACAACAGCAGCTTCAGTAACCTAAAACCTGTCTCTATGCCAGAAATTTTACTCTGTTTGAATTTTTTCAACTTTAAATCTTATATCTTTCCACTGTATATCGTCCACCAAGCACACCAGTCCATTATTTTCAAATCCAAGCTTGATTAAACTGTTTGGCCACGGACAGGAGAACACAGCCAGCCTTTACGCCAGTGTCCCAGTTCCAACAGAGTTTTCTGCTGTCTTTCCTTCTCCTTTGAAAGTTCATAAACCAACACAATTCTCTCTGCACTTAGCATTTTCAAACTCTCACCAGAATAATCCATAAAATTTGGTTACTGCACTGTAAGAATTCTATAGTCTGAGTACTAAATCTGTACATTTTCCTCTAGCACATAAGTTCCAAAAGACCAAAATGCACATGGTCAGATTAATCATACAATAACACCCCATTCCTGGTAATAAACTTTTGCTGTAGATATTCCACAATGTTGGGATTAGCATCCAACAAAACACAGTTTCATGGGAGGAAGGGATTTATTTCAAGCTTACGTATTCAGGGGACGTTCCATCTATGGCAGAAGAAGCTGGTTCCATTCATAAATCCAACCAGAGAGAAAACACCACCACCCAGTAAACACCAAAAAGCAGCAAGCACAAATTGGCAGCAAGCAGAATCCTAGAGCTCAGACTGCTGTCTACATCTTTGAACTGGATCCTAGCATCTACCCCTGCCCCAGTGATACCTCCTCTAGCCAGGTGCCTGGAAACCCAAGTTACAAGCTTTAGTAAAACACCTGAGTATATGGAGATATATATTGAAACTTCCACATGTTCCTAAGAAGGGATGTGTCATGATACTATAAAAGCATGTAGTGGGTGTGCCTGACTTTACCTGAGAGAGGAAGAAAATGATGCAAAATTTAAAGAATTGTATGTGGACAATTGGGTGAAGACAATTGGAGGATAGAACATTTCAGACAAAGGTAATAGCATGGAATAGAATTGATGCTGAAATGCAGAGATTACAAAAACAGTGGTAAAACATGAGACTTCAGCCCAGGGGAAATTCATGTAGAATCTTCCAGTTTATTGGTATGATTTTATCCTCACAGCACACAGGGCCACTACAGTCTTTGAGTAGAGAGAAGGGGCTGTCAATTACATGTAATCAGACTTACGGTTTGGACATGCTACTTGGCCTTATGTGTAGAGAACAAATTGAAAAGAAGGTAAGGGAGAGTGGTGCAATTGATTATGTAGCTATTAAAGATGCTTAGGCAAAATAGCTTGGCAGTAGACATAGAAAAAAACCAGATTAGGCCAATATTGGGAAATGAATTCAGCTTGTATTGATGATAGACTAATAGACTTCTGGTTTCTGATTTTTACAACTGGCTCAATTCTGAGACATTCAATTATATAGGGAATAACAGGTTTGGTGACGGAAATCACATTTTGAACCATTTGTGAAATTGAACCAATTTTGAATCTGAAATGAAGGTATTACGTAGGTAGTCAGATATACAAGCTTTAGAATAGAAGGCTGAATCAGTAACATATATTTGAGAGCCATTGGCATAGAGAAGTTAATTAAAACCATGAACAATTAGATTCCCTGGGGAAAAAAAGGAAATAGGAAGGACTACAAATATTTAATTGTCCTAAAGATGGGAACACTGGCAAAGGATACAAGCTAGTTAGAAAGTCAGAGGGAACTTGAGAGACTAGAGTGCTGTGAAAAAAAAAGAGGAAGAAAATAAAACAGAAGAATCAGACTGTGAATTTTGTACTGCCCATTTATTATAACAACAGGAATTCATTGGTGAAATCATCAGGAGCTTTCTGTGGAGTTGTGGGAGTTCATGCAAGGGGCGAGTGGATTAAGACTGTCTGGGAGATGAGAAAATAAATTCAGAAAGTACAGTGAATATTTTGAGAAGTTTTTGCTCTGAAAGGTGGATGGAGATAGGGTGGGATCTGCAGACTATGTATTCCAAACTTATCTTTGGCTCCTATTCTCACTATTTGCATAGTTCTTTGCCTTCTCAACTGACTTCCAGGTGTGTGTGTTGTGTGTGTGTGTGTGTGTGTGTGTGTGTGTGTGTGTGTGTGTTGATTCTTAAATCTCCTGTGACTTTCTGTGTTCCCATAATTCCAGGTGATTTCCTATCATGCCTCTCTACCCTACTCAGACCCCTTTGCTTATACCTCTTCTCCCCTCACATGGTCATTATAATCCCTACCAGGCCTGCCTAGGAATAGGGTTGTCTTTGGCTTGATGCCCTTTAGGAACAGAAATGAAAAAAGTCTCTGCTTGGAATGGTAATTAGGCTTCATTAAAGAAAATCATGTGTATGGATTGAGAAAGAAATAAGGTTGATCACAAACCCAAACCCTTGGTCTTTCTCTCTTCAATTGAGTTCAGTCACCAGCCCCATTACACAGCTAGAATACATTAATATCAAAGTATTAGTGGTAATAGAATATGACATTTATCAACTTATTACTATGGGTCAGGAATTGTGTTATTGTGTTTCACATAGATCTCATCTTCAAATCTTCTCAGCTATAAGGCACACATTGTCACCCTTATTTGGTGTAAACTCATCTCAGTGCTAAGACCTAGAGATGTTAAGCAATTTGCTGAAGGGAATACAGGGTTACATGTAACTTGTGCTTGTCTTCAGTCCTCTCACACACTTGTCAAGTCCTCTCATATGAGAATATATATTTGCATGGATGGTAGATAACCTCCTTGAGGACTGGGGAACTTAAAATTACTACATTTCTGTGTCTAGTCACAAAAGGAAATAAGCACTCAAGATGTATGATCTTTTGGGGATGGGAAGATGGCTTGGCAGGACAAAGCACATGCTGTACAAACATGAGCACCTGAGTTCAATATCCAGCACTCAAGTAAAAGAGTACTGAGAGAGGAATAGAGATAGAAGGCTCATTGGTGAGGGGTTAATAGCCTTCCTTGAAAACTAAAGTTAATAACCAACCTTAAGATAAGAAGGCCATAAAGAATGGAGATATCCAGTCCTCCCTAGTCAACTCTGCTAAAGAGCCTATTCTAAGCAAATAACTTTGACACCTTGTCTACTTCCCTTGGACCTCCAGCTAATTCATTATGTTTGCTTTAGGATCTTCCTTATATGTTTGAACCCCAGCCTTAACTCAGGGCTTCAGCCTTCATCCCACGGGAAGGCTGCTGCCCCTCACTACCTCCCAATAAACAATCTGTAGAGATCAAGTCCAATGTTCTGTCTTGCTTTTCTCCTACACTTTCCTTTCATTTTGGTGCCGTGACTAGGATCCCATCAGGGCTTTCAGGCTGCATGCCTTCCCCTTTTCTTTCCCTCTCCTCTTCCCCACCTCCCTGCCAGTGTATCTCTCCTTTGGGAGCATGGACACTCGCCAAGCTCACTATCTGGACTAAACAGTCACCAGGCTGACCTGAGACCTCTGGCCTTTGTGGCTTTTGTCTACATGAGTGGTGCAAGTTCCGTCTGGCCTTATGGCTCGGGGAGCTTAATTGGTTCTCTGTGTAGACCTAGCCTGACACCTGGCAGCTTTATCCTTCTCTTCTCCCTCTCACTTTGACCCTCAGATTGTGTGAGCTTGGTGGCTCATCTGTGGAGACTGAAAAGTTCTGGCCAGGGCTACTCCCTGGTGAATGTCCAAAATCCCTCTCTGAGCTCAGCTGAGTCTCTGAACACCCTTTGGGTAATCCACTGGGTCATATCTCTCTCTTCTTCTCCCTTCCCTTTCCCACAGGACTTTTGAACTCCAGACTAGAGGCCTCTCGCTATGTGATCTGCTGCATCCATACCCTCATCAGATTACAGCTTCAGGACAAGGTATTCGTACTTGGTCTGTGGCAGAGGTGCCTTGTCTCAGGTCTTAGAAACTCCAGGAGTTCTAAATTTTTGGTCCATGGATGATCAGAGACTCTGGGAGCCTCCCACATGTCATTCTACTGGACACCCCAAGTGTTAGGGCTGTGAAGACACTCCCTCCTTATCCTTGAGTTTCGTTTGCCCTCCCTAAACCAGGGAGATGTCCCTGGTGGCAGGATTAGCCACTCTGGTCCTTGTACTCCAAAATGGGCTCTAAATTATCTGTTCCAAAAACACTCCATTGGCATGTCTCAGGCTAATTTAAAGGAGCTCAAACTTTCTGAGCTCCTGCCTGACAAATTACTCCAACTTTCTATCCAAATTTGGCCACAATATTCTCTAAACAATGGCAAATATTGACCTAAATTTGATATTTTGGATTTCCACATTTTCACTGGTCTTGATAACTTTCTCCGATGACATGGCAAAAGGTATGCGAGGTTCCCTCCCCTGCTCCTGCCCCTCCTAAAACTCTATCTCTCACACAGTTCTGTCAGCCTGCCATGACTTGCCAGGGTCTCTCCCTTTTCACACCAAATTCAAGCCATCTCACTAAATCAAGTACAACCTCTGCCTTCTTAAAAGAAAAACCTCCTGTCTTTGCTGGGCTTCCTTAACTGCTGAATATGGACACCTAATTTCTCTTTCCTTGCTTCTCCCTTTTCCTACCAGAGAAAAACCTGCAGGGGAGGTGGGGTAGTGGGGTAGTCACAGTAAACCAGCAACTGTCTCATAGCTAGATCAAACAAACAAACCAGGCACCTGGGGAGGTCCTTGACTTTGGCTAATGGCTAATAGAAAGGGAAAAAAAAGTCAATTTTAAAATTCAAACTAAGGACAGCTATTTCCCTGTTGTTATGGTGGCTGCCTGTCCCAGGTCCAAACCCAAATCCCATACAGTTTCTGGTATCCACCCTATCTCTCTCTCTCTCCTTTCATCATGATAAATTGCTTGAAATTTCCAACTCCCCTGGGCTCTCAAAACTCCCAGATGGTTGGAACAGATCTCCAATAGCTGGATAGAATATCTCACCTGCCTACCTCCAACCATAGAGAGGCCATTTGCCATATCCCCTTTATCTTTAGCCCTAAGAAGGGGTGAATAAGCCTCCTTCTGTCTGTCTTCCTAAGGTACCTAGGAAGACAGACCTGGCTTCCTTGTCTTGTGCTCGGAGGGCTGCCCTGAATGCCTCCAGTCAAAATGCCTGCGTGCCTTCTGAACCCCCTGTCCTTCCCCAGGAGAAGGTCTCTGACTTCTGTCTTCAGATCAGGGACTCCTGATCCTCAGACACCCTGGCACTTCTCACCCCTCTGTGGTTCCCAAATTTCCAAAACTCCACTGGCCTCCCTCCTGGGTTGTCTCCCTACCAATCTTAAAATTATTGGCCTAAAAGGAGACATAAAGGCCAAATGCCCCATTTTTCACTACAACATGATTTGGCCACAAAAAAAAAAAAAAAAAAGGGACTATGATTCCCTTTGGCTGAAAATGACACATTAGGCTTCCAAATTCTTAAAGACCTTGATAACTTCATAAACTGGATTGGCAACTGGCTCTGTTCTTCTACCCCTGATCCCTTCTCTGTCCGTTTTGCTCTCTGACCCAGGCCCTCCTGAAGTAACAATCTTCTTTCCATCCCATTAAACAGTTCCCAATTAGCGACCCACCCTTCCTTACCCCAAAAGATGACCACAAGCCTTTTCTGTGCCAGTTCAAGTGACAATCTCTCTCTCTCTCTCTCTCATCCTAAACTGTAATTGTTTGCTTAACCTGTTACTCTTCAAAGTTCAACTATAAAACTAGCCTTTGAAAATGGCCTCCAGCCCATTCTCTAGATTCCACTGGTTTTCTTGCACCTCTTGTTCTGCCTTAAAATTTAACACGATTTGCTTTCCTAGAAAGATCTGCCTATGAGCAACAGCCACAGGGTGAGATGAGGACTCTGTTCTCTCCCTGGGTGGGCCTTCCTTTACCATCATAAACAGTGGCTACACAGATTGTTCTTTATGACTCCAGATAAAATCAGTTGGACCTGCTTATCAATTCCATGCCTTCCCAGAGGGCATGCAGGCCTCTCCCACATGTGAGAGTCTTCCTCCCCCCCCCCACAAAGTAAAGCTGAAATCTTCAGAAAGAGATGTTTCTTCATGTTTCATGTCTAATGCTGGCCAGCCATGCCATGTCATGTGTTCTATGTTTTATGTAGTCTGTCTTTATGTGCGACTAAATTCATGGTCACTAATTGTTCCAATGCTTATGGTCATTAAGCATTCTGATGCATATTTAAGGTAATGTTAAATTACT
Organism: Orientallactaga sibirica; assembly: GCA_036365145.1. Classification (NCBI taxonomy): domain Eukaryota; kingdom Metazoa; phylum Chordata; class Mammalia; order Rodentia; family Dipodidae; genus Orientallactaga; species Orientallactaga sibirica. Next base: position 103,873,241 of record JAEOAD010000001.1, on the reverse strand, counting down.
AAACTAAGTCTATGATATATTTCTGACTTTACACTTGTTCATGCTTATTACACATTTATATTCCAGGGTTTGATCCTACTTTTAATAATGCCTTCTAAATGTTTATGACTTAAATCTTTAGAGAAATGATTAATTTGGGTTTATTGACAAAACACAAATATATTGATATGCTTCACCTGTATTTATAAATATTAAGATATACATGCTTTCCATTAAATAAAATTATTAAAAATGTTATTGTATTTCTAATGCTCCTAGCCTATAATATTCTGAATAGAGTATAATCAATGTATCTATGAAAATGTGTGGGTACATCTAAGACTTTCAGTAAAACAATAGATATTGCAATTCCCTCTTCTGAAACTGCTACGAGGAAGATTCCTTTATGATAGCTAATAGATAACAAAAAGATCTGTAGCAACTTACAACTAAAGTTAAACAAATAGAAACTGACTCCAGGGCCTGGCCCTTTTAGACAATAAATACCTCATCTCAATATACCTTATCTCAAGAGATAGTAGCCTGTCTTATTTGACAGAAAGAAATGTCTTAACCCTCACAAACCATATCTCTTTCCTCTACAAACACAGGAGAATTCAAACAGAGGATTGTTAAGGATGTAAAACTCTGACACAATCAGTGTTTGGGAACTCCATACACGAAGCTTCAGTGAAAACTCTCTCCTTCTCTCTAAAGTAAATTCTGCCTAAAAGTATGTCTTTAAAGTGTTGTAAGTTAAGATGGGTTAACATAAACAGTTGTCTCTCTGTACTTCTCACCTTAATTGTTTATCTAATGCAAACTTAACTTTCTGTGATAAGTTGGTAAATTTATTTATAGTGCTGTGCCTTATATTGAGATAAAAATTAGGGTTAGAAAATGTAAACAGCCCTGACCCTAAGTTATGTCCTGTATTGTAATAGACTTTTGTACTGATAATGTTCCATACTGCATGGTCTTTTGTATTGACACTGTAATTTGTGTACTGTTTCAAGACCATAATTTGTTTTAGAGCTTCTGACCTGCTCTGGAAATCATCTTGTGTTTCTTCTTATAAGATTGATATAAATGACCTTTTGGACCTTCACAGTTCCACCAGTTCACCTCAGAGGGCCCTGTAACAGACTAACTCCATCTATCTCGGCCCCTTTTGATGGTTCTCCAATACCTAAAAGTGAACAGGAGTAGAGACTCCCCCTTTCAAGTCCCACTTCAGCTTGAAAGACTTAAACCCATCATCCATCTTCCAAAAACTTGGGGTCTCTCTCCACTGATATTAGACTTAGAGGTCATTAGAATACAGAGCCAAATTCCTTTGTCCTTGATAACATTAAAAAAGAAAAATTCCTCCTGATCCTAAACAAAGACATAAACTATATAATATGTGCTGATAGATTAAAAGGGTTGTAAAAGTATCTCTGATTAAAATAACTAAGTTATATCCAAATGCTTAGCTTATATGTTTTCCATCTGATAAGGCCTGTATTTTGTTACCTAAACACATGTTTACAACAACAGCTTTCTTAAGTGTTCTACTCTTATATGTTTTCCCATTAACTAAAACTTTTATTGTTTGCTCTAAACTTATTCCAATATTAACTTTTAAAAATGATGCAAATTTAACTTTGGCTAAATTTACATGCAAAGAACCTAAAAGAAAATGGTAAAGTGCAGTGTTAATTTCTTTCTTCTCTAAGATAACTTTTCTGGATATTTACAAATTAGTGGGAATCAAAACCAGAAATGAGATCGACATTAAAAAGCAAACAGAAACACTTCTCTTGTTGGAAAAACCATAGTTTGCTATGAAAACCTTTGTGTATTACTATTTAAAAAAGACTTCCAGCCCACAGGTGGCGCTCTAATGTCTTTCTAATAGCATTTTATGGTTTGTTTGTTTCTTTCCATGGTAACCTTAGTATAGACTTTTATCTTATTTTAGTCACCACTTTTATCTTTACCTTTCCCTTTCTTCTCTTTCTTTTCCATTTCTTCCATTTTCTTCTTTTTTTCATACTTGGCTGCTCTTTTCTTCCTCTCCTTTTTTTCTTATTTTCCTTCCCTCCTCACTTTCTCCTTTCTTCCCTCCTTCCTTTTATTTCCTTCTCCATTGTTTCTTCCCTTCCCTTCTCTTTCCCTCCCTTCCTTCTTTCCTCCCTCCTTTTAGTCCTTCTTTCTTCCTTTCTTCTTTCCTTCCTTTCTTCCTATCATGATAAACTTAGTTCCATTCTACATCAAAAGTCATAATAGACTGACAGCTGATTTTAGTTAAAATGTTAATTGCATATGTGTGCACCTGTATTTGATTTTAATTTCACCATTTCATGATTCTATCATCAAGGTACACAAAAATTATATACGAACCAAACTGTAGGTGTATATCCAGATGTTGACATAATTCCCTCTAAGAAATATTATTCTTGTTCTTAAAACCAAATTTCCTTTCTTTCTTGATGGAGAGATGTCTGAGAAGCTGCCCCATTCTTCTTTTCTATATTCCTATTTTTCCTGTATCATTTGCCTTCCTTTTAAAATGTTTTTCTCTTAAGTCTGTGGACATGGGATGTCTGTGGCAGCATGGGAACCTGTGAATGAAGTGATATGGAATTAATGGGAGATTGAAACCATTCAGGTTGCAGCTTTAGAACTGAAATGTGTTCTGTATAAGCTGTATAAGCTGCATTCTGACCCACCAAGTCCTGCCTAGGCTCCTCATCATCCATTTTCCTGGCTTTGCAGGACACTTTTTCACCCCCATCATGTACACACTTAAAGTTTATTCTATAGCCAAGAAAAACTTGTCAAGTAGAAAACCTTTTTATGTCCCAGCAGCAAATGCAAAAACTCCAAACAAAGATATTTGGACATCTTCATATAAGACATGTGTTGTAACTCATGACAATTGTTCCCTCCCCTGTCCTCTCCATGTCTTGTTAAAAGGAAATACAGCAGAAGCAGATCCTGAAGAACAAATTGTCATGTCTATTGCTATGAAAGCTGTGCTGGAGAATGTGGTCTAGATAAGTAATGATGTGGGAGAAAGATCTATGCGATTAAAACTTCATGCCAGTAGTTCTTAAGTCTCCAGTTCTTATCCACAAGCTTTGAGTTCTTATCCACCATAGCAAAGAACTGACCTTGTAGGCTCACAAAAGAGTAAATTTATCCAATTTATTTTAGGGAGAACTAAGAGGGAAAGCAAAGCAGGAAAGCTCCCAAACAAAAGAAGATCTCCCCCTTCCCAGCTTGGAAAAGGAAGAGGAAACCTGGAAGAATGTCCCTCATGTCAGGAAAAGCCTCTCTCCAGGGAGAGAACTTCTAGGGAAGGGAGGAGAAGAGACAGAAGGTACCTCCACACACGTTGCCAGCCGAGTTATACGAATCAGACATCCAATTAGAATTATACACCAGGCTCAGGTGTGTAAGGAGGGACCTGATTGGCTGGTGGGCCCAAGGAACATCAGCTTCAGAAGGGCCAAACCACTGGGGCTGAGCCACAGATGTTGGGGAAGAAACAGGAAGTTGTTGCAGAGAGGATTTTGCCTTTAGCCTGCTTGGATAAAGGTGAATGAGCCTGGAGTTCCAGCCCTTCCAGGGCAGGCAAGATGGAGTCCATGTTTCTGTGGGCCAGTCCCTCTCTACCCATCATGAAAAAGCGATCTTGCCCCCAATCCATATCAGAAACAACATGACCGGATAATACCTGACACCAAGAATGAGACTCCCAATCAATCACAAGACAAACCAGCCAACCACATAGGACCTGTTTTCCGAGTTACAGCCAGAAAGGAGAAAATAGAATTCTGCCTTCCAAATGAAATAAAAAAGGAGCTAAGAATTTATTGTTCCTTTTCTGCTGTCAGAGAGGGGAGCGCAAGTAGAATGAAAAATGACCAAGCCAAAGAGGTTTTCTTATCCCATTTTGAATCCATCATCTAGTTTCTAAGATTTGCCTTAAAAATCCAAATTTCTCATTACCAGATCTTCAGAAAAACTAAAGAAAACAAGCATGTAAACTACATCAAACATATCAGTGTTTGGACTGATTCTCCTTATCCCAGATTAGAGGATTTCTTGCATCCAGTCGTCCAAATCCCAAATTGCTCCTGTAGTTGTTGCTTGATTTCATGCCATGCCAGTGACACAAGTTTTGGCTGTGACCACTGAGCATTCCAATTGTTCTTTGAATTCAGGACATCCTCTCTCTAACGTATTTAGCTAAACTGATCAATCAGTCCAGGATTTATTGAGAGGCTCCTCTGTATCAGGTAGTAAAATATCAGAAGCATCACTCTGCTGGCATGGATGGCAACCCTAAGTGCTTCTGTCTGTCTGCTATATGATTTTTATGAAAAATAATAACATTGTCCACATAAGCATGGTTTTGAATGTATATATAGCAAACATAATAATTTAGCAATTTGATACCCATTATCCTCACTGTAAACAGGTTTGTGCTCATGTGCACATGCACACACACACACACACACAAACACACAAATTATTTAACATATGGAAATTTCCCATAAGTTCTTTTCTTTTTGGAATGTAAATCACTATTATGTTTACCACACAAAACTTCATTCTAGCCTAATGTATTTTGTGCATGCAACTATTTAAAAGAAAGCCCTAATAGGCTTTCTGTATAAAAATGGTATGTGTAAAGTGATATGTATCCTTTTATTGTCTGTGAGCATAAGATTTAAGCATTAGCTCTTTTGGTTGTTATTACTAAAATTATTACCTTGCATATATATTAGTCAAAACAAAAAATTTTGAAAATGTTTAATAATTGAAAAATAAAAATTTATAGAAAATTTATTTCTTAATGTTCCAAGTAAATTATGTACTTGTAGGTGAACATAATTTCAGGATTCAGCATCGATTCTTTTCTGTCTTTCTGTACTTCAATGTAAGTAACAACAGACCATACTCAACATTTGTTAAGAAAATGCCACTCAAATCTACGTATAAGAAATCATAGTGATTTTTCATATAAATTATTGTTAATTATTTGTTTATTGACAGTCCAGATTGAATTGCCCTTCAATCTTACTGAAAACATGCTAAGAACTACCTGTCCTGCAAATGGATTGATTTCCAAGTCACTAGTCTTCCACTTTCTCAGCATCTATAACAGGACTTCTACACCCTCAGGCATTGCTTGTAGGTGAGAATTACGATGGCAGAAGATGTTTTTTTTATGTAAAGTAGGAAAAAGGGACATCCCACCATCGTCACAGTCATCTGAAATTAATTCTCATATAATTCCCCCTGCCTGATAAACCTACTTTCTGAAAGAAAAACATCTAGCCTTTGTTTTGTTCAAGCTCATGTTGTGAACACCCCCAAAACACTACACTGGACTCACTGAACCACAGGATTTGAACGCTGCTACATTGGCTTTCCTGGGCCTTGTAAACAGGATCTAGGTTCTGTAGAAATGGTAGCTTTTGCTATCATGTTGCAGTCCATCCCATTTATCTATTTATTTATTTATTTATTTATTTATTTATTTATTTATTTATTTATTTTTGAGGTAGGGTCTCACTTTAGCCCAGGCTGACCTGGAATTCACTATGTAGTCTCAGGGTGGCCTTGATCTCACAGCCATCCTCCTACTTCTGCCTCCTCAGTGTGCCACCACACCCAGTTCATCCCATTTTTGTTTGATTTTTTTTTTGTTTCTATTTTTAGTAGACATTCAGAGACTTAGGTATCATTCAATCTGGCATTTTCATATATCATCTGTTTTAGTTGATTTTTTAAATACCCCATCCTTTCCTTAAACTCCCACTCCCCCCTATTTCCCCTTCCTCCCCAACATCCCTCCCCTTCACTTTACATGTCCTGTGCATCTTTTTGCCCTTCCCTAATTTCTCTTTCTCCAGCCCATGTTTTTAACAGTATTTTGTACTTGCTGCTTCTTTATAGTGACCAGATTCCATCCTGTGTGAATTTCACTACCTCTTTCTGATCTGCCTTCTGAACGCTTCAGAATATAACTAATTTCTCTTCCATGGGACAGCCTTCAGTTGTTGGAAGATTTCCATCGTAATCACAGCTGCTATTTTTTCAGCTCTCTCTCTCTCTGTAGCAATCTAGTAGAGTCGAAGCAGCCACTGTTTTACTCTCGGAAACAGAGACTGTGAAGATCTTTAGCTATCTAAGAAAGATTCTCCAATGTTATTTCTAGAGACAACACCTTGCCTTTGGCATTAAATAATCTGAATCTAAGATAATATATTCATCTCTCCTCAAGTCTTTTATTTTCTTTTTACATACCCAACTTCAATTTATTTTACCCCCAAGTTTTACACTTGTTTAGCCTAATTAGTTTTCCCTCCTTAAGATATGGAAGAAACTTATATGCCATTCCTAGTTCATGGCTGGACAACATAGTGAGCCTTGTATCAGGACTGAGTCTTCTGACTATGCCACTCTCCCAGCTAACCACACAGTTGTTGTTCACATGGCATTTCACTGAAGCCAAAAGCACTTGCCCAGGTTACCTGGGTTTCATGGGTTCCACATGGAATCCTTTTCTTTTGCCCAGTTGAGAATCAAATGATAGGTCAGACTGATAGGGAGCATCAGTCACATGAAGATAGCCCTGTAGAAGATGTCACCGATGAGTCCTCTAGAACTGGATATGGAATACGGAACAAGTGCAGCTCTCCCTGGGCCAAGGATTTCCCTGAGCAACCAAAAACATGAAGGAGATCTCAGAGAATCTGCCTTCCGTGGAAGAAAAGGGCACTGAACATCTTGTACTCAGCTCCTCTCCCAAGCTCAGCATGTAAGGAAGAGGAGAGGGTGGAATAAAGAAAGTAATGAAGGTGGCTGAATATAATCAAACTATATTACATGCATATATGGAAATGTCAAAATAAAATACCTTGTATTGTTAATATATGCCTATAATAAAGAAATAAAGTTACTCTTCCTTCCCAAAGAAAAAGGTAAAGAATTATTCAGAGAAAAAAAAAAAAAAAACTCACTGGACTTGGAAGGGAAGACTTAGAGCTGTACTGCCCAATATGGTACCCATAAATGATCTATGAAAAGCCCATATGTAACATACAACTTGATGATGACCACTAAATGTTTTTTTTCCTCAAAATTAGGAAAGGACAGAGATGTCCACTCTAGCCACTTTCATTTAACATTGTTCTGGATCTTCTAATAAACAAGTTAGACAAGAAAAAAAATGAAAGTTACACATTTTAGAAAGGAAGATATAGGACTATTTCTAATTGGGGATGTCATTAAGTTGTATATAGGAAATCCACTAAAAAACTGTAACAATTACCAGACAAATTAAGAAAGTGTGCAGCATAAAAGTCAATCACAGAAATAGCTGTTTTGTCACATTAAAATTAAGAAAACAATCTGATTTGCAATAGGATAAAAATGAATAAAACATGTAGCAATAATAGATATAAATAAATATAAGATCTGTACCCTGAAAGCTAACCACTATTGAAGTAAATACAGTCTAATGAACAATCATAGTATTTCAAAGGTTTTACTTCAACAATATTCCATAAACTGAATACTCAATACAATCCCATCAAAATCTAGATGTTTTTTTCAGAAACTAACAAGATAAACTTAAAATTTATCTGGAAATTTGGGGAACCCAAAAGTGACCAAAATAATCTTGAAAAGTAAGACTAAAGTAGGAAGACTGACACTTCACTTCCCACCTTCAAAACTTATTACAAACTCATTGTTGTGATTCTGACTTAAGGAGAGATATACAAATTAAATGAATAAAATTGAGAGGTCATAAATCTGCCCAAATATGTATGTTCTATTGCTTTTAGATAATTGTGCTAAGAAAATTAAATGTAAATAAATGCAACTCAACCTTTGCCTCATATAATACTCAAAACTATTTATATGGGTCAGAATCTTAATGACACGATACAATAGTTAACACCATGAAATTCTTGAGAGGAAATGAGAGAGTAAATGGCCACAGGTTAAGCATGACACCAAAAGCAGGAGCAACAATTTAAAAAAATATGTAGATACATTAACTTCATCAAGATTAAACAGTTTTGTGTTTCAAATAATGTCATCTTGAAAGGGAACAGACCACTCCTGCACTACAGGATGGGCATATGACAAAGGGGTTGGTTCCAATACACAGAAGGGACATTTCAAACTAAAAATGAGAAATATCAATATTAAATTGAACAAAACATTTTAAAAGATACTTAATCAATAAAGATATAAAAATAGTCAATGAGGGCATGAAATGACAATGAACATTGATATCATTAATAAAATGCATATCAAACAATGAGAAATTGACTCAAACCCCACAGAATAGGCACAAACAAAAAGGTAATAATAAGTTTCAGTGAGAATATGGAGAAATTATACATTGCAAATGGAACTTTAAAATGATTTTAGAAGGCTATGTAGATGGCTTAGAAGGTAAAGTACTTGCTACACAAGCATGAGGGCCTGAGTTCCCAGAACCCATATAAAATACTATAGGTGGCAGTTGCAGAACATTGAGAGATTATGCTGAAATTGAGATGGAAGCTAGCTCTCACAGTGCTGGAAAGGTCACCAAATGTGTGAAAAAGCAGTGGATCCTGCAAGATGTATACAATGGTGCAATAGTGGCACACAGGCTATGAAGGTAATCAATTTCTCTCTGATTGGATGTGAGTCACACTCAGTGGGAGGGAATTCATAGCTGGTGCTGAGAACCACTTCAGAAGACCATGACTTGGAAGGCCATAGACCCTGGAGGCTAAAAGGAGAGGTTATGTTCATCAAGAAGTCTTCTAAATGTCTATCCCTTTTGATCTGTGCTGTTCTCATTCTTGGTTAGAGAATCTGTTTTACAGATGGCAGCACATAATTGGGAGACTCAAGACCCTTAGTGACAATAAAACAAAGCCAAGCACTCAGCACAAGATGAGTCATCTCTATCACATCTGCCAGGGCCTAGGAGACACTACAGAGGAAGTGGCAGATTATATATGAGTGCTTCTCTCATTGTTAGCCTGAGAACCACCCACAATCTCAAAAAATAAAAGTGAAGTGACTGAGAAAGACATCTTTGGCCACCACATGCGCACACATATGTGTGAATTCCACTCACATACATGTGAGACCACATGCATACAAACATACATATATACACACATGTGCACATCACACATACATTTAAAAACAAAACAAATAAAAATAAAATTATGCAAGTATTTTGGAAAGCATTTGACTTAAAAATTCTCATCTATTGCCATAAAAATCATGTTTCCACAGTACAATTTCTACATTACATAATTTTTCATTATACTATTATTCACAGCAACCCAAGCAATCAAATCAAATAAAAAATAGTATAATGTTATGGTATATTATTTAGCAATAAAAAGTGACTTGCTACAAAGTTGGGCAATGTTGAACATACCACGCTTAATGAAAGAAACCAATCACAGAAGACCACATACACCAACCTCATTTAGTAAGTTTCAGAACAGCCAAATCTACATGGAGGGCAGGTAGAGTGCTGAGTTCACAGAGAAGTGGGGGAAAATTACACAGGGTATAGAGAAAGGGAAGTTACAAATGTGTTTAGTGTCTCCTTGAAGAGCGATGATTACACAACTCTGAAAATGTTCTCAAAAAACTGACTTGTGGGCTGGAGAGATGGCTTAGAGGTTAAGACTCCTGCCTGCTAAGCCTAAGAACCTGGTTCCAATCTCCAGGTCCCACCTTTAGCCAGATGCAAAGTGACACAAGGGCGCAATGCCGCACTTGACCACAAGGGGGTGCAGCCATCTGGATTTTGTTCACAGCAGCTGAGAGACTGCTGGCGTGCCCATCTCTATCTGTCTCCTCTCCCTCTCTGTCTGTCTCTCTCTGTGTCTCTCTCCAAAAATAAATAAAATTTAAAATTTTTTTAAAAAACTGACTTGTAAGTAGGTAAATTGTGAGATCTATAAACTGCATCTCAAGTTGTTGAAAATTATGATTAATACAAAAGAATAAAAGAAGATTAAATTTAACAAATTTGTGGAATGGCATGGCAGTTAGTAGCTCTTGGCTCTACAGGGATGTTTGAGTATCTTAGATGAAAACTGTCCAGGCTTAATAGCCTGTAGATTAAGCTTAGGTTCTTGGGAAGAGCTTCCTGCCTCTCTTACGGGAGTGTTCCTGGAGTATCCTAATAAGACAATCAGTTACAACCTTGCATTAGCTTTGAAGTCTAGGAAGTGGACTTGGAAGATATGATTCAGAAAGACAACTTCCTTCAGTTTTACTACAACATTTGTCATGAATAATTTCATTCAAATAGCTTTTCATTTATATTTATTTATTTAAGAGGGAGAGGGAGAGAGAATGGATATGCCAGGGCATGCAGCCACTGCAAATAAACTCCTGATGCACACACCACCTTGTGCATCTGGTTTATGTGGATCCTGGGGAATCTAATCTGGATCTTTTGGCTATGCCAGCAATCACCTTAACCGCTAAGCCATCCCTCCATTAGTCAGTTGTCCAGACAGCCATTTCTGTGATGGTGTTACACTGCTGGAAGAGCAATGTCTTGTCTTCTTTACCCAGTTGACTGTGTCACTGTTTGAACAATTCTTTCAGAGAATTTAAAGGGAAGTTTCACATTGGTATCATTTCTAGTACACATAATCTCCAGCCGAAACATAATTGGTTAAAAAAAAATGGGCTCTTGAGTCTGTTGTTGATAATGTTGGTTAAATTTCCTAAATCTACATGGTACTGACCATGTGAGTCTACAAAGAGTAGACTCAAGGATTGGGGGATTGCCATCAGGTTATAGAGACACATGAAACATCCAATGGCCGGTTTATCTGGGAATAGTCTGGGAGTCCCTGTCTAGAATGGAACTAACATCCATGACAGGTAAGCATGAGGTATTTAACAATGGCAATATATGTTCCTCTGATAGCTTTATAAGTTTCAGTTTAATTTTATATTCATTATTTCTATTTTCACTGGAAATTTAGGAACATCACAATTCTGTATGACACACAAGCTTTGTGAATTCTTTATTTCTCTAGCAAGATGGATTCTATGGTCTGGAGAGATAGCTTAGCAATTAAGGGGGTTTCCTGCAAAGCCTAAGGACTCATGTTTGACTCTCCAGGTCCCATGTAAGCCAGATGCACAGTGATGCAAGCACACAAGATCACACATGTGCACAAGGGGGAGCACATGTTTGGAGTTCTATTGTAATGGCTGGAGGCCCTGACATGCCAATTCTTTCTCTCTCTCTCTCTCTCTCACACACACACACACACATTCAAAAAGGCAGCATGTTGGGGCTTGCCTCAAAAAAAAAAAAAACGATGGTTATTACTCTCACAAAGTAAGTATGTGAATATTCACTAAGCAAGAGAACAAACACATTTCTTTACTGTTATCTGAGCAGCTTACTTACAGAGGGGGAAGCTCTTGGCCATCCAGATAATAGACAGACATTTAACACATAGGGAAGTTAAGAAGCCATGCTTCCTCTAAAGCATATCAAAATCATTAATCATTCTCATCTTATCTGCTGTTTGTAAAGACAAATGTTCTCTTGCCTTTAATTAACTAGCAAGGCTTGGTAATTCATCAAGTGTATGGGATCAGCTTCTGAGAAATGGCTAGATTTGAGTACATTGTGAAGGGTTATGACTATATATCTGGATTTGCAGGCTTCTGATTGCATTCTTAAATAGAAGATTTTATTGACTTCTTTTTTTTTTTTGGAGAGAGACACAGAGAGAGACAGTGAGAGGGAGAGAGAGAGGAGGACAGATAGAGGTGGGCACGCCAGCAGCCTTTCAGCTGCTGAGAACGAAATCCAGATGTGTGTGCCCCCTTGTGGTCAAGTGCTGCATTGTGCCCTTGCGTCACTTTGCATCTGGCTAAATGTGGGACCTGGAGATTGGAACCACTAGAGATTGGAACCAGGGTTCTTAGGCTTAGGAGGCAGGCGCGTTAACAGTTAAGCCATCTCTCCAGCCCAGAAGATTTTATTGACTTCTAAATCTTAGTATTCCAAATGAGCTTCAAGGAGATCAGTACCCAAGGAAGACTCCCAAGTAAGAGAAGAGCAGAGGTGCACTCTCTCCCCTTTGGGAGTAGGAGCAGATGATTAGGGTTACAGTGTGACAATGACAGAAATATGTGTTAGTGAGAGAAGGATTTTGTAGAAGCTCTTTCTAGAAATAGAGAACATTTGTCAGACAATGGTAAGGTCTGATCAACATGAGAGATCATAACTAAGACACTAGAGGCCTCACTTACAATTCACCAGTGAGAAGGGTAGACTTTTGCTATATGGTAAATTGAGAGACTACAGTAAATGTTGGTTCACTGATGTCCATATATTTTGGTGCTAGAAACCCCAAAGTTTGTTGCCAAAGTTACTATACAGATATAAGGGGCAAGGGTAATTGGCGAGTCCAGGGCTATTATGTTTCCTGAGTCATGTATGTTACAGAAGGCAATTTCTGGTGAGTTTTTCAGAGCAAGACTCACAAGTTTCACCTTTTATTGAGTCATGTAGAGGGAAACCAGTGCATAAAAGTTACAAATCAAATGTCTGGCATCTATCACACCAAGGAATCCTTTAAAGAGTGTGCTGGGGGCTGGTGAAATAGCTTAGCGGTTTAGGCACTTCCAAAGGACCAGGTTCAATTCCCCAGGACCCACATAAGCCAGATGTGTAAGATGCCACATACATCTGGAGTTTGTTTGCAGTGGCTGGAAGCCCTGGTGTGCCCATTTTCTCTCTATCTGTCTCTCTTTATCTCTCTCAAAAAAAATAAAGAAAGAAATATTTTAAAAACAGTGTGCTGGTAATTGTTCAGGAAAGTTACACATATCTTCTCATATCTGAAAAAGCCTTTACATTCAACACCATGCCATGGCCTAAATAATGTGCTTGGATATGACAAAACAAAGATAATCCCAAAAGACTTGTGTCCCTCATTGCTCATGCTATCAGCAAATGGATTGAATTTACTCTTCATGACTCTTAAATTGGAAAACATAACAGCTCATCTACATATTATTTAAAATGAGAGTGCTGAGTGATTTGAATGCTTTAAAGATAGGGTTGAATAATTTGAAAAGTAAGACAGGAGTTTTGTAATTGTTGGGGCAAACTATTAATATATATTATTGATTTCCCACAATTAAATTCAAATAGATACTTGGAGTCTGCATGTGTATTAGTCAGGGTTCTCTAGAGGAACAGAATGGACAGAATGAATTGTATTAAAAGGGGATTTATTGGGTTAGCTTACACAGTCCAGCAATAGCAGGTTGCAGGTCCGAGAGTCAAGAAACCCGGTAGCTGCTCAGTGCACTAGGCTGGAGGCCTCAGCAGTCCCAATCCAGCACTGAAGGCCTGGAGGCTTCCTGGAGAGACGCTGCTCTTCAGTCCACCCTGGTCTTCAGTCCACACTGGAGAGCAGCAACACCAAGCAGCAGGTACCAAGCAGAAAACACCAAGCAGCTAGTAGCACCGGCAGCCTGGTGGGAGAGAGAGAGCCTTTCTTCCCAGAGCTCCTTTTAATCAACCAGCCCCCTCCTCCAAGAGGGGCTGCCCACTCTGGGCTGCCCACTCTGGGGGAAGGCTTACCCCTGGGGGAAGGATTCATCCTTTAGTTAATCCTTCCTAGAGGCAGCCTCAGAAACACACTTATGAGGAATGTCTGTGGATTCCTAAACAAATCAAGTTGACACAAACTTAACCATCACAGCATGATAGGATGAACTACAAATAAAAAGAACAACTATATCAATGGAAAGTCAGCAACAAGGCTGGGGAGTTGGCTCAATCGGTAAATGGAAACCCACCTATAATCCCAGTTCTTTAGAGACTGAGACAGGGCCTTCCCGCGGCAAGCTGGCCAACTAGGCTAGCTAAACTGGAAAGCTCTTGGTTCAAGTGAGACACCCTGTCTCAGTGAATAAGGTGGAGGGTGATCAAGGAAAGCCGTTGTTCTCTACAGAATGAATTTATGTTATAAAAGGAATTTACTGGATCGGTTTACAGGATATGAATGGGGCAGTCCAACAATAGCTGTTTGCGGGCTTGAGTGTCAATGAACCCAGTAGCTGCTCAGTCCACGAGGCTGTATGCCTCAGCAGTCCTGACCTTGTACTGAAGCCCAGAAGAAAGGCTGGGAGGATTTCCTGGGGGAATGGCTGGTATTCGGTCCACACTGGAAGGCTGGTGAAACGGTTCCAGTGCTGGTGAGGGACAGTCAAAGTGGGGTAGATGCATATATGAGCAAACAGCAAGGGTAGCCAGGTTAAAAGCACTCACCAGTGATTAGCACAGGCAGCCAGGTGAAAGGGAGTCTGTCTTTTCTCACCACATGTAAGTGTGTGTGTGTGTGTCCTCTAGGAAACAACCTCACAGACCTACCCAAGAGGAGTGTGTTTTGATTCCTAATCTGATCAAGTTGGCCACAGAGCTTAGCCATCAAAACTCCTAACTTCACCCTGACTTGGACACACAGGTTCATGCATGAGTACGTGAATCTACACACACAGCCAACACATATCTAGATATGCACACATCCGCATGCACAATAAAGTAAGCAGCTATCTTAGGGATTGATAGCATTTGAGGATGTGGGACAGCAGAAGATATAGCCTACTTGATGACATTTATAGCTCATGCTAAGGCAGCAGCCTTGGCTATTTGTCTTTCTGACAAACAAGACATGGGGCCACAAAGACTGACATATGGGATAATGAGGCATTTATAGCAGTGAAAGGTTATTATAGGTTATTGTCCTTCAGTAACTTCCTGTTTTCACTGGGGTTGGGGACACATTGCTGAATTAACTAAGACCTGAAGGGCTCAACTCAGGACTCACATCTGGACTATCTGCCAGAGACTTGCATGTCTGAGATGTTGGCAGCAGTCAATGCAATCATCAAATTGGGTACTGGGAATTATTCTCTTTCTGGATACTCCAGAAAAAGGGCATCGGTTCATTTTTAATGGCACCCCATTTAGAAAGTAGGTCTTGTTCCAATTGACTCACTGGAGTGCCGTCACTAAGCAACAACCCTTGATTGACAAAAAGGATAGAGAAATGAGAGTGTTTTAGACAAATGTAGTCTAAAGGGGTCCTTGAGATTCCAACTGTTGAGACTTTTCTTTTTTTTTTTTTTTTTCATTCTAAGGCATGATGAAAAGGCAGGAAGCTTTATAATAAAGAGTAGCCAATGATTGTGTATAAATGGAAAATTTATTTTTGGGATTGCAGGGAAATATCCTCCTTTGTAAAGAGCAATTTTAGGCAGCATAGGGGGGTACCTCATCCAAACAAAGGATTGTCATTCTGTCAAATTTGAGATTTTTATCCTTCAAATTGAGACAAGGTAATTGCACTTCAGTATCTCCTTTTCTAACAGTATTGACCAATGTCTTGGCTTCTATCTGACAGAGGTGGTCTTGTTATTAGGTTTATCTCATTACAAGATCTGAAGAGCAATTACTTTTTTCTCTAATTCTCTCTTTTCTGAGTCAAGGTGTCATCAAACTGTCCCACAAAGCTTATTAATTCATAAAGGAGGGGGAGGAGCTTATTGTGCTGCCTTCTGTTCTGTAATTAAATATGCCACCTTTAATTTAAGAGCACGAACCAAGATTGTGGATAGAGCAACAGGCATGTTTTTGCTCTTATCAATCCTATAATAGTCCTTTAAGCGGTTTTTGAAACTGGAGATTGTTTCCACCCCCTCATTCTGTTAATAAGGCAAGATCATTGAATGATCAACTTTTCTGGAAAGACCTCATGAATAGCAACCAATCTCTCCACAATGAACACATCTTGCATTTTCTTTCTCACCAAGCTTTAGCACCTTTACATCAACCAGAGTAGTGAGCTAACTGACAGAATTCAGAGAGTATAGGGTGATAAGACAAAAGGGACATTTACAACTCTTCTTTAAGTTACTTTAGTGCTAGGGATTGGAGAACCCTTGACCACGACATGTAGTTTAATCTTGATCAACTTGAAAAGATGTAAGTGCAATAAAGGCTGCTCTTCAACTCAACCCACCATTGAAAACATAACGAGTGTATGTTACCTCGTGGGAATGGTATGAAGAAACGTGAAGGGGACTGGTAAAGACTCTGGGGTAATTAAAGGAGCATAACAAGGGGGACGATATATAGTAGTGATAGGCAGGAGGATAATTTGGATTTGGTAGGAGCAAAAGAAAGGGTCTAGATTTATATATGTATTTTCATTGTTGGGGATTGAATTTAGGCCTTGTACATGCTAGGCAAGAGCTTTATCACTGAGATATAACCACTACCCCTTTCTTTCTCTCTCTCTCTTTATACTTTGAGACAGAGGTGTGCTAAATTTTCCAGGCTGGCCTTAATCTCTCTTTTTATCCTGGACATTCCCTAATCTTGCAATCCCCTTGCCTTAGCCTTCTAAATGGGGATCACAGGCTTATGCTACCAGACCTGTTAGTCTGTATTTTTATTAGCTTTATCTATGTAGTCCTTAAAGGGAAGTAACTTAAGATTTTTTTCTGTCTTATTCCTGACTATTTATACCCATAGGAACAAAACACCATTATTTGGAAATATTGAACCATTTGATTCTAAGTCATTATGAAATGGGCTTTCTTATAAATGACCCAGGTTCTCCAGAAGGGTAGCTGAAATTAAAAGAACCTGTATGATGGGCTGGAGAGATGGCTTAGCAGTTAAGGCATTTGACTACAAAACCAAAGGATCCTGGTTCGATTCTCAGGACCCATGTAAGCCAGATGCACAAGGGGGTGCATGCATCTGGAGTTCATTTGCAGTGGCTGGAGGCACTGGCTCACCCATTCTCTCCCTTTTTCTCCCCCGCCTCTTTCTCTCTCATAAATAAATAAATAAATAAATAAATAAATAAATAAATAAATCTGTATGATGATAATAGAAGAACAGTATGATGATAAAATAGAAGTCAGAAATTAGTTGACATGGAAGTTTGGATGATGACAATAAACAAGAGACAGGTACCAAGACTTTAGGATTCCAACCCGAAGTAATAAGCTAAATCAGGTCATGAAGACTAAACAAAAGATAGAAAAGCAAAAAGCAATAAAGAATTTGGCAATATTTCAACAAAAGGAGCAGAATGCTTGTTTGTATGGAGCGGGACTTACCCAGCTGTCAGAGTCCACAAAGGGTGACATCAAGGGGCTCTCAATACTCTTTGATCTCATCCGAGGGGCTGAGGCTGAAGTACTGTCATTTGTCCTTTGGGAGATTTTTATGCCTAAAATCTATTTGTCTCTTTTATATTAACTTTATAATCATTTTGGTTAATCAGAAATAACCACAAAGTGATTTTGTTAGATTAACATCTTATATCTCATAACCTCTGTGGCATACTTGACATGATAATATTCAGTCTTCTCACTAAGGAACTTAAGTATAATTTTCATGTATTCAAGCATTCTTGTATGTCCTTTGGAAAAGACTTAGTTTCCTTTACATAGATTCCAAGAATTCTTATTTAATTTTCTCTAAATAATTCTTATTTTTATTGGGAGTTTTTTCCCATTATATTTTAAAATTTATTAGAAACAATCATTGTATGTTTGATTTTTGCTAATAGGTTTACTAAGCTTTATACTAAGTCTAACACTTTTTAACTTGTTCTCTTTCATCCTTCAATTATTTAAGATGGGTAAAAGGAAGTGAAGTTCTTAACCCCAGTTCTCACACCACAAAAACTTCTTGTTCTGTGTCTACTTATTATCTTAATTCTTGCAGAAGTTGTGGTGAAATAAACTGATTGGTCAGGCTCCAGGAATGCTGAACAGATTACATTTATTATTGGATAAAACAGTAATGGAAATAGTCTGTTTTCCTTTTTTTGTGTGTTATATTTATCAGATTTTGGTTATCAGTATTATGTGAGGGAAAATTAAATGGGGAAAAAAACCAAATGAGGACTTTTTCAATACTTTTTAATGGAAGAGTTAAAAGAACATGAGTATTTTCTCCCTGTATAGGAGCCACGAATGAAATTCATCTGATGTTACTGAGGTTGATTTTGACATTAGGGATGTTGCATGAGTTTTCCATTCCACCCAGAGAGAGACACCAAATAAATGATTCCATCCACGTCCAGCTTGCTGAAGAAATGATTTTATTAGGGTACTTATAGTGTGATGGGTGAGAGGTTATTTATAGACCCCTGGACAATCTATGAGTGGCTACAACACCAAGAGTCTCTCCTCCACCCAGCAATTGTTGATCACTTATATATGGGGGTCATGAGCCTCATTAGCCTCAGTAACCCCTTCTTCTACCATAAGGAAATGTTCATGGACCCAATCTTGTGAGGGTCTTGTGGGTAACCACAGCTGCTCTGATTCAGAATGGCAACATTCATGGTAGACCTGGAGGAAATAGCCATACAATGGAAAATAAGCTTTTATGACTATTATACAGTTCTTATTTACTACTTCTTACTACTTCTCTCTCTCTCTCTCTTCGTGTGTGTGTGTGTGTGTGTGTGTGTGTGTGTGTGTTGCACATGGGCTGATATGGCTCCCTGTGTACTCCCATGAAAGCCCTGTGGGCTCCCCTGACAGCCTCATGGGCTTACATGTGGCATCTAAGAATTGGGGCATGCCCCTCCATCATTCACTGCTTTGTATTTGCTTGTGATGGAATCTCTTTACTGATTTCAGGAGTGCTGGACACAGCAAGATGTTTATGTGGGGCCTGGAGTTTGGAACGAGGGTTGTCTCAAACTCACTGGAACACTTATACTAATGCAAGAAGCATACTTAACCATTGAGACAACATTTACTTTCTACTCTCTGAGTCAATTTTTATAATTTCTAACTCCCCCAAAATAATAAATTTCAAATACATCAATGCCATTTTAAAATATTTTAAGCTCTTCTACATTGTGTGGACTTCTAATGGAAAATACGGTAGTTAATCCAATCACGTGCTCCAATTTTTTCTTTTTGCTCCCCCAAGATATATACTTCCCCACCCAAATGTATACTTTATTATAACCACCTTTTCAGCTTATTAATATTTTTTTGTTTCATTGTTTCTAACTCATCCACTTCTCTTTTTATCTTTATTCATTATTTTTCTTACTTAAGCATATTTTGTTAATTGCCTAACTTCTTAAATGTAATAATTAGTTCCTTTGTATTTATTCTTTAGTTTTTAAAAATGAAAGTATTTAAGACCATATAATTTTATTTGAGTATAGTCTGGGCCACATTTTCATAAATTTGGTATGTAGTAGGATTTTTATAGTAGCTGCTCTCTGAAAGTCTATAACATTTCCTTTATCCTTCAAAGTTTATATAGAGTGATGCTTTAGAATTTCCAAGATTTTGAAATGAAAATTCTTATTATTAAACTTCCATTTTATTGATTTGTTTCTCTGTTAACCAACTTAAGAACATATGCTTCTTAGGGAAGTGGATTTCAAGTATGCATCCTCTGTTGCCTCAGTCATCCTGCCTTTGGGTTGAGTTCACTTTCTCTGGTGCCTTATTAAAATTAGCTTGGATTGCTTAGTGTTATGGATTTCTTTTTGTTCACACATTTCTCTACTTCCTTAAATAGTAAAAGAAGTGGAGTATGAAACCCAAGTCTTACAACTGTTTTTGCGTGTGTCCCATAGCAATCAACACCTTTAACATACTAAGCAGTTAATAATGGGTCTGCATTGCTTTATATTTAAGACCATAACCAATAGGCCCAGGGATCAAAGCCCTTACTAAATGATGGTATGGCTTGCCATTTAATCAAAATGCATTTACATTATATATTTTTTTCTTCTAGACCTGAAGAAAGGCATCCTTTCCTGACCATGGCCATGAGAACTGCTCTGACTGGGAATAGTGACCATTTCTGGATGAGGACATCTAGATTCCAGGCTTTAGCACACTGTAAACCATGTTTACAAACCATGTTTCCATAATCTTTGTGTCCGTTGTCTCACATAGTCATGGTCTTTATCTCTTTTTCACAGAGACTAATGGAGCTCAAAGTCAACACTCTGCCTTAAGATTTTTCTGGTAAACATGAAGCTGAATTAGCTCCCACACCTGTTCTTTTCACATCTGCTCCATGCCAGTGTGATAATTTCTTCTTTCACTCACCTACTCATTTCCTCTTTTATTCTGTCAACTAAATGTTTGCTTGCTTATTTGCCAAATACAGTACTAACAGAGAGAAGGGTAACTGGGAACAAAAGGGGTGCTGCTTTAGATGATCTTCTAGAAACCATGGGAAGCTGGCCCTTTCTTTTACTTACACTAAATTTAAAGATGGTTTTGGGGGGTGATAATCAGACCCAGACTTTCCCAAGGTTCCTCCTACTTGTCTTTCTTTGCTCCTGGGATGTTCAGGTGTTTGTTTCAGGATTCGCCCAAGCTGACTGATATGCCAGCTGCCAACATTGAGGTGGGTAAAGTCCTTCTAGGCTCTTTGTATGTGCAAAAAGAACTCAGGGTTTTAATGGCCTTTCTCCACCCAACCTCAACTTTGTTTCCCTTAGGACAAAAACACAAGTTTAAAGCCAAAGTCAATTACCACAATGTTGTTATTTCTTATGGGGAAAATTGATGTTGCTAAACGGTGAAATGTGCCAGACCTCTGAAACTTACACAGAAATCATTCTTGACAGAGAGCACAAGTTTCAGGTAAACTTTATATAGGAAAGACCTCAACAGAGTCTACTTTCCTGGGCCGTTTGCTTATTTGGGCTGAACTTCATGAAATCTCAGCTACAAGATTTTTTCCCTCCACATCTTGGTCTGCATGTCCCCAGCCCTGGTTCACACACAATGTCACATCATTTCTGCCACCACTTATGAACTATGGTCACAAACTATGGACCACAGCTATGGTCATCAGAGCATGTAACCTTGATGTGAAATCTCTAGTTTTTAAATTTTTGTTGAGAGATTCAAGCTGTTTCCAGAATCTTCTTCTCCATTGTCTTTGTCATGTTACATCTTTCTTTATCTTTTAAAATATATTTTAGTTATTGATTTGAAAGCAGAAAGAGGGACAAGGAAAGAGAAAGAAAGAGAGAGAGAGAGAGAGAGAGAGAATGGGCATACCAGGGCCTCTAGCTGCTGCAAATAAATTCCAGATGCATGCACCACTTTCTGCATCTGGCTTTCCGTGAGTAATGACTAATCAAACCAGTCATTAGGCTTTGCTGGCAAGCACCTTAATGGCTGAACTATCTCTGCAACCCCTCTTCTTTATCTTTTCGTCCGTGATTGTTTTCTTCTTGTTATTTAAAATTCTAATAATTATATGATTCTTCTCATCCCAGTCAAAAGTAAGGCAAGTACTTCCTTTTTCTTATTATTGCATTTTTATAGTACAAGAGTACCCAATACATAGTCAGACTTTTGTTGAGTGAATGGTTGAATGAATTGTGATGCTTTGTCATACTGACCCCCCCCTTTTTATTTTCTTCTCCATATTATCATAATCTCCCCTGGCTTCTGTAACAGCACAACCATTGTCTTCATCTTATCAGTATTGACACCATCCTCATTGTCTCACAAGTCCTTACATGTCCACTGGTGCCTTATGGTTCCCATGGTGCCTTCCCGTTATTTCTTCCCCCGACATTTTCAGCTCTTATCCTTGTTCTCAAGTTAGGTAAGCATGTGCAAATGACTGCTCTCAGCCCACAGGCAAGGAACATGCATTCAGAAGAAGTCACTGAACTTTCTCAGAGTCACACACTAAGACAGAAGCAAGGCTATTCCATAGTTTGTTCTCCTGCCATGGTATTTATGACCCACTCTGCTCTGAGCAAGGGTTGTTTGTAATTTTTTAAAAATTATTTGCAAGGAGAGAGAGAGAATGGGCATGCTAAGGCCTCTAACCACTACAAACAAACTCCAGACACATGTACCACTTTGTGTGTCGGGCTTAATGTGGGTACTAAGGAATTGAACCTGGGTCATTAGGCTTTGCAGAACAGCCCTTTCCTTTTTTTCATATTTCATGTGAGGCTCGGCATGTGGTGTACATTTGGGATTTATTAGAGTATCTTCGTTCACTCCTGCTGTTAAAACAAAATATCACAGACTAGAAAATTTACAAATAGTAGAAGTTTATTTCTCATGGTTCTGGATGCTTAGAAGTTCCAGATCAAGTGACCAACAGGTTTGATGTCTGGTGAGAGATGCTCTCTTTCCAAGATGGTGTGTAGTTGTTGTGTCCTTATGTGCTAGAAGGCTGCAAGGCACAAGGACATAGCAAGTTCCCCTCAGCCTCTATAAAAGGCATTCATCTTATTTATAAGGTGAATCCTTCATGACCTAATGGCCTCCCAAAGGCCTCATTTTGAAATATCATCCTCTTTGTGATGAGCTTTCAACTTTGAATTTTGGAGAGAGACAGAAGCATGCCACCCATGGTAAGGACCAAATAATACCAAAGCCCTCCATGATTTGGCCTCTGTCTTCTTCTTCAGCCTCTGCACTGTATACCTCTGTGTGCTTGCTCTAACTATGCACACTAATATGCTTCTCGGAAGTGGTTTTTCTCGTTACTCTCAGCTCGGGCCCCAGTTTCCCTGTTTTATGAAGGTTGTTCAGGCTCTCTAGCTAGAGTTGTCCATGATGCCCTTGGATGACATCCATACTCTCTAACATCTGCAGATGTAATAGATTATATGCCACTTGATATATGTAGTAGGTATGTGGATATTGTTTATCACTCAGTGGTTGGAAATAGCAAGCAACATTTATTAAACATCTGCTATCTGCCAGCCACTAGGAGTATGAGTCCATGTAAGGAATCTAACTTAGTCCTCACAGCAACTTGATGATGTACCTGTCATTATCCACATGCTTGAAATCCACATGGGAAAGTACAGTCAGGGCCGATCTAGAATCCAGAGCTGTTCCTTTAGTAATACCAGCAAACAAAATGAACACAGTTGTTTCCCATATACAAATTTGTCTTTGACTCTTTAGCACCTGACTAGAAAAATAGAATGGTTAGTAAATGTGAATGAGATGTGCTTAGCCGATGATAGCTCTTGCTCTATAAGCATGAGGACCTGACTTCAATCCCCAGCTCCCCTGTGCAAATGTTGGCTATGGCTATGAAGCCTGTGACCCCAATGCAAAGACGGGAAAGTCCCTGGAGTTCACAGAGAGATCCTGGTTCAATGAGGGAAATAGAGTGGAAGAGTGATGGAGAAGGAGGAGGAGGCAGAGGACGAGGCAATATTATGTTTTCTTCGGGCCCTGAACATATGCACACAGATGTACACGTGTGCATACACTTGTGCATACACCACATGCACACACACCATGTATATACTGTGTACTCAAAAATTATAAATGTAGCCAGGCGTGGTAGCATGCCTTTACTCCCAGCACTCGGGAGGCAGAGGTAGGAGGATAGCCATGAGTTCAAGGCCACCCTGAGACTACACAGTAAATTCCAGGTCAGCCTGAGCTAGAGTGAGACCCTACTTTGAAAAACAAACAAAAAATATATAAATGTAATCAAATAATAAAAATAGTATGAAATAACGTCTAAACTTTAATGTGTGTTCTCTGTGTTTAACTCTGCTCTGGACAGATATCTTTTACTCATCTTGCTGAAAACATTGCTTAAATGAAGTTCCTTTTCATATCTAAATCACTTCTTCTTCTCTATTTAAAAATAAAAAGAAACAGGTTTCAATGTTCATAACAACTTTCTCTGTACCTGTTCTGGTGGGAAGATAAGGTGGGAGGTATTCTCAACAAGGTGACATATTAACATGCTTTCTTAATGCATTTTCTACCTAACAAAAGGTGGCCCAGCAGCGAGTCCCAATTGCAGGGATTGTAAACCATTTCCGACCCCTTCCTGGGCCGCCTTCTCCTGAATATAATCTGGCTAAGAAGTTAGCATTACCTTCACAGGATTCCTACTTCAACATACTTAACCACGTCATGAAGCCTCTCCCTGTTTTCTTCCTAGAATTTAGCCAAAGAAAAGTGCTTCTGTTAAATTCTAAAACCTCTAATTATAACACAGATTTCTTCATGCCCATGGTCCTGTTTTCAAAATTGCAGAATAGAAACAAATGCATAGAATAAAATGATTATTTTCCTCAGACTCCTGGAAAAATCAAGAAGGATTCTTAACTTGCATTGAAAAAAATCTAAATCCTGACTTTGTCTTTTCTCATTCCAAATGTGAGCTTCGTGAAAACACAAAAGTGAAGTCATGCTGAGAGTGAACAGGGCTCCACTGTCCACCAGCATCTCAGAGCCATGCCAGCTTTGCTGTTAAGGAAGGGTTAGTTAGGTCGAGTTTTTGAGATTCTCTCATCCAAAATCCACCAAGAATGAATGAATGAGCAAACTCATCTTGTATTAAGAGAAGAATCAACATTCATACTTTTCAGAAGTGACATCTGCATCTTAGAAAAGGTTACTTATGCCCACTGCTGCAGTAGCCTGGTGATTTGGTGCATAAGTTTTAAAACCAAGGGTCAAGGCTCTACTACTTACTAACCATACTAGCTCGAGTAGTTATAAAACTTCTTAAAACCTTGATTTCCACTTATATATAAAATGTGGCTGTCTCTCTCAAAGGCAAGAGACAGAACACACCACTTTCCATCTTTAGCTATATTTTTGGTGCCTAAATTGATGCTTGATAGGAGAAAACACTCCCCCTAAGTACCTGGGAAAATAATGAATTATTAGTACAGTGCATAGCATACAGGAAGGGCTTGATAGGTGTTAATTATTAGTAGTATTGGCATTACTATCCACATGAATGCTAGGAGTAGGACTCAAACACAGTTCTTCATGGCCCTGACAGAAAATACAGCTTATTTCTTCTGAGACTATTTCTTTCCTCACTCCTATCCTTTTCTATTTTTCCACTATCCATGAATCATCTTATCCCTGAGCCACTAAGGTGAATTCTCATACACATAACAACATTTCATTCACGTAATACCTGATTGCCTAAATAATGGTTAAGACTACATTGAATATTCCAAATTTTCTTTTTTTAATCTTTTAAAAATATTTTTATTCATTTATTAGAAACAGAGCAAAGGAGAGAGAGGGGGAGAAAGCGTGAGAATGGGCGCATGAGGGCCTCTAGCCACTGCAAATGAACTCCAGATGCATGCACCACCATGTGTGTCTGGCTTACGTGGAACCTGGAGAATTGAACAGGGGTCTTTAGGCTTCACAGGCATATACTCCTTAACCACTAAATCATGTCTCCAGCCCTGAATGTTCCAAATTTTCTATGATAAAAAGAAACACATTTTACAACCCAACACTCAGCAGCTCTCTTTTGGTTTTACTAGACCCACTGACTCCTCTAAACTTCTTTCCACAGTGGTTTTATTACAAGCTGTACCTGGTAGACTGAATGGCATCTTGGGCCCCGGAGTCCTGTTTCATGTATCCATCCATCCTGCCCACTCTAATACCATTACACTTTTCTCAGCCACACTAGACTCTGCCTACCCTTCATGTCCCAGACCAGCAAGGCATTCCCTAATTCCCACATTTCTATTCTACTTATAGTATTTGATTTCAGACAAATGTGACATCATTCCTGGGGGAGGCAGACACATGCTTTAGTTAGAGCATTATCACTGAACAACCTATTTCTCTGGAAATCTCCAGTTCTTAGTCACTAAAATGGGAAAAAAATAGTATCTACATTTCTAGGTTGTTTTGAAGCCTTGCTACAACAATAGACATACTCCATCAAGTGCCTTGGACATAAAATGTGCTCCATAAATAGCAGCTGTTTATGATAAAATATGTTTTTTCTTGCTAAACTAGTAACAATGGACAGAGCGAGTTTTAAGAACACCAAAGAAACTATAGTCTTCGGTCTCCTTATCTTTGATAGATTCCAGTTGGCCATGTGAGGTGCCCCTAAGTTATGAATACTCAGGTGTTCTGTAAAGGACCCAGAAACCATCATGACTTTAACTCAACGCTTTCGTCCACTTCCAAAGCCTCCCTATTTCAGGAGTATAGTTCAACCACGCTAGGCCCAATAAGGAGAAAGCAGATCAGGTATTGCTTTAGGACTGGGGAATCCGCAGGCATTTTTTACACTAAATAGGAGAAAGAGCCCAGTGAGAGTATCTGAGCCCAACTGGAAGGAGCCATGAGGTGGTCAAGCACCAGAAGACACCCTCAGCTCAGCTCACCTCAACACACCTCTCCTCGCCTCACTTCATGCAGGGGGCACGTCCCAGAGGTCTTTCCAAGCTCCGTCTTTCTTTTCTTTTTGGGTCGTGCCTGTTTTGATTAGATTAGTTTTTATGTTCAAGCTGAAAGCGGAAGGGCTGGGCAATCATGTCAGGAGAGGCAGGCCCTAATGCAGTTTCCTATTGTGACTAGAGAACAGAGAGATCTCCCGGCAGGTCTGTTCCGCAGAGATTTCTCCCTTCCAAAGGTCAAGAAAGAAGGATTGCAAGGATGGGGGGAGACTTTGACAAAAGTCTTAACTGTTGAAGAAATCACAGCCTTTCAATCCTGACGCCAAGCTTCTCTTCTGGATGGGGGTGGGGGGGGGGGACACTGAAACTCGGATACCCTGCAAAGCAAACTTGCTTGAGCACGCTAAAGGGGATAGTTAACGCTTTAAGAGTTTGACAACTTTTACTGCTTGGGCAGCAGTTAGCATCTTATCAAGTGGTCTCCAAGCCTTGGCTTGACAATTCTGAACAGTGTTTACAACCTCCAATGGGCTGTAAAGGAGGAAAGGAAATGTGTTTACTATCGCCAAGCATATACACCGGTAGGTGCCAGGACACTGGGTTGCAGGCTTTAGGATCCACTTTCTCTGCTTCCTTCTGGTGGAAAAAACAATCCTTTCTTGGCCCCCTTTGTGCTCCTGGCATTCTCTCCAATTCCCCAGGTAAATGCTTAAAATAGAACTTTCTGGAATCCCACTGCAGACACTCAAAATTGATTTCTGGGGGACTGGTTTAAGAACCTGAATTTGATAAACTCCCCCAAAATAAAGTATGGAGGCAACTGAGATAACCCAAGATACTGAAGTCTATGTGCCCATAACCTTCCATACTGTAAAACAGTAGATTTGTTTTTTTTCATTACTCATTGGTTGGAGGAAATTCACTACCAGCTTTAATCTGATTTGACAGAAAACACAAATTTCTTAAACTGTATCACCTTTGCATTCATTCTTCCACACAGATTTATTGAGCACCTTCTGCGTGCCAGGAACAATACCGGATGCCTGGGAACATGGGGGATAAGATATTGTCACTGAATTCAAGGAACTTGTAATCTTTTAAGAAAATGAATAGGTATAATTGGGTATAAAAGGAGTTATGAAAAGAGGTCATTGAGGGTAAAATGAAAACGAATGCAAAAGCAATCAATTCTACCTGGGAAACATAGTAGCATCACACGTGGTTATATAAGTGTCCACATACCACATACGTTAGGAAAGGTAGCCTTTTAGGCTGAAGGACAAGGTCATAAACTGGCTCTGGGAGGTGGGGTAGTTCAGCGTGGCTAGAAGACAAGGTGATGTGTAGGAAAGGATACAGTAAGAATTGATCTGTGGGAGATGAGGATGAGCCAGAACGTAGATATCCATGCTAAGAAATTTGACATCTAGTCTCTAAGACAGATTTAAAGTATGTCCCTTAGGATTTCCATGATAGAATCACTCAACTGAATCAGAATTTCCAGAGATGAGAGATACCTACACATCTGTTTAGAATTTTCTCAGATGACCAGTACACCAAATCTTTCTCTACAGCTCCAGAATATGAAATGACTGGAGGATTGTGTATGGAGCAGAGAAATGATTAGCAAAAGTACTCAGGCTGGGGAGATGGCTCAGTGGTTAAAGGGTGCTTGCAGAAAGACTGCTCATTGTAGTGGGTGATGGATTAGTTAGCCTGAGTGTGGCAACAAGGATTACAGGTAGCTAGGCAACAGACCATAGTGATCCTTCATGTGACAGGTGATGAGAAACTCAGAAGAGGTGTACACCTTAGATGTGAAAGGATGGGAGGTGAACTTTAAGTGGTGCTGGGAAGATAGGAGTATTTAAATAGAAAGTGAGAAGCTTCCAAGACTATATTTATTCAACAAAAAGCATATTTTAAAGTTTGTATCCACTATTCTGAGGTTAAAGATCTCTATTTGGGGTGAGAAAGAAGCATTCCCTTTTATCACTGACCTCTTTGTTAGGATAGATAACATTTTCATTTCCCTGCATGCTCATGTACACATGCGTTTAAAAAGCTACCTCTAGATGTATGAGGACAATTTCAGGCAGGAATGTGGATGGCACTTCAGCAGAAAACTGTCTCTACTTAGGGGCATATTTTCTGCCTCGCTTGCCTAGTGGTGGTGTGGTTGAGCTATAGTCACTCATCTGTGTGTTATATTGAAAGGGACACAGAGGTAAGAGTCTGCTGCCTGAGATACTCGTGTCTCCAAAATGACAAGCTGTCAATAGTGGTCAATAGTATGGACCTGGGTTTGAATCTCATCTGAACCAACTATGTCGGGGTGGTAATCAACTCTGTTGAGTGAGGATATTTATTCCTTTTTTATGGCATTATCATTAACTCACTCATTCGAGAACACATATTAAAAACTCATTTCCTAATGATAGCCAAAGAGAATGGGAAGGCTCTCCTGGGAGTTCGTATCTAGTGTAGGGAGGTAAATATTAAAGTAAACATGTACTAATACAGCTTGTAGCATTCAATTGTCAAAGAACTAAGTAGTAAAAAAAAAATGGAAGAACTCAGAGGTAAAGGGTGGTCTTTATCTGAAGCTACGGTCAGGAGAGCCTATCTCAGAGCATGACATCATAGCAGGGACATGAAGGAAGGTAGTGAAATAGCTGATTATCTGTGGAAGAGTATTCCAGGGAGCTTGGGAGGAAGGGCAGAGACCCTGAGACAGGAAAAAGCTTATTAAGTTTGAGGATCAGAAGGGAGGATGGGAAATAAGGAAGGAGCGGCTGGAGCAAAATGTAAGCCAGCGTTAAATGCTTGGGCAAAGAACTAGCTGTTAGCCATCTGCAAAGAGGATCTTATAACCAGAAAGAACAGAATATATGGAAGTTTTGAGGTGGGCCAGTATTGGCATGATCCAAGTGGAGAAAGGATCAGCATAGCTGGAATGAACCATATATATTTATTGAAATATATAAATATGTATATATATTTATATATTATATATTTATATATATATATATATATATATATATTTTTGTAGGACATGAGATCAGAAGAATAATAAAGTGAATTCACACAGGTCATCTGAAGCAATGTAAAAACTTTAGGTTTAATTCTGAGAAAGGACAGATCATTAAAAAGTGCTGAGGAGAATGTCACACTCAGATTTACCTTACAATGGAATCGTTCTTATTGGGAAATCAATAGTGAGGCAATTTTAATAACTGAGAGAAGAGTAGGGAAGCAAAAATCAATAATCCTAAAGAGAGGTGGTGGTGGCTCCATGCAGGTGCCAGCAGAGGAGGTGGTGAAGGGGAGAAGAGGTTATATTTCAGACAAATTTCAAAACGAAAACTGATAAGCTTCACTGATAGATTACATGGGAGTTACAGTTTTGAGCAGTGATCACTGCCAGTATACATGCCACTAAATACCATGAGAAGTGTCCCTTCCCTGGTGGCATGTGCCATGGAAGTGCTTACTTTTGTTCGTTTGAGCAAGTAAATGAAGACAAACTCAAGAAGACGATTTGCATTCTGGAACGAGGATGTCTGCTGTGGGTCATCACGGGTGTTCTTGCTGCCAAGGACAGCAGGCTCCCTGCCTTTACGAAGAAACCCAAATCCCATTGCCTTCTCACACAGCCATCTCTCAGATCTCTGACCTTCTCTTAGCCTTAATTCAAATCAAACCTTACCCAGAAAACTTCTGAAGGCCTTACACTTCAGGGAAAGTTGTCAATGAAGTGAGATGAGGCATGGGTCGGCCTGATGGTATGAAGTCTAAGAAAATGGTGTTTCTCTAGCCAAGGTTCTACTTCAGGAATTCCTCCGGCACTGCATGAGGTGCAGTAACTTCATGCTGAAGAATGGAGAACGCTCTTGTGTAGCACGGGACTTAGTTCCTCGTTCTTTGTGTCTCTCTGTGCCCTCTGAGTACACTTTCAGGTACCTTTTCTACTTGAGTTATGTGAGTGAGCTTGTCTCCCACATACTATGCAAGAGTAGACATGAAATAGGCACTATTTGTCTCACGTTGCATCAGGTCTCTGGCAAGGTTGAACTCTGTGTCTGTTCTCTCCCAGAAGTATAGCTGCTTTTAGGTCCAGATGTGAGGCCTGCCTGTCTCCTTTTTGGAGTGGGCTGTTCTTCTGCCTGCCTGCATACAACACTTCAACAGACCTTATTATAATTCCATGTACCTACAATAAGGTTAACCTTTAAAAAAAGATTATTATCTATGTTGACTCCAATACAAAAGCTTAGACTCAGGGAATTTATTTTTATAACTGGAGATTGAGCAGTATTGCAAACATTTCCTTTTTAATGATCAATAATAACTAGGGTTGCTAGAGTTTATTTTCTGACAACAAAAACTTACAAAAAGAATAACCACTCTTACATGAAAGTTCTCTGGAAAAAAATGTTTTTTTTTTTTTTTTTTTGTTGTTTTACAAGGAATACACAATGGCCATACAGAGCACTTTTTGTTGAGCTCTGAGATTTGGTCATTTGTCTTTGATAATTCAGAGCCACAAGTGGCCTTTCCTAGGGACAAGATATGAAATAGGAAATAATTAGGAAAGAAGACAAGTCCCCATCTTCATAGAGGAGTAAAGGCATGGAATCATCTTCATCAATACAGGAAACATGAATAAAGAATAAATGAGCTGGGAAATATGGTCACCTCTCAAGTATCTGTGGTGTTGTTTCCAAGAACCTCCTGGGTACCAAAATCTGAAGAGGCTGAAGTCTTATATTTTCAAACCACCTGTGCACGTACTCCCATATTCTCCAAGTCATCTGTAAACTACCTGTTAAACATAATGCAATGTCAATGAAATACAAACCCATGTTACACTCTATGATTTTGAGAATAAATATAAGCAAAAAAAAAAAAAAAAGAGAGAGAGAGAGAGAGAGATAGGGATCTAGGTCAATGGTAGAGTAAGCTTTGCAAGCAGGCGGCTTAGCTGCTGAGCCATCTCTCCAGCCCCAGACTTCAGAGAGAGAGAAGAGAGAGAGAGAGAAGAAGAAGAAAAGACAGAGAGGGAATGGGCACCCTAGGGCTTCTAGCCATTGCAAATGAACTCCAGATGCATGTGCCTCTTGTGCATCTGGCTTATGTGGGTCCCAGGGAATTAAACCTGGGTCCTTTGGCTTCGCAGCCAAATGCCTTAATCACTAAGGCATCTCCCCAGTCCCTCAATTTTTTTTTTTTATCTGTCATTGGTTGTGTCTGTATGTAGACCCTCCTGTTATAGAAAGCCAACTTCACATGAACTTGAGCTACACACCTATCATGAGAAAATTGTCCTTTAAATCTTGGGTCAAATTCTTTGCTATTTCTCCAGCTTCATATAGGGCCTATGGGATAGATTTGATAAACATTTGAGGATTAAATAGGGAATTTTGTACTGGAACAGAGGGTGGTAGAAAAGCTGTCTGGGCCTCAGGATAAAATAGTCTGTTCTGCTGGTTTTTTTGCTTTGCTCATGGTCTAGGGTGAGAGTGGGGGTAACCATTGACACTTAACTGTAAGGCTTGAAAGGATCTCTAAGAGACATAGCATGAGTCCTAAGGACTCTGGGACAAATCTCTTTTTGTGAAGGCAATGTCACAGTGGAGCAGTGAAGTGAGTCATTTCTTTTTTACTCACTCTCTTAGACACACCAATCTTAGTAGATACAGTTGGATTACAACTTTCCCCATTTTTTTAGTTCATAAGCATGTGCTCTGGGTTGAAATATGACCCTGGATATTTTCAAGGGGTTTAATTTAAAAAAAAAATGTGCCTGTTCTTGGAGAAAATCTCAAAGAAGATATCCTATGATGATAGAATGAATTTAAGTGGCCATTTGTTCTGAGAGTTGAAGATTACCTGGAAGAAGGAAGTTG
This sequence comes from Orientallactaga sibirica, assembly GCA_036365145.1. Classification (NCBI taxonomy): domain Eukaryota; kingdom Metazoa; phylum Chordata; class Mammalia; order Rodentia; family Dipodidae; genus Orientallactaga; species Orientallactaga sibirica. The sequence continues at coordinate 103,841,068 of JAEOAD010000001.1, read as the reverse complement.
TTGAATCACTGTTCATAACCTAAATGTTTGTTTCCTCTTCCTACTAAATCCGTACTAAGTGGCTGAGTCGGGAGCCTCATTACCGGGTGCTTTCAGATGCGTGCCCTCCTCGATGTGGTCAGGAAACGTAACTCCTTAAACAAGTGAAGCTCCAGGAACTGCTTGGGAGATTTTGTGTTTAGGGAAAACATACTTCTATTCTGTACTCTTCTCTTTAGTCCCAGTAGTGCTTGAGCATTAAGTGTCTGACAATAATGCCTAAATCCCATTTTATTTGATTTTAGCTTTACTGCTTGCCCTTGGATTCTTTATAGGATAAGATTGTCAAAACTGAGAGGAAAGAATAATTTGGTATTGATTCTGAATCAGTGGTAAAATATCCTTTAGAGCTTACATAGTTATGTGTATACCCAACCAGAGCAAGATCCAAACTAAAAAATATATAGAGTTTTTTACTGAAGAGAAAAAAATAAACATGCATTAATTTTTTTTCTCCCAACCTATTTTCAAGTCTGAACTTTTATCTAGCAGAAACTTTTATACTCATTCCTTGCCTCTATGATCTATACTTCCTACTCCTTCCTAACATGTAGACAGAGTCATCTTCAGAAATAATAAATTTCATCATTGAATATCAATATTTTATGATTATGTATCAAAACTCATCCAATTATACACTTTAAAATGCTTATTAAATCATTGAATATCCTTTTCAATTCAATTGTAAAAAATACATAACTATTTAATTATAATAATAGTCTTACATGTAATAAAAACAAACCAGAAATAGACAATGAGAAAATTTTTAAAAACTGGCTCAATATTCAAAGCGAAATAATTAACTTTCAAAATTGGGCTAGAAGAAATTAGAAAAGTTATGTAAGCTACAAATGAAAAATATAAGCAAGAATTATCACAGCTTAGAAATGAGGTGACCAGAAAAAGGAACATTTGGTAGAGAAATTGTAGAATTCAGAAAAATAAGAAAAAAAAAACTGAAATATAGACAAAACTAAGAGGAACAGATGAGGAAAGAAGTACAAATCATAATTCTTTAAGGAAATAGGAAAATGTAAAAAAAAAAAAAGAGTTACAAAATAAAATATAAGCTAGGTGTGGTGGCACATGACTTTAATCCTAGTACTCAGGAAGCAGAGGTAGGTGAGTTCAAGGCCAGCTTGGAACTACAAAGATCCAAGTCAGCCTGTGCTGTAGTGAGACCCTGCCTCTAAATAAATAAATAAATAAATAAATAAATAAATAAATAAACAAACAAACAAGTAAAATATAAAACATTTTTAAAAACGTATAGGAAATTTATTAGAAAGAAAATATAAGGAAATATTTTACACATGCACATTAGGAGCAATGAAAGGAAAACTTCAAGGCAGCACAAATAATACCAACAATCAGGAAAAAGCATGCCTTTGGAAAAAGTTACTGAAAGCAGGAAATATGGAGATTTACTCTAAAATTAGGAAAGAGGAGGAGGGAGTGATTCAGACCATGGCATTGAGCATCTATGTCCCCAGTTGTGGTTTCTAAGTGCCATTTCCCAGCAATGAAACTGGAAGTGAGGGAGAAGTGGCTGGTTGTAAGTTCACAGCCAGACCAGGTAGAAGAGTGATGGAGCAGGACTTCTGATGTCCCACTCCAGCCAGGGTACACAAGTGACCTGCCACCTCAGGTGTGTGGGGCACCACCCCATACCACCCCATACCACCCCACACACACACACACACACAAACACACTTATTAAACAAAGGAAAGAGAAGTGTTCTGTACTGGCTTTAGTATAAATTATTCATTGATTTTTAATGAAGTGTTAAAATGATACTTCTGTAAAATGGTATGTTTTAGTGTATAAAAAAATCTAATATGGAATAATCTTGACTTGCTCTTCCTCCCCCCCAATAAGAACCAGTACCTATAACAGAGTGCTTGTGCTCAATTTAATCAATATCTGCTTGGGATGTTGTATCAGTTACTTTCTCATTGCTGCTACAGAATACCTGACAGAAGTCAGTTTAAGGGAAGAAGAGTTGATTTCAGATTACAGTTCCAAGTTATACTCCATAATTGTGGAGAAGATCCAGCAGCAAGTGCTTGAGGAAACTGGTCACATTCAACAAAGGAAGTGATGGATTACACTGCTCAGCCAGCTTTCTCCTTTTTTATTTATTTGAGAGAGAGAGAGAGAGAGAGAATGGGCACACCAGCAGCCTGTCAGCCACTATGAGCAAACTCCAGATGTGTGCGCCCCCTTGTGGTCAAATGCAGCATTGCACCCTTGCTTCACTTTGCCTCTGGCTAAACGTGGGACTTGGAGATTGGAACCGGCGTTCTTAGGCTTGGCAGGCAGTTGCCTTAACCACTAAGCAATCTCCCCAGCCCTCTCCTTTTTTATATAATACAGGAACCTAGCCCATGGAGTGGTAACCTTATTAAGTTAATCCTTCAAATGCCTGTGATTCTGGGTCCAGTCAGTGGACAGTCAAATCAAACCATCTCAGATGTGATGTTACCATACAACATGAAAATACATAAAAGAAACCACATTTTCTTATCTTCACATTTTCTAAAACATTGCTTCAACAAATGTGTGTTTATGTATGGAAATAGAAGAGAAAAGAAATAGAAATCACCACTTAATGAGTATTGATAATTTTCTAGTAACTTTAATAAATACTTTATGTGTATTCTATCATTTGTGTCTCACAATGACACTATGAATGACTTGTTTCCCAATACCTGGTGTTCTGAGAATTGAATTAGCCCTGCCTGATTCTAAAACCCATGCCCTTTTCTGTTATAATGTAATTATTCCCTTCTTTATATGGCTATAGAAAGAGTAAAAGCTTTTGGCCTGCAAACTCAGTTGTGACTTGAGGATATGTTCACCGGCTTGACACAAAGGCTCACATAGACTCATCATCAGTCATAGTATTAGTTTAGATACTGCATGTACAGAAATTCAGATTTTTTTTGGTTAATCTGAAGAATGTGATGGAGCAAAGAAGAGGCCACCCTCTTTAGGTAGTAGAAGTATTAAGTTTGCCACAATCCCCACCAGTACTTACTGTTATTTCACAGGCTAGACTTTCCTCTCCTTTATTTCCTGCCACAGCCCCTTAATGGTGGTATTTGTCATCCCTGATCTACAGTATACCATTTAACTAATTAAACCACTTAAAAGTCCTTCTCGTATATTCTTTTGTATTCAGCCACAGATCTTGTGTATATACTGTAAGCATTTATAAATTAATATCCTTATTATTCTTTTATACTTCCCATAGCTTTAAATTTTAGGCACCTAATGAATAAATAATTTAATCAATTAATAAACAGTATAGCCACTATCATTTTAGCTGGAATTTATGATTGTGGTTAAGATTTACCAACCTTTACTCAAAATGAAGTGTCATATGTACTACAAGAAAAAAGGAAATTGCTAAAAGCATTTTTGAGATAGTAATAAATTGCTTTTTCTATAGAATGCAAAAAAGTTGTGCTGAAAATAAAGAGTCTTATCCTTGAAACCCCTATCTTATTCTCAAAATCATCCTCTTCTGTGGAACTCATATTTTAGAGCTAAAATAATGATTTTCTGTGGGGTGTTATTACTCACACAATCTTTTCTTTTGAGACAAAAAAATGTTTTCAAAGTCCAAGTTCCCAATCTTTCAAAATAAGTTATCTTGATAGAAATTGAAAATGTATCTGTAGTATGTCCAGTTGTCACCATATGAAAGAAACTTTACCAACTCTAGTTACCTATGGGGAGTTCTCATAGCAATGTCTCTCTACCAGCTACCCTAGGGGTCGTGTAGAACAGGCAAAAGTATTGAATGACCTAGCCCTAAGGAGGTATGAGTACAAAAAAGACAAGCCAAGTAAAGGAATATCTCACTTGTCTGTATGCTTTCCTATCCCCTGACACACACAAGTATTGTTTTCTCTCTTTAAAGTGCTTGAGAATCAACCAAAACAAATTGGCTTTGACAATGCCAGAATGAATGATACATAACTCTCTGTATGCCAACTGAAAAAAATAAATGAGGTGTATAAACACTTTATTTTCTGGAATATACTGTGGACAGACAAAAAAATCAGTGAAATTTCAAGTCCAGGACATCTTTTGTAAAGATTGTTTTAGGCCTTGACTGGCACAGAACTTCCTGGGTTCTGCTTCTGTGGTTGAATCTGAAATCCAGGTGGGCCATGGGGGTGAAGATACTACATTAAACAGCCTCAGTGTGGAGCATCAACAAGATTTTGATAATAAGGAGTGAACAGAACAGATAGAGACACATCCCCAGGCCAACTTGTGTGGTAGATAGTAAAGAAACACGGGTTCAGAATGGCTACAGTTTTACTGTAAGCTAGGAGGATCTGTGTGGTGGTTTAACTCTATGGCCTCATAGACTCAGGTGTTTTTGATTAAGATTGAACTTGTGACTCGACTCTCCAGTGGGAAGATCCCTGCTACTGAAGAGGTATGTCCCTGGACTGGGAATGGATCTTGCAGTCCATCCCTAAGGTGTAGAAAGAGCAGTTGGAGTGCCGGCTGCTCGTGTTTGCTGCTTGTTGCAGTTGTCTCCGGGCTGTGGATCTGTGGAAGTGAGCCAGCTTCTTCCACCATTGATGGTGATCCCCCTGGGTTCTGGAACCTGAAATAAACACTGTCTTCCATAAAATGCTTCTGGTCAGATGTTTGTCCAACTGCAACAGTCTGTTTAATGGTTATATCCCTGAATAGTTTAGCCCCCTTTGGTTAGAATTACTTTTATTGGTATGGGACCATGGTGAAAATATAGCCAAAAACAAAAACAAAACAAAACAAAAACAACAAAGTATTTCCCAGAGTGTCCCCAAGACATTCTTCCATCAGGAGACTGGATAAGGACTGGGCCAAGTTTCAGTAGACCTCTTGACCTTCCTCTTGCCCTGCTTTTTATCAACATTTCCATGGTATTTGAGACGCTCTGTGATCTGATTCCACCCTTCCTTTTGTGTATTGTGAGGAATTTCTTCTTGCTGTCTGTGAACCTTACGCATCAAGCAGTAGAGGCCTGTGCTTCCTTGCATGTGGTTTTGTTTTCTCCTTAGGAAGTTTCTCTGCTCAGGAAACCCTCTTTGTATTTGTGTTTACCTTCTGCATTCCCTCTCCTGGCTTCCTGAAGGCTGATCATAGGTGTCGGTACTATCCCGTGGTCTCCAGGAGGACATGAAATGATCACACAACACCCAAGGTAGAGTTTGAAGGAGAGCCAGGGGGCTCCCTGGGAGGGAAGCTCCGTCCTGACTTTACTTGCAGCTTTTATTGGGAGTTTATGGCAGTAAAAGCTATGGGGAGTCAAGGCTGAACTGAAAAATATCTATTATTTTTCTGATGAGACAGATCACGAGTCATTGACTCATGCTTATAGTATCAGGAAATGTTTGGAGAAACTGTTCAGTTCCTGGTGTTTTAGGAGCTCCTCACCCAAGGCGCAGAGTTTTTCATGTGCCCAGGCTCAATCTGTGCAAAGATTTACCCTTGTGAATAAGCAGAATATCCACACGTAGGTGCTTCACAAAGCCTTAAGTAGCAAAGAATTGACAAGAAAGAAATTTAGCCAGGACAAGGTTAACTCTATGGAGCCCTTAGCTTAAGTACAAAAGTCTGAAACCAAACAGGTTTGAAACAGAGAGCTTTCGTTATTTAAGTTCCCAATTTTCTAAGTGGGTTCTATCATTTGCCTTCACGTTTTTTTTAGGTCTCTAGGTTCTACATTATAGATCTCCAAATAGTTGAAATAGGCTTCCAGGAACCACAAAGAGTGTGTGACTTAGTATTACTTCTATCATGGTATTACGATCTCTTCCATATGCAATACTTAGACATCAGAAAGGCAAATAAAATATTATGAGAATTCTGAACATTAATAACAAAGAAGCAAGCCTGAGAACAAGGAACTGTTCAACATGGAAGAGACAATAATATACTCTTGTAGAAGTATACATCATAATGCTGGACATAAAACCTTTTACAGTCTGCTTTTGTTCAAGATGAACATTCAACTGCAACATACTAAATTGTTACTTTGTTTAACTGCAGACTTAAGATGTCTGCTGTTCTTATGGGCTACATCTAAAAGATAAACAGTGTGTCCAAGAACCTTGAGTATCCATTGTGTGTACACTGTTTCCTAGCTTTATTTGGAAATGAACAGAAACAATTCAAGATTGAGTAAAGACAGAAGAAGTGGAATGATCAGAGTACAGACTTCATGGTCCTCCATCTGGGTCTTCCCTACACCTTGGTGATTTGCTTAACCTCACTGAGCCATAGTTTCAGAATTGCAGATATGCCTTGAAAGACTGCTTTAGAATAAAATATGTATGTGTGGGCTGGGGAGATGGTTTCATGGTTAAAAGTGTTTGCTTTCAAAGCAAAGCAATTTCACTTCTCCAACACCCACATAAGGTTAGATGCACCAAAGTGGCATATGTGTCGGCTGTTCATATGCAGTGACAAGGCCCTGACATTCCTCACACACACACACACAAACACACATGCTAATAAATAGGGATGCTTATGCGTGATGATTGTAAAGCAGTTATTAACTCTATGAGTGCCTTGCCCAGCTCTCTCCATACTGTCCGTAAGGAAGATCAAAGAAGAAATGTTATTAAAACAAAAGTAATAGGGTGAAAGCTGTTCATGGTGTTTGTCAGTTTTAACTAAAGAATATCAAGCATCATCTTCATTTTTTTCACAAAAATGTCTTAATTAGAGACCTGAGAAATGGCTCAACAGGTGTGATAGTTTGACTAGATGGCCCCCAGTATTCTCAGTGCTTTATTAGTTTGTAGTTTGGATCTGCAGCCACCTGGCTGGAGGAGGTGTCACTGGGATGATCTTAAGATGTGGTGGTGGGTTTGAAATTCCAATATAAAGATATGCAAAGTGTGCTTAGCTGGAGTTCCTGAAGTGTGGTGTGTGGAGTGGCTTTTGGCTTGGGGCTTCTCTCTCTCTGCTTGGCCCTGTGAAAGCAGGGCCAACTTGTTCTGCCATTATGGAACTTCCCTTGGATCTGTAAGCTTCAATAAATATCCCTTCCTCCATCACTGTGCCTTGTCTGGAAGTTCATCTCAGTGAACCTAAAGCTGTCTGCCACAGCAGATAAGAGGTTGCTTGTTACACAAGTGTGAGAGGGCCCTAGTTTAGTACCCAGAAACCCACATTTAAAAAGCTGGATGTGGTCATACACACACCTATAACTTCAGTCCTATGGGGAATGGAGACAGGAGGATTGCTAGGGCTCATTGTTCAGCCAATCTGATTAAAAATGGCAGGTTCAGTGAGAGACTCTATCACGAGCAATCAGTATCGAAGTGCAATAGAGGAGAACATCTGATGTACTTCTCTGTCCTTTGCACATTTGTGCACAGGACACACACATGTGAACATACATTATATAGTGTATACACTAGATACACACACACGTGCACACTATATACTATACACACGCCAGAAAAACAAATTATTTTATTATTGTGGCAAAAAGCAAGAAGCTTCTAACTTTCCATTGATTCTCAGTGCTGATCTGTTCATCTTCCTTAGCTCACATCTCTGTGAAGTTCTGAGCTGAAGGAGAGGAAGATCTCAGCAAGGTGAACACAGATGAGAGCCTGCCTAGAGGCATAGAGATGCTCAGGGAGTTAAAATGCATTGCATTCTGGTAAAACCTTAGCCCAGAACTGGGAAGCTATGATAATACATAAGGATCTCTGGTGTTCAAGAAGATAAATTGAGCCACTTGACGAGGCATCTCTACTGCAAAGACCAGGGGAGTTCAAGGAGGTAGAAAATTAGAAAATACACCAGATCACAAATTGCTTTATTTCCCACCTCTTGCAGAAGCCACAATCTGAGGCACAGTAACCAGCAGTCAAAAGACCAAGTTTTCTCTGTGAACCCAGAGCCCAGAGTGAGGATCAGACAGGACCCAGGGCCAGCACTTCAGTGTTGCACTGGGTGATAACAGCCACAAGGAAGCGAGGAAAGAAGGAGGGAGGGAAGTATGGAGAGATGAAAGGAGGAAGAAACGAAGGGAGGGAAGGAAGAAATCAAAAAAAAGGAAGGAAGGAAAGTGGTTAAGAATTTCCATGGCAGCGTAGAAAGATAGCGAATTCATTATTTTTAAGCTTAGAATTTCAAAGATGAGCTGAAATGCCAAAAATGATGGAAGAAGTAAGATATGCAAAGACTTGCCATGGAAAAGGTATGATGGGCTCAAAAAAATGAGTGCTCCCTAAATTGAAAGAAGAGATGATTCTTCCAAAGTTATTTAGGGTATTCGTTTTTAGGAAAATGTGGAACTTTTCCATTTTGAATACAACATTAAATTCATACCTGATAAAGGAGTAGACTACAGGATGATCTTAGCCCTGAATTGCACTTCTAAGTAAGTTATCAGTAAATATAATTCAATCAAAAAGTATTACAATATGATCAAAAGATATATTTGTGGAATGCGTGTCTACTTCAAATCAGAAAAGTCTTTAGCTTTAATCTATCACATCAATTAAAAAAAGAACAATATAAGCTGGGTGTGGTGGCACCCATCTTTAATCCCAGCACTTGGGAGGCAGAGGTAGGAGGATTGCTGTGAGTTTGAGGCCATTCTGAGATTACAGAGTGAATTCCAGGTCAGTCTGAACTACAGAGTCAAACCCTACCTCAAAAAGACAAATAAGAACAGAGGGAGAGAGAGAGAGAGAGAGAATAATATATAAACATACTGCATGAGACAAATAATGCATTTCATAAAATATAAAATATATATTTTTCAACATTACTAAGTGAAAAGAAACAACTTAATGAGGCTACTTACATACATGTAAAAGTTACTAAACCCACTATCATATAATTAAGCCATATTAAACCTTATCTGGTTGTGTCAGCTTCCATGCTGTGATGAACTTTCAAACCAGGCTGACTGTTACAGTTTCCAAATTAATATGCAACTAATATACACAGGAGAAAAGAGTTTTAGATATTTTTGTGGAGGCCTAAACTTAGAGAACAATGTTTCTGCCACATTCGTTTGGCTCAAGTTCAGGCACTTGCAACCTTGTAGATGTAAGGGGACATGCAATTGGAGTCCTTAGGGACTTTGAGGCATGCAGTCCTTTGGAAAGGTGGGAAGGGTAGTCCTTAGGAGTGTGGGGCAGTCCCTGCTCGGAAATAGCATTACTTTCATTGCCAAGGCAGTAAGATAAGAAAATAAGTTACTTGATATCAACATTGGAAGAGATGTTGGTATTTTGTGGGCCATTATTATTACCATTTTACAGGAAATAACGTGAGGCAAACACTGGAGATAGAAAAATGATACCCACTATAAAGAAACTATTCAGTTACTAGACATAGCTTTATTAAGAAAGACACAGGACTTGACGAAGGAAATTATAAACATTAACAAATAAGAAATTTGCGGAAGAGGAGGTGGAAAGATTGTTAGAGCCATAAATTGGGTCATTATGCACAGAGATATTGCCTCTCCCTCATAACTGATGGCTATCCCCACAATGCAAGACCCACAATCCCCGAGGGGCGAGGTCAAGGAGAAGGCTAACGATGGTACCTTCATGGATCTATGCACATTATATAGATAACTAATAAAAAAAAATTTAAAAAAGGAAATAGTCTTACATGTTCCTGGATGATTTAATACCATAAAATGTCAACTTTTTTTTTGCTCAATATTAGTCTGTAAAGACACATCAGAATAAGGATTGTCTTGCTAGAAATTAGAGTAGTCTATAATCAAATCAAAATGGAAATGTCAGGGAAATAGATAGGATAAAGAATCCAGAAAGAAATCCCAGTATATATTAAAATTTAATTGACATTAAAGATGCTACTTCAATTCAGTGGGGAAAGGATGAATTATTCAGCCAGAGGTTGTAGTATGGCTCGTTACTTATGATGAAAAAATGTAACATTTGGCCTTTATATTATATCACCTACAAAAATACATTACAGATGGATGGAAGACTTAAATGTAAATAACAAGAGTATAAAATTCTCAGTGAAGAACAAGGATATTGCCTACATGTATATAATCTAAAGTCAGAAGAAACTCAGTAACCAAGATAGGGAGGCCAAAACCCATTCAAGAACAAATAAACCTGCTTGCTTATATAGAAATATTTTTTTATTTATATTTTATTTTTTATTTTTATTTTTTGGAGAGAGACGCAGAGAGAGACAGAGAGAGAGAGAGAGAGAGAGGAAGACAGAGATGGGCGCGCCAGCAGTGTCTCAGCTGCTGAGAACGAAATCCAGATGTGTGCGCCCCCTTGTGGTCAAGTGCGGCATTGTGCCCTTGCGTCACTTTGAATCTGGCTAAACGTGGGACCTGGAGATTGGAACCAGCGTTCTTAGGCTTAGGAGGCAGGTGCCTTGACCCCTAAGCCATCTCTCCAGCCCAGAAATAATTTTTAAATGGCAAAAACAAATCACACATGAGCTTTGTATTGGGAGGAAAGTGGTGTGCAGCCAGAAATAAAAACAAACAACTTTAATTCTATATAAAAAGTTTGTACAAATGAACAAGAAAAAAGAAACCACTGCATAGAAAACTGGGCCAAAAATATGCATAAGCAATTCAAAGGAAAAGAATCCCAAATGATCAGCATGCATATTTCAAACTTCTCCATCTCTGGTGGTCAGGAAAATACAAACTGAAGTAACAATAAAATGCCACATACCTATCAAACTGACAAAAGTTAGCCCACTCCTGACAGGGAATTTAAGCATACATTCACAGGCTGTTGATGGAAATGTGAATTGTTATGTCATTTAGCAAAGCAGTCTGGCAATATATGTTTAACAATACACATACCATTTGACCCAGGCATCTCACAGCAATAAACAAATCATGTCTTGAGATATAAGTGGTTTGATCCATCAGAAAAGCAAAGTGCACTTGTGACCTGTAATGATTTGGAAGGATAAAAAAAATGCATTTATTTCTGTGACTGATCCCTTTCATCAGTGACAGTGATGTGTGACTCGGTTGGTTTCAGTTTGAAATGTCAAAGCCCATGTCTCTCTGCGACTCAGTGATCAGTAGAAGAACTCATATTTCGGTTCAATTCCAAAGTATCCAGACCTCTGGGAATAGGCTAAAATGATAAGAAAACAAAAGTCTCTACCAACAGATTTTGGGAAGGGACTTTCTCAAAAATCTGTCTAGGAAATGAAGGATCAGAAGGGGGTCTATCTGCTTAGGGCGGGGGGGGGGATAACATTGCCGGAAATTGCAGTTTGGGAAAAATAGCAGGCCTGGCTGCCTGAGGCAGGATGTTGCAGTAATACCCTGTAGTTTATTCATACCCTCTTAAGTAGTCCTGACCCACACTGGTTATGGGCTTGGATATGTGGTATACTCTTATCAAGCAAGGAGAGACTAGAAAGGCCTTATATATTTGGGCTTGCTTTTTCTCGATGCCCTTGGGACCCTGAGACCATCACAGTGTGCTTTAGCTTACTAAATGTCTAGTTTATTCTGATAGACTTCTAATTAATTATGGAACACTTAAATGAGGCTACTGACTACTTGCTGAGGGAAGACGTCCTACTAAGCTGGATGAGATATGAGAACTGCCCAGGCTGGCCCAAGCTAAATTGTCAAACCTTAAATCTTGAGCTAATAAAGGGCAATTTGTTTTAAGGTATGATTGATTACATAGCTAAAGTTATGACTGCTAAATGGCTGGGTAGGTGTCAGAAAACTTTATAACTCTTCTGAATAACCATGCTTTAGAGTGAGAGAATCACATGATTATGATAAAGCATAAATTTATAGAAATGAGCGTGAATGGAGGTATAATATTCCAGGAAGGAAATTGCAAAGAAAAGCAAAACCTTTACACTGAACAATAAGAATACATAATCATGTTGATTCAACCCTTAAAAGAAAACAGACAAGTAGAAAATAAAAAAGTATTGAGAAGTTTGGATGCTTATATGCTATGAATAATGGAGTTTGATTATAAGCAGATCTCATTTTTTCTAATATTAAATTACAGTAGCTCTAAAACCACATGGTGTTCTAGATATAAAAACAGGAGGCTGAAAGAACTGAATCATTTTTGTAAAAAAAAATAATAACTAAGCAATACACAACTAGTTTGAAGTAGTCCCATAATGTATGGCATGGGAAGAATTGTTTTAGAGATGAGACAAGCCTGAGGAGCTAGAGAATTATGGTTAGCGTAAAACAATCCAAATGAGATCTACTGCCCAGTAAAAGATAAATTATGATTATATGTTTCTCCCGAGCTTTGTTTTCCATGCCTGTCGTCAGTGAAAAGTGATTTACTTCTCTACCCAAACCCCTGCCTTGTTCCCAAATGATCACTTCAAAGGGCTATTTTGTGTAGACTCACAAAAAGAACTGTACCTGAAAGTATGTCTAACCTATTTCGATTCTGGATGTATCACTGTACATTTCTATCCAATAGGCATTTCCAAGCATTTACAATATGTCACCTATTGAAACCTCACTACTGCCCTTCAGAGTGGGATTATGATTCCCTCTGTAGGGCAAGAAAGGTTAGGCTAGGCACGCTGGCCAGTTTCTAGCTGCCAATTACAGCTTCAGCTGCCAACATGGGTGCAAATCTTCCTCCTAAGTCACTTTGATTATCCAATAAAAGACTGCTTCAAACACTTGGTGATAAGTCCTATGGTGCTGCTGAAAGCTAACACTCTTGGATGTCAGCTTTCAAATCTCTGTAAGCAGACAGGGTCCTCCATGCTAGAGGAGTCCCACCTACTCTCCCTGTGAGCTAACACGCTTCCACTTTTATCAGCTCTCCTGGCCTTGCTGTCCTGTGCTACACTTCCTAGAGAGCTAGTGACTAATATACATACATGCACTTCCATAAACACAGAGCCAATTGTTTTGCTAAATTGATTTGTTCTGCATTTGCAAACCTAAAAGTTTCTTTGAAGGCAAACAAAAGAGCACAGGGAGTTGGATTTTAATTTTTGGAAACACACACCATGTTCCCTCAGAAATCTAATTTTCTAGATTAATGAGTCATATCGGATATTGTAAATTAGAAATTACCTCTACATCATGGAAAACAATGTGAATAAATTGAAGGCATTTATTGAAAAAAGACATTGTGGTACCCACATGTCACATCCACTTGCACATACCTTTGTTTTTCCTCTATTCAGTTGAACTGGTTCTTTGCAATTAGAAATCCTCACTTGGGCTTTTCCTCACAATGATTTTCCAGGGATTGGAGTTTTCCTCTTTATCCTGTATTTCTTTGCACCTTTGGCAGACGGTGAACATAAGGGAGATGCTGAAATACCACAGCATTCAGTCCCGTGATCCATTGATACAATAGCAATGGTACTTTACATTACAGCTGCATTTTTCTCCAAAGCATAAATACACATGTGACATAATTAGATCCACATAGATTTCAAAAGCAATTAGGGGAACAATTCTATGGAGTAGGAAGAATCCTATTTTATCTCAATTTCAGAAACATGAATGTCTAAGCAGATAATAGCTTAGTGGTTTGCTGGGACCTCTGCTCTTTCCAGATCAGCATGCTGGCTTCTATAGCAGGTAAGTGAAGCTTAGTAGAGCCACACTGCCAGAACATGATTTTCTCTGGCCTTTGCAAAGCCACTGATGCCCCAGCATGGAGAGATGGTGAGAAAATCCCAATGCATGCTACCAGAATGCCTGGTTTCTTCCTCACCGTGCCCTCATCCACTTACAGTCACTTCCTGGGATCCAGGGTCTCAAAACAAGAATAGACATATCCATTGAATTCACCAGTTTGTGCTGATAAGATGAAATAATGGATCTGAAAGCCTTTTGTGAACTATAATCCCTACATAAATGTTCAAAAGAGATAGGGATTCTGGGAAGATAGAAGCCTTTTTCTCTGGCACATTATACTCTAGAATTAGACATTGTACAAGAAAGTTGAGATACAGTATTTATTTAATCCTCATATCAACTCAGAGATTAATATTAGGTTCTCTTTATTCAATTATTTTGTTATAAAATAACTTAAATAGTTTACAGCATGAAAACACACTCCATTAGAATATAATGCTACACAAGCATCTTCCCCATCCCATTCAGAACGGTGGAGGTTAACATTTTCAAAAGACTCGTCAGATGCCTTGAAGTAGTTAAACCACTACTCTCAACTCTCCCCACCCTCTTCATGAGTATTTCTTCCATGATGCTTCTGAAATTGATTTATATATTAGTTACTATTCTCACTGCTGTGACAAAATGCCTGATAAAAGCAACCTAGGAAAAGAAGGCTCTATTTAGTTCCCAGTTTGAGTGTATGGTCCCTCATGGAGGGGAAGGCATGGTGGTTAAAAAGGCTGTAGCTATGGCAGCAGGAGCATGAGGGTGGCTGTTCACAGTGTCCATTGTCAGGATGCAGAGTTGAATGCAGGTGCTCAATTCACTTTCTCCTTCTGCCTTTTTATTCAGTCCGAGAGCACAACTCGCATTCAGGTTTAGTCTTCTCTCCTCAACTAAGCCTCTCTGGAAACACCTTTGGAGATAAATCCACAGGAGTGTTTCCTAGACAATTCCAAGTCCCATCAAGTTGGCTATGATGATTATTCCATACTAAGTGGTAAAGAGATAAAGAATATGAAAAAGAAGGAAGAGGAGGAGAAATAGAAAGAAGAGGAGGAGAAAAGAGAATATAAAAGCAAACATGGTGCTAAGATCTTTCTATGTATATAGCTCATCTCATTTAATCCTCAAAGTATTCCAACAATGTAATAAAATGTTTTAGCCAGGTGTGGTGGTGCTCTCCTTTAATCCCAGCACTCAGGAGGCAGAGGTAGGAGGATCACTATGAGTTCAAGGCCACCCTGAGAACATAGTGAATCCAAGTCAGCCCAGGCTAGAGTGAGACCCTACCTTTGAGGAAAATCTCAGGAACAAAAGTGAAATAGCTTCACCAACAGCACACAGCTAGAAAGTGATATCCATGGGGGCTGGGGAGATGGCTCAGCAGTTAAAGGTGCTTGCTTGCAAAGCCTAGTTGGCCTAAGTTTGATTTCCCAGTACCCATTCTCTCTCACACTGCTTATAAGTAAACTGCTTTTTAAAAGAGAGAATAACATTCTCTTTAGAAGCACAGTTGTTTGATTTGAAAGTCCATGCTTCAAATATGCCAGTATGTCATGCATGCCTGGGATGCTAACATATGGCAATCTTGGATTCTGTTAAGATGATAAAAATAACACTAATAATCACTCTGTAGTGCTTACTCTAAAACAGGCATTATTCTTGGTCATTTACATATATTTTACCATTTAATCATTTTTTATTTCTTCATTTAAACATAAAGAATGTAGTTAAATAGCCTACACAAAATCATATAACTAGTAAGTAGCTCTTACAAATGAGTTAGCAAGACAATTCAAAGCCCTAATCTTATTTTTTAATTAGCTGGACTTAAAAAATCTTAAATGAGAGTTTTTAACATATATCTAATAGAAAATGACCTGAGAGATATTTAATAGGGGCCATTAATAAAAAGGAATTCTCTGTTTAATTATGTTGGAAAATCATCATTTGCCTCATTCTCCCTATCATCACCATTGTTTGGAACTTGACTACTATACATTTGGCTCTCAGACCTTCCCTGGTTGTCTAGTGGTTACGATGCAGCACTCCCAGAAAACCTGTGCTATTGAAACCCAGTGCTTTCTGGAACATGTTTGCGCAGGAACACCTTGTCCTTCTCATTAGCATCAGGAGAGTGTTTGACTCTGGCTAGAAAACCCTGGGTGAGATTGTCCAAGCCAACCAGTCCTTCCAGTGCTCAAGGTAAAACCTGGAGATGGTTCTTCCAAAAACCTCTGCCACAGGGACTGTGGCAATAAACTGGGTGACATTGACTTAGGCTGACCCTTTCATTGTAAGATCATGAAGTATTACCATAATCCTATGTCTTATCCTATCATACTGTGATCACATCCAGCCATTTTGAGAGAATCCAGGCCCTCCTCCCATTCAGCCAAAGCCATGAAACACAGGCCTGCTGTTAAGAAAAAGCTTCCTTGATCAAATGGAGATTTGGGGCAGATCCTGGCAGGGTCACAATCTTCAGATGTGGGCTGCATGAGAACTCTTGGTACTCAAATTCTGTTCCAAATGGGATGGGTATGAGCAATGGTCTTTCCATAATGGGCACTTCAGAGGGGGAGAATGAGTAAAGGAAAAAGAAAGTTTGCTTAGGGGCTTCTTCAGGTGGGGGCGGGGACAGTGGAAATAATAAGTACCCAGCATTTTAGCTGGGTACACGTTCTTGTTCCACTAACTTCTCACTTTTAAATGAGCTGGGAAGAGGATCAAGGTTGTTTTTCAGACTCCCCTGAGAGAATGTAAGTGAATCTGTGGCATTTGTATTTTATTAACGCACAGAGTTTCCATTTTGATTTTTGTGTTTCTTTGCTTTTTGTCAGTGGGCTGGGGAGATGATACAGGAGGAACTCAGACTCTATCTTATCTTAAACTCAGGATTGCATGCAGATCTTTAATCATGCACTAAGTATTTCAGTATAGAAGCCAAGAGCTACTGAAACTAAAAACAGAAAAGGAAACTCAATATTAACCAGTTTAAGAGACAGAAAAAATCATATGATCAGGTAGTATGTAGAGCCCCAACTTCCTAACCTAACACAGTGGTCTCCAAGAGTGGCCACTGTATAAAATTCTTGCTCTAATCTGGCTGTGTCACAACACACATGGTAAAAGACCAGCAATATATGAAAGAAGCAAGTCGTGAGGAAGAATCAAGCATGGCTGGGCCAGAGAGAAAGCACTGCTATAGATGAAAGCGGCGTGATTCTTCCTTCAAACATTTGCTGGTGTTTTTGATTTCTCACCAGTCTCAGAGTGTCTTGTTTCTTGATAAACTCAAAGGAATTGCTGTGATTTCACCTTGCTTTTTCACTCCCCCACTGTCTGCTTTCAGGAACTAGAACTGCAAAGGTGCTGGAGGGAATGTACAGATCTCTTCAGCTATGGCTTAGGAGCATCTGGAGAGTCTCATGGCAGGTTTGGTGGTTTTCTAAGACTGGCAGTCCACCACTTCACATGAGGCTACATTCTGACGCTCTGACCACTGATCTATTCTGACAGCAGCTGACCTGCTGAGAAGGAGGGTCCAGAGGCAGCAGTTGGTACTGAAACCAGAAGAGGGTGATAGAAAGATCAGAAGCTCTGCTCTCAGCCCCATCTTGGCTACATCTCAGTTTCATTGCTTTAGGATCTATGAACTATTTTCTCACCCATCAAGTTTGGAAGACAGCAAGTGCCTCCATGCAACACAAAAAGTTTCACTAGACAGACAGTCGATCTTGCCACAGCACAGTAACAAACCAGCAAAGAACTCCAAGTGACAACCGGCTTCTTCCACATTTTTTAGACATCCATATTAAAAACTATATATATTATCCCAGATCAGCATGGAAGAAGCAAATGGAATAGAGGACTGAGCATGGGGAGTGTGTTAGTTACTTATCTGTGATCTTGCTATGGGAATAGCATTTAAGAAAGGCAGGGTTTGTTTAGCTTCCAGTTTGAGCTTACAGTCCATTGTGATAGGGAAGCCTGGCAGCGGGAGCATGAAGCAGCTGCTCACATGGCGCCGACAGTCAAGGAGAGAGGGATGAATGAAAGCTGCTGCTTATCTTGCTTTCACTTTTTGAGTCAGTCTAGACCCCAGCCCCTTGAATGGTGCCACCCATAGCACAGTTAGCGTGAGTCTTCTCACCTCTGCTTTACCTAGATCATCCCTCACAGACATGCGCAGAGATTTGCTTCAATGGTGATTCTAGATCCTGTCAAGTTGATAAGCAGAGATTATCACAGGAGGTTTTCACTGGCCAAGCTTGATAAAGGCTTACATTACTTATAACCTCATTTTACTCACCTGGCCTCATTTTTAAGGTTTCTAAGTACATAAGGGAGCCTAGAAAGTGAAGTTAAATGTTTAACCAGGAGGAACATAGACTGAGTTTCACAAGCCCATAGCATCATCTGTGACAGAGTAGGTTCTCATACAAGGACCTTGTAGAGACTAAATCACACACTAGGGATGCCTTTGAGAATCCACTGAGGTAGAATGTGACTTGGATTTGCATCAGAATCCCATTTTCACTGTCTTTGTAAATCTAGGCTCTTATTTTTGCCACAGCATGGACTTAGTAACGAAGTCTAGTCCATAGGCACAGTGTAGATTCTTTACTATACTCCACCCTTCTCCACATTAATTAGTTTCTCAGGGAAAAACAGCACCTTCTGAGTCATGCGCTACAGCTACACCAGGAAAAGTACCCCACCCAGAGGCAGGAAGAGGCTGTGGTGAAGTGAATTATCTTTTCTTTTTCTCACAGAATCTCTGAGACGTTCTTGAAACACTGGATGCAAGAGCACATAAACTGAAAAATTAGAATCTGGATTTCTGTTGTATTAATGGATAAAAGGGAAACCTTGCAAGGAGAGTTACTCAAGAAGGACAGCAGCACAGTTTCTTCTGACCGAAGACATTGTGGCTCTTGGAGACCTTGCTATGGTAAAAGATGGGACATGGTTGTACCTGCCTCTTCCTTCTGCAGAGGATAGAGGAGCATCATTGAGCTAATCTGCCTACAACCAGTTTGGTCAAAGCCTAAGTCTCTGTTTGGATAGATGCAGCATGAGCCAGAGTTATATAATGTGTAAAGAAGCTTTTCTTCTTCATTTTGGAGGGTATGTTTCCCTTTTATTGGCCTGATGTAGCCAGGCTTCCTTGATCCCCTCCTGTGTGCATCCCAGGTAGGAGCAGCTAGCTTTCTTTTCAGGCAAGTTCAGCAGTGAGCTGCCCCTTCCTTCACTTTTCAGATGCCTCGCTTCACAGCCCTGGAGGACTGACACTGGCTCCAGGCATACCCATTGGTGCCTGTCCAGGTCATGCCAGGCTATTCACCCTGGGGGCTAATGTGCTAAAGCTGCCTTCCCTGGGGGGTGTAAGCTGTAGCCACTGTGGACAGGGATCTGTCTCTTGCATGGTGGCTGTGGTGCCCACTGTCCATCTTAGAGGGATGACAAGCTCTGGATACAGGTGGCAGCATACTTCCTATAGGGGCCAGGTACACTCTCCTCTATGTATCTTGAATTGTACTATGCTCTGCCAGCGGAAGTCAATCATAGCACAATCCCCAGTGGTCATCCATCTGCAGCGCATCCCTCTCAATGTCTTTTGATGATGATATTAAAGTTTCTCACAACTGCTTTCAATCTTCACTGTTCATTGCAAGAGAAAAAAATAATGAATGTATATTTCCATGTAAAGAGAACCACTCTTGACTACTTGGAAGGGTTATTTCCATCTAAAAGGAGACTTAAATGGAAAATCCATTGAAGTAAGTGAGGATGAACATTCGAGATCACAAAAATGTCATCCCATCCCACCACTGAGCTAACTCCTCTTTGATACACAAACATCAATTAAAATGTTATTCTTTTTTTTGGAGATAGAGAGGGGAGAGGGAGACAGATAGAGATGGGCACACCAGCAGCCTCTTAGCTGCTCTGAACAAACTCCAGATGTGTGCCCCCTTGTGGTCAAGTGCAGCATTGCACCCTTGCATCGCTGCATCTGGCTAAACGTGGGACCTGGAGATTGGAACTGGCGTTCTTAGGCTTAGCAGGCAGGCGCCTCAACTGCTAAGCCATCTCTCCAGCCCTACAATGTTATTCTGCTGGTTCTTCTCAATGTCCCAGGTGTTAGTTCTCATGACACTAGGTGGATAATGTTAAAAAACAACTTATTAGGTGTGGTGGTCTTCTTCAGCCCCATGTTCCCAACCCCTGATCCTGCTTTCCTTGAAGTTCCCAGTGCACTTCATTCATTAACTTACATACCATGTAATCAACTTGCATACTGTATTTGTTGTCAGGCACTGCTGGATTATAAACTCTGTGCGTGTCAGGGTCCTGGTCTGTCTCACTTGCTCATGGAACTCCATGCCTAGAAGAATGCCTACAACACTGCCAATGGTCACCAATGTGCTCTTAAGGAACCTCACAACTGGATATAAATTGGAGGGTCTTCTGTTTTGACCAGTTTTCCATCTACAACCCTAAATTAATTCCATCCAGTAAAGGTAGGAGAACCAAGTCCAAGGCTATCTCTGTTTGTAAACAACCATGCCTCTATTTACCAGGAGTAACTACAGGAACTATGTGCCTTGAGGATCGAGGACAAGGGCCAGTAGATGATATTGGGAACATCAAACAAGTCTAGCAAGGACAATATTGTCCCATGAAACTGTGTCTAGATGCAGAAATCAAACAAATCCTTCCATCTTCCCCATTTACATGTCAGCCCATAGCTTTTATAATCACAGATAATTAACATCAACTATGTTCAGATCTGGACAATTAGCATACAGTGAATTATTTCATTTTAATACCGACAATCCCAAACTGCATGTGCTCTTATCCTGATCTTTCAAATGAAGAAATTGAAGTCAAGAAATGCTAAATATTTGATTCAAGTAGAGCTGACCAAGATACAAGTCGTGCGACTTTTCCTGTAGAGATGTGAACTCCAGATAGGACACTGGAAAGAGACCAAAGAAACTATTCTGTCATGTCTATCTTAGTAAACCTATCAGTTTAACTGGGTTTTCTTTGGGGGCATGGGGTGGGGAGGAGGTTGTAATGGAATGGGTAACTCAATGGCAGTTCTATCTGAACAACTTACCGAGGGGTGGGTGAGGACTCCTGAAATCCATGTCCTAAGATTTCCTTGCCCTCCAAATACTTTCCTCTCCTCTAACTCCCACCCTCAATTGTTTACTGCCTGTAAAACATTCTGGAGGGGTTTTGTATCTTGTAACTTACTGAGTTTCCTGAGTCTTGTAAGTTTCATGAGCTTCCTGAACCTGGTAAATTGGCTTCTTGGTTGTAGGGAGCCCCTTTCCTCTCCCTAGAGGGTAATGTCTCAATTCAGCAGATATAGTTACACAGCACATCCAGACTGAATTTGAGTCCAATCTTACTATGCAGTGACTCAAACTTTCTGCAAGACTGTGGCCTCTAGATTTCATTCTCCCAGGTTAATGCAGCTGAGAAATGAGATGGAACTGGAGTTCTGGGAAGGACTGTAGTGAGAATGATCTGAGACAGTGTATGTAGATTTGCTTATCATAAGAAAATCTTTTTTTTTTTTTTTTCCTGTTTGCCATCTAGTAAATGGAAAAACAAAGCAGTAAAGTTGCCAAAGGTTTTAGCTTGACTAGAAATGAATCCAGGTCTCCACACTGTTCAGGTGTTCACTATCTCTTGTATTCTAACAACCACATCTTTAAAACAAAAATGACTATCCTCCTGTCTCAGTCACATTCACTCATGAATCTGACCAGGGGAGTGAACCCATTCTCAATGGAAATATGCTTTCAGATTCATGTTTGGGCTGTAAGTACTCCCCAATCACAATTTTAGAAAATATATCCAGCTAATTTTAGAGATTATTGAACTTAGAATCCTTTAAGTGTCTGATATTAGCCACCTCTGTAATAATGCCTTTAATAGATGTGTAGTAAGTAGTCCTATTATCACATACGTTTAGAGATGAAACACAAAGAAGGTGAGAAGATCACCAAGATATGTGAGTTAAAAAGATGGAAACAGAGTTGTCTCATTCTGAACAGTTGTTTTGAGACAAGGCCTTGCTATATACCCCAGGCTGACCTCAAACTTGTTATGTAGCCTAGGTTAGACTTGAACTCACTGAAGAACCAAAAATAACTAACTTGCTACATTTAGCTTCTGTAACCCTGCTTGCTTGCTTGACTCAGGTACAGCCATTTTGTAACTCCTCGGCCATCTTTGAGAAACCGCCTGACTTCTGAGAAACACACACCCCCCCCCACCACCCTGTCAATTCCGGGAATAGAGGGAGAAACAGCTGGCCTCAATGACTCAAGCTGGTTACCAAGTAACTTCTGATGTTGAAACAAGTTGCAATTTCATTGTTGAAATAGCCCCTTGGAAATTCCTCAGCTTATCAGTTCCCTTAACCTACCATTGTAAAGGTTAAACCAAGTTAAAGTTTCTTCTCCCTTACTTGTGGTTATTCTCTATATAAACCCCGTCCCTCTGGAGGTCGGGGCTGCTGCCTCACACTACCGCTGCGTCGGACTGTGTGGACGGAGCCCAGGCCTAGGCTTAAAATAAAGAAACCTGTTGTGTTTTGCATTCGAGACTCTCGGCTTCAGTGGTGGTTCGCTGGGTGACTCCTGGGTGACTGAGGGTCTTGGTCCCTAATCAGGGCTCCTGGCACTTCACTCACCTTCCTACCTCAGACTCCCAAGTGCTGGCATTACAGAAGTGTGCTACCACATCCAACTCATCTCACTTTTATTCTATTCTAAATGCTGAGTTCTGATAGCACTGCTTACCATCCTGAAGATGGCAATTTCCCAGTGATACCTTGGGTAGTTATTTTGTTAGGATATCCATGTCAATGGAAGTGGTGATCATGAGAATTACTGTCCAAACTAGTGTATAATCCTTTCTAAGATAAAAGCTAAATATATTATACATGTTGCTTACTTCAGCTAACATTTATATTTATTGTTAATAGATAGTGAACAAATGTTTTTGTTTGAACCATCAGTAAAAGACCTGGTTCTAATTTCTTTTGGAAACATAGGTTTCCCACACCCATCTCTATAGCAAAATCTATGAAATTCAGGAAGATGGGAAGCTGTCTGTAATATAGAAAATACATTGCACTTTGGAGTTGATTCTTGCTGATAATTTTTATACAACTAGACACAAATACTTTTCTAGTTAGTTCCTTTCTTCAGTCTGGAGCCAGCATGGCCACATAGAAAAACCCAAATTGTCCTTTATAGTCTGTGGCCATCCCAGCGGAGTGACAAACTGTTTTGCCATTTGTTTCCAGGTCTTGGTTGCATCTGTCCAGGTAGTGACATGCAGCCTCTGCTCTCGGTGCATTTGTCTTTGCTCTGTACCTTTATCTATTAGCCAATTCTTCTTAATCATGTCAGAGGGGGATAGACAAAGTTTAATCACACCATTTGTCATAATCAAGACACAATGTGCTAAGAAGGGTGCATTATTTTATTATCTAAACAGAGCATTAATGCAAATACTTTTGCAATAAGAAGATGCCATTACTTATCCAATAATGATGTTTCTACACATATAAATGGGTTCTCAGTTCTGAACTGAGAATAACAAAATGAGTTTTAGTTAGGCTCAAGATGGCTCTTAAGCCTTTGAAAGGGTTCATAATTTTGACAGCCATGGCTGCTATGACTCCTTTGCTTGTATTTTGAGCTCACTCAGGACAAAGACATGGACTTTATAGTTGTACCTATAGCTTTTCACATGGGCCACTGCTGTTATATAAAGAACCATCTTTTCCATCTCAAATAAGATACAAAGATCCTAGCACAATCCTTTCCCACCACCCACCTTCAGCTCTGAGTTCTAAGTCGGACAAATTCAACCTTTAAAGGAGCAGATACTTGGTCTGCTCTCCTTTTGCCCTCAAAGAAAAGACATTAGGAGAAAGCAACTGGAAGACTGGAAGAAGGATTTGAAATTCTATTGCATTTTACAATCATTTCCAGATTGATGCAGGGAAAGTTCCTGGGCAGGGAGCCGAGTAACTTCTTGGCTTTTATGTAATTCCAACATAATCCCTTGAATGATAGTAATGTTGATATTATCACACCGAAGAATGTTGAAATGTGTTAAAATTTAAGATTTCAAAGATGCAATCTTTCCTCTATATTCATAAGAGATTGATTCTAAGACCTTCATTGGATTACAAAATCAAACACAACAACTAAAACAAAACAAAAACCCTACAGACACTCCATTCCTTTATATAAACTGACAGAGTACTTGTACATCATTTAGTCACATCCTCCTGTATACTCTAAGGCATTTCTAGATATATTATACATTATATATTATAGTACCTAATTGTATACATTCATGTATAATATAAATGTTAAAAAAGTAGTTCTTATGCTGGATTATTTATAAAATAGTGACAAGAAAATCTGTACATATTTAATACAGATTTAATAAATTTTTAAATATCTTCTTTATTTGCAATTGGTTTAAGTTACAGATACAGATATCTAACTGTATTTTAGGAGAACTATACTTATTCTCTCTTCTTCATACTTCCTATAGGAAAAAGAATGTCCCCTCCACTTCCTTCTTTCCACCATTTACTCATTCACTTTCCTCAATGAGGTATTAGCAAGGATGGATACAGTTATTAAAACTGGGAGACAGAATTTGAGTGCCTTGACACAAGCTTTGTCCACAGCAGCTGCCAAACTACCCTGGCATCTTATTCTGCTTCCACCCTCTGCACACGCAGGTCTGTCTTTAAGACACAGTTCATGACACCCCACTCTCACTCTCTCCTATGGAAATAGAAACCAACCAAATTAGAATAAGCAAAGGTATTTATTCAGAGTCTGCAATAGCAAGGGAGGCAGCCACCACCAGTTCTATGTTGGTAGAAAGTCAAAAGTAGGCAATATGCATCATGACACTCTGATTGGGGATTTTGGCTTAGGCAAACTGTAGGCAACTTAACATGGAGTGTCCTAAACTACTGGTTAAATGTGCATATTTGGTTTTCTCTTGTTTGTTTGTTCCAAGATAGAAGTGGGGATAAAGAGTAAGAAAACTGCCAACGATTTGTCAATTTGGGGCTGAATATACCAGGAGATTTTTTTAACTTTTTAATCTGATTACTAAAGACAGCATGCTAATTTCCTACATGTTTTTATAGATAGCAGTCTAGCTTCCTGGGCTAGTTACCAGAGATGGTGGACAGAGTTCCATTTGTGTATGTGATCTGGACATTGTCTCCTTGCATGTTTAGTCTCTCATTCCCCATTATGGAAATAAACAGCATATGGGAATATGGAAAGTTGTCTTTCTTTATACTCACTTACTGGAGATTTCAGGAGTCTCAATTTGCAATGAAAGGTTATGAAACCTGATTATGTTCACATATTTAAGCCATCTCTTAATCAGCTTAGTAAGAAAGCTCACATATTGATTAGTGCTGCTCTCCATCTCAATCAGAGAGGCAGAGTTAACGCAGCACTGGGTAACGTGCTGAGAATAAATATCTATTGTGTGCTCAGCCCTAAAGAGGACATCTATGCCCCACCCTCCTAGGTTTAGGGAACATCACAGGACAGGGTGTGGAAACAACAAAGGAGCCGGAGGATGGGAACAAGCCCTGTAGAATATGATCTTCTGAACATGGCGTGGTCATTACACTCATGAACTCACAGTGTCTGTGGTTTTCTGCACAAGATTAAGCCTGTCAACATTCCATCATGGATGGGCAAAGAGTTCACAAACCCCACTGCTCCTGGAGTGGCCATTGGCAGATACTGTTTGCTGGGGGAGGAGAGTCATAATCTTCAGTGGTGTGTCCATTGCTAAGTTTCCCAGATTCTAGGAAAGAACCCCCAGCCATGCTCATGAACACAACTCTAAATTAACTCATTGACTTACAAGCAAAAGACATGAACGTAAGGAGAAGATTGATTAGAAAGAAAAAGGAGTTTAGTGGGAGTGGAAAAGGGAAAAAGAGGGCGAAGAGGGTGAATGCGACTTAAATACAGTATACACATGTATAAAAATGTAAAAATAAATAAATAAATACATAAATAAATAAATGTCTTTGGAATTGCAGGTTGACAATCTCTTGAACAGAGTCAATTTTCAACCCTCAAGACCCTCTGTTCAGTGGAAGACTAATATTCAAACAATTAAGGCCAGGAGGGGTGGCACACAGGTTTAATCCCAGCACTCAGGAGGCAGAGATAGGTAAATTGCTGTGAGTTGCCACCCTGAGACTACCTTGTGAATTCCAGGTCAGTCTGGGCTAAAGAGTGAGATCCTACCTCGAGAAACAAAACAAAACAAAAATAAATAAAATAAAAGAATAAAAATAAAATAGTTTTTAAAATAATTAAATAATTTCTGAGTTCCAAGAAACTATATATCTGTTCCCTCTCCTTACTGTTTGAACTGCGTATCTAAAATAATTTATATTTATACAATGGCTTTCCTGATATACTCTTTCTGGATCCAAATCATGGCCATAGATGATAGTTTTAATTATTTTTTTTTCAAGGTAAGGTCTCGCTCTAGCCCAGGCTGACCTGGTCTCAGGGTGGCCTCAAACTCACGGCGATCCTCCTACCTCTGCCTCCCAAGTGCTGGGATTAAAGACGTGCGCCACCACGCCCAGCTAGTTTTCATTATTTTATAGCTCTCTTGATTTGGTAGTGGCTTTTGACTTTCTGTTACACAAAATATGTGAGACTGGGGACTTTTGTTGTATGGGTACAGGCATTAAGAGAACACATAAAATTGCAAATGTTATGTGTACCAAGAAGTCTAAGCAGGGCGAAGGGTCTGAGCACGTTTATATCATTTATGGGGGGGGGGAGTAAAGGCAAATGGAGACATTACACTAAGCTAATAGGTATCCTGTGCATGAGCTAGCATGGTAATGGGAAGACAGGTAGGTCAGTATTTGAAGGCAAAGTTGAAAGGTTTTGTAAGGAATTTGGGCAATCTCATTGAACTTTTCAGTGATGTGCTATAGATCTCATTAGGTCACCTGTCTAGATAATTTGTGATTCAAATGATATTGTTCTCATTTGCACTGACCTTGAAGCCCTTGGTCCTAAGAATAGGTCAGTCCAATTAAAGAGATAGCAGGTATCTCATTTCAGGAAACAGTGTTATAGATGGACTTCTACCAAAACCAGGACTCTGTATAATTTGAACAACCAGGTACATTGTGTGATGATGTTATTATCAACAATAGACCTCATATATGATGATGGACTCATAATATTGTAATAGATAGATGAGAGAGATGGCTTCCTGTTTAAAGGCACTTGATTGCAAAGCCTAACAGCCTGGGTTCCTCAGTGCCCATGTAAAGCAAGATGCATTAAGTGGTGCATGCATCTGGAGTTTATTTGCAGTGGCAAGAGGTCCTGACATACAAATTTCCTCTCTTTCTCTCTCCCTCTCTGCTTGCAAAAACATACATAAGATTGTAATGGAGCTTGAAATTCTTATTACCTAGTGATATCATAGCAACCATGATACTTTAGTGCAATGTATTGCCCATGAACTTGTGATGATCCCAGTGTAATTGAATCTACTCTATCATCTATAAAAATATAAAGTTTAGATATAGTACATGATATTTCATCATTAAAACAAGTAACCATTTTACTGGTTAGTGTTTCTCTTGTGCTATGTTATGCTATACATACTTTACTATATGACACTATTCTATTATAACATTGCTATTCTTTCAGACTGTGCTCATTCTATTCATTAAAAGACAAATGATTGACTGTAAGGCAGTATTCCATGTTAGGTCAGCCGCTTCCTCATACGTATGTTTAACAAAGTCTCATACTTTTGTCATTTTCTTCTCTAGTTTATTCAACGTCATGTTGTTTTATGTATTGAGGCTCCTGAGTGTTAAAAATCTGTTTGTGACGTTGCCAGCAAGAGTTCTACATGGAGTGATTTGTCTAGAAGAGAAATTAATAGTGACTAAGGACTGTAAAGGTATAAAATCAGTGCTAGTGACTGCTTTCCAAGCAGACATGCTCCATTCCATCTTAGCTAGGATCGTGAACATAGTAACAGAAGTTGTGAGGCATCTGCTTCAGTGAAGGCAATGTGTCCAACCAAAAATGTCAAGTACTCTATAACAGATAGGGAGAAACTTCTAATGACCTGTGTTAGATTAGACAGGAGGGTTTTTTTTTTTTTTTTTCTCTCAGCACCATGAAGATCACAACCACAGAAAGAAAAAAAAAGCCTGTTTGAAATGTTAAAAGAAAAGGCTGGAGGCTGGACCTGACTGTGATGTCAAATTTATTGCTAGCTCTGCATGGCTCAAGAAATCAAGACTACATACATGTGAACATGACAAGTACGAGTGCTTATGTGACAGCAACTGGAGAATGGAAGGTGACTGTGGTTAGAATGAACCTAGAAGACGTCTGAGATTTCCTTGCTCTGGAATCAGGTACCTGAAAGCATTTTCATACACAGGAGGGCCAAGAAAACACTAGGTTTCCAGGCGCACTGTGTGGGACAGGGAGCACGTATGTGCAAGTGTTCATGTGTGAGTACAGATGCACACTTGCTACACACACATGTGAAGGTCACAGGACAACCTTGGGTGTTGATCTTCACCGTCTACCTTGTTTGCAACAAGGTTTACTGTTGTTTGCCACTGTGCATGCCTGACTACTTGGCCTGTGAGATTCTTCTGTCTCTACCCCTCATCTCCCCACAGGGACACTGTGATTACAGAGGCACGACTATGTCCAGCTTTACATGGGCTCTAGAGATCTGAACTCAGGTCCTTATCTGTGTTCAGCAAGTGCTTTAACCCCCACTCTGGCCGGGTCATCTCCCCAAGGCTTCTAAGGATAGAATCATACTTCCTTTGGGGTCGAATCTTGAAGGTTAAAAATTTAAATATGTTTTGGAGTAACCCAGTGAAAATCCTAGGGCCTTCAGCCATATCAATATGTGCTCACTGACAGTGCAATAAGCAGCTGTCAATGACCCTGCTTCTCTTCTAAGTTTCCCTCCATACTACTACTGGCAAAACAGAGAAGTGTTGATTAGAGAATAACAAACTCTAATCTTGCTTATTGTCACATGCTTCCTCCTTTTATTAGGGGTCTTCTTCCAAATATTAAAGTATTATTTCTGCCTCCACACATGACCTCTTTGAGTCTACCAAGAACTTACAACAGTCTTCAAGTCCTAGCACCTGAGACGGTCCTTTGCCCGGGGTACTCCTGCAACAGAGGGAAGACACTGAGCAGTTCCTGAGGAAGCAATTGAGGAAGCATAGAAACATCTGGGACTGTACCAGGAGCCTCGCCTCAGCTTGAGGAGACGGCACTGCGGAGTTTATGAATGGCACCTGGAAGAAGGGACTTCAGAAGGTTTTGCCAAGAACAAGTAGATAGAAAAAATCAACAAGGCTACCTATGAGATGTCTCCATGTTGTGTGCACCTGAAGATGACACGAAGGTGCTTCCAGAAGTGGCTGCTAAAGGACTTGCTCTGAGGAGTTGTGGGAACAGAAACTGAAACAGGAAGGTACAGCTGAAGAAGAGGGAAGGAACATACATGGGAAGAAAAAGAACTGCTATAGGTTTATCTGAATCTCTCACAGGCCTCAACAAGCTCCCTTAAAATAATCTCAAAACATGGGCTGGAGAGATGGCTTAGTGATTAAGGTGCCTGCCTGCTAAGCCTAAGAACACCTGTTCAATTCTCCAGGTCCCATGTTTAGCCAAATGCAAAGTGACGCAAGGGCGCAATGCCACACTTGACCACAAGGGGGTACACGCATCTGGAATTTGTTCACAGGGGCTGTGAGGCTGCTGGTGTGCCCATTCTCTCTCTCTGTGTGTCTCTCTACAAAAAAAAAAATAATAATACTCTCAAAACCTGGACCAAAAGACTAAAGGGGTTTAATTCAAGAGAGGGAAGTGCTATGGTTATAATCTGCTGACTAATGAGACTGTGATTTGAAAATGAGAAGAGAAAAACCACCATGGGACATATTTGTGAAGAGTGGCATCCCCCTCAAGAAGAGCCTTGGTGGATTCTCCAGGAGAGACAGAAGGCACCGTGACCACAGGCAGTGACAGCTCCATGCATGGCATTGTTCCTAAAGACCTTCCAGTGGGAACCAACAAGGGGATGGAAATAATGATATTGAACACTGTGGCCCTATGTAGGTGTGTTTGGGTCTTGGTTTTTAACAAAGTGTTTTTAAAAGTGGAATATAATTAAGATAATATAAAGCTTAAAGAAGTTGTATCTGTTAGTGTTTTACACTTTGCCTCAAAAGAATCAAAGAGGTATAGATTTACAAATGTAAAGCATTATGGTAAGCTATGGTTAAGTGGTGGTAGGAGAAGCATACATAGGATGGCCTTAGTAGTGTACAGTAACATCCCCAGCATTCATACTCACTCACCACTAATTCACTCAAAGCTATTTGAGTTCTGCAAGCTGTATTTATGATAGGACTCCTCATAATAGTATCATTAAAATTTTAATGCCATATTTTAGAATATTTTTCTGTTTACATGCCTTTATAACACCTTACCATGGTGGCACACTTGCCTACATATTCAGTACAGTCTATGTGTGGGCTTGCAGCCTAGAAGCCATAAAGCCTAGATGTACAGTAGGCTGTATTATGTAAATATGTGCTGATATACTCTGTGATGGTACACAATGAGGAGATCATCTAGCTGTTTACACATTTCTCAGAAGGTATCATTGTGATCCATGAGTATATTTAAAAGATCTCTCTCTCTCTCTCTCTCTCTCTCTGTGTGTGTGTGTGTGTCTGTCTGTCTCTGCCTTGGTCTCACAAATAAATAAATAGAAATAAAAAAATTAAAAAGATAAAAAAGGGCTGGAGAGATGGCTAAATTGTTAATGTGCTTTCCTGCAAAGCCAAAAACCCAGGTTCAATTCCCCAGGACCTATGTAAGCCAGATGCACAAGGTGGCACATGCATCTGGAGTTCATTTTCAGTGGCTGGAGGCCCTAGGGCACCCATTCTTTCTCTCTCTTTCTCTCTTGCTCTCAAATAAATAGATACAAATAAAAAATTACAAAGAAACCATGAAGACAAAAATAAACAAAAGTATACAGAATAACCCAGGGCATGGTGGCATGCACATTTTTAATCCCACCACTCAGGAAGCTGATGTAAGAGAATCACAGTGAGGCCAGCCTGTGCAGCAGAGTGAGTTGAGTTCCAGGTCAGCCTGGGCTATGATGAGACCCTGTCTCAAAAAAAAAAGTTAACAGAACAAACTATGAAATCAGTCTTTGAGTTTACTGACTGCCAGTTGAGGTGGCTTCTTGGTACTATAGGAATAAAGTATTGTCGGCTGAAATGAGAGTAACCAGGAGCAATCTTCTCACACATTTTCTTGGTTTGGAATTTGCATTGGGTATCTAATGCTATGGGTCGGATACAGTTTAAGTAAAGTCCCAGAAGGTCCATGTACTAGAGGTTCTTAGCAAAATGATGGAGGAGATGGTAGAAGTGTTCAAAGTAGATCTAGAAGTTATTTAGGTCAGTGTTGTTCTTACAGGACACTGGTTAGCTCCTGTGAGACCTCGGTTAGCTCCTATGAGGGAAGATGATTATAAAAATAGTGGCTGCCGGGCGTGGTGGCGCACGCCTTTAATCCCAGCACTTG
Organism: Orientallactaga sibirica; assembly: GCA_036365145.1. Classification (NCBI taxonomy): domain Eukaryota; kingdom Metazoa; phylum Chordata; class Mammalia; order Rodentia; family Dipodidae; genus Orientallactaga; species Orientallactaga sibirica. Next base: position 103,809,627 of record JAEOAD010000001.1, on the reverse strand, counting down.
GGAGGCAGAGGTAGGAGGATCACCGTGAGTTCCAGGCCACCCTGAGACTACATAGTGAATTCCAGGTCAGCCTGAGCTAGAGTGAAACCCTATCTCAAAAAACCAAAAAAAAAAATAAAATAAAATAAAATAAAAAAATAGAAATAGTGGCCTCTGTCTCCCTCTTGCTTCCTTTCTCACCATATGATCTCTTCTGCACATGTTTCTGCCACTGCAATACCACCCACCACATGCCCCTAACTGGCAGCTTAGCCAATGGAACTGCCCATTGTGGGCTTCCAAAACTAAGCCAACTAAACTTCTTTTCTTTATAGTTTACCTAGCATTAAGTATTTAATAATAGCAACAGAAAACAGACTAATACACTCATCAAATGTTCTAAAGAGTCAGTCCACATAGCAAATATATGAAGGTTGTCCATACATGCAACCTTACAATAATTTCTCTGAAGTCTTTAATTATCTAGCTTTAAGTTTCAAGACTTCAGGGTAAAAGACAGTTTGAATTTCAAGGTTTATAACCCCCAAATTTGGGAGAAAATTGCAAATACTGGCTTGGAAAATCATAGCTAGATGTTGATGGAAATGAGAATTTCAGGATCCAGTTCCTGTTGCAGGTAGATAATGAACTCTCAGAAACAATGAGGTAGAAACTCATAATAGGTACAATACCAGTTTTCCTCTAAAACATGATTTTCGTCTCATAGCTACCTCTATCAAAAATAATCTAGGGAACAACGGTTTGTAAAATAGATTTCATTTCCTTTAACTTGGCCTCTGAGTTAGGCAGGGCTCTCTAGAGGAACAGAATCAGTAAAATGAATAGATACTACAATGGGGATTTATGTGCTGCAGGCTGGGTAGTCCAACAATGGCTGGCTAGATTCTGGAAAGGCTGAGAACTGGTAGCTTCTCAGTGCACAAGGCTGGAAGCCTCAGCAGTCCCTATCTGGTACTATGTCCGAAGGCCAAAGAAACATGGATGCCAGAAGGAGAGGTGCAACATGGTGGCTCTATTCACAAGAAAAGACCAAAAGTGTCACAACTGGAAGGTGCTGTGCACCCACGGGTTAGTCCTGCAAGGTAATAACCACAGAGTCCCACCCAGAGACATGCCTCTTAGCTGCTTCCCCATCCAATCATGCTGATAAGGGATGTTAACCATCACAGCCCATTATTGATATTCAGGCATCACAAACCATGCAGCCTCTTTTTCAGTTTGCTTTTCTGAATTTCCACAAGGAATCTTAGGTTGAGTTTGTAAAAGCACCTTTCTAGGCAAGGAAGCCAAGCCAAGGACTCACCATCAAAGTTCACCTACAGCTGAAGCTCCTGGGCCTGCCCCAAATGACATTCTTTATATAACTGTACAGCAGCCATGTGAACATTTTGTTCAGGGAACCAGATGAGTTTTTCCATGGGCAGATTGTATTAGTCCCATACAGTCACCATCAGCTCTTTAAAAACGATTTGGTCATGTTTGAAAATGACATTCTGGTCACTGCCCTGGTAAGCTAAACTGTTTTTCATCTTCCTAGTCTCCTGATTAAAGATTTTTTTTTAATGAATCTTTTCACAGAATCAGTTTTGTTTCATTGTTTTTTTGCTCTATTGTTTCACCTTTGCAAATTTCATTTATTTATGTTATAATTTATTTGTTTATTTTCCTTAATTTCTTAAATAGAAGCTTGGGTTATTGATTTTAGATCTTTATTTTATTTATTTTTAATATATTTTATTTACTTATTTATTTGAGAGAGAAAAGGGCCAGAGAGAGAGAAAGAGAGAGAGGGAGAGAATGGGCACACCAGGACCTCCAACCACTGCAAACTAACTGCAGATGCATGTGCCACCTTGTGCATCTGGCTTATGTGGATCCTGGAGAATCAAACCAGGATCCTTTGGCTTTGCAGGCAAACACCTTAACCGCTAAGCCAGCTCTCCAGCCCAGATCTTTATTTTATAATATATGTATTCAATTCTATCAATAGTGCTGAAAGTAACATTTTATAAATCTTATGTTTTATTTTAATTTATGTCAAGATATTTCTCCTTCAGCCAGTATGTTACTTAGAGACACTTTGTTTAGAATCCAAATAATTGATAATTTGTAGCTATTTTTTACGACTGATTTAACTGCATTGGTTTTTGAGAACTTTAGTCTATAGAATTCCCATTCTTTTAAGTTAACATTAAGTATTTTCTGTCCCAGACTGTGCTGAGCTTAGTAAGTTTTCCATGTTGCTGTGAGAGGCATGTATATTCTGCTGCTGAGGATGGACTGTTGTGTAAGCTTGCATTAGACCAAGTTGGCTGGAGGTTCTGATCAGGCTGGCTGACACCCCCTCCATTTTGGACCTGTGTGATCTATCAATTATGGAAGGCAGAGTATCAATCTCTCCAACTACACTAGCATATTCTTCTGTTTCTCCTTTCAGTCCTATCAATTTTTGCTTTATATACATCTATACCCTATTGTTACTTATATGCACATATGGAATTTGTGATGGCTTCTTCCAGAGCTGACCCTTATGGTTATACATACATTTTAAAAATATTTTATTTATTTATTTATTTATTTGAGACAAAGAGAGGCAGACAGAAAGACAACGGGCATGCCAGGACCTCTAGCCACTGCAAAAGAACTCCAGATGCATTTGCCACTGTGTACATCTGGCTTACGTGAGTAGTGGCAAATTGAACCTGGGTCCTTAGGCTTCATAGGCAAGCACCTTAACCACTAAGCCATTTTTTTCCAGCACTGTTATCTAATATTTAACTTTACCCCTCAATCATTTAATGGTTCTCTGCTTTCTCTCACATGGGCTATAACTACTAAAGCGTGTTTTTATTAGTGTAAATGTGTAAATATTTCTCTCTTTTCCTCCACTATTAACCAATTCTACTTTAAAGAGACTTTCCTGTGGGAAACATAAGTCGTGTTCTTTTTTAAATGTACTCTGAAAGTCTCTGAATTTTTATTCCTTAATTTATGCCATTCACATTTAAAATAACTATTGATACCGTTGGATTGATTTCTACCCTGAATGACACTGCTTCTTATTAATTGCTTTTGTTCTTTTCCCCCTTCCATTTAAAATTCTTAATTAAAACCATTTCTTTTCTAAGTAAAATTATTGCACTTTTTCATTATATTTCTGCTTCATATACAATGTATACTTCTATTAATTTTTTGAGACAGGGTCTTAATCTGTAACCCAGACTGACTTCTAACTCACCATATAACCTAGGCTAGCTTTAAACTTATGGTAATTCTGCTGTCTCACACCCATGTGCTGTTTGTAGAAGTATGCACCACCATCCCCACCTCAAAAAAAAAATAACGGTTTCCCAGAGTTTACAATGTACAATTTTAGTTAAGTACACTTTTAAATAATGCCATACCATCTCACTGCAGTCAGTACAGGGAATATTTCCAATTCCACTCCTTCATAATGTGTTCATCATTTATTTCATTTACTCAAATGATATAATCATCTAATAAATTGTTAATGTTGTCATTTTAGAGACCAGCCATAGGGCTGGAGAGATTGCTTAGTGGTTAAGGCGCTTGCCTGCAAATCCAAATGACCTAGGTTCAATTCCCCAGGACCCACATAAGCCAGATGCACAAGGTGATGCATGCATCTGGAGTTCATTTGTGGTAGCTAGATGCCCTGGCGTGCCCATTCTTTCTCTCTCTCTCTCTCTCTCTCTCTCTCTCTCTCTCTCTCTCTCTATATCTCCATCTTTCTCTACCTCTCTCAAACAAATAAATAAAAACTAAAAAACCTGGTTGTATTTTATATAGAGTAAGAAAAATAAAATTTATCTTTATTCTCCAATACTTTTCCTGTAAATTTTAAGTTTTGACCTATATTACTTTCTTCCTACATAATCTGTGTTACAGGACAGAAGCATTGATGATTGATTTCTGCTTCATTTTTTTTTTTTGACAGTGACCTTATTACACCATGACTTTTGAAAAAATAACTTCACTTGATACACCATCCGAAAAAAGCATACATTCATAGGATTACAGTATAAGAACAGTAAATTTCAAGTAGAAGAGCTACAAGATGCAGTATCTTTATAAACAGGACTTCTTAAGGAAAACCAAAGGTAACAGAGATTACAAAAAACAAGGACACTCAATAAACTGGCACCTAAAGATTTCCTTTTAGTTCTTTTTATTCTTTTATTCATTTCCTTTTATTCTTTCCATGTATCTACCTATACCTCATCTATTCTCACATAATGTTTAGTTTAATTTTTTGTTAGAACCCTTCATATATTAACCACAGTTATTTTAAATTTCTGTTGAAGATACTCAAATCTGTGTTATATCTACATTTGGATATGATGCTTGGTTCTATTCAGATTGAATGTTTTCTTATGTCTTAACATGCCTTATAATTTTTTGTTCAATGTTGGACATAATATATTAAGTAACAGAAACTGAGATTAGTAGCCCTTTAGTGTGAGAATTCACATTAGCCTTGGTAGCAGTTACATTATGTTTAATGTTGGTGCTGTCCTTTTTTTTTTTTTTTCATCTTTGTTGTCTGGTTTTCTCATAGGAAATCCTCCTCAGAAAGATTCTGCATCTTGTAGTTTCTTTACCTGAAATTTGCTGTTGTTATACTATAGTCTTATTTAATCTATTTCTCTTTCTCTCACTCACTCTCTCTCTTTTCCCCTGCCATTTATGTGAGTAAGGAATGCTGGATGGGGCTGAAACCAGACAAATTCCTTCTCCTCAGGTGTGGTAACTTTTCAACGTGGAGAGAAGCCCTTCACTATATGGAGCATTCTGGGTGTTTTTCACGGTGGAAATCTTTGCCCTTCCTCTGCCTGAGCCAAGAATTGATATTGTTTTTTGTTAATCATTAGAACATGATGAGTTTCTTGTAGGTAATACTCACAAAAGTGTGGCTCCATTCCCAAGAATTTCTCTGTCTTTAGCGAGCACACTTAGTCTCTAGTCATTTGCCAAAATTACCATCCAAGTCTTACTCCTACCAGTTTAGGACCCTAGCTCTTTCTGTTCTGGGTAGGCAAACCTACCTGGATCTGCCTGTCTCTCCATACTTCAGGGTGAAATTTTCTTGTGAATTCAGTTCTCTGATAACTTGAAGAAAGTAGTTGATTTTCAGGTTGTGTACACTTTTCTTATAGTAAAGATGGGGGTGATGATGACCTAGATCTTTATATGTTAAAAGAGAAAATCAATGTTTTCTTTCTTTTTTTAGATGTTTAATGTATACCTTCAAGCATCCAAAAAAAAAAAAAAAAAGGATGTATAATTAACTTCTGAATTCCATCAGCCCTCTTACCAATATGAGGAAAGGGGCCAAAGCTCAATAATAGTAAAATGATTCCTGTTTTTTATTTTTCCTGGAACAGTAGATACTAAGTAAATATTGCTTATTTGAATGATTAATTACAATTATCCATGAATAGGCCAGGGACTCAATCATGGTACAATATCTATGCCATTACTTAATGCTTATGAGAAATTGACAAACATGTTCTTACCTCAAGTACAGAAAATTTCCAAAGCAAAAACAAGGTTTGAATGATTACCATACTCATTTTTCAAACTAAGTACTGTAGCCAAATATCCAGGCCTCAGCAGGAAATATTTCTGCCCAAATTACCTGGATAATTTATTCCATCTCCCACTTGGCTTTCTCTGTGGCTTCCCATGGTCTTCGGAAGCTCATGCAGCTATAGGTATGCCAGTGTTTGGCTCAAGGGTAGAATGGAGGGAGTGAGAAAGATAAACACTGAAAACCTAATGCCAAGAGCTAAAAGCCCTCTCTTTTGGTTATTTGCCTGGGAATTGAAGGGAAAGAATAATGATAAAATGAGGAGGTAACTGAACTATTTATCATATTTCTCTTCATAGTACTTTCCATTGTTTGAAGTTACATTTTTTCTTTTAATTTTTATTTATTTATTTTTTTGTTTGAAGTTACATTTTTTTAACTTAATCTCAGGTTGGCCTTGAACTCTCATGTGCTTTAAAGGCGTGCGCCACCACCACGCCAATTTCAACTTTTTTCTGAACTCATGAATTTCAACTTGAACAGGAACTACTTCTGACTTGTTATTCTCCTACTTCATGTCCTCCTCCATTTGCAACTTTAATTAATAAGATATTTTCTAGTCTCTTCCTGCATTTATTACATTAGCTAATATTTATTACCTCTGTTTCTTCAATTCTACATTTTATACTCATGAGTTCAAATGCCTCCTATCTCTGAATCCCTCCTTGATATATACATAATCTAAATTTAAAAGTAGATATTATTTCTCTTCCAGTGCATATATATTATGCTATACATATGTTTTCCAAAATATAAGGGTCAGTGGTACATTGATAATCTGATAATGTTGCACAGCCCAAGTATGATGCATTCTATAAGTGCTATGAGCGACTCTTTAACAACGGTGACTTGTCACCATTTCTAATCCTAATGCCATGACATTACAGGAAGGCCTTGAGAACAATCAAACTGCATCTTACAAGTTTCAACAGGAGAACAAATGTCCATATGTCTTCTGAATGGACATCAGGCTAATAGCATTAGATATAGCTAATTATTAATTGACTCAAGATTTTCCCCACAACTTTACCTGCTGTGTTCTTTCTATTTCTTCCATGTACTGGTGACACTAGACACTGGAAATGCAGCAGAAAATATGAAGCAGATAAAGCTCACTATTTAGTAACAAGAAACAAATTACTTGAAAAAGAAAAAAAGAACTATATAACATGTTTATTAGTGATATGTTTTAAGAAGAAAAGCCAAGGATATATAGGAAGGTAAGAGTTGGGCTGAACAGATGGTTTAGTGTTTAAGGCGCTTGCCTGTGAAGCCTAAGGATCCAGGTTCAACTCCTCAGAACCTACATAAACCAGATGCACAAGGTGATACACATACACAGGTAGTACATGTGCACAAGGTACTGCACATGTCTGGAGTTTGTTTGCAGTGGCTAAGGCCCTGGTGCTCCAATTCTCTCTCTCTCCCTACCCCCCCCTCAGTCTCTCATGAAAAATAAAAGTGAAAATAAAGAAATAAGGGTGTTAGAGAGTAGGGACTTCTAGTTGTTAAATGACAAGGTATAAAGGGAAGGCTCTGGTCTGCAGAGAAAGTTTAGATGAAGCCTACATGCTAATCTGCCACTAACTGAGAAGTGAAGCAGGGGAAGAATGGAGCCTTGTTGTTACATGTGAGACAAAGTGACCCAGACCTAGGGAACAGAAACCTGTACAAATGTATTAATTTGTTGAAGGGGTTATTAGGAACCTGCTTTGTATGGAGTTGAGTAACAAGAAGAGAAAGGCAGAAAGATAGGGAATAAGATTGTGGGTGAATATTTGAGGCATATGCTATATGAACCCCATTTTACTCTAGCAAAAGGTGTCTTCTCTACTGATATAATCCCATAGTCGGATCTTTATGGAGGTCTTCAGTAGTTGTGATTAGTCTATCTTTGTCTTCATTGCTACTGCTGAATTTTCTAAACACTTCCTCCTTTAAAACCCAGTGCCCATTCTCACTCTCTCCCTCTCTCCCTTTCTCTGTATCAAATAAATAAATAAAAAGTTATTTTATCTTTCAGATGAGTTATTTCAAACAAACAGAACAATAAGAGAAAAATGACAATGGATGGTAATATAGTATGCATATTTAATGCCTGTTAAAATATTTACAGATTGATGAGGGAGTAAAAGGAATGATTATATATGCAGCTTAAAGTTAATCCTACTTTACTCCTCCTATTCGTCACCGCACCTACAGATATAGTGATTGCTTTGTTCTACTGTATGCATTGGAAGTACTTTCAAATTGATTTCCCAATAATAAGATTTCAGGTTAATAATATGCACTAAAACTTTCAAAATTAAACTCACCACGGTGTTATTCAGTTTTCCATGGCCATAGAAATTTTCTGAAATATGAAAGTATAAGGAGAAAAGGTCTATTTTGGCTTATAGTTTTAGAGGTTCTCATCTTTGGTCAATTGGCCATGTTGCTTTTAGGGCTGTGGCAAGACAACACATCCTGGTGAGTCATATCACTATGGGAAGCAAAACAGAGGAAGAAGAAGAGAGTCGTGTCCCACTATTTCCTTCAATGGCATGCCCCCAGTGACCTGTAGACCTCCCATTAGACCATACTTCTTAAAAATTCCACTATATCCCAACAGGGCCATGGGCTAAGGGACAAGGACTTTGACGCATGTTTCTTTAGGGACCTTCCAGATCCAAATTACAATACACAACAAAGATGATTTGATGAAAGATCTCTGTGGTGATTAATATGATCATGGCTGGCGCCAACAGTTTTATGTGCTGACTATTCATAAATGAAGTGATTTCTTGAGTTTTCTGCTTCTTGTGGTCCCCTAGTCTGATGGCATCATTTCATAGCTAAACAAACAGAAGCACACACAAGGCCACTGGAGAGAGGTGCTAAGATGAGAACCCAAATATTCCACGTTGGCCTTTTAATACTCTCTATTGATGTAGTTCTGGGTCAAAGAGAGAAAATAGAAGGGCTGTGTAACTCTTGTTTTTCCAGTTACCTTGAGAAAAGAATAAAACAAGATGGTAAACTTTCCCATCATTCTCATATAGAAATATTTTGGAGAATAATGGCTTGGAAAAGACTCCAAAATCTATATTAATGTCCTCTAATATAGTTGCTGTATGATTCAGAACTAGTTCCAAACTGAGAAAGCAGATAAATATCTGCCATTTTATTCAACACCTCTTATCAACTGGTTTTTAGTACTTGGACTAGTCACTTCTGTTCTTAATAAGTTTTCTTTTGATAACATTAAAGAGTTAGAGCAATTAGAAATTTTGTATGCTTAGTACATAAATATGAAATTCTAGCTTTACATATGGTAAAGACATCTACTCTTTTTCCAAACAACCTTAGGCTGGGTCCTTTGATTAACTCATAGTTCTGCAGGTTCAAGAACATGGCATCCAGTATGTGTTTGGCACTGATGATTGTCTCATAATGGATGATATCATACAGCAGGAAAACACCTGTAAGTAGGATGTACAGAGGGACTCAGAAGAGACCCTAAACTCCCTTATAGCAATCCACTGTTGTGGGATCTAATCCACTGTATGGTAATATCTGATTCTATCCCAGGGGTGGATCCATCACAATCTAGTCTAAGTTTGAGGTCAGCATTGTCACACTGCAGAGAAAACTTGTAGCACATGGACCTTTGGGAGATGTACTTAAATCACAACACCTACATCAAACTTTTTGCAATACAATTTCAAAGTGGAAATAAATTAGTGCATGAGATTACATTTTTAAAAGTATCTAGATTACACGATCTCTGAAATTCTCTTTAGCTTTGGCATTTCATGAGTAAGTCATAAGGACTTTCCATTTCCCTATCATTTCCTCTGCCCAGTGAAGGGTTGCCCACAAGTCTGTGTTCCACCTTCATTTATCCTGAAAGTAGAGGGCCCAGATGCAGATCACATGGTTCTCTTTGGCTTTGTTTTGAGTAGTGTGGCTTTGGTACAGGGAGTACTCCCATGAGAGAAAGATAAGATCAAACAAAATGTCATTTACCTCTTGATGTCAGTATATGATGAAACTCGAAAGAAGGTCATGCATTCTGCTTCTGTGGGTTTTAGAAGAGATAAGACCTGGCAAGAAATATGTGAGAGGCTCATTTAATATGGATCAGTCCTGGCTTAGCTATTCAGAACATATTAATGTGCCTGTCTGCCTAACAATACAGGTTCACAGCTCCCCAATAAAAGACATTTAAACACAAGTTTCCTGAGAACTTTTTTTTTATTTTTGCTATGAGGTGTTCATAGTAGCAGGAAATGCTTGATCAAAGCCAGAAGAGTAAAATTATAAATCCATTTTTTTCTTATTTCTACTTGATCAGCAAAGGAGAAAGCTTTGCTTGTGAAATAAGCATTGAATATTATGCATTGGAATACCATCAACATTCTAAGCCATCCCTAGGAAGATAGTTTTATATTACCAACAAGTCTGGAAAGGGCTCCAGAATTTTAGTTTAGTTTCTTGCTGCGCAGTTGTGGTATCCATGTCTTCCAATGAGTCATATCTCCCAGAATGCTTACACATGTATACCTCCCCATTTGACATTAAATTTTGGCTTTGGCCAAAATTAGGACATTGGAAAATGTGATTCAGATATATGATGAATCCCTGTGTTCTCAGGACAATGTTGCCATTACCTGCGAGGAAGCCCAGCTGAGGGCATATCCTAGAAGTTGGATGACCATAAAGAAGGAGCAGGTGAGCAGTCCATGGGAAGTAACCCAGGGGAAACAGCAGAAAAGCCAGCTGGACAGATGACCCACAGAACTGAAAGAAGTGAAAATTTGTTGTAAGGTACTATGTTTTTGAAATAACTACACATAACTAGGTAAGTAGTGCCATGACTTTGGGCTAATTGCAGAAGGTCTTAGAAATTCGTTTTCTCTTCTGCAATATGAGAACAATGACATTGACTTTATAAGGATATTGTAAGAATGAAGCATTGTGATAAACTACCCCGTGATTGCTTCTATAATGTTCACAGGCACTATATATTTTTTTAATTCATATGATTGTTATTTTTTTGCTTATATATCTATAGAAGAAAAAAACTGAATTTGTTTTCTATCATGAAAACTTAACCACACATTTTCTATGAGGACTATGTTCTATTTCACAGATCCTCAGTGATGACTAGCCAAAATAGGAAAAGTTTTTTTCTCTTAGAATAATTTTTTAATTTGTTTCATATTAGAAAACATGACTTGCCTGATAGTAACTTTGTGTATGTTATGTTGGTTTGTTTTCAAATAATTCAACGGACTGTGAATTTTGACTAACTAGTAACCACAAGGACAGCATGTGATGATTCAAAATGAAAAGGCATATAACCCACTCAGAACATAATTGTGGAAAACAGCTTATTCATTTTTGAGGCAAAAACATCACCCTGTCACATACCTTGATGCTGACTCAAGCTAAAATATGACACAAATGATTTGCTCCAAGAGTATGTATTTGTAGAAAATGAAGTCTAATGGCGTAATTGTGGAGGAAATCACAGCTCTGTTTACAAGGCATTCTAAACAAAATTTTTCTAAAGATGTGCAATGGCAGATGAGTATGTTTGAAAAGATGATGTGCTCTGAAGTAACTGAAGGACCCAGAGTGGTTTGGTCCACTGAAAATAGACTTGCTGTGTGGAGAACATCATTGTGCCCAATGGACAGTGAAGCTGAAACAAAGAAAACAAGAATATAGGATGATGAATTTACTTGAGCTCAATTCAGTCTATTGCATAATGGGATTCTCTGCCTGTTACTGACTGACTTGGCAAAAGCTATAAAATATATACAACATTGCTGGAGAAATTATCTCTATGAAGATACCAGCAAATCGAGAAGGTAACTTGGGTCAGACTTCCAGAAAGGTTAGGAAGGATTATTATGGAAATGGCTTATTGTGGCAATTTTTTGTGACTTTATGTTCCTACACGTGGCAAGAATAGGTTTCCAGTCATTATTCATTCATTATTGTCATTGTCAGTGGCCATGAACATGCCATATGCTTAAAAAATGTGTTCTGTTCAAACACCGACTGCTTTGAATGTATAGATGCAAGCTTTTCTTTGGATCACCATGCTGGACAGTAACACATTATTTCTCTTTGGCAAACAGGAACTTTGTTTTTAGGAGTGTGTATGTGTATGATGTGTGGCTATTTGTGTATGTGCACGTTCACATGTGTGAGTATGGGCATGCTTGTGCCATGGCAAATGTGTGGTGGTCAGAAGACAACTTCACCTGTCAGTCCTTGCCCTCCACTTTGTTTGAGGCAGAACCTCTCATTTTGTTGTTCAGTGCTGTATTCGTTAGGCTGGATGTGCCCCTCAACTTGTGGGCAATTCTGCTGTCTTCACCTCCCTTCTTACCTGAGTCATGATGGGATTATAGATGCTAGCACTAGAGCATCCGGCTTTATGTGGGTTCTGGGAAGGCAAACTGAAATCCTCATGTTTGCACAGCAAGTACTTTTTCTACTGAGCCACTCCCCACCTCAGAACTTGCCAATATTACATGTGTTTTCTGAGAGTAAAGAACAGAATGTGAATAACCATAGCAATAGCCTCTAACCTCTCAAGTCTTCCCTATACCAGTGATGATCTCATAGAAGCCAGCATATCCAGGGTGAGAAAAGGAATTGGGCACTTTACAGTGTGGATTTATGGGTGATCTGAACCTTTGGTGTGATTTGTGAACTGGACCACTAATTTTCCATGAAAGATGTGAGAATGGTAGCATCAGGGAGAGGCTTCATGGAAAGAAATTCTGAACATGTAGTCAAGACTGGAATTTCAGTGGCCAAATCTAGTATGTTAGAGAGGCATATAGCTTGGGCCTTATTGGATTAAATCTCCCCTTATTACACTAGCTTTGTTTTCCTAAGAGGAGTCTGAGACCATTTTAGCAGTGCTATTGCACTGAACTTTTCCCTCTCTGTCCTTGCTATTTCCTTGTCATTGTTTTAAATGAAGATCTCTGAAGGTTGAGAGAACACATTTTCAAAAAGAACCTTTCTAGGAAATATTTAAACTAGCTTACACCAGAAAGCCCAGCTATACCCTTCATGAGCCCATACATTAAGGAAAAGTGTATTCCCTCCAGCTGAAGGCAACTGATTTAGACAGCAGCTCTAGAGCATGCTTCTGCAACTAGACAGTGCCTGACCCCTGAGGCAGGTACGGTGAAGGGGTTTGGCTTTATTTCCTTTGTTCTTTTCTTCTTTGTCCATCTCCAAAGGGGTCATGCATCTTCCTTCTGTTCCCCGAGAAACTGCCTGTGCAATTCAGTTATTTCTTGTGAGCTCTGAAGAAACTTTGGCCTGTGCCTCTATTATCTCTTCTTATGGTGCTTTGTGTGTTTTAAGTAAAATTTGAGAAAATTATACAGGCTCAGTTTAAAAGTTAGCAAAGAGTGAAAAGAGCAAAGAAGAAAGGAGGAATCATCTGCAATTTCATAACCCAGTAGCCACTGTGGCTAGATCAGCAAAAGAGAAAATTTCAAAAATTTTAGTTCTCTGATCAAATTGGGTTTTACTTGGAATTCAAGAATAAGGGAGCATCTCATGTAAAAGTAAAGAGATTGTATTTGAAACCATAGAGTAATGGGGAAAAGGGCAAGAGTACAGCTTTCTTGGTGAACCTGACACTAGAACAAGGCTGAAGGAGATAAACACAGAGAACACCCAACTCCTACTAACCCAGATATCCAGAGACACAGAGGCTCCCCAGACCTCATCACTGAAGTAGAACTAAAATGATCCCAAAGTGGCTCAAGGAAATTCATGGAAGAGGGGACAGAAAGAATGTTAGAGCCATAAGCTGGGTCATTATGCACAAAGACTTTGCCTATCCCCCATAACTGTTGACTACACCCATAATGTATGACCCACATTCCCCAATGATGAGGGTCCCTTCGGAGAGGGGAGGACAAGGAGGAGGCTACCAGAGTCACCAACATGAATGTAAAATTAAAATAATATAAATTTTAAAAAAAAATTGAAAAAATATTTATTTGTGTGTATGTATGCACGCGTGTGAGTGTGTGCATACATGCGTGTGTGATCCAGGGCCTCTTGCCACTGCAGTCAAAACACCAGCACTTGGACAATCTTTTGAGTCTTGCTTGACCTTAGTGGCTGGGTAATTGAACCAGGGCCAGTAGACTTTGAATTACTTTAACCACTGAGCCTTCTCCCCAGTCCAAGATTGATTTTTAACAAGTTAGCTTGAGCAGGAACAAAACCAGGATAATTCAAAAAGCAAGTTAGTTTATATCCAGTTACTTCAGCTTATTTTCCCTGTGTTCAAGAGATCTTTATCATACTAGCAAACACTTGTGGGATCTGTCTATTGCCTGATTTTCCTGAGAAGTATCAGATGAATAATTTTCTACCAGTGTCATGACCTGGAATTTAAGCATGAGTGTTGTGGTGGCTTGTATTCATTGTCAATTTGACATGTCCTAGACTCACCTGTGAGAAATTATCTATTTAAGTTTGCCTCTGGGCATGCCTATGAAGGACTGACTATCTTGACTAGGTTAACTATGGACAGAAACTTTAACTATGGACAGAAACATCTCACCAGCTGGAGACCTGGATTGTATAAAAGGGAGAGAGCTGGCTAAGCATGGGCATTCATCACTCTCTGTTTCTTTGCAGTGAACTGAATGTGACCCGCTGTGCAGCAAGATCCTGCTACCATGATTGTAACCTGGAACTGTAAGTTGAAATAAACCCTTCCTCCTTTAAGCTGCTTTTTTTTATTTGAAATTTTTATTTATTTATTTGAGAGAGAGAGAGAGGGAGGGAGCAAGAGAGAGAGAGAGAATGGGCACACCAGGGCTTCCCACCCTACAAAAGAACTCCAGATGCATGTGCCACCTTGTGCATCTGGCTGACATGGTGTAGCAGACAGCTTCAGGTTCGCTGAGATGAACTTCCAGATCAGGCATATTTATGGAGGAAGGGATATTATTTATTGAAGCTTACAGATCCAGGGGAAGTTCCATAATGGTAAAAAAAAAAAAAAAAAAAAAAAAGCTGGCCTGGCTTCACAGGACCAAGCAGAGAGCAAAGCCACAGCCAAAAAGGCACACAGCATACATCAGGAACTCCCGCTAGGCACACCTTGCATATCTTTACAATGGAATCTCAAACCATCACCACACCTTAAGACCGGCCCCCAGTGACATTACTTCTAGCAAGGTGACTGCAGATGCAAACTATAAACTAATAAAACATTAAATATATTGGGGGCCATATATTCAAACTACCACACATGGGTCCTGGAGAATCAAACTGAGGTCCTTTGGCTTTGAGGGCAAGTGCCTTAACTGCTAAGCCATCTCTCCAGCCCCTTAAGCTGGCATTTTGTCCCATTAATGAGAAGGTAACTACTACTAGAGGATTAAGGTTCTCTAGAGGAAGGTCTGGGGCTTCCTACATGATCAGTGGTGTTGAAGGAAGGCCACAAAAAGCAGGAGTTTGATGTCATTAGTAGTCATACATACACTTGCTTAGAAAGAGGAAGACATGGCAAGCACACACTGCTTCTTCCTCCTCTTTATGTGTGGGTCACCCTTTGAAAGGTGCTGCCTGCTTTCAGGGAGTGGTTTCCTCTCTCAATCTTTTCTGGAAACATCCTCACAGATCCACCAGAGGTGTGTCCCCTAGGTGATTCTCAATTCTCTCAAGTTACAATCAAGAGCAACCTTACCATATGGGTATCACTATTTTGGCTGGGACTGTTGAGTCTTAGCTCAGAAGCTCCATGTGAATCAATGGCCTCCCATAAGTTTTATTTAATAGAGTTTGACATGTTAGACTATTTTATCCTTTCATAGACTTTGGTGATTAAAAATGTGTTAGTTTCAAAGTTTTGTGTCATCAACAGGCAAGCTTTTGTGCTAGAGATAATCCATAGGAGATGTTGATACTAATTCCATAAGACCACATGGATGCTAAGTAAGAGTCTCGCCAGTGCACAGACTCTGCTGCCTTTGTCTGGATGACTGCCCTGTCCTGTCCCCCGGATACTCTGAGTATTGTCTGCTGAGGATGTGCAACTGCTCATCTTTTCCAGGGAGCTCCACTCTGCTAAAAGGTGGCTCCTTCCCTGGGAAGAGACATAGACCCTCCACTTGGGTCAGAACACAGCTAATCACTGACTCTAATGAATGACTGACAAGACAGTTAAAAAAAAGTCCGACTTTTGCTCTAGGAGGTAACATGTCTGCCATACTTTTTATGCTCTAGAGACTATAATACCACCCTTGTATCCAAAATGTCATGCCAACACCAGCACTGACCTGATACTTCATACTTGTTTTTTTTATGTACAATCCCTTTTCATTTTATTCACAGATTTTTCTCCATCAATATATTGCATGCTTGAATCCTTGTCTCTGGTTCTATTTATAGATCTGAGTCAGTTAGAAATTATTTTATCATAGTTATTTGTATCTGTCAGTCTCAGTGTAACAGTTACAATGTAAGGTGCTTAAAAATATGGCCTTTGGGGGCCGAAGAGATGGCTCAGTGGTTAAGGCACTTGACTGCAATGCCTAAGGACGCTGGTTTGATTCCACAGTGCCCACGTAAAGTCAGACACACAAAGTAGCACATGCATCTGGAATTCATTTGCAGTGGCTAGAGGCCTTTGCGGGACCCATTCTTTCTGTCTCTCTTCTCTCTCTCTCTCTCTTTCCCTGCAAATAAATAAATAAAAATATGGCCTTCTTTCCATCCTTGTAGTCATTCTGGAACCAAATACATTTATTTCCACATTTTAGATCCTCAACACTTATACTGAAGTGACCATTGCTCCTGAAGAAATATGTGAAGAATCTAATTTGAAAAGGCAAAATATTATTACCAGTGTTCAAATACATCCTGGTGTAAGAATCCTCTATCATATATCAAAAAAATCCAAAATATTTTCATTTCCTCCAAATTCAAAATCTTGACACTTATTGTTTCTGTACTCTTAATACCTCTCCTCCAGATATTCTTCTTATTTTTTGTTCTACGGTTTTCAAAAGTATCATATGCAAGTGCAGTGATTTTGGTACTGTTGGTGAAAAATCCACCAAGTAACAGAAAATTTGAGTTGTAAATGGTTGTGTCTTTTTGCACTCAAGAAAGAGCTGATTATCACAAATGGTCAAGTGCTGGAAATAAGTAACTGATGATTACTCGGTCCTAAAAAAGACATCTACACCATCCCTTCTAGGACTCAGAGAACATCACAGAAGATGGGATGGAAATAATATAAGAACTGGAGGATGGATTGGGGAGAGGGCTATGAAACTCTGGCATCCAGACATGACAAGGCCATTGCACTCATGAACCCACATCAGGAGTGATTGTCTGCACAACCTGTTATAGATAGGAGAGAGGCTTTAAAGACCACCCCCTCCCTAAGGAGCTAATGATCGTTAAAGGTTGTCTCTTCCAAAGCACAGCCACTAGGAAGAGATGAAGAGTCCAGTAAGACTAAGGAGGATACAAAAGGATAAAGTGGGGTACATATGATTAAAATACAATATATAAGTATAAAAATTGTCAAAAAATCATATATATATGTGTGTGTGTGTGTGTATATAATAAAGAAGAAAGAAAGTTGATTATCAGATAGGACAAAAACTAAGCCTTGTAAGCTTCAGGAACAGAGGTTTATAGTCAGAGAACTGTCACCAATACTACTTGGTCACCTCAGCATTCAATCCCTTTGTCTCCTTGTCTCCTAAAATTTAATATACAATTTTTTTTTTTCAACTCCCAAAACAATCATTTCTGGCCTGAAGATTAGCATAGATGTTGGAGATCCCTCTGGAGACAAATTGTATGAGCAGACATCAAATCTGGGAGTAAACCCAAGAAAAGACCACATGCCACATAGTACACATTTAGGTGAAATTGGAGTTACAAAAATACAAAATGGGTTCAACATCTAGTATAAGAGCTAAAATGCATGTTGTTTTGGTCCTTATTGTATTGATACAAAAAATACATGAAGAGGGGTAATTTATACAGAAAAGAGGTTTACTTAGCGCACATATTTAAAGGTCTGAAAGAGTGATGCTAGACAGCAAAGCTCTAGTAAAGGCCTTCTAGCTATATCTGGCACCATTGTAAACAGATTTATGAGAAAAACAGGTGACATACTGAAAACAGGAAGCAAGAGAAAGTCAGGGGTCAAATTCACACTTTATTAGCAAATTAGTTCTGTGTGGGGAGTAGCCATCTCCTGAGTGGACTATATCAATCTCTTCTGAGGTCCACCTCAATAACATCACCACCTTAAGCTACCTTAAATGACTGCCACAGTGAGAACCGAGCTTCTAGGATATGGACCTCTGGTAGACAAACCACATTCAAACTCCAGAACCGGCACACATAGTTATTTTCCACTATTACAAATAAGAATAGACAAATTACAAGCACATAAAAACAAAATGTTTTAGGAGGTCAGAAGGAAAACATTTTGACTGGCGTGAGCAAAATAAAAGCTAGGGCTGAGAAAGGCAATCTTAGGAGCCAGAATAGCAAAGGCATGCTTTGGCACAATGTGCTTGGTTGGAAATGGGCTGCCTTGCTTGGAGCATGTAGAACATTTTGGACAGTGGTTAGAACACGGGGGGAAAGGTTGCACTTGAAAAGCTGATCAAGGAGCAGAGACGATGGAGAAGTGGAAGCTCTTTGAGCAAATGAACAAGGTCATCAAACTCGGGCTTGTCTAAATGTTCTGCTTCCACCATGCTCTTCAAACACATGTGAAAAAAGACACTATTTCTTTCACTGTCTGCGTGTTTAATGATGCAAAGGCAGTCTGCATGAAATTAGTTCCTTCTCTGGAGGGACCCACGGTGGCGGGGGGGGGGGCGGTAGAGTTGTGTAGATGAGGTTTCTCTGGGGCTGGCTCTGCAGCACAGTGCAGAATTATGGTAATTGTCTGAAGCATTTTGATGAGAAGGCTCCCATGTAGCTCGACAAATCCTGATTATCAATGGTGCATATGGTTTACAGTCTTGAAATTGTTGTGATTTGTCATTGTTGACTGCTTCAGTTTTTCACCTTTCTTGATTTTTGTTTACAATTGTCATGGACCAAATTTCTTAGGAGGTAGGCAAAAAAAAAAAAAAAAAAAAAAAAAAAAGATTCTCCAACTGCACCTTTTTCTCTCTCAGTTAGCTTTTCTAGAATTTAGACTTACGACAGGTACTTGGAACTGAAGCTCATTTTTTGGATTGTGATTGGGTCCCCATTGTCTCTCTAAACTGTTGGAGAGCTTTGAAGATTATTCCCTTAGGAGAAAACTCAGGTAGTAGGAACCAACTGACTCTGCCAGAGAAGTCACCCTTGAATATTGCCTCTTAAAAGATGATCCTCACGCCTTATGGACTTTATTGCACAGGATTGTCCCTTGAAGTGTATTTAGAGAGAGAGGAGATTGTTACTGATTCTGCCTTCCCATTTGAGTTGGATGTATCATATGTCTATGAGGGATGAAGCTCCCCTTTTACTTATTTATTTGAGAAAGGGAAAGAGAGAGAAGGAGAGAGAGAAAATAGACATACCAGGGCCTCTAGCCACTGCATATAACTCCATCTTGTGCATCTGGCTTACGTGGGTACTGGATAATTGAACCTGGGTCCTTAGGCTTCGCAAACAAGTGCCTTAACTGCTAAGCCATCTCTCCAGCCCATGAATCCCCTCTTAACACTTGTAATTAAGAGCCATTACATATCCTTAATAAAGTAAGATGGAATTCTGACTTCCTATGTAGTATAGTATTCAAAGTGTCTGTTTCTAATGTGTTTTAGGGCAATTTTTCTCAATTTGATGGGGCAATGGCAACTCAAATGGGCTGTATTGGTTACCCCCAAATAGGGAGAGAGGCCTGGGTCTTAGTTTATAGTGGCCATCAGACTAGTACAGTCAGATAATCCCATTTTGCCAAATGCCTAATGTGAGGTCCCCACCTCAGTCTGTCTCTTGTTATGTTAAAGACTTGGAAATTAAAGCCTATTATCCCAAGGCACCCTACCTTTGGGTCCTACCTGGGAAACTTTTGGCTGGCCCTGAGTCTCTGCCCTGAACAGAAGCATTCCCAAACTTTCGATGCTTTCCTGATCTCTCTTCCATGTCTGTGTGTGTGTGTGTGACAGAGAGAGAGAGAGAAGGAGGGACAGAAAGACAGGGAGAGAAAAAGGCTATTTTAGGTTTTGGTGGATGAGAAGTACTGATCTGACCTGTTAGAAATAAGCTCTTACCTCTCATGCCTGGAGCAAATGTTGTAATGTGGATAAAAAAGTAGTTTTACTGTTTCTTTGTGAGTACACAGTAGCTTCCTCTAAATCTTCAAAAACCCTTGTAGCAGGCCTTTTCTGATGTGTTTTGTGTTGGGTGTTTTTGCAGATCATTGGAAACAGGAATTTTGAGTGGCTCCCCTTAACACGTACATGTTTTCATTAGAAACAGTAGTAAGAAAATAGTCAGAATAAAAGTAAGGGGAGGAGGGACATGAGGAAAGTATTTAGGAGGAAGGGATATTTATTTGAAGCTTACAGAAGGGGAAGTCCCATAATGCCAAAAGACACTAGCCTGTTTTCATGGATCTAAGCAGAGAGACAAAAAGAGCCAAAACCCAAAAGCCATACCACATAGCACACTTAGGAATTCCAGGCAAAGCTCAAGCACTTTGCATATTTTTAGACTGGAATTCAATTCACCACCACACCTTAGGGCTGGACACTAGAATCCATCCATAGTGACACCACCTCCAGCCAAGTGGCTGCAGATCTAAATTACAAACTTTATTAAAATCCTGAATATATTGGGGGCAATCCATTCAACCTACCACATTCCATCCCTGGCCCCCAGTAGATTCATGACCATATCATTGTAAATTGTATTCAGTCCAATTTCAAAGGTCTCTACAATCTTTACCAACTGAAGACAGTTCTAAAGTCCAAAGTCTCATCTGAGATTTAACATAGTCTCTTAGCTGTGAGTCCGATAAAATCATACAAGTTATATACTTTCAATATATAAAGGCACAGAGTAAGCATTTTCAACTGCTATAAAGCATAAGAAAGAAAGACTGGAACAATGTAAAATCAATAACCATCAAGCAAACATCAAACTTCTGTAGTTCAATCTCAATATCATAACCAGTGACAGTCTCTGGATTTTGCAATTCTGTCCCTCTAGCTGGGCTGAATAGCCAGGGAAAACTTACATCCCAGGCTAGCAGTGCACTCCATGGTAGCCATTGCACAGTCATGGTATATCCAAAACATTTTTGTGTCTCCATGCAAACCACAGTCCACCTTTCAATGGCTTTGCCAGGCTTTTCCTCAAGGTTATCATGCCCTGTCTATATGCTGCATCTGAGCAGTGGTTCCTGGAACTGTGTGTGTACTTTATGACCACTCCATCCATTTTTGATGCTCCCAAAATCATATCAGGTGTTCAAGACACAGCTATTTGTCTGTCTATCTATTATCTATCTATCTATCTATCTATCTATCTATCTATCTATCTATCTATCATCTATCTATCTATATTGGTTTTCCAAAGTACGGTCTCACTCTACCTCAGGCTGACCTGGAATTCACTCTGTATTCTCAGGGTAGCATTGAATTTATGGCAATTTTCCTACCTCTGCCTACTGAGTGCTGGGATTAAAGGTGTGTGCCACTATTCCCAGCTCAGCCATATTTTTAATTCAGAGACAAAATAAATCATAACATTGTTCCTTTTCCAGACAACTCTTTCCAAAAGAATTTGTATGTCTATCATAATCTTTCCTTAGGCATCCTTTCCATTATTTCAATGGAAAGTTGTTAGGCCATCTTCCTTCCAAATGCTAATGTATTTGACAATAGCAGCTTCAGCAACCAGTTTCTGTGCCAGTAATTTTGAACTCGCTTGAATTTTTTTCAACTTAAAATCTTAAGTCTCTCAGTCCCATGCCTTTAGCCAAGCACATTACAAATTTAACCATGATTTAACTCTCTGGGCCAGGGCAGCAGAATGCAGCCATCCCTTATGCCAGTAGCCCCCAACAAAGTCCTCTGCAGTATTTCCTTCCCCTTAGAAAGTTTATAAGCCAAGACTCCAAGTTCATAAGCCAACCCTCTAAACACAATTATTTTCTGGATGTAGCATTTTCAAGCTCTCACAAGAATTTTCCAAAATACTTGGTTTACTGCTCCAGAAGGCATTTTCAGTTGCAAGTACCAATTCTATGCCCATTCTTCCAAAACAGAAGTTCCAAAAAACCAGAATCCACATGGTCAGATTCATTATATCCACACCCCACTCCTGGCACCAATTCTGTAGTAACAGCCTCAGGTCACTGGGATGAAGTTCCAAATCAGACACAGTATGGAAGAAAGGATATTTATTTGAAACTTACAGATACATTGGAAGTTCCATAATGGCAGAAGAAGCTAGGCTGTTTTCACAGGTCCAAGCAAAGAGAGAGACAGAAGAGCCACAAGCCAAAACCCAAAAGTCACACCACATAGCACACTTAGGAATTACAGGCAAGGCTAAGGTACTTTGCATATCTTTAGACTAAGATTCAAGTCCACACCCACACCTTAGGGTTGGACCCTATGATCCACCACAGTGACACTTCCTCTAGGCAGGTGGCTGCTACAGATCTAAATACAAACCTTTAGTAAAATGCTGAATATATTGGGAGACATCCATTCAAAGTACCACACTTATTTTATTGTCCAGGACATGTTATGATGAACATTTCAAATGCACTCAAAGAGATCATTTTATGCAAAATCATAATTATTTTCTTAGGGTAAATTTTTAGAATTAGAATTGTTGGATGAAAATATTTGGTATAATCAAAGTTTTTTTGCACCTTCTCAATAAAAGGTTTCACAGAAAGTTATCACCTAATTCTCCCAAAGAATTTATGAGTACATATTTATTTGCACTCTTGAGTGAATGTTTTAATTTAAAAAACTGCCAATCTAAAGAACTCAAAATGTTTCTAATTGTTAAATTTCATTTTTAAACCTCTAATGACTTTTGATTTTTAAGTATTATTATATGTATCATTTTATTATGTTTTTATTTTTATTATATTTAATGTATTGCTATTATATATATATATTATATTCCCATTAT
The DNA here is from genome assembly GCA_036365145.1 of Orientallactaga sibirica. Lineage (NCBI taxonomy): Eukaryota > Metazoa > Chordata > Mammalia > Rodentia > Dipodidae > Orientallactaga > Orientallactaga sibirica. The sequence goes on along the minus strand of JAEOAD010000001.1, from coordinate 103,786,841 downwards.
AAACTATCTATATATTTGGTCCATTTTATACTTGCTCATTTCTATTTTATCTATTCATTTTTAAATAGTTTTGTATAGTAAAACTTCCAAATATTTATCATAAATACAAATATTTATTCTAAATGTTTTGTGGAATGTTTTGAAGTATAGAATGTTTTTGATCCAATCTATTCTTTATCTTCTGAGGGATTTTTATTTTTATCAGTTTATGCTTAGAAAATATATCCATGTTTCCAAATCAGATTTGACTTGTGCTTTTTTCTTCATTCTGTCATATATTTTCACTAGTCCACATAGTGGGCATTATATTATTTGGTATAAAGAACTAATATTCAAAAAGTTTTCTTATCTCACTTCACCACTGTTTATTGAATATAATTTATTTTCTTCCTTGACTTGTCTTTTGATAACACAAAGAAATTGAGACAAGCAATAGCCTGTGTGCCTGCATTGTTCTCTGCTTTCTCACTGTGGATTGAAGTGACCTCCGGGTGCATTGTCTTTCCAGCCACAATAGATGAACTGCAAACTGTAAGATGAAATAAGCCCTCCCTTCCTTAAATTGCTTCTTTTAGTTATTTATTTTGACAAGTGTATGTAGTATGTGTGGTGTGTGTATGTATATTGTTGGCATGTGTGTGTCAATTTCACAACCTATGAGCATGAATGTGGAGGCCAGAGAAACGTTTAGCATACCTAATATTCTTCAGCTTTATTTCTTTGAGACAGTCTTACTAAACCTGAAGCTGATGCTTTTGGTCAGACTGGCTGATCAGTAAGCCCCAGAAATTTACTTGTCCCCTCCTATTCCCTCATAGGACAGGGATTACTGGCATGTGTGGCTACTTCTTTTTATGAGGGTGCTAGGGATCAAACTCAGACCCTCTCAAGATCCCATCCTTATACAGCAAGTGTACTTAGCTTCACCCCAGACTTTTAAATAGCTTCTTGTTAGATATAAAGTCATAACAATGAAAAAGTTAATAATAGACCATAGAGTGTCACATTGATCAGTTGCATAATTATAGAAAATTGGATCTCCAATATGATTTGCCAGTTGAACTTAGATGCTAACAGGCTGTCAGAGGACAATTATTTGCATTCTCATCAACATTCACTATTGTTATATTTACATATTGACATTTTGATGAGTGTAAAATGTCATTATTCCTTTAATTTGTATTACCCAGATTAAAGTTGAATGTCTTTTCATAAATGTGTTGCCTGCTTTTATTTCCATTCCTGTCAATTGCCTCTTGAAATGTTGTTTATATTTATTGAGAACTATTTAGTGCTTTGGTGGTTTGATTTTAAAATGTCCCTCATAGACTCATGTATTTGAGTACTTAATCCCCAGCTGGTGGTATTGTTTGGGAAGACTGTTGAATCTTTAGGAGTTAGACTGTTTCTTGATGAAATCTGTCACTGGGGGTGGACCTTGAACCCTGGCTCTATTTCCTGTTCTTTCTCTCTGCTGCCTCCATGATGATGTGATGATATAACACTGTTTTTCTGCTCTTATCATTCTTTCTCCACCGTGAGCTTCCACACATAAACCCTTTCCTTCCTTAAACCGCTTCTGGTATTTTGTCCCAACAATGAAAAAGTCACTGATACAAGCTCTATAATTATTAATTTCTAAGATTTCCTTAACTAATCTGAATTATTTTTCCATTTTTATATATATTGAAATTTTTTCTACCTCGGTCCTTGGTACTTACTGTGGATGGAAGTATAATTTTTCATGATAAGAAGTTTAACTTTTATTTGGTCACTTTTTATCATCTTTTGTGACAATTACTTAGTGTTTTACAGAAAATTTTAAGCAATATGAATACTAAATATTGTTGATAATGTTCACAATACAAATTTTAGGTAATTCTTTTTAATGTCATTTAAAAAAATCCATTATATTTTGCATGTGTGATCTAATGCTTAATGTAGGGCTCCTATTTTTTCCTAATAGAAAGCTATTGACTCATTTATCAGTTATATTTTTTGTCATTGATAATGACAGTGCTTCTGTTATAGTTTAGTTCCCATACATGTTTAAGTTCATCCCTGAGCACTCCTATTCAATTCACTATCACCTATTTTTATACCAACTACATGCATTTTTAATTACTATGGCCTTATAGTAAACTTGGAATGTAGTAGGGCCAAATATTCCTCCTTCTTCTCTTTAAAAAAATATTTTAGGGCGGGAGAGATGGCTTAGCAGTTAAGGTGCCTGCGCGCGAAGCCTAAGAACCCAGTTCCAATCTCCAGGTCCCACGTTTAGCCAGATGCAAAGTGACACAAGGGGGCAGTGCTGCACTTGCCCACAAGGGGGTGCACACATCTGGATTTCGTTTGCAGCAGCTGAGAGACTGCTGGCACACCCATTCTCTCTCTCTCTCTGCATCTCTCTCCAAAAAAATAAATAAATAAATAAATAAATAAATAAATAAAATATTTTAGTTGTTTTGTTTTGAGGTAAGGTCTCACTCTAGCTCAGGCTGTCCTGGAATTCAGTATGTAGTCTTAGGGTGGCCTCAAACTTTTGGAGATCCTCCTGCCTCTGCCTCCCAAGTGCTGGGATTAAAGGTGTGTGCCATCACGCCTAGCAGATGAGTCCCTAGTTTTTTAAATTATGCCTTTCTTTTATCACATGTTATTGAATTTTATTACTATTAGTAGAAGGGACTATTAATAGTTTGAGTTAATTCCATTGTTTTCAATATGATAGATAGCCAAAATTATAATAATGTAAATAACAGCTCTCTGAATTAGCTTATTGTTATGTTGGGTTTTTCATTTTGGGCATGTGTGTGTGTGTGGAGTATGGATGGTATGGTGTGTGTGTATGGAGTCTATATGTTGTAGTATGTGATGTATGATATATGTATGTGGTAGCTTGAATATATGTCCCCCAATATATTCAGGGTTTTATTAGTTTATAGTTTGCATCCTCAGCCACCTTGCTAGAGGCAATGTCACTGGGCATTAAGGTGTGATGGTAGGTTTGAGATTTCATTGTAAAGATATGCAAAGTGTGCCTGGTTGACTTTTTTTCTCTCTCTTGCCTAGTCCCATGAAGAGCAGACCAGCTTCTTCTGCCATTATGGAACTTCCCCTGGATCTGTAAGCTATAATAAATATCCCTTCCTCCATTAACTGTGCCTGGTCTGGAAGTTCATCTCAGCGAACCTGAAGCTGTCTGCTACAAAAGTGGTACCAGGAGTGGGGTGAGATAAACCAGACCGTGTGGATATTCATCTTTTGGAACCTTTGTTTTGGAGTAATGGGCATGGTGCTTGCAACTGAAGATGCCTTCTGGAGTTGTAAGCCAAGTTTTATGGACTATTCTGATGAGAGTTTGAGAATGCTTAATGCAGACAGTATTGAATGTCAAGGCTTGGCTTATGAGCTTTCTAAGGGGAAGGAAAGACTGCGGAGGACATTGTTGGAACTGGGCTACTGGCATAAGCGGTGGCTGCATTCCACTATCCAGGCCCAGAAAGTTTGATCAAGGTTAAATTTGTAATGGACTGATTTGCTTGATTAAAGATATCGGACTGAGATTTTAAGATTTTAAGTTGAAAAACCTCAAGCAAGTTAAAATTGGAGGCACTGAGACTGGGTTTAGGTTACTGGAGCTGCTATTGTCTAGCAATCTTAAGGAAGGTGGAAGGAAGGTGGTCTGACTGCTTTACATTAAAACAATGGAGAGGATGCCTGAGGAAAGACTGTTAGAAATGTAAACTTTTGAAAAGAGTTGATTGGAGAAGGAACCTGCTTTTCAAAGCTATGATTTATTTCTTCCCTGGATTAAGAATATGGCTGTGTCCTGCACACCTGGTATTTGTTTTGGAAGCATGAAAAATGCATGGAGTGGTCATGAATTGCATACAGTTCCAGGAGCCGCTGCTGAGATGCAGCATGAGGCAGGGTATGAAGACCCTTAAGAATAAGCTGGAAGAACCTTTGGAAGATGGACCGTGGTTTGCATGGAGACCTGAAGATGTTTTGGATATACCAGGACTGTGCAAAAGGGCTACCATGGAGTGCATTGTTGGCATGGGATGAAAGTTTTCCTGGCTACTCTGCCCAGCTGGAGGGGTGGAATTGGAAAACCTGGAGACTGTCAGTCTCTGGTTATATTGAACTTGAACTTGAACTTCAGAAGTTTGACAACTGCTGTTTGTGGTTCAGTTTGCATTATTCTAGTCTCTCATTGCTATGCCTTATACAGTTAAAAATGTTTACCCTGTGCCTTTACATGTTGAAAATATTTAACTTGTTTGATTTTACAGGACTCACTATCTTAAGTTGGTCAAGACTGTGAGAACTTTTGAAACTGGACTGAATACAATTTACAATGCATGATAATTATAAATCTACTGGGGTCCAGGGGTGGAATGTGGTAATTTGAATATATGTCCCCCAATATATTCAGTGTTTTATTAGTTTATAGTTTGCATCCTCAGCCACCTTGCTAGAGGCAATGTCACTGGGCTTTAAGGTGTGATGGTAGGTTTGAGATTTCATTGTAAAGATATGCAGTGTACCTGGTTGGCTTTTTTTTTCTCTCTTCTTTCCTGGTCCTGTGAAGAGCAGGCCAGCTTCTTCTGCCATTATGGAACATCCCCTGGATCTGTAAGTTATAATAAATATCCCTTCCTCCATTAACTGTGCCTGGTCTGGAAGTTCATCTCAGCGAACCTGAAGCTGTCTGCTACAATGTACATATATGTCCACATGTCTGTACCCCATGTGTGTGCTTGCAGAGTGCAGAGGAGAACTTTGAATGTCATTTTCTACCATTCATCTGTATATTTCTTTGAGATGGAGTCTCTCCAAACCCCAGTGATTTTCTGATCTCTGCCTCCTATGGAAGAGGGTTACTGACATGTATGGTCAAACTCAGCTTTATAGGTGAGCTCTGTGGCAGTTGAACTCAGGCTGTTTCAAGCCCTCTAAGGCCCATATGCTTAAGCAGCAATCACTCTTAACCACTGAACCATTTCCCTATCCCTAGACTCTATTTTAAGTACAATTTACAAAAACATTGTTATATCAGAGAATAACTACATATTCAAAAATATCATTTCTTCTTCATAGGCACAGATTTCAACCTCTTGCTGCTTGGTTTAGGCAATGCTTCCATCCTGGCCAATAGCATGCGGGTGAAACTGATTGATGTAGGTCTTTCTATCCAACTACCAGCAAGATTCTCCTCACTCACTTTTTTCTGCTCATTGGGTGGATATAAATCTTTCAGTCATAGATTTTTAGGAAGAACTAAGGGGATATCAGAGCCATAAGCAAGCAATATCTTCGTTTCTCTTTCTCAGAACCACTAAAGAATGTTGTCTACTCTGAGGGTATAACAATTTCCCTTTGTCCAGGCTCTAAGATTCTAAGATTGTTTCAGTGACTGGTACAGGCACAAGCTAACTAATATATCAGAAAAACAACTACTGTAGACACATGTGATTCAAGGACTGTGCATGATTAATGGCCCAAACATGAAGAAGAAACATAAGGCTGAATGCTCATTTTGGGTCCTGAGTGTTGAGAAAAGGAGACAGTGTGTACATGCAAGTGCTGCCCTGTTTGGTGGAGGGTTAGAACAGTGAGGGAAGGAGAATGATCTTTGCTGTACTAGCTGTTGCTCCCAAGAACCTTGAAATCTTGAGAGATATGGCATGATCTCTGAACCATCAATCATGTCTTGCCATGGCAAGCAGAGAGAATGGGTTTTGTCTACACATTCATTTATATCAGTATCTTTTTTTTCCTGTTAGCATAGAAATACTAAATAGAATATAGTAGATACTCAAGGCTGGATAACTGAGACACAAAGAGGTTTATTTATTTAGGTCACACATTTGGAGGCTGAAAGTCTAAGATCTGGTAGGCATACCTGGTGAAGGCCTCATATGCCATCATGATGGTAGATGGTATCAGTCACAGTGGGAGCATGAGTGAGAGCAAGAGAGGAACAAAGAAAGCCAACTTGCTTTATGGCCCACTCATAGTAACTAGTCCTGTGAGATCTATCCAACTCCCATGATAGGGGAATTAATGCCTTTAGAGGGGCTAACCTACTCACCTTCCTTAAAAAGCTGCCTCACCTCAATACCATTATGTTGAAGGATCAGACTGCAACATGACTTTTGATAGAAACAAATCATGTTCAGCCGCATCATTCAACAAGCACTGAGCACATCTTTTCTATCATGTCACCTCCCCCCCCACCCCCCGTATGGCACAATATAGGCCTGGTCCAAGCCAGACCGCATGGCAGAAGAAAACAGGAAGTGGTGTTCTGCGCAGGCTTGTTGTGACAACAACTACAGTCCCATGCTTGCGAGAAGCCTGCTACGAGATGTCCTATCCAGAGACAGGCTGTCATTGGTCACATAAAGGGGACCACCCCATACAAGGATTAGCTAGTCAAGCCCCTTAAAACTCACATGCATTTTCCTGAATAAATGAGTTTGCGGAGGCTCGCTTCCCGCTTTCACCCAACTCCCAGAGTCTGTGTTGTGACTCTGCGCTGCTCACCCCAACTCGGCAGAGCCCCTACCATCCCTCCTGAGCTGGCCTTGGGGGGGACCGCAACATCTGGAGCCTGAACAGGGACCCACTACCCCATCGGCAATGGCGAGACGCCTCCTCCTTGATCTTCGGCAAGTAGCTCCCTCGGCGTTTGGCAAGATGCCCCCTCCTTGATCTTCGGCGAGTAGCCCCCTCGACGTCTGGCAAGACACCACATTCTTGAATGTCTGGTGAGCAGGCCCCTCTGCATTTGGCAAGATGCCCAGTTCTTCATCATTGGTGAGAAAAGCCCCTTGCTGTTCCATGTGCTGACAGTTGCCTGTGGGTGAGCAGGCAGCCCCTTCCTCCCCCCTTTTCCTTTGTTTGTCCTCCCCCCCATAGGAAGGCACGCACTGCCGCACAGCCCTGAAGCCTATGTTGGCCCCTCCATTATCTGGTTCATCCCGGCGAAATCTCAATAAGGGTCTGACCCACCTGATTTCGGAACCAAGGCGAGGCCTTTGGCTGAGCCTCCCCGGAGACACCGTGTGGGCATATGGCCATGGAGTAATGACCCATGGAAGTCCCCCACTAAGCACAAGATACGTGGGTCCTAAACACTCTATCCGTATGTCTAAGCTGGCCCCAGCATTAGGACTTGTGGTTTGCATGATCATCCTCTGGTCTATCATTTTTGATCTGTGTTATTATTTTTCTCAGTTTCTTTGATTCAGGAGTGTCCCAGCCCTCCCCCCCCCCCCATCAAACAACACCACGCGGTAATGGGCAACCTCCCTCCCCACCAGAGCACGCCACAATTGCAGGCTCTTAAGGCCCTCCTCCTGCAATGTGGCTTAAAAGTAAAACAAAAAGACCTCCATAGCTTTTGGGATGAAACTCTCGTTTTAGCCCCATGGATCAGTCTGGAGAACATCTGGGACACTAACATTTGGTCCTCGGTTCTATTCCTTGCAAAGAAACGTGAGGTTTATGAAGGGCACACACCCCCTGCTCCATTCTTTTCTATCCTCCTTGCCATAATTGCCTGCCTTAAAGGCACCACAGTGGAGGAAGTCATTTCTGCCCATAACAAACAATATGAGGAGGAACCTGAACTGGCTCTTCAAAGCTCGTCCCCTCTTACGATAACTCAGGTAAGGAGGAAGTCAAACCTTTAAATGATAATAGGCCATCACCCCAACCCCCTCCTGCTACAGCCACACTCACAACTGCCCCTCCCCCTCTTTACCCTTGCAAGGACCTCCCCCGCTCAGTCCTGTACAAACCCAGGCGACTGCCTGTTCCCTGACATGCCCCTTCCCTGTTAATGTAGGGCCGGATGCAACAGCCAGGCCTTGGTACCCCACCCCCCTCTTTGATCTGGCTCTCATCCATAAGGCAGCCCAGGAATCTGGCGTTGACTCTTCTTACTTTGAACAAGTCCTCTTACAATGGGCCATCCATCTTCAGACTTACTATGACTGGTATTTGCTCCTCAAGGCAGTCCTTCTCCCCCCCCCCCGAATTCCTCCAATGGAAAGCCGCCTATAGTGACCTGGCTGAATCCCAGGCCTGCCAAAATCTTAAGAATGGAATTACCTTGGACATTCTCCTTGGCACAGGACCTTATACAGACCCTATATCACAAGCCACAGTGGGCATACATGCCTACTTTGACCAAGTTAAATCTTTATCCCTTCAAGGGCTTGAGGCCTGCCTCCCACAGAGGCCGGATACCTATTTTTGTAACCTGGTCCAAGGGCTTCACAGATTTCCTCTCTTGTGTGATGGAGTCTGTGGACCTATGCACTCCCCCTGGCCCTGCCAGGGACACTTTAGTTAAGTAACTGACATGGGAAGGAGCATCCGTGGCAGCGTGTAATGCTATTGCTGCCGTGAGTAATGAGGATCTCCATAAATGGATTGTATCTACCAAAGATATCAATCCTGTGTCTGCCCCCCTTGAGGCCCTGGCTGCCTCAATACAAACCCTGACCATGGGTCAAAAGCCTACCCAACAACCACCCCTTTGCTGCGGCTGTGGCTAACCAGGACACCTTCAGAGAACCTGTCCAACCACAACTAAGCCTATTTTAAGATACCCAACCCCCTGCCCTAAATGTCAAAGGGGATATCATTGGGCCAAGGATTGCAAAAATTCTCTGCCTTAAACTTCCCCAGGGGCAACCCTCAGCCCTGCAAGTAAAAGGGAACAACCCCCACATTAGATGGACTCTGCCTGTTTATGACCATACATTCCACTTCTCTGTCCTTTTGGATGGGGTTGAATTCAAGGGCATAGTAGACACAGGTGCAGATGCCACTATTATCTATGCCAATGATGTACTCCGCATGCCCAATTGGGCCTATAAAGATGGTCCCAATATTGGGGGTGTTGGGGGACAACAGACTACTAGACAGGTTAGGAGACCAGTTACATGGAAAGACTATGATGGCAACATGGGGGAGTTTTTCCCCCTGGTAGCAAATGTCCCCAATACCCTCTGGGGCAGAGACCTCCTTACTGACATGGGTGTTGTCATAACAACAGATGACCAGGTGTTTTATGATGATGTTATCACCTGTGATACTATTGGCCTTTCGGGGCTACCCAACCCCTCAAAATCACCTGCCACTCATCATCACCCCCAATTCTAGAGGCCACTGTCCGATCCCCTACCGCTCCCATATGCCTTGAGTGGGATACCACGGAACCCATTTGGGTTGAACAGTGGCCTATACTAGAACCTAAATTAACTATTCTCAAATCCCTTATTCAAGAAATGCTTGCTCTTGGCCATATTGAGCCCTCTATTAGCCCCCATAATTCCCCCATCTTTGTCATTAAAAAGAAACCTGGTAAACATAGACTGCTCCAAGACCTTCGCCAGGTTAATAAACATATGTTAAAAATGGGCTCTTTTCAGACTGGCCTCCCCCACCCTGGAGCCATCCCTACTAACCACCATATAGTTGTCTTAGATATTAAAGATTGCTTTTTCTCTATCCCTTTGGCACCAGAGGACAGGCCCTATTTCGCCTTTACTGTGTGGGAGACCAACCATTCTATCCCAGCTAAAAGAAATCAATGGAGGGTTCTCCCCCAAGGCATGAAAAATAGTCCTTCTATTTGCCAAATGTTTATATCCTCTGCCACGGTGAGAATACAATCTAAATGCCTTCTTGTTCATTACATGGATGATCTTTTGATTGCACATACCTCAAAAAATGCCCTTTTGGACCTTCTTAAATTACTCATTGAGGACCTCAAAAAACATGGGTTTGCCATAGCGAATGAAAAAGTTCAAACAGTGCCCCCTTTTGGATTTTTAGTATACAAAATTTCCACTACTAGACAACCACTTACCCCTCACCTTCTAATAAAGGACCGTTGTTCTCTCAATGAGCTCCAAAAACTCTGTGGCCAAATTAACTGGCTCAAACCTTTCTTGCCCATACCTCCTAGTGAACTCCTACCGCTCTATGACCTCCTTAGAGTTACTGACAAGCCTTCAAGGAAAATTTCCTCTAAACGATCACTCCAAAAATTTGTTACATAAAATATCCCACTACCTCTTTTGTATGACCCTCACAAGATATGACCCATCTGCCCCAATTCTAAATGTGATCCTTTGGACGACAGGGGTGCCGTTGGGAGTCATCTGGCAAAACCAATCTCCCCTTTACTGGGTACATCCCTCATGGGCACAGGCCCATAAACTCACCACCAACCTACAAGCAATGCTCCTCATAGCAATTAAGGCACGTGCCTACACTAACAAAATCTATAATATGGAACCCTCCAAAATAATTCTGCCCATCCCCATGTCTGAACTTCAACTTCTTTTTAGGAAGGACCCCTTTTTCCACATCCTAATGGTGGGATTCCCCAATGAGATAGACAACCATCTCCCCGCTCACAAACTACTTCAATCCCTAACGGCTTTACCCCTAAAGACTAACTATTTCTCCAGGCCTTCCTGTCAGCCAATACCCTTAGCAGCCTCGGCCTTTACAGATGCCAATAAACATACCTATGGGCTAATTATTAAGAGAGCCAATCAACCAGATGAGGCCCTTAAGTTCCCTAACCCCCATTCAGTCCAGCTAGGGGAACTATATGCCATCATCAGAGTCTTAGAGCTCTGTCAACAAGAGCCTGTCAACATATTCTCTGACAGCAGTTATGCTGTTCAAATGACAAAGGTACTGCCCTTAGCCAATCCCAGGCCCTCTCATCATCCCATAGACATTGCCATCTCCACTTTACAATTGAAGATGGAAAACACATCGTACCCTTGGTTTATTGAGCATGTTTGCTCACACACTGGTCTGCCTGGCTTTATTGCTGATGGGAATTCGCAGGTAGACAAATTTATTGCTGTCTCCTCCTTGCCACCTTTAGAACAAGCTAGACATTTACACCAATGGTTCCATCTAACCCCCACTAATCTAAAAACCCCATATCCTGAGCTCTCGCTTAGCCAATGCAAACATTTAACCCGTACCTGTAAGGCATGTGCCCCCAGCCCCCCTGGGCCCCCTACAGCCTCAAGGAGTCAATCCTAGAGGCTTTACCCCAAATTCTATCTGGCAGATGGATGTTACCCACATACCTTCCTTTGGTAACCTCAAATATGTCCATGTCATTGTGGACACTTACTCTAAGCTTACTTTTGCTATTGCTCTCTCAGGGAAAAAGGTGTCCCATGTCATTAAGGCAACCAAAACCGCTATGTTGGTTATGGGCATACCCTGGTCAATTAAAACTGACAATGGCCCTGAATACACATCTGCCCAATTCACATCCTTCATGGAATCTTGGGGAATAAAACACTCCCTTGGGATCCCCTACAACCCACAAGGACAAGCCATTGTGGAGAGAACAAACTGGACCCTAAAGGAACTAATTATAAAACAGAAGTCCACTATGTTGCCCAAGGACCCCCACTTGGCCCTAGTGGAAGCTCTTTTCACCCTCAATTTTCTCACCTTTGATGAGGCAGGACTCTCCCCAGCCTACAAACATTGGAGATCCCAACCAACCACAATACCCTTACCCTTAGTCTGCTAGAAAGATCCTCTTACTAATATTTGGAAGGGGCCCCACCCTCTTTTAATGCAGGGCCAAGGGTACGCTTGTGTCTTTCCAGAAACTTCACAGATCCCAGTTTGGATTCCTGCCAGAAACATCCATCCAGTCACTGACTCAGCGACTAGCCTTGATGAAGAGGATGATGACAAACCCCTCAGGCTGCACATGGGACTTTAAACTTATCCCCCTCTTTTTTTCTCCTTTTATCTCCTTTTCTCTCAACTACCACTTCCCAGAAACCAGTTTTGGACAACTCTTCTTAGGCCATACTTTTTTGGTGCAGTGACCCTAGATTCTCATGCTTTTCCTAGGCTTTATTTTAGCCACTCTATTTCACTGTGTTCCTCCCCCTTCAAGCACAAACTTCCCCTTAGCCACACCTTTGCCTTTTTTGTTTATTAATGCCTCTTATGGTAATGCTATCCTCCAACCAGCCATAAATTCCTTTGCAACTTCTTTGATTACATTGAGCTGCTACCATAAAGGACAGTCAATGCTACTGACTATGACACTAGGGTGAACTCAGGATAGTCACCCAGCAACCTTTCCTACCCCAGTCCTTTTCAGCCTCTCTAGTTGATTCTCGCTTGGTGGGACTGTTCACATGCCACAGAGCCACGCCCACTTGGCCCTTCCATGGCTCCTAGGCAACAGCCTCATATGTATGGTACAATACAGGTCTAGCCCCTATCCAGACCTCATGCTAAAAGCCATACCAGGCCATGCCCCTCGGGTTTTCTCACCAGGATGGCGGATAGCCCATGACGGGTAAGATTCCATGAGATGGGACAACTAAGACAGGCACCATCACATGTGATGATCCCTTGGGGCCTGTGTTCAACAATGGCTTGGCAAAAAAACCATACCTCTCAGGGTTACCAATAATAAAAACAAAAAGGAGGATATGTATGGCACAATACAGGCCTGGTCCTAGCCAGACCACATGGCAGAAGAAACCAGGAAGTGGCTTCTGTGGAAATGGCGTTCTGCGCAGGCTTGGTGTAACAACTACAGACCCATGCTCACAAGAAGCCTGCTTCGAGATGTCCTATCCAGAGACAGGCTGTCATTGGTCACAAATGATTAGCCAGCCAAGCCCCTTAAAACCCATGTGCATTTTCCTGAATAAACAAGTTTGCGGAGGCTCGCTTCCCGCTTTCACCCAGCTCCCAGAGTCTGTGTTGTGACTCTGCACTGCTCACCCCAACTCGGCAGAGACCCTACCGTCCCTCCTGAACTGGCTTTGGGGGGGGACTGCAACACCCCCCTCCCCACACACAGTAGATTCACTCTTTAGTGCCCTAGTTAAGTATCTCTGAAACCCCACGGGAAGTATTTCTAGTGTATAGTTACCCCTGAAGTTGATTTTCCAGACTCTCCTTGTATAACAGAGGACACATCAGGCCCTGGAGACATTCCTGTCTGTATCAGTGAGTGCTGAAGCTAATTAATACACAGGAGAGACTTGCTTCTTCAGGAAAATATTGGCCCATTAGTGCACATTGGAATAGTGATCTCAGTTTATTGTGTGTGTAAATTCTGGTCACGGAAATTCAAGTTGCCCATAGAAGTATTTAACCTTTCATGGTCAGAATTGTTATAGGAGACATTAAGAGGATTGTGTTTTCCTCTATCTAAATTCTACAAGTGTAGATTTGAGTAGAAGAGAAATAAAGAATGCAATGTAATCTCAACTAAGCAATGAAGTCATGTCTCATGAGAGAAAAAACATGCATTTTTTCATGCTAATTAACCTGCCTTTGAAATTCTTGAACTACAAAGTAAAAGCCAAGGGAATGTGTGTGTCCCATGATGTTCAGGATTGATAGCAAACAAACACTTTGGTCTATAGAGCATTGTGCTCAGTGGTTTAGAGGTCACAAGAAGCACACATTGCACAGTCAATGTTAAATGATGGCAAGTATTTTCCTCAGAGTTGAAAGGAAAAAAATTATTAACCCATTGGTGAAAATTTATAGCAAAGCTATTTGGTTTATCATATATCATGTAACTTTTCTGAAAAGTGATATAAGCAGTATGCATTGAGCTATTAATTCATGCATTCTAGAACACTGTCAGAACTTATCCTTCACAATGATCAATGAAATGATCAATGAAAGCTATGCATGCAATATCATTGATTTTGATTCATTCTGTTTGGGGAGAGGTAAATGTTTACACAAAGCCTACTTCATGTCAGATGTGTAGGTGTTAGGATTTAATAGTGAACATGCAAACTGGCACAAGTAGCTCTCATTCTGGAAATATGGTGTCTATAGAGAATCAGAAATACTCCTCCTACAGATCATGTAAAATACTACATAAAAGCAATGGGAGCATAGCTCAGCACTAGAGCACTTGCCCAACATGCAAAGAGTTCTTGGTTTTGATCCTCAGCATAGTAAGAAAATAAAAAATGACATCTAAGATGAAGGATTTAGGGATGGGGATATTGCTCAGTGGTTAAAGGTGTTTACTTGCAAAGCCTGCTGACCTAGGTTCAATCCCCTAGTACCCACATAAGGCCTGATGCACAGAGTGGGTATATATGTCTGGAGTTTGTAGCAGAAGAGGCCCTGAAGTGCCAATTCTCTCTCTCTTCTTACTAATAAGTAAACAAAATATTTAATTTGAAAAAGTTCAGGCTGGAGAAATGACTTAGTGGTTAAGGCATTTGCCTGCAAAGCCTAAGGACCCGGTTTGATTTCCCAGGACCCACTTAAGCCAGATACACAAGGAGGCAAATGCATCTGGAGTTCATTTGCAGTGGCTGGAGACTCTGGCACACCCATTCTCTCTTTAGCTCTGCCTCTTCCCCTCTCTTTCTCTCAAATAAATAAATAAACTAACTATTTTTTAAAAAAGAAAAAAATAAAAAGTTCATTTAAGTAAATTGGTATGTTTGACAAAAGGGTCAAGGACAGAATGGGACCCCACCTCAGTGAACATGAGCCAAACAGTGAGGTTGCAGGCATCAATGGGTGTGTGCTCTATTTTCAGTTTTGAAAAGTGCCATATGTAAGAAAATGTGTCAAATAATCATAGTAGCAGTGAGAATGAGGGCATCAAATCAGACTGGATTCCTTCTGCCATGAAAACACAAAGAATGCATGGGGAAAAATTAGTTTTATAAACTATGTTTCATACAAGTAGAAAAGAGAGCTACTAGGGAGTGTCAGCCTTGGCTTTGACTGAAAGTGGGCAAAAGGTTTCAGTTGAAATACATTACCCAAGGGAATGTCATACAGAGTTGGAGACCAAACTCACACATTTAGTGACTGACAAGATATAACACAGCTTTTACTTTTAAAATGGATAAGGTAGCACCATCCACAAAGACCCAGTAGAAAAGAATAAATATTTTCAAAGGAAATTGGAATCTATGTGGTTCCAGAAGTAAGGCTGTGGATTTAACTCACTGGGAGAATGCTTGCTGTTTAGCAAGATGTGGGCTCTGGGTTCAATTCTGAAAATCTCAACACAAGACACAGCAAAACGATTTCTCTAAGTGTATGAACTACTGGCTGGGAGATGGCACAGTGGATGAGATGAGCACATGCTGAGTAAATATGAGGACCTGAGTTAGAGTTCCATTACTCCCTTAAAAATCCAGACATGGCTGCACATGCTTGTCATGTCAGTAGAGAGGAGAGTGGAGACAGAAGGATTGCTGGAGTTACCTGGTCAGCCAGTCTAACTGAAAACAGGGAATCCAGATTGAGTGAGAGACTCTCAGGGATATTAAGAAGGTAGAAAAGTGATGGAGGAGGATACCTGATATTGTCTTTTTGCCTCTTCATACATGCACATAAGGCATGCAGCATCCACACAACACACACACACACACACACACACACACACACACACACATGTACATCCATCACATGCTTTATGTGCACACACCAATAAAAAAGAATAAGAACTAGTACTAATAATAAACACTGCAGGAGGGGAAACAGAGTGCATGAGTGAAAAGCAACTAAAAGAAACAAAGAGAAAACACAGCTAGACCCACAAAAATATAATTATCTGACATAGGATACAAAATAACTGAAAAAATAAAGGAACACATGAAAAACCATACCATGAACTAATTTTTTAAATGACTAAGTACCTGAAACACTGAGAAAAGAACTAAATGTAACTACTAGAAGTAAACTTTTGTCAGCTAAAATGAGATAGTTAAGCAACAGATTATACAAAACTGAAAAGGAAATTAGCCAGCTTTAAGAGATATGACTTATGACATGGTCTAGTTGGAGAGACACAGTGAGCCAAGCTAAGCATTAATTCATTGATAAATGACATAGAGGGGAGTGTATGTACACTAGCAAAGTCTACCACATGGAGACTACAGGGAGAATAAATATGCAATCTTTGAAAAAACAATGGCTAAGAATTTTCTAGAACTATTTAAAGATACAAATCCTCATTACATTTGAGTTTTTGCTTGCTTGTTTGGTTGGTTGGTTAGTTGTTTGTTTGGTGTTTTATTTTGTTTTGTTTGTTTGATTAAGATAGGGTCACATGTAGTCCAGGCGAATCATGAACTTTGCCTCCATCTCCCAAGCACTGAGATCATAGGTGTGGGCCACACAACCTTGATGCAGCTGAAGCTTTTATAATTGCATTGTGACAAAAAACCCATTATTTTAGTATCCAAAGAAAATAAATATAAAGAAAGAAATAGATACTGAAAACTAGCTTCAATGTCCTGAGAAGGAAAATTGATTAACAATCTATAACTTATACTTCTTAAAACAAGATGTAAATTAAAAACATTTTAGAAAAAAAACTAAGAGTTTACGAAGCTGAGTGTGATAGCACATGCCTTTAATTCCAGCACTTGGGAAGCTGAGGTGGGAGGATCACTGTGAGTTCAAGGCCAACCTGAGACTACATAGTGAATTCCAGGTCAGCCTGGGCTAGAGCAAGATCCTACCTTGAAAACAACAACAACAACATAAAGTTTACTAGTAACAGAACTTTGCCTAAACAGACTTTTAGTACATGGACTACAGAAGAAAGCAAATTGTCCCAGAAGAAAAGCCACCAGCCTAAAGAATGTTGGCCAAACTAGAGAAAAACATTTGGATGAATGGGAAAAAAATATTCATGACTTAAGTCAATAATACTAATGTGGCAAACTTAATGTAATGGTAAAGTGTATATGACTGATGAGCGAAATGAAGATTCTAAGATTTGTGTACTACTGAATTCTAATATGAAGGTGTCAACTTCAATGAGTATACAGGACAAAAAGAGCCAACATAAAACCCACAAGCTCAGCAAAGGAAAACAGCAGCAGAAAAAGAAAGTCAAAGTAAGAAGAAAGCAAACGATGCAAAATCAGATGTCACAAAACACACTAATTATAATAAGAACACAGAGATCAGCAAAGAAGACCAGAAAATACAGAAATCAATTTGTAAGAGGGACACATTGATTACAAGGCTGTAGGAAAGTTGAAAGCCAGAGAAGGCAGAGAACTTGCAGGTGAATGCTATTAAATACTACTGGCATGTTACTAAAAGACCAAATTGACTTTGAGGCAAAACATATTATTACAGATAAAGATAGATACTAGATAACAACAAAGCTGTCATTTGACCACAAAGTAATACAAAATAATAACATAGCTGCAAATACACTGAAGCAAAAACTGCTTCAACTCTAAAGATAAGTAAGGGATCTTAATACTCTCTGTAACTGATCTTTCAAGTAAAAAAAATGTTGGAAAGATAGGGAGCATTTGGACTATAGATTTGAAAAACTTGAGAGACTAAGTATATGAAATATACCTCTAGCAAACATAAAATAGAATTCTTTTTTAGTGAACATGAAAGATCTATAAAATTGAAAACATATTCAAAAGTTGGCTATTATTTGTTACATTATAAATAAAATGAAATAAATTCAGAATACCACTAAGATACAAAGAAAAAGTCATGTGTACTTGGAAGTTTTGCAAACAAGCTGTACAAAGATCTAATGTCAAAACAACAATCATTATGGAAATAGAAACTTGAATTTGGGGATTTCTGAATGATTCACTGGGGGAAGTGCTTGGCAAAAAGAAAGGCTGAGGACTACTGTAAGAATCCAATTAAGAAATTAAAGTAAAGAATAAGAAAATTCAGAAAGTCAACAAGAATAATAAATTCATATATAGAAAACAAATATAATTACTAAATCTAATAATTATTTTCAGATGAAAGTTTTATTATTTATTTATTTATTAATTTATTTACCTGAGATAGAGAGAATAAGTAGGGTATGCCAGGGCCACCTGCTACCACAAAGAAGATGCATACATATGCTCCCTTTGTGCATCTGGCTTTACATGGAAATTGGACAACTGAACCTGAAACATCAGGCTTTACAGGCAAGTGTCATTTACCACTGAGCCATCACTGCAGCTCCTCAAGTTAAAATTTAATAAAATCAATGCACAATAAGACTAAGATAAGTAAGAAGGTACACAGAGTAGGAATGAAAAAGAAGACTAACTATACAGAGAATAATGAACAAAAAGATGAATATCCTATGAATAATTATTCCAAAATGTTTGAAAAAGTAAATGAAATGAAT
This sequence comes from Orientallactaga sibirica, assembly GCA_036365145.1. NCBI lineage: Eukaryota > Metazoa > Chordata > Mammalia > Rodentia > Dipodidae > Orientallactaga > Orientallactaga sibirica. Next base: position 103,768,630 of record JAEOAD010000001.1, on the reverse strand, counting down.
AAAATACCCAGAAAGATAACTTAATTAACTTAATATTGAATTACTACTAATGAGTCTTATCTCAAAGAAAATATTAGGCCCCAATTTTCTTCCAGGTGAATTCTAAACAAACACTTTAAGAACAGTTATAACCAACATTATGTAATTTTTCCCCCAATGAATAGGCTGAGTTAAGAAACCAGGTTAATATGACCCTGATACCAAAACCAGAAGTAAATAGCACAAGAAAGGAAAATTACAGGTTCATTTCACTCATCAATATGAATGATGCATTATAAATAAAATATTAGCATCCTGAATCCATCAATATGCTAAACATGTTAATACCTTATAATCATACTAGCTAAATCCTAGGAGTGCAAAATTATCATAAATTAGAAAAAATATTATGACTTATCAATTAACAGGTTTTTTAAAAAAGTTGCAGTTACCTTCACATTGCTGGAATAAAGCACCTGGTCAAAAGCAGCTTATGGGAGAGAAGGATTTCTTTCAGGCTTACAGTTTCTAGGGGTTATAAGAGTATTTACTTCATGTTTTCATTGTGAAGAGTACATGTCACAATGTATATGAATGAAAAAGGATGAATTTCCATAGCCTCATTTAACAAAATTTTAGAAAATATTGACAAATAAATTGAGCTGACTAACCATCACCAACCCCTTTCTTCCAGGCAACTGTAGGACCCAAGATATACCTTGGAGATTTCTACAGTAATGCTTTGCATATCTAGAGTGTGAACCTTGTTCATTCCTAACACTTGACTTTCTTTTGCTTAAGCAGTATTCTATTATATTAGACACCCAAGTATCTTGTCATGGGAGCTGTGGCTATTATGATATTGATGGGGGCTGCTGTCTTCCCTACCATTGTTTAAGTTCTTTTAGATCCCAACTAAATTTCATTGCTTTTCATACTGTCTTATCTATGCCTTTCAGACCATTTGAAGTATTATGTCATTCTGTAACTGTGAACTAGACATGAGTCATAAAAGCAAAATTGTATTGGAGCATCCTTGAATATTTCAGGCTTATTGCACCATTAGAGACAATGATATACTTTGCTTTATAGAGTTCTATAATGTTGATGAAGCACATTTATGATACAATTAATTATACTTACATTGTGTGATTGGGAATAGCAATGGTTTTTAAAATGAAAGACGATAGGTTATTTCTGTATATGATCTGTGTTTATGTGGCTTCCATACTCATGATTCAGAATGACACCCCCAGGTGAAAAAGCAATGATTATTATGCCAACTTGTTTTTGTTACTATTTAATATATGCAGGAACAGAGTAACTAGTTTCTGGACTTTCCATTTAATTGTAGAGAGTTAGTGTTAAGCACATCTTCCTTATCACACTTTTACTTTAAAAATATTGTCCTGCTGGGCATCAAACCCAGGGTGGTGGGCATGCTCCAGATTTTCATCTGTATATGAGTTGACTGGATACTTTCCAAAGGTCCAGACAGATTTGGAATTTGGGGATAATAACCATCCACTCCTTCCAGGGTTCATATTAACCTTCCACTTTCTTCTTACTCACTCTTACTCCAGCACTTTCTGTATGTTGAAAAATATTCAATTCTTAGATCTCATCTTCCTTTCTTCTCAGCAACATTTCCACCTGCATTTTCATTGCTGGATGGCTCATTTCTTTGTAGCTTTGTATAATATTCTACCACCTAAAGTGTCACAGTTTTATCTTTCTCCCACTGAAGGGCATCTAGTGGTTTCCATATTGGGAACCTTATAAATTAAGTTTTTTTAAAAAATATTTTTGGTTTGTCAAGGTAGTGTTTCATTCTAGCCCAGGCAGACTTAGAATTCACTATGTACTCTCAGGCTGGCCTTGAAGTCAGGGAGATAATCCTACCTCTGCCTCCTGAGTGCTGGGATTAAAAGTGTGTACCACCATGCCTGGCTAAGTTTTTTTTTTTTTTTTTTTTTAATATCCATTTCCAGGTGCTGGAGAAATCACTCAGTGGTTAGGGCACTTGCCTATAAATCTAATCACCCAGTTTTAATTCCCCAGTACCCACATAAAGCCAGATGGACAAATTAGCACATGAATCTGGAGTTTGTTTGTATTGGCTAGAGGCCCTGGCACATCCATTCTCTCTATCTATCACTCTCTGCTTGCAAATAAAAAAATAAATAAAATTTAAAAATATTAAATATCTATTTCCAAGTGTCTATGTAGATTCTTCATTTTTCTCTCTAACTCTCCCCATCTGCTTGTACCTTTTCTAATGTTTCTTTCTTTATGCTCTTCCTTTGTGACCTGAGTTTCTGATCTATGTTATTGTTCTTCTAAAGAACTTTTAAAAAAATTTTAAAATTATTTTTATTTATTTTTGGAGAGAGAGACAGAGAGAGATAGACAGAGAGGGAGAAGGAGACAGAGGTGGGCACGCCAGCAGTCTCTCAGCTGCTGTGAATGAAATCCAGATGCGTGAACCCCCTTGTGGGCAAGTGCGGCATTGCGCCCTTGCCTTACTTTGCATCTGGCTAAACGTGGGACCTGGAGATTGGAACCGCTGGACATTGGAACCAGCGTTCTTAGGCTTAGCAGGCAGGCGTCTTAGCCGCTAAGCCATCTCTCCAGCCCCCCAAAAAACTTTTTAAACATGTCTTACAATGGTATTCTATTGTCAATAAATCCCCTAAATTCATTTAGAATAAATAGAAACTGAATTCAGTACTCTACAAAGACAACAGTGTGCATGCAAGTAACAGGAGAATTTTCTGCCCAAGTCCTCTGAATTGTTCTTTGTTTAAAAAAGTCAGTATTTCTCCTTGTCATTTGAAAGAATTTTGTAGGCTATAGAGTTCTAGGTAAATTGCATTTTTTTTTTCTCTCAACAAATTAAAATTTATTCCTCTCCCTCCTTACTCTTATGGTATCTTTAATTTTCAATGGTTTAAGGAATATATACCTAAGTGTGGGGTTTTTTATTTGTTCTTTTCCTTTAATGAATTACCCCGCTATCTGAGCTTGTATGACCTCGCTTAGTATGATTTTTTCCAAGTCCATTCCATTTTCCTGCAAATTTTATTACTTCTTTTTCCTTACTGCTAAGTAGAATTTCATTGTGTATATGTACCACATCTTCATTAACCATTCATCAGTTGACAGACATCTGGCCTGATTCCAGTTCCTAGCTATTATGGGTAGAGCAGCAACAAACATGGCTGAGCAAGTATTTCTCTTGTAAAGATTAGAGTGTTTAGAGTATAAGCCCAGGAATGGTATAGATTTTTGAGGTCTTTCTAAATTCCAGCCATTTAACTTCTTACAAAAAAATTTCTCTCATTCTTTAGGTTGTCTGTTGACTTTATTGATGGTATTTTTAACTGTACAGTAGCTTTTTTAGTTTCATGAGATCTCAATAGTCAAGTCTTTTTCTAATTATCTGTTATACTGGAATCTTATTCAGAAAGCATCTTGGCATGTTCTCCGCACTTTTTAGACTACTTGTTAACCATTGCATGTCTTATCTTGAGTTCCTTGATCTACTTGGAGTTGATTTTTGTACAGGGTTATAGAAGTGGGTCTAGGTTGATTCTTATAATTTTAGTTATCCAGTTTCTCCTGCACCACTTGTTGAAAACATTGTATTTTCTCCAGTGTGTTCTCAGCTCCTTTGTCAAAGATTAGGAGGCTGTAGTTGCTAGAACTTATACCTGGGTCTTCTGTTCTATTCCATTGATCTATGTGTCTGCTTTTGTGCCAGTACCATGATGTTTTTATTAATGTGGCCTTTTAGTATATCTTGAAATCAGGTATGGTCATACCACTGGCTGTATTCCTTTTGCTGAAGACATTTTTGGCTATCTGAGGTCTTTTGTGCTTCCATATGAATTTTTAAAAGTGTTTTTGTTCTAGCTTTAAAAAATAATGGTGTTTTTATAAAGGTTGTGGATATATATCCTCTCTCCCCCAACCCAATTCTTTTGAGGATCTTCAGTGGGATTATCGGTATTTAACGTGGGGACCAAGAGGCCTCAGTCAGTCTCTGCAAGGTTGGGAGAAATATGGTGTCTCACCCTGGAGCTTTTACAATCTTTCCACCCACTCTTCTGTGATGCTCCCTGAGCCTTGGTGGGCAACATAGAGATCTGATTCAATGATGCTTTCTCTGGATGTGGACTCTGGATCTCTGTTTTTATGAGGTTTGAGTGACCACAGTGTCTGTCGTCATTTCCCTGAAATCTGTTTCAGGCTAGCTGTGAGAGCAGAATTTGTGTCACTGTTTCCTCTGTGATGACTTCTGGGCTGGGGCAGATGAGGTGAAGTTGACCCGTCTCTTTATGCATTTATGTACCCTTGTTCTCCCCAATATTCTCCTTCCTCTGTATGAATTAGTATTATTATTTTTATGTCTGTGACGAATGATGCTGGAATTTATTGGAAGTACATTGAATCTGCATATTGCCTTTGGTGTGATGGCCATTTTCACAATATTAATTCTTCCAGTCCATGAGCATGGGGGTGGGTTTTCCATCTTTTTGTGTCTTCCTCAGTTTCTTTCATTAGTGTTTTCATTGCTTCATTGTAGAGGTCTTTCATTTCCCTGGTTAGGGATATTCCAAGGTATTTAATTTGGGTGGCTATTTTATTTTATTTATTTATTTGTTTTTTTGGTTTTTCTAGGTAGGGTTTTTGCTGTAGCTCAGGCTGACCTGGAACTCACGATGAAGCATCAGGGTGGCCTCGAACTCATGGCAGTCCTCCTACATCTGCCTCCCCAGTCCTTGGCTTAAAGGAGTGCGCCACCATGCCTGGCTTTGTGTGGCTATTTTAAATGGAACTGTTTACCTGACTTTTGTTTCAGTGTGTTTGTTATTGGTATATAAAAAGACTACATGGGTATTTTTTTTAAAAAAAATATTTGTAGCTTTCTCACAGTCCTTTCATTTTGGGTTTAATTTCTTTTTAATTCAGTCCTTATTCCCATTGCTGTTTGGGCTTAGGGGGATTCTGCTGATAAAATCTCCAAGATCATGTTTGTCCTCAGCCATATGTAGGCTAATTACCACATCAGATATTGAATTTATTTCTGCTACAGAGCTTTTTAAAAAATAACGTTCTTCTGACAATTAGAGAATTTTAGTTCTCGCATTCCTCTGCCTTAGGATGTTTGTGTGTTTGCTTACTCTGTTCTTCCACCTTCTCTTTCATGTTATCTTAGACTCAGCATATTAGTTACCATTGCAAATTCGCAGTTGGATAATTCCACTGCCTCTGCTTTTCCTGGGTCTCACCTCTCACACAGTAAGTGAACTAGTACCGCCAGAGTGGCTGGAGGTCGGTATATCCCTTCTCCCATGTAGAAGCCTACAGCTGGATGGTGACAGATCAACAAAAGGGACAGGTTCTATGAGAAGCGCTGAGATGAACTCTCCTTTTAGAACTGGATCTTTATTAGGAGAACAAGTAGTATGGTGAGGTCCAAAACCAGAAAGAGAGAAAGAGGAACAAATGGAGATGCCATTTGTAGGAATTTCTGGGATAAAGAGTATGTCTGAACACAGACATACTATGTAAGAAAATTCACTGAGGCAATGGAGGAACAAATGAGAGGTAAGGAAGGCCTCCTGGGTTTCTAAGAGGGAGGGAGGTGCTGTTCTCTGCCACGCTGCTCCTCTGTGCAACAGGGTTAGGAATTGTCCTAGGGTAAGACAGGAAGGTACTAGAAAAGAAGGTAAAATTCAGGAATATGGAACTATAGGATGTGTGGGGAGGGCGTGTGTGGTATATGCATATTTATATACATATTTATGGCACTCTGTAAGCTTACCTCTGGCCAGAGAGACACATTAGGTGTCCATCACTCTTCTACATGGTCTCATTTTACCTGCAGTCTTTTATTGATCTTGGAGAAAGCCCTGGCAATTCTAGAGTCACTGAGCAGGGCCATGTCCAGCTGTTTAGGTGAGTCCTGGTGATTGAACTAAAGTGGTCTCTCAGCTGGACTCCTGCTTGCACAGAAGTGGTCTTTACTACTGAGTCATCTCTCTAGCCCTGTTTTCTTTTTTGCTAACTCCTGTTTATTTATTTTTTATTTCCTGTAGTTTCTTAAACATCTTTTAGGATTTCATTTTAACTTAAAGTGCTTTAAAGTATATTCCTTTATATATATTTTTAGTTCATGTCCTAGGTGTTATTGTGTTCATATGGATCATATCACTGTCTCCTTCTAGCTCTGTTTTACCCCTTTAAAGTGTAGAAATCTCATTTAAGCATGTCCCTTTACCCTTCTAATTTTTTCCCTTCTTTTTTTCTTAACTTTTTTATTTATTTTAATTTTACATTCATGTTGGTGCCTTTGGTAGCCTCCTCCCTGTCCTCACCCCTCCAAAGGGACCCTCCTCATTGGGGAATGTGTGTCTTGCATTATGGGGGTAGCCAACAGTTATGGGGAAGAGGCAATGTCTCTGTGCATAATGACCCAACTTGTGGTTCTAACACTCTTTCCGCCCCCTCTTCTGTGAATTTCCCTGAGCCACATTGGGTTCATTTTAGTTCTACTTCAGTGATGAGGTCTTGGGAGCCTCTGTGTCTCTGGATATCTGGTTTAGTAGGAGTTGAATGTTCTCTGTGTCTATCTCCTTCAGCCTTGTGCTGGTGTCAGGTTCACCAAGAAACCTGCACTCTTGCCCATTTCCCCCATTACTCTATGGTTTCAGCTGGTGCCCTGGTGAGGTGTGATAGGCTGATCCTCCCCTCAGGTTTGGTGTCCATCTGAAAAAGAGAAGAAGATTCTCCAATGGAGAGAGAAGTCAGCACCAGATAGATAGGATGGCCATTATTATTTTAGAAAGAATTTTATATGTGTAGGCCTTCTTATAGCCCACAATTGGTGGGAGCTTGATATTAGAGAATGGGCTCATTTTTTGGGCATGGATTTGACTTGTTTCCCAGTTCCAGATATGAGTTTCATTGCACTGAGTAGATCTCTTAGCTAAATCAAGAGCAGTTGGTTACCCATCATGGCTGTGTGCCACTATTGCATTTTTTTTTTTTTTTTTAGCATCACATCAGGTTTTTTACTGCTGGGTAGCTTAAACTACGAGTTGTTTGGACAGATGTAGGTCATTTTCTCCCAGTCACTCATGTAGCACCCTCTGGCACTAGACTAGCTAACTATCTAGGGACTGACCCTCTTCCAGATTCTGATCAGGTCTCTCCATGTTTGGTCTCACATGCGTATGCTGTCTTCGACAGTAGGATCTTACCATTAACCTTTGGTGGGTCATCAAGAACTCTGACAGAAATCTGTCTTCTTTTGGGAACCCTTGTAGGTCTCTCTGATCAACAACTCATTGTGAAAGTTAACCCCGTGCTGGTACTGGGAGTTACAAGTCAGTGCCAAGGAAGATGAAGGAAGAAAAAAATAGGTAATATAAGAGAGAAAGAGATCATAGAAAGGAGAGGGAGAGAGATAAACAGGAAAAGATTAAGGTTAGTTTTCATGATGTTTTTCTTATATTCATGTTTATCAGGTCAGGTAATAATATTTTGCTTCAAGTTTTTGATTTAGTTTAGAAATCCCATGGTAAGGAAAAAGTGATGAGATGTTATTATTTTTCCTGACTTTCTGTAGTTCCAGCTCTTTATTTTATTTTATTATTATTTTTTTATTTCTTATTGTCAGAGAATTTCCTCTAACCATTCTGTCAGGGTAAATAGATATGCTGATAACAGTTTTCTTTTTTTTTTTTTCCCCTTGTTTCAGGATCCTTTATTTCTTTTTCATTCTTGGGGTAGTTTTCATCATATTTAGAAAGCAATTTGGAGTTATTTTTTCAGCCTTGAAAAGCACTGTGCCACTTCTTTCTGGCTTCTGTGGTTTCAGATGGATGAGAAACCTGCTTCCATTTGAATTGGTTTTCCCTATTTAATAGTGGGCCATTCCTCTCTGACTGTTCTCAATATGCTTCTTTGTCTAGTTTTCAGTTTAATTATAACATGCATTGCCTCGGTTTTATATTGTTTATGCTTCTGAAAGTTCACTTTTTGAATCTGTAGATTTACATCTATAATCAAATTTTGGAAATTGTTAGCCATTAATTCTCTTAAGTCTCTTTAGCCTCAATCTCATTCTGCTCTCCTTCTGGGACTCCTACATCGTAATGCTACATGTGTGTGATTGTTTAGTACTAGATTCTTGAGGTAATTTTTCTGTGGTCTCTTTTCTCTTTATGGTTCAGATTGGATAATTTTTCTTGCTTTGCTCTGTGAGTTTTCAAGAGTGGCCAGAAAAAAAAAAAAAAAAAAAAAAAGCACTACACAGTGGGTGGCTTAAACAACATAAATTTACTGTCTCACAGTTCTGGCACTGAGAGAAACCTGAAATCAAGGTACCAGTAGTGTTAGATTCTTCTGAGAGATTGATTTGTTCTGGCCTCTTTCCCTAACCTATGGGTTTCCATTTGTATGTTCATGAGGCTTGTTCTTGCATGCATGTCTGTTCACATTTCTCCTTTTTATGACTATGTCAGTAACATCATATTAAAATTCATGCAAACAAGCACCTAATTTGATTCCTTCTACAAAGACCCTATTTCCAAATAGTATCACATTCTACATTACTGGATGTTAAAATACCAAAATCAAATTTTGAGAGACAATTCATCTTATAATATTTGCTATCAAGTTCACTGTCATTTTCTGCTATTGAGCCCACTGATAAAGTTTTAAAACTGTAATTCCTATATTTTCAATTGTCTGTTTCTTTTCATATTTTTTTCTATCTTTGGTAAGAATTTACATTTTTTTCTTTCAAAGTAAGTTATATTTTCTTGTTGGATTATATTAAACTGGTTGCTTTAAAATATCTGACAGATAATTGCAATATTTGGCCCATCTTGCAGGTGATATCCATTGCTTTTTCCCCCCTCATTACTGTTGTGATAATGACTATTAATAAGAATGCTATATTCTGTGGAATTCTGGACATTTTGTTACATGATGCTAGCTTCTTTAAAATTATATATATATAATGTATAATTTTTGTCAGACTACCACACTATTTGGATTGAGCAGGCAGGTTCTGAATATTTGTGGCCCCAATGACAATATGGTCTTCAGAGGTTTTGCATTGTTATTTTTTGAGGTTTCTTCTTCCTACTGCACCGTACAATTTGGATTGAGCAGGTAGGTTCTGAATATTTGTGGACCCAGTGACAGCATGGTCTTCAGAGGTTTTGCATTGTTATTTTTTGAGGTTTCTTCTTCCTACTGCCAAAAGGGTTTTCTATTAATTCCTGATGACCTCCCCCTCCCCACTGCAGGAATCGACAGCACTCCCTAAGCTTCCAGGTGACTTGAAATGAGGAAAGGCACCTTCTGAGATGGAAAGCACTTCCCAGGGCCTAGAATTTTGTTTTCAGCAGTACTTTCTGAACCAGGGTAGAAATATGTCTGGGATATCTTTTGCCAGTTGCCTAGAGGATGCAAGATTTCAGGCTTGGAAGATCTTACACTACTAAATGGGTATCTATGATACACTACAGCAATAGTGTGTTTCTAGCTCTAGCAATCAAGGCAGCTAATCACTTTCTGCCTTTTATCATTCTTATATGGCTGTATATTTCATCACCCTCAGGCTTCATAGTTATACTTCATGGGAAGGAACAAAAAGAGTCACGTATACCATTGTGCCAACAGTGGGAGTCCTGTGTTGATTCTTCTTAAAATATAGTTTCTGTCATTTGCATGTATTTTAAAAAGAAGGTGAAATATATACATATACATATACTCAGCATTTCAAATTCCATTACATAGTTATTTTTAACTATTCATTTATTTTAAAAAATATTTTATTTTTATTTATTTGTTTATTATTTATTTGACAGAGAAAGTAGGAGAGAGAGAGAGAGAAAATGGGTGTGCCAGGGCCTCCAGCCATAACAAACAAACTCCAGATGCATGCACCCCCTTGTGCATCTGGATAATGTGGGTCCTGGAGAATCTAACCTGGGTCCTTTGGCTTTGCAGGCAAATGACTTAACTACTAAGCTATCCCTCCAGCCTTATTAATTAATTTATTATTTGAGAGAGAAAGAGGCAGATGAGAGAGAAAATAGATACACCAGGACCTCTAGCCACTGAAAATGAACTTCAGACACATGTACCACATTGTGCATCTGGCTTATATGGGTTTTGGGAAGTTGAGACTGGGTCCTTAGGCTTTACAGACAAGCACCTTAACCAATAAGCCAATAAGCCATCCCTCTAGCCAGACATAGCTATTTTAATTAGAGAAAAGTAGTTGAGATATTTCCTAAAGCTCCCCCTGACACACACACTGAATTTGCTAGTATTTGCCTCACTGCAATCTGGAATTTCAAACTTTGTTATTAAAATCACTTATAAGTTTATGAGAATCATTATCACATAGCTTCCATTTGAAAAAACAGCATGCTGCTTTTAGATAGTAAGCTTTACTTACCAGAAATAGAGTTTCATAGAAATCAATTTTGTTTTGCTTTGTTTATGCCCTGAATTCTAACAACTTGTGTGAAACAGGTTGTAATATACATTCCATTATTCAGCAGCTGGATTTGGTGATAATAAATGCACATGGTAATTGTTTTACTGGGATACTGGGACTGGTCATAGTTAAGAATGAGTCCAGGGAATGAAGCATCAAGTAAGTATGGGTCCAACAAGTCGATAAAGCCATGAATAATGAAAATGTGGTACACATACACAATTGAATTCTATTCAGCAGCACAGAAAAACAAAAAGTGTGAAGTTTGCAGGAAAATGGGTGGACCTGTAAAGAATCATATTAAGTGCACTGACTCAAACTCAGAAAGACCCAAACCACATGTTCTTTCTGATATGTGGGCCTTAGCTTGTAACACCAATAAGTATGAATATCTAGAGCGGTAAATGTGGACGAAACCTATAGAGATAGGATCACAACCAAAATGATTATAAAAATATGAGCTGGAAGAGGGGAAAGGGATGGGGAAAAGTATACGTGGGACATGTAAACTGAAGGAGGGAGAATACAGGGAGGGCAATCCCACTGAGGAGGGCCCTCAGTGGAACTGGGGCAGGGAGGAAGGAAATGATGGTACCAATACATGATGTGTCCATACATAGTTTCTAGTTAATTAAAATGAAATAAAATTTTAAAAAATCCAGGGAGAAGGATTCATGGTGGGGGAAGGTAGGAGGCAAAGTGGGAATCAACACAAACAAATTGTAGTTGAAAATGCCTAAAACAGAGTAGGAGTAATATGGGCTGATATGCAGACTATGATCTTTGGAAGAGCAGAAATATGGTCTTTGGAATACCAGAAATGGAGACAGGAGCAACCCAAGAGAAGGATGACAGTCCAGACCTAGAGATAGGAAGGAATTTGGTTGAGTTTTCCTAAATGGAGGAGAGCAGCAGTAAGCTCTGGAAAGGGATGGAGTTTCAAAAAAGGGGGGCACTTAATAGGATGGTATTGTATATGTGTGAGTAGAAGAACAGATTAATGTGGGTGAAAAGGCCTAAGTGAGGTCAGGGGAAGAGATTGAGTAAAGGAGAGGCGGAGGGAGGGCTAATCAAAATCTAAGAGGATATAAATAAGTCATATGGGAACATACTTTTCTGGACAATGGAACACTCAGAAGCAATTGATTGTTACTAGAAAAATTTCAGTGCCAGATATGGGATACCTTGCAGTGAGTTGTTGGCCAGGGAGGTCACAGATACACCCAAAACATTAAAGGCCATTGCCGAGGCCCTTGATTTTCCACCAGGAATAGATGACGAGACCCTATTGCTGAAGACTCCACATACTTGGGCTGCAAGGTCACTGAGAAATCCTGCTGGAGCTGAGCTGAAAACCTTCTCCATGTAGACCAGCTGACAGAAGGCTGGAAAAAGCTATGCTACATGCAGTTCAATGGGAGAGAGAGGAAACACCAGTGAAAATACTCAACAGTGAACACTGCAAGCTTTAAATTTGGCCAGCCAGGCCAAATGATTCAATGGGTACAATAGTGGCATGTCTGTTATGGGGGAAACCAAGCACTCTCTAATTGGACTAGAGGCCCGCTCCATGGAGGGAATACATCCCTGATACTGAAAACCTACAACAGGGGTAGTCATGAGCCCTAGGGGTGTAATGTCTGTTGGTGTCTGGCTAAATGTATATACTGTACTCACTAAACTGCCCAGTAAGCACTTTTCTTAATTTCCACACCCATATATTAATGCTACTCTCACTTTTGGTTAGAGAAGCTTCTCTTTTCAGATGGTGGTGACCTTGGGATGACTCAGAAGGCACCATGGTGCTGAGAAGAAGGGACAGAGGAGTGCTCAGCACTGAAATATCTCTCACACAACTTTTAAGGCTCAGTGTCCATTGCAGAAGAGGTGGCGTAAAGAATATAAGAGCCAAAGGAAGAGTAGGATTCCTTACAATGTGCTCCTCCAGACACAAAATGGCCTGGATATCCATGACCTTGCAGTGCCTGACACTACCTACACAAGACTATCATAAAAGGAAGAAAAGATGATGACATTAAAATAAGAGAGACTGGTTGAGAGGGGAGGGGATATGATGGAGAGTGCAGTTTCAAAGGGGAAAGAGGGAGGAGGGAGGGAACCATGGGATATTGTCTACAATTAAGGAAGTTATCAATAATAAATAAATAAATAATAAATAATTTTTTAAAAAAGAATCCGCTCCTCCCACCTGGCTGTAGTGCTGCTTGTTGCCTTCCAATGTGGACTGAAGACCAGCCTGGACTGGAGACTAGTGGCTCTCCAGGGCTCCTCCAGGCCTTCAGTGTCAGATTGGGACTGCTGAGGCATGCAGCCTTGTGGATTGAGTGGCTACAGGGTTCCTTTACTCTCAAGCCTGCAAACTACTGTTATTGGACTGCCATGAACTAATCCAATAAATTCCCTTTTAAAACAAAACAAAACAAAACAAAAAGAACAGGATAGGTATGGAACACCAAGGTAAGACAGTTAGAGAACCCCTTAAATCCTAAAAGAAAACAACGATCATGTTTGTTGAGGGGTTTGTGAGCTTGTTGGGGACAGGAGCTGACTTTCTTGTTCTCTATTCCTAGCATCTGGCCCTCAAAGCTCTCAGCGGTCAGATGACTAGTCTAAGTTTAGCGCTGTCCTCATTTTATGCACAGAGCCACCATGGCTCTTGGTTCTTCTCTTAGACATCCCTTTTCTTCTCCAAATGCTCTGATTCCTGCTACCTTGAGCCCAGCCTCCCCTGTAGTTACTTTACATGGACTAAGCAAATCTATTTTTAAGTAGCTCTCTTAGTCAGCTCCACACTGCTGGGATGAACCTCCAAAGCAGACACAGTTTATGAGAGGAACCGTATTTATTTCTGCCTTACATATCTGAGGGGAAGTTCTATAATGGTGAAAAAGAGAAAACCCTCCACATAAAGCAAGAGCAAAAAAACTGGCAATCAAACACCAAGGAACCCAGGGGGAACTCAAACTTCTCCCTGCAAACCTTAGGCTTGAATTCCAGATCTGCCCCCAAACATGCCTTAGGGCTGTACCCTAGGATCCACCCACAGTGATACCTCCTCCAGACAGGTGGCTGGACATCAAATTACAAGCTTTAATAAACTCCTATATGTGTATGTATATATATGGAAGAAGAGATTAATGAGGGTGAAAAGGCCTAAGTGAGGTCAGGGGAAGATATTGAGTAAAGGAAAGATGAAGGGAGGGCTAATCAAATCTAAGAGGATATAAATAAATCATATGGAAACCTACTTTTTTGGACAATGGAACACTCAGAAACCATATATAGTTACTAGAAAATTTTCAGTGCCAGGGATGGGATACCTTCCAGTGAGTTGTTGGCCAGGGAGGTCATGGATACCCCTAAAACATTACAGGCCATTGCCAAGGCTCTTGGTTTCCCACTAGGAATAGATGGTAAGACCCTATCATAGAATTTTGAGACAGAATTTCCCTTCTATAATTCTAGATTGGGTTCCTACATTAACATAGTGGTTGTTCATTTTATATATGTTTTTCCAGCCAATGCATCCCTTGAAAACTCGGTCCTGAAACAGAATGTTTTAATTGTAAGTTTTTCACATATGTTTTAGTGATAGGTGAGCAATATATCAACATATCCTATTTGAGCATATATTCTTTACCTTTAGGACACTTTTAGGTTATCAATGCAAAAATAAAAATAAAAAGGTCACATATGAGTGACGATGGCCCAGGACCACAGAGTCAGGTTACCCCAAATTCCGTGTTTCAACACAATAACAGTTTCATGAAGTTTATATAGAAACAGAACTAAGGCAGTCATAAATCAAAACACTTTTCAATCAGTGGTGGGGAAATCAGATAGACAGGATGCAGCAAAAAGGGAAACCTCTGCTACAGTCATCAGGACACTGCCTGGTGATATTCTGAGCTTTGGGGTTGATGGATACCAGGGGGTCTGTTCATGCATTCTGATAGATTTACCTAATACTTAATGGATGTTAAGTCACACACAGAGGTGAACAATAGATGGCTGCTTTGGCTATGATAGCCTAAGATACCTTAGCTCTGGACTTATAGCCTTCCAAATCCCACAGTCACTGAAGTTCTCATCAGCCTCGGATGTCTTAACCCAGGTGCAGCTTATTGCCAGACACTTTAGTTCACAAGGTAACAACCACACTGAGAAATAATGACAGGGAGTTCCCATGTACCCCCAGTCTCCACCACCATGAACCTCCTGCATCAGACGAGTGCATTTCTTACAAATTTTGAGCATGCATTGACATCTAGTTATTAGTGAAAATTCATAGTCAATATGAAGGTTCAGTCTAGTGCTATACATTCCTCTATTTAGATTGTGGAAAATGATACAAAATAATATTCTTGGGCTGGAGAGATGGCTTAGTGGTTAAGGCGCCTGCCTCCTAAGCCTAAGAACGCTGGTTCCAATCTCCAGGTCCCACGTTTAGCCAGATGCAAAGTGATGCAGGGGCGCAATGCAGCACTTGACCACAAGGCAGCACACGCATCTGGATTTCGTTTGCAGCAGCTGAGAGGCTGCTGTTGCGCCCATCTCTATCTGTCTTCCTCTCCCTCTCTCTCTGTCTCTCTCAATAATAATAATAATAATAATAATAATAATAATAATAATAATCTTTCCTTCCTCAGCCCCCATCACCTGTCAATGACCTTTTATTTTTATCATCATAGCTGTCATATTTTATAAGTCAGAGTACTTCCTTTTTTCCCTTAAACTGTTTCCTATATGCTAATTATACCTCAAGAAGTTATTTTAATTAATTTATTTTTTAATGTTGTTTATGTTTATTTATTTATTTGAGAGTGACAGAGAGGGAGAGAAAGAGGCAGAGAGAGAGAGAGGAGAGAGAGAGAGAGAGAAAAATGGGCACACCAGGACCTCCAGCCACTGCAAACAAACTCCAGATGCATGTGCCACCTTGTGCATCTGGCTTACATGGGAACTGGGGAGTTGAGCCTCAAACCAGGGTCCTTACACTTCCCAGGCAAGCACAACCACTAAGCCATCTCTCCAGCCCTGATGTACTTATTTTAGCCAAATACAGTCAAATTAGTAATTTGGAGCTTTGTGGGACAATTCTCCATAGACAACAGCATCTAGATGCTGATATGGACAGATACCTGAGTCCAAAACAGTGCTGGCATTCCTCCTGTTTGTGAAAACAGGAGAAGCTATGGCATATGTAAGCCATCCTCACACCATAATTATTCCTCACCATTGTTTTGAGGATAAACCATTAAGTTAATTCAGTTTTAATATGAAATAATTGCCTTCAGCAAGTTTATTTTATACTTAACCACATAGGCTCAGCTTGTTTCATCTTCTGTTACCATAGGAACAAATAAATAAATTAAATTAATGCAATTGTCTGGGTATGATGGGCATAATTTCTTTGAAGTATTGTTTTCCATTTGCAAATGGAGCACTTGTCAAATTGAAGGGAATAATACTCCCGTCAACTTCAAACATCAGAAGTTTGATGCCACAGTCCCCATCTATCATTATTTTTAGGGACATTTGAACATTTTAGCTTTGATTCATTATCTCAATGTTAACATTATGCATAGAACATCTGCATTTTATGTTTGTTCTCATGAATTGCATAGCAATAAATTTACTGCTCAATATTGTCCTTTTAAAGAATATATAACACATTCAGAAAAAGGTGGTGGGGACACTTTTTCTAACAGAAATCACAGGAAATTCCTAAAATACAATAGAGCTTTTCAAATTTACATTGTATCACAAATAAAATCTTGTTCTAAGGTTCAAGCAAAAATTCAAGCCAAAGTTCTGGAAGGACTACTGTTACATATGCCCACAGAAAGAAGAGAGTGTTGGAATCTGGTCCCTGGCTTGTGAATCTTGTGTTTAAATTGAGTAGCCCAGGTTTGCTAGTGAAGAATTGTCTATGGGTATGAAAAGTTTCAGGACATCTTGTCGTGTCTTCAAAGGTGTCAAATTTGGGAGCAGTAGGCCCAGAAAGCCAAACATCACATGTTCCCTCTCATATGTGGATCCTAGCTAAAAAGGATTGGACTTCTATGTAAATAGGTTTAAAACTCAGTAGCAGAGGCCAGTAAGCTAGAAAGGGGATATAAAGGGAATAGAAAGGGAGGGAGGGGACTTAATAGGATGGTATTTTGTGTGTGTGTGTGTGTGTGTGTGTGTGTGTCTGTAGAAGAACAGATTAATGGAGGTGAAAAGGCCTAAGTGAGGTCAGGGGAAGAGATTGAGTAAAGGAAAGATGGAGGGAGGGCTAATCAAAATCTAAGAGGATATAAATAAATCATATGGAAACCTACTTTTCTGTACAATAGAACACTCAGAAACTGTATATAGTTACTAGAAAATTTTCAGTGCCAGGGATGTGATACCTTCCAGTGAGTTGTTGGCCAAGGAGGTCACTGGCACCCCAAAACATTACAGGCCATTGGCAAGGCTCTTGGTTTCCTACTAAGAATAGATGGTAAGAGAAATCCTGCTGGATCTGAGCTGAAAACCTTCTCCATGTAGACCAGCTGACAGAAAGCTGGAAAAAGCTATGCTGGGGCTGAAGAGATGGCTTAGTGGTTAAGGTGCATGCCTGTGAAGCCTAAGGACCTGTGGTAGTTTGAATATATGTCCCCCAATATATTCAGTATTTTATTAGTTATAGTTTGCATCTGCAATCACCTTGCTAGAGGCAATGTCACTGGGGGCAGGTCTTAAGGTGTGGTGGTGGGTTTGAGATTCCATTGTAAAGATATGCAAAGTGTGCCTAAAGAGGAGTTCCTGAAGTGTGCTGTGGTTTGGTTTTTCTCTGTGTGCTGTGTGTCTGGTTGGCTTTTCTCTCTCTTGCCTGGTCCTGTGAGAGCAAGCCACTTCTTCTGCCATTATGGAACTTCCCCTGGATCTGTAAGCTTCAATAAATAATATCCCTTCCTCCATAACTGTGCCTGGTCTGGAAGTTCATCTCAGTGAACCTAAACCTGTCTGCTACAGGACCCCTCTTCAATTCTCCCAGTCCCACATAAGCCAGATGCACAAGTGGGCGCATGCATCTGGAGTTTGTTTGCAGTGGCTAGAGGTCCTGGTGCACCCATTCTCACTCTTTCTCTCGCTCTTTCCTTCTCTCTACCTCTAAAAAATAAATAAATAAAACAAAATCTTTTTTTAAAAGTACCTATACTGCATGCAGTTCAATGGGAGAGAGAGAAATCACCAGCGGAGATACTCAACAGTGGACACTGAAAGCCTAAATCTGGCCAGCCAGGCCAAATGAGCCAATGGGTGCAATAGTGGCATGTCTGTTATGGGGAAACCAACTGCTCTCTAATTGGAATGGAGGCCCACTCCATGGGAGGGAATACATGCCTGGTACTGAAAACCTACAACAGGGGTAGTCATGAGCCCTAGGGTGTAATGTCTGCTGGTGTCTCGCTAAGTGTATATTTTTTGCTCACCAAACTACCCGGTAAGCACTCCTTTTAATGTTCATACCCATATATTAATGCTACTCTCACTTTTGGTTAGAGAAACTTCTCTTTTCAGATGGTAGTGACGTTGTGATGACTCAGAAAGCAATATGGTGCTGAGAAGATGACAGAGGAGTGCTCAGCACTGAAATATCTTTATCACATCTTCCGAGGCTCAGGGTCCATTATGGAAGAGGTGACATAAAGACTGTAAGAGCCAAAGGAAAGGTAGATAGGACTCCTTACAATGTGCTCCTCCACACACAAAACGGCCTGGATATTCATGACCTCACAGTGCCTGGTACTACCTACACAAGACCATCATAAAAGGAGGAAAAGATGATGACATCAAAATAAAAGAGACTGACTGAGAGGGGAAGGGGTATAATAGAGAGTGGAGTTTCAAAGGGGAAGTGGGGGAAGAGAGGGAATTACCATGGCTTATTGTCTGCAATTATGGAAGTTATCAATAAGAAAATAATAAATTATTTTTTAAAAAAGCTGTGTGTGGTGATACATAAATTTAAATAGGAGGATAACCATGAGT
Source organism: Orientallactaga sibirica (assembly GCA_036365145.1). NCBI lineage: Eukaryota > Metazoa > Chordata > Mammalia > Rodentia > Dipodidae > Orientallactaga > Orientallactaga sibirica. Next base: position 103,750,077 of record JAEOAD010000001.1, on the reverse strand, counting down.
TTGAGGTCACTGTGAGACTACATAATGAATTCCAGGTCAGCTTGAGCTAGAGTGAGACTCTAACTCAAAAAAAAGGGGTGGGGGGGCAGGGGGTTTGTAATATTCCACTCTGTGGCTCTTGTATAAATTATGTAAATAAATCATTAAACTTACTTGCTTTCCTAAAAAAGCAATATTAGGGCTATATTTAATACTTTTGTAAAAACATCAAAAGACTTACAAGTAATAAATTTGTAATGGCTGGAAATTATAGGTGCATTGGTTAAGAAGACACTAGGATTGGGAAGATGGCTCAGCCATTAAGGAAAGTTGCTTGCCAAGTCCGTGGGCCCAAGGTTCAACTAACAAGCCACCCATGGAAGCCAGAATAAAAAGTGGTATGAGTGTCTGGTGTTCATTTGCAGCGTTGAGAGAGGCCCTGACACATTTGCACATGTACACACACACACACACACACACACACACACACCCTGATGGCCCAGATTCAAATCCTAAGTACCCACATAAAGTCAGATGCACAAAATGGTGCATGCATCTAGAGTGTGTTTGCAGTGGCAAGAGACCCTGGAGTGCTCATTCTCATTTCTCTCTCTCTTGCTCTCTCTCTCTGCTTGAAAACTTTTTTTAAAAAGTTAAAATAAAAAAACAAAGAATGAAGGCTCTGTGATCATATGCACCCCAGGTCCACCCCTGTGATCTGGAATTTTAAACAAATCCCTTACTCTCCCCAAATCTCAACCAGCACCTTTAGGAAATGGCATCGCTCATAGGGCTACAGAGGCATTACATGGAAATGGCATGCAGGGAAAGCATGTACCACAGAGCCTGTCATAGCACAAGAATCCAGCCAACATTAGACATGACTGCTATTATCAAACAGTCGGTCTCATTTGCTTGCTGGAATTCCATCGGCTTGGGTGATAAGAATGTTTCTTTCATTGTGATCAGACACTGTGACTAGCAAGTACAGATGACTTTAATTACAATGAGGTAATTAATTCAGAGCTTAATAAGTGTTATGTGTCTGATGAGGATGAGAGGCGTCAAAACAAAATATTCAAAACCAAAAATGACAGGAGAACAGTGAAAAAGAAAAATGGGCTCTGAGTGATGATGAGGTGAAAGATTCCCATGGAAGCTGGTGCAGGACAGAGTTTTAGGAAAGGATGTCTTGGCCCAAAAACAATGTTACAGTGATCGTCAGGCCTCCATCCCTGCTACCCTTCCCTTCCACCACAGCTCTGCCCTGCACCCATGCGGGCTTTTCTTTCAGCTCTTCCCAAACATCATCTTTACACTTTAGAGGCCTTCACACTTGCATTTCCTTCTGCCTTGAGCAATTGTAGCAGACAGCTTCAGGGTCACTGAGATGAACTTCCAGACCAGTCACGGTTATGGAGGAAGGGATATTTATTAAGCTTACAGATCCAGGGGAAGTTCCATAATGGCAGAAGAAGCTGGCCTGTTTTCACAGGACCAACCACAGAGAGCAAAGCTACAGCCAAAAGCCTCACAGCACACCTCAGGAACTCCAACAAGGCACACTTTGCATATCTTTACAATGGACTCTCAAACCCACCACCACACCTTAAAATCAGCCCAGTGACATTGCCTCCAGCCAGGTGGATGTAGATATAACCAACAAACTAATAAAACACTGAATATATTGGGGCCATCTATTCAAACTACCACAGCAATCTTATCACCATAATTCATTGAACAAAACCTTCAGTCCTTTAGGTATCAATTCAAATGCTTTTTTCCAGAATCCCTACTCCATGCATGTCTTGTGGATCAGGTTCCATGGCTCAGTTTTATGGTTGCAGTGGTGCTTTTTCTGCCATGCCCTGTTGTGGTTCGGTATATGGACTGTAAGATACTTCTTTCTTCTGGCAGACATCCTAGCAGGTGTACTGGATGTACTCAAAATACAAACTGGCTCACGAGGAAGAAAAGGTATACTTGAGGTCCTCTTCTGTTCTTCCATCAGTTGTTCTCATCTCCTCTAGTAGCAACGAGGCTCAAAACAATGCTTGTGTTCCCCAGGGTGGGAGATAAAGGGCAGTTCCAATAGTAGAGGATGGATAATAGTCCCCCATTGTATTCATTTACATGTTTTACAATCCCACTACTACAATACACATATCAGTGGCCCCTGATTTCCCATTTGTGATGCAGAGGATATATTCTCCATCCCCAAGGTCCAACATGACTGGACACCAAGCTCTGGAATCAACATAAAAAAGTAGAGCATTGGTAAAGCTCTAAGGTCATTGATTGGTTCACTCAAGAGCAACTGAATGATAAGAATTGCTGAGCACTGCAGGCTGTTCATTTCATAATGTTCCCTTTGCATCATGAACCTTATGGGGTAGGTACTATTAAATCCTCTTCTTTCTACAAGACAGCACACTGACACAACATTGCCAAAGTCACAAAAGTAGCCAGGCATGAGGTGAGGACTGGAACTTGTCTCTTCACCAAGATGCAATTTTGCATCTAGTGGATCTTGCTGTTGGTGACAAGCGTGCTACGTGTAAGACTAAGTGCTGGAAATTCCAAAACCATTAAGTCTTGGAACGTGATCTTAGAGAACCTACCGTTGGGTGGAAAACCTCAAAAACATTAATAAGCATTGTGCTCATTGCTGAACTAGTGGGAGCAAGTGCATGGTAAGATATGTGGCTGACTACTAGGAGGGTATATCCCCTGCTACCTGGGAGGACACGTCTTTTGGTAGATACTATAATCTCATTTGTACCTATACAACCATAGGCATTAGAATAAGGCTTAGTGGTGCTTGGGTAATTTCTAATGCCCAATGTGCAGAAGGAAAGTTATTCTTCAGGCTCCTTAGGGATTTTCCTCTTGGTCCATGGTTAGCTCTACCTTGGACAAATGATATTTTGCTTGTACTTAAAGAGGGAGAAAAAGAACCCCAGTTTTGAAAGCATATGGTATAATTTTAAGTTATTAGCTGATCATTAATGTGCAGGGGAACATTTCCAAAATGTTCTTCTAGTCTTTTGAGTCAAAGAAAAACTATTCTATTATACTTCTTAGTATTCCTCTCTCTCTGAAAAAATAGCTGTTTGTACAGTTTATAGTTTAACAGCTTCAAAGACTGTGGAAAGGGGGATACTTATTTCCCTCTCTTTCCTAACTGCATTTAATTCGATTTTTCTTTGTCCTTGTTGAAGGATCCAGAATGCTTTCTGCATAACTCAGTGGCTGATTTTGTGGTTCCAGCAGAGGCCTAACTCAGAAACTAAAATCTTACATCAGTTGGTTTCTGTCTGCTCATAATTAATAAAATATAAAATAGATTGGAGCTGTTGGCTGCCACTTATAACAAACATATATTGAGCATATATTATGTCCTGGACCCCATGCTATGCTCTTTAAACACAAACATACCCAAGGCAACATGGCCCCTGCCTTTTATAGAATTTAAGTCTCATGACCTAAGAAAGAGCTAAAGTTTCAGAACTAAAGAAAATCAAACTTATTGAAGTGAGAAGGTTTGGGATGATGTCATAACGAAAGTCTGGGATGGGGAGCTTTCCGACGAGGTAAACTGTGGATTCTCTTCATGTTCATTAGTGAGAAGCTGTCTTAAAATAGATTATTCTCACTCATACATTAGTGGTTGCAAGTCATACCAAGCAACACAAAGTCTATCAGATAAACAGAGTTTGTTATCAATGTTAGAATGTAAAAATTAGACAGGGTTTAACAGAAGCAAAACAGGAAGGAGAGCGTGGGCCCCTTTCCCCTGAGCCTCTTCTCTGTCATGTTTTCTCTCTCACCTGCTTCTGGCTCGTCTTTACAAAATGCCTTTCTCTATTCTTACTCCAAATATCTCCTATCAGCTGCTCTCAGCCCTGAGTCTAAGGAGTTTATCAGTTCATTTCCTTGGAGACTAGTGTTTCAATTTTCCAATACTCACCTCATTGTATACAACTGAGTAAATAAGTCTTGGCTTTTTTCTTTGGGCAGACTTTCATACTTCTTGTACCCTCCCAGAATTTTAATAAGGGCCAAATGACTCCTGACCTTTATAAAGATCTAGTACACATTAGCAGATTTTGTCTCCATCATCAGACCACTCTGTGTACCAAACTATGCATGGAAATGTATCATGGTATGCAAAAGTTTGAGAAAAGCATATAGAGAAAGTGAGTCCAACCACTTATTGGCCATCTATCTTTTGATGGTCCTGATGATAATTAAATTTCAAAATTCTAGTTGGAACTAATTTTCAACTATGGAGTATGCCTTTCAAAAATATATAAGATTATATCTCCACTGTGCTCTTCCCTAGGATTTACCCTTACAAAAGAAAGACAAAAATTATTTATGCTGTTAAAAGGATATTGTACTTTTTCTTTCCTTGATGAATGACATTTCTCTCAACAAGTAGGTGGCATTAGCTATTTTCCTGTCAAGGAAGTGGCTCCAGGAGTTTAACTACTTACTCTATGGAACATCACTGGAATACAATCTTCACAAGAACATTTCAAAGATTTGTTTTATAGTGATCTTATCAAATACAGAGAAACTGAGATCAGAGATTGTGTGCCACAGAGACGCTTAAATGTTAAGGGTAACTTATACAAGCCAGCTTGATAGGTAACTCACTAAATAATACTTGGCTTAGCTTGTTTGAGCCTTTGAGCCACCTTTTAAATATCCTGTCATGATGCAATAGAAAAGACCTGTACACAATCGTGCATTCATTCATCCCGCACTGCATGCCTTAGCCACAGATCTGTTTTCTCTGTGAAATCAGAACAGTTAATACAGTTCCCTTCAGTACAGTCCTTGTACAGTTTGTCATCTCATCACGTATCTGCAAGATGAAAACCAGGAAAACTGGTTCAGCAGGTAAAATCAAAGCATCAGCTAAAAGCTTCAAGTCTCAATTAATAAATGCAGTGGTCTAAACAGAAACTTGGGTTGTCCAAGCAAAAACGTGAGCAAGACTCTCATTGTCTATTTCTAACTCGGCATATCTCCATATCCTCGAGCCTTATTCAGTCCCACTCGGATGAATGCTTCAGCAGTCAATTGATAGGTAGGAGCTAGTGGCTTTCTCTTTGCTTGAAATGTCCCCTGGTCTTATTTTCCCAGAGGCAAACCCAGACCTTGTGACTGATGATCAGCAGGTGGCTAACTCCCTACGTAAGCAATAGCTTAGCTATTGGTAAACATGGGGCTTAATGCTTACAGCCCTCATGTCGTACACATCCTTTATTCCTACAACCTCACCACCTTCCCAATTAGTGCCCGCTGAATTAATGAGGTGGTTCTCAAGTGCATGAGCCCTTCTGAGAGTGAGAAAGCACATAGAGAAATATGTGCACGGCTCTATCCTACGGTAACGGCCTGTGCTTGCTTACCATGCAGCTTCCTACCCAGCTGATGAAAGGACTTCTGTTATGATTTGGCCATATGTGGGTATGTGGAATTGTATTAGCTTCTCATTTGTAGGTAAAGTGCTCCTTGGAATGCAGATGTGCTGATATGTACCACAAGCCCTTGGGGGGAACATGAATAACAATTGAGTTTTATTCGCTTATTATTTATAGATCTATTGCTCACATTGTTAGGGAGACACCACATTGCAATCTAATTGAAAACCGCTCTGCCAGTGTTTGGGACTTTATATGATTTCCAGTTCTTCCTTTGGCCCAGGGCAGCAGATTAGATTTGGGTTCATGAGCAACCGCTGTTCATCCCTTTCTGCTTGAAATCACGAGGCTCATAAGCCAGTGGTCAAAGTATGGATCAATAGACTGGGCTGCATATCTGGGAATGATGTAGTCTTGACCTGGCCTTGGATTTCTGCATGCTGCCTTGGTGACTGGGAGCAGGAAAATTGATAATCCTCAGGAAATGGCCCATGGTATGTTTCCTATCACACAAGTAATTGTGTTCAGAACCTATGTACACTTCAGGGAATACACGTAGGGGATTGTTGGATTTCAGCAAGCATCATATCCAGGCCTCTGATCAGTTCTCTAGGATCTGGATGTTATGAATATTTCATGCTTGTGTATATTTAATTAATCTACACTGGCATCATTCTTAATGGATTTGTGATAGTCTGTTAGGTTAACTCTGCGGGCAACATCTATGGCAGACTCAAGGCTTCCTGGGAGGCCCTGTTGAACTTGTATGATCATGAGAAATAACTTTTTCTGAGTTCCTACTCTGTGGGACTCGTAGGGAGTCCCTTTGGTATGTTACATCAGTTCATTGTCACAGACAGGCCAGGTATGTAAAATCATCCACAATTTGCCTAGAGAGAAACTCCGACTCAGACTGGGAAATGGAGTTAGCAAAGCCCCACAACGGGATTTAATCTTTTAGATTCTGCTAAGATCTCTGAACCTCTGACCCACATATATTTCATGTGTGCAAATGTGAAACTAATAGCTGGGTTATATATTTTCCTGGGACAACACAGAAAGTAATTGCAATAATATGTGAGAAAACACTTGGTGAGTTCTCAAATGCTACTCATGGAATGTTTTACTATAATGGGAACTGACTAGACACGCATATCCTTAAATGGAGTGGAATCTGAAATCTGAAAAGAGGTTAGAGTACCATGGAAAAATACATTATTTCTCCTTGCACATATAGACTTTGTATATCCTGTCTTGAAGTAAAACATTTTTTTCAGATCTAAAACCTTGAGATGAAGGTCATCAGCTATTGGTAACCCTCTGACTTGTCCTCCCTAAGTCTTTCTTTCCATATGTACAAACAAAAGTCTTTTGAAAATCTACTCCTAAATATAAACCAGTTTATATATATTTGAAATTTTTGAAATCAAAAGTAAAAGATGGGCTGGAGAGAAGGTTTAGCAGTTAAGGTACTTGCCTGTGAAGCCTAAGGACCCAGGTTTGGCACATGTATCTAGAATTTGTTTGCAGTGGCTAGAGACCCTGTCATGCCCTTTCTTTCCTTCTCTCTCTCTCTCTCTCTCTTTCTCTCTCTCTCTCTCTCGCTCTCTTGCTGTCGCTGTCTCTATCTGCCTCTTTCTCTCCCTCTCTTAAAGAAATAAATAAAAATATTTTAGAAAATAAAAACACAAAAGTCTTTGAACATATTATGCACATTAAGGGCTTAGGTGCTTTAAGTTTCCCCACTTTGTAAAAAAAAAAAAAAACAGCAACAAAACAGTTCTAGGGCTGGAGAGATGGCTTAGTGGTTAAGCCCGGTTCAAAGCTCAATTCCCCAGTACCCACTTAAGTCAGACACACAAGGTGGTGCATGCATCTGGAGTTCCTTTCAGTGGCTAGAGGCCCTGATGAGCCCATTCTCTCTCTCTCTCTCTCTCTCTCTCTCTCTCTCTCTCTCTGTTTTTCTCTGTGTCTGTTGCTAATAAATAAATAAAAATAAACAAACAAACAAAAAAGAGTGCTAAGCAGCACATGATGTTTGGGCCAAGCCCTGTAAGTTTTTGTTACCCAAGCTCTATGAATAATGTACATACACAACCTGGCCAATAGCTTTAGAGTAACCCACTATCTAAACTTTATTAGGACTTACTGGTTGTACGGCTTGGTCCTTGTTTCCCAAAGAACTGAAACTCCAAGTGACAAAGACAGTAATATACACATCTTCATGTGAAAAATAAGACATTATCCGGATAATCTCTATGTAAAGCGGGTAGAGTATGAGCAATGGTAACATTCGTAGTGGTAAGAGCTCACAGCAATGTTGCTTAACACTTTATAAAACCTGAAGTGGAGAGATGCTCTTCATCTCATTCTATGAAGGCAGTGTGGTATTTTGAATGTAATGCCCCTACCCTAGAGGCATATGTGTTTGAACACAGTCACCAGCTTTCTGTGAAGGTGGTGGAACCATCAGGAAGTATGTCACTTGGGGGACAGTCTTGAGTTGTTGTTAAAGGTTAGCACCACTGCCTGTTCTCTTTCTACTTCTTCCTGATTTAATGATGCAATACCTGTTTCCTGCTCTTTTTATATTTTCCCCACCATGATGGACTCTACACCTTGAAATTATAAGCTGAAATAAACCATATATATATATGTGTGTGTGTGTGTGTGTGTGTGTGTGTTTGTGTGTATCATGTAGTTGCCACAGACATTAGTCATTGAGCGCTTACTATGACTCACACACTTTATGTACATTATCTCGGTCCACTTATTACATGCATTAATGCATTATATCTATGAAATTGGTAGCATTATCCCTACTTTGTAGGCAGGAACTGATGCCCAAAGAACTGAAGGGACAGGTTGAATGTCCTTGATAATGACTAGTAGAAATGGCTGAGGTTTAATAATGACTGGTAGAAGTGGCTGAGGTTTAACTGCTACTTGGAGTTTTGGCTGCATGATCTGATCTAGGGACAATGTCTCTTCAAGACACAAAAAATGCAGAGCAGAGCACACCAAATGAAAACTTTGATTTGAGGCCACTGAAAGGAAGCATGCTTAATCGGGTTGTTTTGGCTGGAAGATTTTCATGTTGAATCCACTGAAGGTTGTTATGTTTCCTTACACCTGGGATGTAATTTCATTTAGATGTGATTTAGTGTGACATTTGCAGAGGGCACTGAGTAAAAGATGCTTTTTTTTTCCCCATGTGTTTGCAATTCATAGAGATTTTGTTGCTTTCCTCTACATTTTTATCAGTGTGCACTCCAATTACCTCATTATTTGGTTTATAAATCTTTAAAGATGCCACTTTATTTTTTTGCTGTATAATACTTGATTGCTTAATTATTAGTATCTTCAGAAAAAGAGCCCACCAGCCAACCATCTCTGCAATCTCAGTGCCTACCACACAGTAGGACACATAGTAGGTACACAGAAAATATGGAATAACTGTGTGAAATGTCTATCATGGGACTAAGCTCAGTACATTTCACAAACATAAGAGCGCCTTGATTTTCCCTGAGAGAGATTTTCTCTGACTCGCTATAATTTGGTTGCTCCAAATACACAGTCCTAAGGAGAGAAAAGACAAGTTTCCAGCTTTGCAATTGGGAGATTTAGGGAATAAGCTACAAGCAACTTAATGCTGCCTGTGGCAAAACTACAAAAGAAAGTGAATAGGGTACTATTTTCCTCATTTTTAGAGCAGTTCTTTATGGTTTTCCATCCCACTAGATTACAAACTACTAAAAGATAAATATCACACAGCCAGTGCAACATCTTGCCTTTGTGATGTACTAAATAAATGCTCAAATGAACGGGACCACCCACCTCCCCAACATTTGCCTGTCACCCATTTGGAGTATGACTGCCTCAGTGACTATAATTCTGCATGCCATTGCCTAATAAGGAGCCAATTGGCTCATAGGAATGGGAATTGATTGCAAATGTTGAAAGACATACTGGAGGAAAGGAAGCTTATAAGAAATGTTTACGACTCCAAGATGGTGGGGGCATGGCTGGAGAGAAGGCATCGAAGAGAAATGCTTGCTGGGCAAGAGTGAATACTTGAGTTCAGATGCACAGCTCCCACATAAAACCTGGATGCTGCAGCAGGTGTCTGTAATCCTGGTGCAAGAAGGGAGGTGGAGACAGGACAATTTCCTCAGAGCTGGTGATCCAGCTAGCCTGGGGAACACAGCACTGATCAAACATGACAACCAGGAGAACCTGCCTCAAACAAGGTGGAAGGTGAGGACAGACAGCTCAGGTTATTCTCTGGCCTCCACATGTGTGTGCCATGACACTCATGTACCTACATGCCACACATCACACACACACACACACACACACACACACACACACACACACACTCATAGTAAAGGTAGGGGAGCTTTGACAGAGAGGTCTAGTAAGGACTCAAGACTGACAAACCACTTAAATTCTTGAATATAAATCTACCATGTTGAGTCTTCAGACTTCCTCCAATCTCCTGTCAAATTATCATCTTCATTTTCCCCCGCAAGGATCCATGGGGCCTCATAGATTGTTCAACGTGGTTATTTCCTTGGAAAAAAAGAATTCTGGCATTTTAAATGACTTTTCTCATTCAAACAGGATAGCAAAATTATACATGAGACTGTGCACGCATTGAAAAATGGGACACAGAAATAAAGTAGGAAGAGATAAAATCAGAAGGTTGAAGAAAATCTTAGAAGCCATCTTTTCATGGAAAGGGCCATTTCTGTTAAAATGAAACTATGTGGAAATGATAAGCATAAAAGACCATAGGTGAAGTGGTCTTGAGACACTGGCTGCATAGAATAAGTTTACTTCTTTCATTCTTTAAAGTGATCATTTCCCAAGGTCCTCTCCAGACATGTGTGTATATACCACCACTACCACCACCACACACACAAACATACACCATGCAAACATATACCACACATATGTACACACAAACGTGTGCATATACCCCCCACATATATATGTATGTATGTGTGTATATAATATATATATATCCTCTGTGTATATATATATTCCCTCTGTGGTAGTTTGAATGGATACTCCCTAAAAGATTCTGGAGTTTTATTAAAGTTTTTAACTTGGTGTTTTAACTTGGTGTCACTGTGGATGGATCTTAGAGTCCATCACTAAGGTATGGGGGCAGATCTGAATTCCAGTCTAATGCTGTGCAAAGTGATAGAATTCTGTCCAGGGTTTTTGGACTGTGCTTACTTGTGCTGGTGGTGGTTGCTTTTCTCTCTGTGTGGCCCTGTTAAAGAGGGTCAGCTTCTTCTGCCATTATGGAACTTCCCCTTTGTGGTAGTTTGAATATATGTCCCCCAATATATTCAACGTTTTATTAGTTATAGTTTGCATCTGCAATCACCTTGCTAGAGGCAAGGTCACTGGGGGCCCGGTCTTAAGGTGTGGTGATGGTTTGAGATTCCATTGTAAAGATATGCAAATGTGCCTAGCAGGAGTTCCTGAAGTGTGCTGTGTGACCTTTTGGCTGTAGTTTTTTGCTCTGTGTGCTGTGGTGGCTAATTGGCTTTCTCTCTCTCTGTTTGGCTCTGTTGAAAGCAGGCTGCTTTTCCTGCCTTTATGGAACTTCCCCTGGATCTGTAAGTTTCAATAAATAATATCCCTTCCTCCATAACTGTGCCCGGTCTGGAAGTTCATCTCAGCGAACCTGAAGCGGTCTGCAACACCCTTGGTCCGTAAGCGTCAAATAAATCCATTTCTTCCATAACTTGTGCCTGGTTTGGAAATTCATCTCAGCAATGTGAAACTATGACACCAGATACACATATACCATATACATATGCACAAACATATGTATACACTACACACACACACACACACACACACACACATGACACCCAAACCCAGGCTATATAAAGACTTTTTATTGATGTTTCTTCATTGTCATGGGCTATAGTAAATGAAATAAATTACAGTTTATAAAATGTAACTTCCCCAAATTATACTACGTGCAATGTGAACTAATTAAAATGACTTTCTAGCCTTCATATGGTTATTCTGGACTCATGCTTCTCGGGTGCCTAAGCCCTCTGTTCAGCTAGCCTACCGGGCGTCTCCCTGTTAATAGACTCATGTGGATTCTTCACGATACCTTGCTATAAGGTCATCCACACAAACCAACCCCCTTCCTTCATTTGCTGAGGGTTTGTTCTTCTCTTCCTCCCACAATTTATTTTGTTCCCTTGTTAAAACAAATTGAAAATGCCTCAAAAGCCAGATGAACTTGGTGCTCTAAGAGTTGGGTTATTCCTGCATTTGAATACTGTTTTATACCTTCAGTTTAAAAATCCTTTAAGATATAAAGATGAGTGCTCCTCTTTCAATCAGAATGGTTTGTTTGTGTGTTTGTTTTGCCTTGGGACACAAAAACACACAATAGCATCACATAGAATTGATTTCCTTTTGTCAGTGCCATGTGCATAATGTGACAGGAACAGAATTTATTTTGTTATATTTTTGTACACGCTATATCATGAAGTTCTACACAATTAGGAAGAAAGTAGGCCAGGGCTAGTTCCTTAATAATGGATAGGGTTAATGGAGACAGTCTTATACTAACTGTAGAATGTTCTGGTCAGGTGGAAAAATTCATCTTGTTCTACTGAATCTCCATGGTCAGTAAGAGTGATAGTCTTCCTGGCTCAGGGGGACATCTTTTCTGAAGCAAAGAAGCACTTAGTTCTTTTCCCCAAAGTACCCCCAATTCCTCAGTATTATCTAGGATGGCTCGTGTGAGGTGGGTAGCCTGCTACGATGATGGCTTTTTATGCTCAATTATCAGTTAAAATGGTATTATGGGGGCTGGAGAGATAGTTTAGTGGTTTAGTGCTTGCCTATGAAGCCCAAGGACCATGGTTTGAGACTCAATTCCCCAGTACCCATGTAAGCCAGATGCACAAGGTGATGCATGCATCTGGAGTTTGTATGCAGTGGCTGGAGGCCCTGGTGAGCCCATTCTCTCTCTCTCTTCTCCCCCTCCTCTCTCTCTCTTTCTGTCTCTCTGCCTCTTTCTCTGCCTGTCTGTTGCTCTCAAATAAATAAAATAAACCAAAACAATGGTATTATGGCAGACCAAGTCATAACTAAATGGGTAAGGGCTTTTTGTTGTTCCTCTCTCTTTCTCTCTCTCTCTCTCTCTCTCTCTCTCTCTCTTTTGAGGTATGGTCTCACTGTAGTCCAGGTTAACCTGAAACTCATTTTGTAGTCTCAGTCTGGCTTTGAACTCACAGTGATCCTCCTACCTCTGCCTCCTGAGTGCTGGGGTTAAAGGCGTGCACCACCATGCGCTTTGTTAGGAGATATTTGTGTAAAGGAGGACATGAGCAAGGCATTGGGGAAGGTCAAAGAGTCATCTGTTTGCTGTTCAAGTCTGACCCCCAACTGAGGGGGAGAGGAGAGAGAGAGGGTTGAATGGAAGAAAATCCAACTGCATTATATCCTAAGGGAATCTTTGAGCCAGAGTTGACCATTGGTATCCCTTTCCTACAGGATGGTGTCGGCCTTGTAGCCCTGCTGCCTTCAGTCTCTGGTGTGACCTCAACATAAAAGCTCTGGTGGATTTCAAGGCACCTGTGGTACTCAGCAATTATTACATTCCTTGAAGTTAGATTCCCTTGAGACAGAATCCATAGGCCTACCACAAGTCACATCTTCCATGTGGCTTTCTTCCTAAGAGCACTCAGATGAAGGAGATTAGAGGAGAGATGTACAGACTCCATGGGTGCTATTAACCTTAGAGCTCAGCTAATATTCCCTCTCTTCCTCATTCACTGTCCATTATAAATTTCTCTCATACTAAGCTCTGCTGCCTCAGTAGGTCGTAGCAGCTTAACTAGTGGTGTCACCTCAACCTTTATACCTGAACTATTTGGGAGCTTGACTTCATATACGTAGTGTAGGTGCAATGCACATGTGATCACTTCACAGGTGGAACAAGAAAATGTTTCCATAGATCACCAGGGTTCCATATATACCCTCCATCCCTCCATTGGGTAAGCCCTCCTTTGGGTAAGTCCTCTCTTCTGATCAGCATGATGTCTCCTCACCTGCCATGGGCAGAGGAGTGGAAAGTGGCCAAGGATCAACTATACCTTGAGGTATATTTGTTGTGTTCCCTTTCCAGACTTTGTCCCTTCTAGGACCAGGACCCCCAATCCAGAGGAGTCCATTTGGTGACAACTTAAAGTACATCAGAGGTGGGTTGGTTTATAGAGATACTGTCTGGTTCTGTCCTTTGGTTCCTGGACCTCTGTATCCCAATTGGAGACTGTTCCATGCAAAGTTGCTAATGCAATAAATGTATGATAGTCCGACAGAGGCACTCATTCCTCCAGAATGTTTCCTCCATGCCAGAATTTCAGTGGCAAGATTATCTTCCTCAAGCACAAGCAACCAAGCTACTTAGCCTCCACTGGCTGAGAATGGCCCTTGAAAGCTTCAATCCTTCCATTGGTATCCTTCCTCAGGCAGAAAAAAAAAAAAAAAAAAAAAAAAAAAACCAAAACCTTTAAGCAGAGTGATTCCACTGCAGGAAATCTGAAGCTATTGGTCTTTGTGGGAATTGTTCACTCGAGCTTCAGTTGACAGTTGAGGTTGACCAACAGGTATTACATTGCTTTTGGCATTATTGTGTCCTTTCTTAGGAATTGTCTGACTTCCCAGCATCTTCCCATAAAAGAGAGAGAAGGGGAGGGATGCATCTTCATTTTTACTTACTTTTAAAAAGCATGCTTACATTTCCTGTTGGCATCCTTTAGCATCTAAGTCCTTCTCAGTCCTTCTTATCAGAGCTAGAATTGTCACATCACAGAAATCCAAGGCCTTTCCAGCGTTATCTATTATAAGTGGATGTAGCTCACCTGAAACTTATACCTTGTCCTTTGTCACAGTCACGTCCCATGCAAAAGGATGATAATTTAAAACTTAAGATACGTGTGAGTAGGGTAAAATCTACTATTGTAATAGAAATGTGAAATGATCACATTGTGTGAGATGCAAGTTCTATTGTCTGTCTTGGTCTATGCATCAAGATATGTGTCCCTTGGGCTAGAGAGATGGCTTAGCGGTTAAGGCATTTGCCTGCAAAGCCAAAAGACTCAGGTTCAATTCCCCAGCACCCAACATAAAGCCGGATGCACATGTTGGCACATGCATCTGGAGTTTGTTTGCAGTGGCTAGGAGGCCCTGGCATGCCCATTCTCTCTCTCTCTCCATCTGCTTCTGCCCCTCTCTCCTTCCCTCTCTCAAATAAGTAAGTAAATAAAATATTTTTTAAAAAAAGATAGATGTTACTCAAAGTATATCTCTGATTACAGAAAAAGGAAAGGGAGAGAGTAGGCAAGGACATACATTCACATGACTTTAATATTAATATATAAATACATTTTGTTCAATATATGCAGGTGACTCCTTGGGATTTACTCACATGGAGGTAAGGCAAGAAATTGGGTGTTCAATGATGCTTGGTCGATTTGTCAGAGCTGGTTGTGAGGGATCACGAGTTCAAGGAAGAAATGCAAGCTCTGTTCAGCAAGGGTGCCAGTTGATTTTTTTTTTTTTTTTGACTGAGCTAAGTCAGTAGGTTGGTGAAATTACACACCCTTTGTAGAGTTCAATTGGCTTGGTGAACCTCCCAAGATAAAAAGGGGTCATTTAAATGTATAGAGTATTTTTTTTTTTGTCTTTCATCGGTGCCTATATCATTAGTGAATTTAGATCAAGAAAATGACTAGAGTATAGGCTCTGATGACCTGTATTTTAACTTTGTGTCAGTTAAGAAACTCAGGGACCATTTACTAGATAAAAGCAATAAAGAGAGGCTCTTTCAGTACTCAAGTATGAAGGCGCTTCAGGGTAAGATTCCCAGTTCTGTTTTCAGGTGATTTTCTTTTCCAGTAAATTGAAAAGTCTTTTTTTTTTTCTTGATCTCTAAAAATTAGATCTACTTTCCTTTAGAAGGATGTCAAATTATCAGTCCTTTTTTTTTCCTACCTGAATTATAAAGGATAGCTACATGAGCTCATCCTCTGGGTCACCCAGCGGATACAGAGTCGTCATGTAGAATGAGAAAGGAAATTATTGAAGACTCACTGCACTTGCGTTTTAAAACCTGATCTATTTATCTTGTGAGACTGTGTGAATTATTAGCATGAGCTGCACTTCCACGACTTACTGAGAAATATAAAGGCTGATAGATGATAGGGAGATAGATAGAAACAGATACTTATTTGCTTTTCACTACAAATTCTACAAAGTGCTGTTTTGTTGCCACAAAAGAAGCTGAGGCATGAAGTAGTTAATAAATTTGCCTAAGTCCATGTGACAATTAGATTGCACAGCTGGGAGCCGGGAGAAAAAGCAAATAATCCTATCAGAGTCTGTGTGCTGAGGCATTGGACCTTAGTGCCCTTTCTGTTAGGAAACATAGGCTCTACTGCCTATGGTAATCATTTATAATCTACCTATTAAGTAGTCAGGGCATACATTAATCCACATAGATTAGGAAAGTCTGAATACAAATGATCCAGAGATTTCAGTTTGCCAACTCATTCCAACTAAGTGGCCAGGAGTTCCTGCAAAGCCAGTGGGGTCTTGCTTATGAATGTTACAGGAAACAATCTATGGCTATTTCTAGGTGTCCCATCCAGACCACGTTAGCATACAAGCAATGCGACTTACAACTGAATGTGAATGCAATGGTGTTCACTCAGGGTGTATACCATGGCTTGAGTGTGTCTTCTCAACTTGTATGCCAGTAATGTTTTGTCCAAATTCATATGTTGATATTTGGCTATGGGCCTCTATGCACATGAGCATGTTCATGTGTGTCAGTGAGGGTACATCCATGCGGGTATTGGTCCTCCCTTTTCACCTTGTTTGAAGCAAGACCTCTCATTGTGATTCACAGTCTGGTCACCACATTAGCTGGTCTGAGAGCTTCCATGAGATTTTCCTATCCCCTGTGATGGCATTATTGGCTTTATGAGACTAGCAAAACAGACATGAGCTAGCATACTTGCTCTATCACAAGTATCACTCTCATATATTGTGCTGTATAAAGAAGAAAGTCACCAAAAGCCAGACAGATGCCCTTACCATGTGCTTGGTTTTCCCAGACTCCTCCTGAATAATAACACAAATTAACATGGCTTCTTTTATAAATGAATCAGACTCAGGTATTTGGTTAATGCAACAGAAAATGGACTATGACAGTATGCAAGCTGTATTGTTAATACTATTACTGTTTGGGTTAAATAGCATATGTCATACTCAAGATTACCTGTGACTTGTTTAATGGCCATCTGTTTGTTTACATGGATTGTCTCCGTCTTTTAATTCTGCTTGGGACAATAGAGCTGAACAGTTGGAGCTTGTTACTCTGTAATTCCGTTAGTTATAGCTTTAGGACTTACTGTAGTAAATAGTATCCCCATTTGCTGTGAGACATCTTTGGATAGGGGTATGTGGGATTCAGTTTCAAAGGAATGTGGCAGAACTAACTTCCTCACTAGCTACTGGAAATCAATTAAATGTGGTCTTCACTGTGGGATCAGATTACCACCTGTTGCTAAGATGGCTACTTTGGGCAGAATAAAGAGGTTAATGTTTGTTGCACTTCTTCCCGGAGTTCATTGACTTAAAGTAGTCATCCTGGAGAAAATAAAATGAAGGAACCTGAGGAGGCTGGAGTCTTAATGGCCTCTGAAGGCTACCAAGTCCACCTATTTATTGAGGTTTAGACAGCATGTAAGTCATGAGACCACAAACAGAAAGCTTTGTTGTTGGACCAATCCCATTGTTGCAGAATCAACCACATCTAAAGACCTGGTGCTTGTATCACAGAGCTGTGCTAGCTGTCATAGTATTGCAATTTAGGGGAATTTCTTTCATGAAATACTTTAGATGCCTTTCAATGACTTCATTTTATGATATTTCCATAGATACATTTATTTTATGTTTAAAAGCATTATAGCATAATTTTCTCTTCACACATACAAACTTTTAGTAAAATATAACTGTTTGGAAAAAAAGGAAAAAATGTCTATGGTCCCATCAACTAGCATATTATTTATTTTTTCATTTTTACCAGATATCTTTCTATTATTTTTTACAAAGTGGTAATCATACCTTAAGCATGCTCATTGCACCTGTATCAATTACCTTCTCATTGCTAGGAAAAAATACCTGACAAAAATCTATTTAAGAGAGTAAGGGCTTATTTCAGTGGATAGTTCCAGATTATAGTCCCTCATGGTAGAATGACATAGTGGCAAGAGCTTGAGGCAGTTGGTCACATTCAGTCCACAGGGAGGAAACAGAGAGTGATGGGTGCCCTACTCAACCATCTCTCTCCTTTTTTTTCTTTTCTTTTTTCTTTTTTCTTTTTTTGGAAAGACAGAGAAAGAGAGAGAGAGAGAGAGAAAGAGAGAGACAGGTAGAGAATGGGCATACCAGTAGCCTCTCAGCTGCTGTGAATGAACTCCAGATGCATGTGCCCCCTTGTGGGCAAGTGCAGCATTGCGCCCTTGCATTACTGCATCTGGCTAAACGTGGGACCTGGAGATTGGAACCAGCATTCTTTAGGCTTAGCGGGCAGGTGCCTAAACCACTAAGCCATCTCTTCAGCCCCAGCTCTCTCCTTTTTATACAGTCCAGGACCCCAGGCCGTGGAATGGTGCCACCCACATTTAATTTACTTAATCAAGATAATCACAGACATTTGCAGATGCTAACCTAATTTAAATAATGATTCAAATAGAACCCTGTCAGTTTCAAATCACTGAAAATTGAAAGGAAGGATGATGATGCTAGATCAAGTTGACAGTCAATAAACCATCATAGTACCTTTGAATAGATCAGTTCACAATAGGATTTCTTCATGTTCCCAGACAGGATGTCAGCTTGTTATTTTTATCATGGATGTAATGTGCCATGAAGTGATTGTAACCATAGTTTTCTGTTTTTTTCCCCTTGGGATGGACATTTAAGTTGTTGCCATAATTGCTTGTTGTCGTAACTATCCTAACAATAGGCACTCATTTTTTTCTTCTATGTGACTTAAATGATAAGGTACATAAAGGAAGGTAACAGAGAAACAGCCACGGGTGAGATGGGCAGCTGGAGAGTATGAATCCCCAGAAATTGAGTCCTAAGTGTTTCAAGAAGAAGTGAGTATTTGCATGAAATACTGGTGAAATATGAATGAAATGAAAGTAGAAAACTGACTGTTTTGGGTGTTCCAGGTTTTGTAGAATGTGCCAAGGTAAGCAATAGTGAACACACACACACACACACACAGAGAGAGAGAGAGAGAGAGAGACTTACTATCCTAGAACTGATTTGCAGGTAGAAGAAGCATAATCATTGTTTAATAATAAAAACGGTTGCTCTGGTGGAAAGCAATATAGTTCTATGAGCATGTACATAAAGTATAAAACCTAGATTTGATGTGAAGACCATGGTAAATTAATGAGATACCCTGTATGATATATTGGAGAACTGTTATTTATTACTGAGCATACAGCTGAAGCCATTAGGCTAGAACTGCATTTGGTGAGACTGGACAGAGGTAGGAGCTTCCCCAGCCATATTAAGTGGTTCATCTTTACATGATGAAAGACATGATTAGGCATGATGTTTGAATATCTTGATAAGCTCATAATAGCAAAGTGTTGAATCAAAGGCGTATTTGGAACACTGGTATTGCATTAACAATCATAGAAGACCAGGCTTGAAAGTTGGTAGTCAGAGACATCCTTTAAGTTCTTTCAAAGGAAGTTTTTCAAAAAGACTAAATCAAAGTTGCTTTGGTCACAGGCCTTTCCATAATGCTATAATGCTATAATCAGACCTGGGGGGTATGTGTGAACAGAGCATAGTATGACCCCTTCATGGAGAACACGTCACACCCACTGAGTATATCTTAGCTTCACCTCAGACTCTGAAGCTACAGCCAAAGTCCTTTAACCAGCTCTATATAACCCTTCATATTTGAAGACAGAATTTTTCCTTCCTTTTAATTTCCATAAAATTCAAGAAAATTGAGAACAGAAGTCTTATTTAAACTTTCTCAATTAGGATTTGCTGACCACAAGGAAATGGTCTGGCTGAAATAATGATGAGATGTGTGAGGAGGTTATGAGGAAATTGCTGGCCTTGTCTTTTCAGGTGATTGACAACCTTAACTTTTCAGATTTTCTTACCACAATTTTTCACTTGATATTTAAGATGAGAAAAAATGGCCGAAATATTGCGACTTGAAGTAGAATAATAGAATTCCATCAGTTTCAAATAACCCATATTGACTTAAATGAAAATGAAATTTGTTGTAACATAATAGGAAATTCCACCAGCAATCAGACTTTATGTTTCAAAGTGAATTCAAGAGCATAAGTAACTTCATCCAAACTCTGGGATTCTCAAATCTCCTCTCAACTCTATTATTTGATGTTCTTGCCATTTAGTGTCCCTTAAATGTGCCAAACTTGCATCATACCAGCTTAGCAACGCTAGAATAAAGGATGCCTCTTCAAAGGCACAGTGTTGGAAGTCCCAGACTGACCTGTGCTCTCCTAGTTGAGGCTTCAAACCCATTCATCAGCCAATCACTGAGGCTAGGGAGGAGTGAAGTGCTCTCATGCTGGGTGGAGTGCCCAGCAGCCAGGGATGGGACAGATTCCTCTGAAATAACAAAGTCTGTGATTGAAAGGGTGTCTCCCTAAGTTTAGAGAGTGTGTTACTAAGACTATAATGAAAGGTGGCCACCCACTGTAGAGATAATACAGATGTGCTTCAAGATTCTTCATACTTTTAAGATAGGCAGTGAGCATAAGTGTGCTTGGACACTTGTCTCTGTGTCATTCACTCATTCTTTTATACTCAGTGTCTCCAGTAAAGAGTACAGTTTAAAAGCACATATACTACAAAAAGTAGTGTGCATTAAAAATGGACAAAAGCAACAACAACCAAAAAAAAAAAAAAACCAACTAAGATAATCAAAAAAGTCTAATGATTCCCAAATGTCTTAGAGAGGCTACAAATTTAGCTTTTGCTTTTTGGATATCTAAGAGAGAAGTTATCAGTTGTGCAACTCACAAAGGTCATCATTTTGAAATGATCACCTTGCTCTACCTTTCCTGGAAATTAGGCCAGTCAGTAATTTCTCTTGTGAGATGTGATGACCAGGCTTCTCGGGAGAAAATAGCAAAGAGAACAGCCACGTGCTTCACGGGATTTCTTTGCATAAACCCTTTGGCATGCTTATGCTCATTTTAAAACATAATTCAGGCAAAGAAATTCTATAGAGACCAATTTTTCAAAGAACTAGATTTTTAAAAGAATGATTATTATGTAATAAAGGAGAATTTGTCAGTTGTTCTTGAGATGATGAAAGCTGAGATGTATGAGGCTTAGGGCACTGGCAATAATAAGAGGAATGGCAATCATGCTAGTGATAGCAATGATATACTGATGTCCGTAATGATAATTCATTGAGCATTGCACCAGGTGCTAAATATTTATATGTGTGGATTATCTCACTAATCACTTAGAGAAGTGCCGTGAGGCTATAATGCCACTGTCATGACAATGAAGTTTTGGCTTTATGCAAATTCTAAATAGGAAAGTGTAAAGAACTACTTTATGCATAAAATTGGAAATGATGTGTTTCTCAGTTTACATGCATCCCTATGGGAAAATTATCCCTGAATTATGAAAATTTTGGGGTGTAAAAAAACCTTCATAACTCCCCCTAGCATAAATTCCTATAGCCAGATAGTCTCATATCATAGTAGTGGACACTTTCATTTAATAAGGTCCACAACTGTCCAATTTGTAGAAGGCAGAGCTGATATGTGAACCCAGCATTCAAGATTTCCTTCTTCAGGGGCAATGTGTATAGGAAAATCAAACCATGGGGGTGGTAGTTTGAATATATGACCCCCAATATATTCAGTGTTTTATTAGTTTATAGTTTGCATCTGCAGCCACCTTGCTAGAGGCAATGTCATTGGGCGGATCTTAAGGTGTGATGGTGGATTTGAGATTCCATTGTAAAGATATGCAAAGTGTACCCAGTAGGAGTTCCTAAAGTGTGCTGTGCTGTGTGGCTGGTTGGTTTTTCTCTCTTGCTTGGCTCTGTGAAGGAAGGCCAGCTTCTTCTGCCACTATGGAACTTCCCCTGGATCTGTAAGCTTCAATAAATAATATCCCTTCCTCCATAACTGTGCCTGGTCTGGAAGTTCATCTCAGTGAACATGAAGCTGTCTGCTACAATGGGGTAGATTCATTTCCATAAACTTAGAGTAACCTCATCTTCACTGAACAATGAATGGTTTCTTTTTCTTTGTGTGTGTATGTGCGTATGTATGTGTGGTACACATGTGCACATGCATGTTTGTATGTGTGTGGGAAAATGTGTGTGTGAGGGTAAACCTGTGTGTGTGTGTGTAGGCCACAGATCCATAGGTCAACAGTGTTTATCATCCCCAGTTGATTTCCACATTATTTACTGAGATAGGATCACTCACCAAACCTGGAGCTCAGTGACCTAATTACACTGGCTAGCCATTGATCCCCAGAGATCTCCAGTCTCTACCTCCCCAGCACTGGGACTACGGGTACACACAACTGTGCATGGCATTTTACATTAGTGCTGGGAATTTGAACTCAGGTCCTCATGCTTGCAAGGTAAACACTTTACCAATTAAGCCATCTTCCCAGCTATGGTTCCTTATAAACTAATGTGTACTGAATGCCCCTGGTGGCAATGTGGAGCCTTGCAGGTGAAGGTATGTTTCTGGAGGTGGGCTTAGAGGTGTTATAGCCATGTCCCTCTTACCAGAGATCAGCTTATGCTATTACTGCTGTTATCCACCTGCTGTGGCAAGAAGAGATGCCCGGCCTCTGCTCATGCCATGCTTTCTCCTGCCATCAAGACTATAAGCCAAAATTAAAACCTTTCCTCCCAACAATTGCTTTCTAACAAGTGGTTTGTCCCACAGTTTCTTAAACTGGACTGTGAAGTAAGATTCATTGAGACACATAGGATACTTTTTTAGAACCAGATTTCACAGGCTAAAATTGTGCCTCTTGCTTTTCAATTTCATCTTCAAAGAACAGAAAAGGTTTTCCCACTGAAACCACCTAAAAGGAGTTAAAAAAAGTTACGATTGGATCTCAGCCCAGGAAAGTATTATTGCCCAAAGGCAATGATAAAGATAAGTCCAATCATCATCCATCTGCCTTTAGTAGTCACAGAATGGAAGGAAAAGCCTTTTCCATCTACTCCAGAAAACATGAAAGGCTGGTAACTGTTCAGACTTTAAATAAAAGTCACACTTATTACACGAAGAGAAGTGAATACTGTTTGAGATTTCAGAGCAAAGGAAATGGAATGATTCATTGGCCAGTCTTGATTTCTGAGGCTGAATATTTCTGCTTTGCTTCTCATCTTTAATTGACCAAATTTTAGGCAAGATTTAGAAGCAGTATCATTTTTTTTCTGATCATGAGTAGTACTTGTTTAGAGATATATATCCAAGCCTCAGTAGATGTTTGTTCAATTTAATTATCTTTAGTTATTTCTCCAGAAAAATCACCAATATCCCCAAAGGAAACTCTTTCTTTCACCAGTTGTCATACAGCCGAGACAGCACTTCTCTGGCCAGAACTCCCAGAAGAAAAAGCATTTGCACAAGGAAATGGAAAATGGCAGTTAAGTGGGCAGGCCATTGCATTGTGGTTTAAAGGTGCTGTTTTGTTCTTTTTACCTGCTGCATACCTTTGTGACCAGCTCAGTCATTTTGACCCAATATACTCCTATGGCTAAGGCCATTCCTGTTTTGGTAAGTTTGATACTATCAAGCAAGAGCAAAAAATGAGAGTAATTGAAGTCATGAAAAAGAATGCTGCCCTTGACATTCTAACTTTGGTATGGCTTTTCTTGCTAATCTTTTAGCTGAGCATTTTGTGGCTGATTAGGGAGTAATATCACATCTAAATTTCTTATCCATCTTCAGAAACTTCTAAAGGAAACCCATATTCTTTGCATTGGTCAAGGAGTAAGTTTGCCATTCCTATGTTCTGCATCCTTATAAGGCAATGGCTTTAGGTGAAGTAAGGAGTGTGCAAAGTTTGAATAGAAAAAAGACATGGGAATTGATTAATTGGTTCAAAAGTATTTTTGTGGCCAAATAAATGTCTTAGCCACTTAAAAGCAATGGTTTTGCACTCAGTTTTTCACTTCATTTGGATCCTTGCCCAGCATACTATTTTAACATATGACTGGTCTTCATTGCCTCATTTTTCCATGTCTTTTGCATACCCCAAGTCCAAGTGCTGAGGTGTTTCAAGAGGAAAATAATCTATCTGTGTAGAAACCATCTTTACTAAGAGTCACAGATGAGCATGAGTATAGCATTATGGATGTCTCCTTATAAACACACATCAGAGAAGGACGACTTTAGTTTATAGAAAATAAGATGATATAGTTCTAAGTCCTTGAGAGTTTTGGAAGATGTAACTGGGTTTGAACCCTGGTTTGGGGGGAGTGTAAAGTGACTAACAGATGTTCCCAGTGTTTGCCTTCTTTTCCACAAAGAAGGATAACAAATAAGAGTTGAATTTTAAATTGAGTGGTTAAAGGACACTGCTAACAGGAGCCCTAAGAGACCAATAGATCTGTAGTGACTCTGAAAAGAGTGGATGAAGTACACTGGCCGCCACTGCAGAAAAGTTCAAAGGTGAAAAGAGGACGCATTAAATTTGATAACTGTGGAAATAAAAAGAACCATCAGAATTATTTGTGAACACCTGTATGTTAAACAAATTTCAACAGCCTAGAAAAAAAAATGGATAAATTTCTGGATGCAGATGATGTATCAAAATTGACCTGTGAGGACAATGAGAATCTGATCAGACAAATAGTGAGTTAACAAGACTGAAATGGTAACAAAAGTCTTCCAGTCAAGGGAAGCTCAGAGACGAATGACTTCACTGTGGAATTCTATCAAGCTTTAAAAGAAGAACACATGGCTGGAGAGATGGTTCAGTAGTTAAAGGCTCTTGCTTGCAAAGCCTGATGGCCCAGGTTCAATTCCCCAGCACCCACATAAGGGCAAGTTTACAAAGTGGCACATGCACATAAATAATTGCAAATAAATAATTAAGAGTATTTAGACAAAACATCAGTTCTTCTCCAAAAATTCCAGTAAGATGGAAGAGAATGAATTTCTCCAAACTTACTTTACAGTGTATATAACTTGATACCAAAATCTGAAGAAATATGATGAAATGGAATCTAATAGTACATCAAAATACCACTGACAATAATTAAGAATTTATATCTAGGATGTAAGAATGGTTCAAAATATAGAAGTAAATAAAGGAAATAAATACAGTGCATAATATCAGTAAAGCAAAGAATTTTGAAAAAAAATCACATCATTATTTCAATAAATATAGAAAAGGCATTGAAATGCCGGGCACTCGGGAGGCAGAGTAGGGAGGATCACTGTGAGTTCAATGGCACCCTGAGAATATATAGTGAATTCCAGGTCAGCCTGAGCTAGAGTGAGACCCTGCCTTGAAAAATTTAAAAAAAAAAAGTATTGAATAAAAATCCAAATAAATGACATATAGATATAATATATCTCAACACAATAAATATATGTTAAAATCCTTATCTAGCATCATACCAAGCAGGGACAAGATAAAAGTACTTCCTCTGAGGTTTAGAATAAGACAAAGTTGTCCACTTTAATCACTCTTAATTAATATAGTACTGGAAGTTTATACCAAATTAATTTGTCAATAGAAAATGAAGGACGAAGTCAAAATATCACTATTTTCAAATTATATGATTTTGTATGTAGAAAATCTAGAACACCAGAGGACTATTAAAACTTATAAAGAGATGTAATAAAATTGCAGGCAAGGTACAAAAACAGTATACAGGGATGGGAAGAAGGCTTGGTAGATAAGGATACTTTCTGTGTAAGTATAAAGACCTGAGTTTAATCCCCCAAACTCCCATTAAAAAGCTGGGCATGGGCTGGAGAGATGGCTTAATGGTTAAGGCACCTGCCTCCTAAGCCAAAGAACGCTGGTTCCAATCTCCAGGTCCCACATTTAGCCAGATGCAAAGTGACACAAGGGCACAATGCCACACTTGACCACAGGGGGCTCACACATCTGGATTTCATTTGCAGCAGCTGAGAGGCTGCTGGTGCGCCCATCTCTATCTGTCTTCCTCTCCCTCTCTCTCTTTCTCTGTGTGTGTCTCTCTCTCTCAAAAAAAAAAAAAAAAAAAAAAAAAAGCTGGGCATGCATGCCTGTAGCCCAGCAATGAAAGGGGCACAGACAGGAGAATCACTGGAGTTCCACTGTCAGCCAGACTAACCTAAAATTGAGAAGCACTAGGTTCAGTGAGGCCTCCCTATGCTTGTACACAAGGCACATGCATATGCACACATTATTATATACATAACACCAACAATATACTACACGTAAACACCCCAAAAAAATAAACATACAAAAACCAGTAGCACTTTCATACACCAGTAATGAACTGCCTTAGAAATAAATTATGAGGGCTGGAGAGAGCTCAGCAGTTAAGGCATTTGCCTAGAAAGCCTGGTGACCTGGATTTGATTCCCCAGTACCCATGTAGAGACAGATGCACATGGTTTCACATGTGTCCGGAGTTTGTTTGCAGTGGCTAGAGGCCCTGGCACACCCATTATCTCACACTTTCTTTTTTTCTGCCTCTCTCTCTCCCTCTCTGTGGTGGTTTGATTCAGGTGTCCCCATAAACTTAGGTGTTCTGAATGCTAGGTTCCCAGCTGATGGAGATTTGGGAGTTAACGCCTCTTGGAGGTAGTGTATTGTTGGTGGCAGGCTTTATGGGTGTGATACCCAGCTCCCCCTTGTTAGTAGTGTTTGGCATACTCTCTTGTTGCTATGGTCTACCTTATGTTGGTACAGGGGGTGATGTCCACCCTCTGCTCATGCCATCGTTTTCCCTGCCATCATGGAGCTTCCCCCTCAAGCCTGTAAGCCAAAATGAACCTCTTTTTCCCAAAAGCTGTTCTTGGTTTGGTAATTTCTACTAGCAATGAGAACCTGACTGCAACTCTCTATGAAATAAATAAATAAATAAATTATAAATAAATAAATAAATAAATAAAATTATTAAAGCAATGCTACTTGTGATACATACTAAAAGAATCACAGTACCTATGAATAAATTTAACTAAGGAAGTGAAAGACCTCTTAAAATTTACTAAATGTTGATGCAAAAACAGTGAGACATCTAAAGAATGGAAGTCTCCCTACATATCTAGATGGGAAGAGTTAATACTGTGAAGATGTGTAATCTGCTGAAATTGACTTACAGATACAATGGAATCTCCATTAAATATCAGTAACATCCCTCACAGAACCGTAAAAGCAATCCTATAATTCATGTGGAAGCACTCAGACCCCAAAGACCCAAAGCATTCTTGAACAAAACAACCACTCTGGAGGCATCACAAGCCCTAATCTCAAGATATACTGCAGAGCCAGACTAGCTGGAACAGCATAGAATTACCTCATACCTTCCAGGACTCAGGGAACATTGCAGACACAGTGGCAGAAGCAATATGAGTCCGGCTCGCCTTGCTAGTCAGAGAAGCTTCTTTATGAATGTGGTATAGACAACGAGGAGACTCAAAACCCAACAAAGATGAAAATAAAAGGCTGCCAACAGTTCAGCACTAAACAAGACATCTCTGTCACTCCCTCTGAAGTTCAGACAATACTGTGGAAGAGGGGGTAGAAAGAGTGTAAAAGTCACAGGGTGGAAAGGCGTACTCTGGGGCTCTGTCATTCAGACATCAAGTGACCAGTGCATTAGTGACCTCACAGTGATTTCCATTACCCACCCCCCCAAGACTCACAAAGTTCTGAACCATCAACATCTTGACATAGTATAGGTATTAATACTTTTTTAACATAATACCCCAAAGTAGAGGAAATGAAAATAGGTAGTATGCACCTGCAATCTCAGCTCTGGGGAGGCAAGACAAGACAGTACCTGGGGCTTGCTGGCTTGCTCATCTCACTGGGTCAGTGAAACCAGGTTCACTGAGACCCTGTCTCAAAAAATAAGATGGAGAGCAATCGAGGAAGACCCACTAAACCAGCTTACAGAATCCATATGCACACATATGCATGTATAGCTGTACACACATGTGTTTCCACACACATGAACATGCATATACACTATGTATACCACACACATATGCATGCAAAAATAAAATGATAATACAATGGAAATAGTAATTACCCAGATTTCATCATTTATCAGTATATTCTATATACATGTATTGAAATATAACACTATACCACCATATATATATATATAATTTGTGTGTGTTATATACTGATGAAACATAAGATGACATTATATTAATCAAAAGTAAAAAGTAAAATTACTTCTAAAGTCAAGTTAATGTCTAATGTTGAACAAGCTACTTTCATAGCCATTTGAAAAATCTTGCCACCATTATCATACTTTTGGAATAATATCTGACACCTAATGGTGACTCAATAAATGATAATTATTGTTTTAACTACAATTCTATTCATAAGATGTGATCTACTAAAAATACAGAAAAAATTACAAGTGGCCTTTGGTCACATCTGATCTTTCTATGAAGAGGAATGCCTGTGGTTATCACAAAGACCTCCCACATCCAGAATTGACAGTACCAAGATTCAAAAGCTTTCCTCTGAAACATCCACAGAAAGCAGACAGAAAAATGAACATCTCTTTTGCTGTTTTGCCTGAAGCTGTACTTAGTTTCCTACTTCCTGGAACTATCTTGACCAAGTACTTGGCATCCAACCATGCATGCAAGAGATCCCTGAAGTCACTGAATTCCTCTGGAACCCTCTTCTGATCATGAGAAGCACCCCTTCTTAGCATCGCATCAACTTTTCTCTCCAAGGTGACTTACCAGGAGGAAGAATGGGCATTGAGATTCTGCCATTGATTGTTTTTATTAAAACCAAGTGATAGCAACCCCCTAATCCTCAGGGGCATCCAGGCTACCAAAACTAATGATGGATAACATTGTCAACCACCATACATTGTCTAGTGCATCTGGATCCAGTGATACCATTTGTTTAATCTTCCCAAATGACAATCGTGGATTCAGAAGTAGGGGAATAGTGGATAGCAGTGTTTTCTGAATGGTTACAAGAGCTTGGGTTAACCTTTGGTCTCAGGCAGCCTCAGGTGTTGTTATCTTAGAAATGGAGATGTTGATGGTAACTCCTGGGTCTGTCCTCTCTCAAGACCCTTGAAACAGTAGCGAATGTCTTAATCTTTGAAACTGTGTGATTCTGGGCTTGTGTTTCCTATTAGTTTTTCAGATTCAAATGGGCTGTCCCTGACATTTTTGGGATGGGTTTTCAAATGCCTCTAGGACTGTCAGTAAATGTAGATTGGATTGAATTGAAATGAAAATGTATGACTCATCAAGACTCAGCCTTCTCTAATGCATTGTCTTTGATCTACTTCAATCATTTCTTGAAAGTCATTTTTAATCTATCAGCAGTTCTTCCTCCTTTTGAGATCCCCTTCCCCATTAGGAGCTGGAAGAGATGTCTTCTGTACTGTGGAAAGGAATGCTCATTGTGGTGACCATTTTTGTTCATATATTTAATTTTTCTCACTAATATAGCGTGTTCTCCTTATTATTTGGTGTGTATGTGTATGTCTATATGTGATGTGAGTGTATGTTTACGTGTGTTCCTGTGAAAGTGCATGTTCATCTCTGTATGCCTGAGTATGGAGGCCAGAGTACAGCCTCAGCTGTGCCATCCACTTCTTTTTTGAGACAAGGTCTATCATTGGCCTAGAGCTCACCAATTATGCTAAAGTAACTGGCCAGTGAGCTTCAGGGATCCATCTGTCTCTGCCTCTGTAATTACAGGCCAGCACCGCCACACCCAGTATTTTACATGGGCACTGGGAATCAGACCCAGGTCCTCCTGCTTTCCAGGCAAGCACTTTACCAATTGGTCTATCCTTCTAGAACACCCTTGCCCAATATGTTTTATGGAAACTATTAGGTTGAACTTGCTAGGTTTAGAGAAGCCTAAGATAATTCATGACAGAAATAAAATGTTTTGGGGGATCCTACTTAGTGACAGTTTGTTCTTCTCTCTTCGTTTATGGCCTACAATAAAGTTGTAACAGTTTGTGGTTTCATGCTATTTATGATGTATTGGTTACCTAAAACCAGCTCAGAGACATGGAATGACACTTCTTTTGAAATCTCAGTCCTTAGAATCAAGCAGACTTAATGTAAATCAAAACAAACAAACAAGAACAAAAAAAATAACAGAGTTATTTTTTTCCTTTGAAATATTGAGCAAGTGACCCAACCTCTAAGAAACAAGTAATTCTTCCACCTATTAGGTAATAAGCAGGAGCCAGACACAAAACACACAGCATCTTACAAGTGATCAACACACTCATTTACTGTGAAACCTCTTTTGAGAAAAAGGTAAAGGCGTATGACTAAATTCATTTCTGTTGCTTTTGAGGCACTGGTAATAGCATGAAGGTTAAACAATGAATGCATTTTTAGGATCAGATTTTTTTACCCATAAATTTCAGTTTTTTTTTCTTAGAAAAGCTCTTTAGAAATCCCTTGTATCTTTAGCATGACTTAAAAAAAAAACTTTGTATTGAATTACTCCTTAAATATACATGTGTTTAAAATTTGAAAAGAAGGGGAGAGCTCTTGGCAATAATGTGTTTAGAGATTTGATCATAACCCCAAATATTTTGAAACCTAATGTAACCCATACCTAGATTTATTCATTTATTTTTAGCTCCAAAAAGTCCAGTTATTTAATCTCCTAATCAAACTGCTAGAAGTTTCCATTTCTAAATAAATGAAATGATAATAAATAATAAGCCAAAAATTAAAATACACCCATGTAAGGGAGAAAGTAAAATTTAATGGAAAACAAACGTGAGTTTGAATAAAATGGAAACATCACTTGTCTCCTTTGATTTTCAGCTCCAATTAAACGAAGCGCTGAGGTAGGAGCCAGAAAACATGCCCTTGATTGAGGCCTTTCACACTGAGTTCTTTGTTTATGTCAAGCAGACTGCATTTATGGAAGGATACAGTGAGCACTGTGGTATTTAAGGTCTCTTAACCTGGCCATGACTGCTAGTGCTGGCTCTGACTTTCCTCCCAAGGACCATCCTCTTTCAGTTTATGCTGCCATTATTTCTTCCTTAGATGGTCTGAGAACATGGACTGTGGATAATACATGGAAACACTGACTGTGGCCCATTGAAAAGACCTACCATGTGTTTATGGAATAGCCTACTATGTGTGTGAGGACCCACATGAGTGCAAACATGAACTTTTCTCTGAACAGGCTTGTAGTGCCAGTGGGGAGACATAAACTGTTGCTGGGGAGAAACAAACAAATGTCTCTCCAGTACAGTGTACCTATGACAGACCAAAGAAATGATTCCACCTACTGTGTTGATGAACCAGTGTGATGAGCCAGTGAGTTCACTGGGGTTGCGCACAGGACATGGCTGACTCAGAGGGAGCCGCAGCGTCAAATGCTCACCTCAGCATGGGGATGGCTCACTAGAGCAGCGTTTCTGGAGCTCCCTGCCCAACTCGCAGGGAGCCTGGCTGTGGAGTCTCCTCTCCCCAGCAACCGTTTACTGCTTACATCGCTTTTGGAAGGGGCTTTCTGAACAGACTATCTTCCTGAGCTTCTGAGTTTTATTAGCTTTCTGTGTCTTAATGAGCTTCTTGTCCTTCTCCAGGAGGAAATGTTTCAAGGAGGGGAAAATAGCTACCCAACATATCTTAATAAAACTAATCCCAGGATTTCAATAATGACTGCTACCAAGGCTGAGTGCATAGGGGAGAATACAGAAGGAAAGTCAGAAGAACCATGTTGTCATCTGAATTGCCCCACTACTTTGTTCTTCTGCTTTAGATAGATTATTTTCGAAATAATTTTTTTCATACTTGTTCCTTAGTCCTCTCATCTTGAAAATAGATGGCTAAAAGAAATAAAGGCCCATCCATCTTTAAGAGCATCCTCAGCACTCTATACCTCCCTATTGGCATTGATCTACATAGTTCTTTCTTCATGGAGAAAAATCTGAGGTAGCCTGAGAGAGTCAGTGAGATTAAAACTGTTCAAAAGATGGGACAATACAAAGGGGAAATTGTACAATTGTGTCTTCTTGCTAAGATAGAACGATTCTTCTAAACTGTCAATTTTATACACAGCCATGCCCCCCTCCCCAAATTGCTATCTTCATAGAAGTGGGAAAAGTGAAGTGAAGGAATATAACATGTGGATTCCTTTCTATTACAAATAACCAAGGAATTTACTCACACCCAACAATTCTCCTCAGTCAGTACCCACCACTACCGGGTGCTGGTTTCCCTCCTGGCAGGTAGAGCAGAAGAGCTGATCCAGCGGCTTTTCTTGAGGCTGAGCAGGATGATGGGTGTCGGCGGCTCAGACCCACCCCCCAAAACACCGGAGAGAAAAACACACTGAGCCAGGAGTCTTGTCGAGGCAGGAACTCATTTTATTGTAATGGGAAGGTGTATATATAGTTTTGAGAAAGAGGGTGGGTCCCAGGATGGGAAAAAGGTGTAAGGGCCAATATTATTTCACCATGTCAGCAGTAGCTGGGCAGAGGCAGTTTCAGCTTAGGCCTTGCTGAGTCACTCTTAAGCGGAAGTAGGCCAAAGACAGGTCGCTAAACTCTAGTCAGGCTTAGGAAGTTCCACTAGGCCTCACACCTGGGCCTCTTAGGGCCCAACATCTCCCCCTTTTGTTTTTGTAAGAACGGCTGAGATCATGGCCCCTGTCTTAGGTTGTCCCCATCTGGGGATCTTACCCATCACTGGGTACCATGCCTCTAGCCCATTGAAAATCCACTCCATGACCTGTCTTAGGTTGTCTCGGCCTGTCTGAGATCTTACCCGTCATTGGTTCGATGGAGGGCAGGGGAGGGATGCTAGGTGGACAGCCAGTCAGAGGAAGAGTCCAGCTCCTGAGTTGTGAACCTGTGGTATTTTGACCTGATGAAGTTTAATTGCCTCTAGCTGTTGGTGAATGAATTGTGTAATCTTATTAATTACACAGGGCCAGACAGTGAGGATAAGAAGAAGGAGAAGGAGGGGTCCAAGGGGAGGGAGAAGGTAGGGTAAAAAGCCATGTAACCCATCCACAGCAGGTTGTCTTAGAAGTCCCGTCTCCTCTTCACCAAATCTTTCTGGAGCTTTTTTGGCTTCATTTGGGTCTAGCAGCATCCCCACCTCCAATCATTCCTGGGGAAGAAACAGAGGCACTGTTCTCAGGGATGGAACACTCCCTGGAGAGTTGATTGTTATTGTCCCCTTGTTGGGGTAAATATTTTAAGTCTCTTGCTGGTACCCAAATGGGTCTTTTTTCCTCTTGAGGAAAGACACATCCAAACCCTCTCCCTGCTGTGAGGAGGGGGTCTGGTCCTCTCCAGGCCCCAGTCAATGGGTCCCCCCATTTGACCCAGATGGAGCTGTAAGTAACAGCTGAGGTCCAATGTTTTTGAAAAGGGGACAGTATCTATCTTCTTTAGAAAAATTTAAAATATTTAGGGTTAATAATGCCTTTTTTAGTTGGTCTTGTGGGGGTAGGGATTCCCCCTTTTGTTTTTGTAATTGAGACTTGAGAGTTTTATTATATTTTTTCACGATGGCCTTTCCCCATGGGTTTTAGAAAATTTGACTTGATCTGGCAATCTAAGGGTGGCAAAGCATTGAAGCATATGGCTAATAGCATGTTTAGTCTTCTCCCCAGCGTGTGCCGATGCCCACCAAGCATGGGAGAAAGAATTAACTGAGAGAAAAAAATATTGAAGTTTTCTTTAGAGAGGAATTCTGGTAAATTTTGATGGCCTTTGAGATGTTGAAGCTTACAGATCTAGGGGAAGTTCCATAACAGCAGAGGAAGTTGGCCTGCCTTAGGGCCAAGCAAAAGAGAGAGAAAAAAAAAATCAATCAGCCACACAGAACACAGAAGCAAAAACTACAACCAAAAACTCCAGCACACTTTAGGAACTCCTACTGGGCACACTTTGCATATCTTTACAATGGAATTTTAAACCCACCATTAACACCTTAAGATCAGCATCCATTGACATTAAGTAGGAAGCGGGCTTAGTCCCATGCTCTGATCTAGCCAGGCTTGAATTATTAAGGGGGATAGATCAAACATTTGGTGTAAACGTTTAGCTTGTTCTAAGGGTGGCAAGGAGGAGACAGCAATAAATTTGTCTACCTGTGAATCCCCATTAACAATAAAGTCAGGCAGACCAGTGTGTGAGTGAATGTGCTCAGTAAGTCTGGAGGTGGATGGCCCATTGTATGTAAAAGAACCTGTTTCTGGGCTGCCTTATGGATAAAAGCCAGATCAGAGAGGGGGTTGGGGTACCAGGGCCTGGATGTTGCCTCCAGCCCTACGTTAATGGGAAGGCAGCGAAGGGTGGGACAATGGTGTGTAGGACATAGCCATATAGACTTGAAAAGCAGGTTTTTTTTTTTTTTTCCAGTTAACTGTTTCCAAGAGTTTGTATTCATAACAGTCTTTCCTCAGGCATCCTCTCCATTGTTTTAATGTAAAGCAGTCAGGCCACCTTCCTTCCACCTTCCTTAAGATCGCTAATGTGTTGACAGTAACAACTCTATTAACCTAAAATCAGTCTCAGTGTCTCTATAATTTTAACTTGTTTGAGGTTTTTTAACTTAAAATCTTAAAATCTCAGTCCATTATCTTTAGTCAAGAACATCAGTGTACTATAAATTTAACCTTGATCAAACTTTTTGGGCCTGGATAGCAAAATGTAGTCATCCCTTATGCCAGTAACCCCATTCCAATAAAGTCCTCTCTATTCTTTCCTTCCAAGGCTAAAGAGGGGGAGGGGTAGTTGTGAGCACGATTGCCATAGGTGGCGGTTACGGGCTGAAAAGACAGCGAGCTGGTGGCGGTTTGGGTGGCGGCCTTGGGAGGAATGAGATTTTAAAAGCCAGTTTTAGTTTTTCCTTACAGCTTTTGTTAAGGGCAGAAATGACATCCTTCACAGAGAAGCCTTTAAAGCTGGCAATTTTGGCAAGGAGGATTGAATTAATCCATGGGGCTAAAACAAAAGTTTTGTCCCAAAAGCCATGGAGGTTGTTTTGTTTTACTTTTAAAACATATTGCAGGAGGAGTATTTGTAAAATCAGGGCAACAGTAATACACATGAGTACAACACAAGCATAAAGGCCCCCAAAATAGCTAAACATGCTGTAGATTTAAGTTTAGATTTAGATCCATGATGGCCAGACGAGCCTGTGTCCTTAGGGGACGGCTCGATGATACCAAACACAGTACAGATGGGAGCAGATCTCCCCAACAGGTTTGTTCTGTCTTTTGAGATGGAGCCCCCACTCAAATGAGGGGGCAAAACGCTTTGAGTCCCCTCCAGGTCTGCCCACGTGGTGTGTCTACCAGGAATGTATGACCCATTCAGAAATACAGGTGCTGCAGACGGGGCTTGTCGGCAACCTGGAAGTGAAAGGAAAGAGAAAGGAACGAAAAGATGTTGAAGCAAGCACAGGTTACAGAAGCAACGGTTAGAATATTAGATATGAAGACTACCTCATAATTTATGAGGGTACACCCATCCGCAGTCCGATTAGCCTATCAGCGTACTTCCGTGTTTTTTCGTAGGCAGGAAAGAGAGTTCCTCACATGGGGCACCAGTCTGCCGGTTTCCCTCCTGGCAGGTAGAGCGGAAGAAAGAGCCGATCCAGCAGCTTTTCTTGAGACTGAGCGGGATGACGGGTGTCGGGGCTCAGACCCCCCCCCCAAAACCAGAGAGAAAACACACTGAGCCGGAAGTCTTGTCAAGGCAGGAACTTGTTTATTGTAATGGGAAGGTGTATATATAGTTTTGAGAAAGAGGGTGGGTCCCAAGATGGGGAAAAAGGTGCAAGGGCCAATAGTATTTCACCATGTCAGCAGTAGCTGGGCGGAGGAAGTTTAGGCTTAGGCCTTGCTGAGTCACTCTTAAGCAGAAGTAGGCCAAAGACAGGTCGCCAAACTCTAGTCAGGCTTAGGAAGTTCCACTAGGCCTCACACCTGGGCCTCTTAGGGCCCAACAACCGGGAAAATCAGGGATTACTTTTCTGTACTTGGGAAGTTTAACTCAATACAATAGTACAGTATCTACCCTCTGTAGCAGCCATTTTTCCTCATGGTTCTCCTTGACGTTCATTCATATCGTTGCACACACCAGCTTCTTCCGGTGGACATAATTACAACTTTATGTTAGGTGTGCACTTGGACATGAAATTTATAGATCATAGGGTTCAGCTTGGCAGCTGCTAACCATCCTAGGTTTTCAAAAACAAGTATTAGCTTACATACACAACTAGATTGCATACGCTGGTCATGGAAAGTAAACTAGTTGTTCCAAGTGTGTACTAACACTTCCATTTTTCTGTAACCCTTAATGATGTGTGTAGTAGACTTGCTTGCTTTGTTGTTAATTTCCACTTCTCTGACAACTAGGCACGTTGAATACTTTTTCATATGCTTATTGGACTTTAATAATCCTCTTCTAGGGTCGATATGTGTCTTTTGCCTTGTTTCCCCACTAGGTTAGCTATATTTTCTTTATTAAATGTGGATGTTTGTTGAAAAAATTCATTGCAAATATCTTCTCTCACTCTGTAACTTGCATTTTTTTACTTTAAAATAGTGTCCTTTTGTAAATGGAAGTTATAAATTTTAATATAATCTAATATTTTCTCTTATAAATACTGCCATTTAGATCTAGTATAAAAATTCTTTGCCTAGCCAAAGAATATGTTGATATCATTCACAACATTCTAAACTTCTCCATTAATCTGGGATTGATTTTTTTAGGTACTACATAATATATGATAAGACTAAGATTTATTTTTCTTTGTGTGTATAGAATTGATTCATTGTTTGAGGAGCTCATTCATCCCCATATTTCAGTGAAACTTTATGCCTGTCACAAATAAAGGGATCACATCTGTTGGGATTTTTTTCTAGATTCTTACTCTGATCAATTTATCTATGTGTCTGTCTATGAATTATGAGAGAATAGAACACTATATTAATTTCTGTAGCTTTATTGTAAACTTCATTTCTGATTACATAAGTTTTATATTACAGTTTTGTTGTTAGTGTGATTTTCTTGACTCTTCATAAATTCTCTATCCGTGTCTCCTTCTCTCTCTCTCTCTCAGTGGTGTATTTTCTTTTTGTGGTATGAGGATTAAACTTGGGACTCTGAGTATGGTGGGCAAGCAGTATACCATGAAACTATATGCACAGTCCAATGCTTTTCTAGTGATGTTGAGGCATGAACCCAGGGCCTTGTGCATAGTAGACAGCACTCTACCACTCAAGCTATATGTTCATCTTCCCCATAAATTCTCAGAAGAGCTTATTAATGTCTGTATAAATAAAAAAAAAAAAAACCTGGATGTGAGGTAGGGGTAGATATATGTTTTATGCTTCATGTGTGTGTGCTTGTATGTGTTTTATCTTGAAAGATAAATTGGTAATTAATTTGAAAATCAACCACAATGATGGTTTGCAATCACTCTGCTTGTCTAACTCCAAGTTTACTCATATTTTCTGAATAAATTGAGACAGTAGAGAAAAATAAATCATAGTGCTCATTCCCTGACAATTTCTTAGAAAGGTTTTGTTTATTTCTTTCATCTTTGATGCCAACATTATATATGCAAGTAGAAAGGAATTGTATAGATTATGTAGAGAATGTCTGTATGAGAAGCAACAAACCAAACCAAATTTACTTCAGAGGGTCATGTCTTTTGTATACAGTAATCATAAGCTTTCTTATAACCTTAACTCTGCTTTTTAGACTGAAATTTCAATGAACTTGGCCTACTACTGTTAAAAGTTTTAGATGAAGTACAGAATTAATGAAGTTGTAAGTGAGATTTCCTTTCCAAAATCTAGGTAAGGTCAAACATTCTGAGTTAACCCTGCTAATGATGGCCAACCTGTGCTATGATTGAGAGAATATGCAGATGGGTTTTTATTTCTTTTTGGAGAGAGACAGAGAAAGAGAGAGGGAGGGAGAGGAAGACAGATAGAGATGGGCGTGCAAGCAGTCTCTTAGCTGCTGTGAACGAAATCCAGATGCGTGCGCCCCCTTGTGGTCAAGTGCGGCATAGTGCCCTTGTGTCACTGCATCTGGCTAAATGTGGGACCTAGAGATTGGAACCACTGGAGATTGGAACCAGCATTCTTAGGTTTAGGAGGCAGGTGCCTTAACCACTAAGCCATCTCTCCAGCCCCAGATGGGGTATTTTTAAGCTTTGAAATATAATTCACCTATTTCAAATATATGAATCAATTGCTTCTAGTTCAGTCACAGTTATGTGCAGCCATCACTGCAATTTTAGGATAGTGACATAATCTCAAAAGAAAACTGAGTAGTTTAGCTATTATCCCCACCTCCCATCTCCTCCCCTTCCCACCTGCATTAACCACTAATCTTCTTGTCTTTACATATTACTGTAAGCTGGGTTTGATGCAAATGTAGTCATCGAACATGTGAAGTTTGGTGACTGGTGTTCATTCACTTGACAGGTTTGGAAGGTTCATCCAAATTGAGGCACATATAAGTGCTTCATTCCTTTTCCTTACCAAATGGGAAGCCATCGTATGGATATTCATCACTTTGTTTATCCATTTGTCCTTCAGTAGACATTTGAGTTGGTTCAGTCTTTGGCTGTTTGGAATAATGCAAGTGTAAATACTATGCAAGTTTTTGTGTTTTCATTTCTCTCAAGTGTATTTCCAGGAGTGGAATTTCTGGGTGAGATGGTAGCTTCCTCTTGACTCATCTAAGAAAATGATAGCTTTCTAAACAACTATACAGTTTTATATCCACAGCAGGATTATTCTTTTTAAAAAAGATTTTATTTTATTTTTACTAGAGTCAGAAAAAGAGAGAGAGAGAGAATGGGCATGCCATGGCTTCCAGCCACTGCAAACAAACTTCAGATGCATGTGCCATCATGTGCATCTGGCTTACATAGGACCTGGAGAATTAAACCTGGGTCCTTAGGCTTCATAGGCATGTACCTTAACCTCTAAGCCATCTCTCCATCCCACCCAGAAGATTCTTAAAACAATCTCAGAAAGCAGTTTCTTCAGAGCATAAAAAGATACACTATAACACAGCTGAAATATGTTTAAAATCAGTCACTATATAAATAGTATTCCTTTAAGGATATCTCTCCTGGAAGACAAAGGGTTGATACATAGATTTCTGGTATATAATCTGCCTTTAACTATGGAATTTATGGATATGTGTGAAACATTATCCCCACTCAAAAAAAAAAAAAAAAAAAGCAAACAGTGGTTTGGAGAGATGACTTAGCAGTTATGACGCTTGCCTTGCAAAGCTAAAGGGCTAAGGTTTGGTTCCCAGGACCCAGTGAGTCAGATACACAAGGTGGTGCACATGTTGGGCATTCATTTGCAGCAACTAGAGGCCCTGGCAAGCCCACTCTCTCTTCTTCTCTCTCTAAAATAAACTAAACAAAACGAAACAAAACAAAACTAAAATAAAATAAAATAAAATAAAACCAAGAATGACATTCATAGCTCAAATTATTAGAGTACTTGAAAACTAATGAATTAGAACATGAACTTCCCTTTTTATGTGGACCTTTATGTGTGGATGTCTAACATCTTTTCTTTTTAAAAATATTTTATTTATTTATTTATTAGAGAGAGAGAGAGAGAGAGGGAGAGAGAGAGAGAGAATGGGCACACCAGGGCTTCTAGTCACTGCAAACGAACTCCAGGTGCATGTGCCACCTTGTGCATCTGGCTTATATGGGTACCAGAGAACTGAACCTGGGTCCTGAGAGAAATAAGCTTTTAAGATTAACTGCAGAAACTGAGCAAAATGTTAGCCCTACACTAAGATTCCACATCAGCTCAATACTTTTTGAACTGTGCTTTAGAAACATTATTTCTTTTGTGTGTGAAGGAAGTAATTAAATTTTTTAAAACTGTACAAGTGCAAAGAAGGTCTGATACAGAACATCCCAGCAGGAAGGAGCATTACAGCTAAACTGGAGGTTACAACCATTTCAAGAATCTATGCTCATTAGATTTGACTGGGATGACAGTAACATGTTACTTTTAAACACATGTACAAAAAAGGAAGGTTTTGAGATCAAAGGTATTTGCAGGAGCTAGCTTTTCTCTCTGTATTCTTTGAAATCACAATGGTTTGTTCTTGGATGTGTCTATGCCCTTACGAAATGGTAAATTAATTATTCTTCTTTCTTCTATAAATCACTATTTCATATGATAAGAAAATTGGTTTCCCTCCTGTTTCATGTTTGGATTAGAGATGTGAATGTAGTAAATTATTGTTTTTTTCTTTTGTGTGAAGAGTAAATTCTGCTCTGATGAATGTCTCTCTGCTGTTGCTTAAGACTGATTAGAAGTGAAATGCTACACAGGAGGGATGTGCTCTCAGTGGTACACAGTATTACTTATAATTTCACTCTTCTCTGAAGTGATTGTTTCTGTCATGTTTCTTTAAAAATCAAGTTTAAAAATGATGTTTAAAAGATGGAAGACTTTTCACATGTTTAAATCTCATGCTCCCTCTCATATCTGTCTTCTGAAAACTTACATTCAAAGAAAATATTTTGTTAACATCTAACAACATTAAGTTATCCACTGAAGAAACCTGCAATTTTTTTTCAGACAATGTAGTGCTAAGACTTTACTCTATTTACTTATTAATTTGTATGTAAATATTCAGGTCGAGTGGTATCATCGTCAGGGCCCTTCAAAAGTAAAAGGGAGGTATAATTATTATCCTCATGTTGCAAAGGTCAGTGGAGATTGTTGAGGCATAACATATGAAAACAGCTGACCTCCACAGCTTCCTGCTAGACTATTATACAGGGTCCATACAAGGGCAGAATCATGGACCATAATATCAGGTTCTGAGTGCTGTGGAGGCAATGAGAACCCATTTACCTCTTTTCAATAATACATACTTTGTGGAAAGGGTCTTAGTTAAAAGCTCTTCATACATTTCTTTCTCTGTGTGTAATAAACTATCTTGTTTAAGTAGAAAAAAAGAAAAATGTGAGGAAGATCACCCCTCCATCTCCTGTGTGCACTTACCTTAAGCTCCATGTTCTTAAATAGAGACTGAAACAACATATCAAGCAGTGAGGTTCCTGGCCAGTTTCTTTCTTGTTATATCTGTGGTCTCTTCTCCCTCCTTCCCCTCCTTCTTCTCCAAGGTTTTGCTGTGTAGTTGAGTCTGGCCTCTAACTGATGATCCAATGATCTTCCTGCTCCTGCCTCCAGAGTGATCCTCCAGAGTGGTAAGATTACAGACACTAGAATTAGGGCAAGGGTGTGGAGCTAGTGAGAGGTAAGTTCAGCATAGAGGTAGGTTTCTGACCATCTAAACCTATGCCCTTCCCACTCCCAAATCATATCTTTATGTTTATTACATGTGTTGAGCCTCATTTAAAATCAGTGATTGGGGGCTGGAGAGATGACTCAGTAGTTAATTGTACTTGCTTGCAAAGCATAATAGCCAAGGATTGATTCTCCAGTACTCATGTAAAGCTAGATACACAAAGTATCTCATGCATCTGGAGTTTGTTTGCCATGGCAGGAGGCCCTGGTGCACCCTGGTATGCCCATACTCACTCTGCTTATCTCTCTCTCCTTCTCTTTCTTTCTCTCTCTTTCTACCTCTATCTCAAATAACTAAATAAAAATATATTTTTTAAAATTATAAAATTGGTGATCAGTGTGGAGAAAACCATTCCAACATTTTACAAATTTTTTCTTGTTGAGCAATCAATTCTTATTTCTAAAAATATTCTTTGGGTTCAGTCAGTGGGAAGATGGAAGCTTTATCTGGAGGGCTCCTTGGTATGGTTCTCAGAGTAGTTGAGCCAGCTCATTCCCAGCATGAGTCTTGGGTTCTGGTGATTACTTTGTTCAGGAATCAGAACAGCAGCCTCTTCTCCCCAATTTCATAATGAGGAAACAAATGGGGAAGGTTGAGTAATAATGACATTGAAGCCAGAACTTTCTCAGGAAGTGGCCTTGACCCTGAGAAACGTGGCTTCTTATTTCTTCACAAACTTCATTCTCCTCATAATCACTGCATTTAACCTTCTTTTTCAAAAAAAAAAAAATTATTTGCACATAGACAGGAAAAGAGGTGGGGAAGAGAATGGGCATGTCAAAGCTTCTTGCATCTGTAAATAAACTCCAGATGCATGTGCCACTTGGTGCATCTGACTTTATGTGGATACTGGGGAATCAAATCTAGGCCATCAGGCTTTGCAAGCAACTGCCTTTAACTGTTGAGCCATCTTGCCAGCCTCCGTTTCACCTGGGTTTTATAGTTAAGATATAATGGATGAGTTAGGATATCTTAGTCAGAACCCTTTCCATGTTAAGTGATAGGAGATACAAGTTAAACTGGCTTTGTGAAGTGGGGTTCACCTAGATGACATGATACCTTTAACAACAGTAAGGCTCCTTGAGACATGGTTGACAAGTGGCTCTAACCATGACACCAAGAACTGATTTCACTCTGTACTTTTTCTTTGCCTTTTTGTGTTTCCCTTGGAAGGGTGGGTAGTGGGCAGTGGTCAAATTCAAATAACATTGAGACAAGAATCTACTTTCCACATAGCTGACACAGTTCTAGAACTGACTCTGTTCCTTGCATCCATAATCTGGAAGAGCAATGGTACCATGTAGGGAGGTAATAGGAGCATGCACTGAGAGACAGAGCTTTGAACTGTGCTAACCCGATCTACTTTTACTATGGCACAACCTTAGGTAAATGTTTACCTTTTCAGGACATATTTATGGTCCCCGAGTCATAGGGGACCAGATGACAACTATCGTTTGATCCACTTCTAACATTATAGTTGGTAGTTTGTGGAATGTTCTATCATTTGATCATCAAACAGGTCCCATCACATATCTACAAAGGTACTCCAAGGAAGATTTGATATAAAGATAGCATGTTCTAGCTGTGCACCAGGGAAGAGGAAATAGAAAGAAAAATGATGGTAAGTCAGTTGTAAGTCTATAAGTACATGAATCCAAAGTTAACATCTTTTCATTTGAAGCCCCTCAGAAAGCTATTGGTTTCTCTGTTATCATTCCCCTCCATCCTATTCCCTTAACTGTTGTCTATCCTTTTCCCATAAACAGTGTTCATGAGCCCTGGAAAGAATGTGAACTCTTTCTTGCCCCTATTTAAAAATCATCAGTGAATGCCTATTGTTGTTAGCATAAAAAGACTACTCTTAAAATAGTCTTGTGTGGTTTATTTCTCCTCCGCCTGGCTTGTGTCCTTACCAACTCAATCCTGCCTTCACTCCCAGGCCAGTCCTCCTAGAGGTAGGAACCATTTTGTTAAAAAAAAAAAAAAATGAAATGTCAAAACAAGTCAGAGCATAATTTAAGTATGCCCAAGGGGTTGAGGAAATATTTTTGCTTACTTTATTAAAGCTAATAACATATTTTAGAATCAAATTTTGTTAAAATGTAACATTTTAAGGGTTCTTTTTCTCAGGCAATAAGATTACAAGTTATCCTTACTGACTTGGCAACGATTATTAAAAGTTAATGTGTGAACAAAATCAACCAGGAAGTTTCTTTGAAAAATAAACCCTTCTAGTATCCAGCCCTACAGAATGTTATCCCATAGATTTTAGCTAGTTCCCAGAATTCTGAATTTTAATAAACCTCCAAAGGGACTCTGATGCAGGAGGCTCCAAAGATCACAGGCTGAGGCATTTTCCAAGGAGCCCAACATTATCCTCTAAGTACAGGAGTGCTCACTCCTGACAAAGGTTTTTTTTTTTTTTTTTTCAAATCCAACCCTTTGTTCTTCCAAGTGTGTTGTAATTAGATTTTCCAGATAAGCAATAACTTCCTTACAAGGCCAGTTCTGTTTTGACACAGGGTGCTACTTAGTCAATGCTGGTGGCTCCTGTAAGCTATGGCGTCTTCTCCTTTGGACTGATGACCTCTTCTTGTCTTTCTTCATGTTAGATACTGGCTTTATGAAATTCATAATATAATGAGTTATATGTGGTGACATTTAGTTTGTAAATCATGTCCTCAACACATTTTCAAGTAGACTTTCCCTCTGTTTTTGCCCTTGACCTCCCTCTCAGTCATTCATAAGGCACACCTCTGCTCCCAGCTCTGGGATGAGCACAGGTGGAGAGCACCTTGAATAAGTGAAACTTGACCCCAGTCAGGAGAGACTGGGAAATGAGAGTTTTGCAGAACTCATTCCTTAATTATAGTTGGGGAAGTGTTCTAAAGAAAAGACTTGAAGTGTGCAATAACAGTAAATACCTTGGGGATCCTGCATGCACAAACACACCCACACACTACAAGATTTTTTTCCTTTTTAATTCTCTTTCTACGGTTTGGTAGGAAAGCAGAGGAAGGGATGACTTTGACCAATAGTGCAGATCTGGCAGTTGATTAAAAATACCACTGGCTACATGGAGTTGTTCCAAGTCCTGAAATACCCTTGAATATTAGGGAGAAGTCTTTAAATGGTAACATTTTCACCTATTTGATTGGAAATAAATAAACACCTCCAAAGCTGCTTTTCTGTCATAATAATCTGTGTAAGACAAAGAAAATGTCTCGAAGGAGGGATAATTTATACTAGACAGTATATGTGCTCTTTTGTTTGCTTAGAAAAGAGCATTTGTCTCCTGGTGTGAAATATACTTCTTCCACAGCAGAGTACACACAGAGAGGCAGATGGAGTTCATGTGTGGCTACACATTCAGGGCATACTGTGCTTTGTTTTTATTTCTTTGAAACACAAGGTTCCAGGTTTTGTGATTCATGGTAAATTATCCTAGAATTGACTTCTCTCCTTTTACTCTCCACTCCATAGAAAGAAAGAGAGGGAAAAAGAAAGAAGGAAAGAAAGAAAGAGAGAGAGAGGGAGGGAGGGAGGGAGGGAGGAAGGAAGGAAGGAAGTAAAGAAAGAAAGAAGGATGGAAAAGAGAAGAAAGAAAGAGGGAGGGAGGGAAAGAAAGAGAGATAGAAGGAGGGAGGGAGGAAGGAAGGATGGAAGGAAG
The DNA here is from genome assembly GCA_036365145.1 of Orientallactaga sibirica. Lineage (NCBI taxonomy): Eukaryota > Metazoa > Chordata > Mammalia > Rodentia > Dipodidae > Orientallactaga > Orientallactaga sibirica. The sequence goes on along the minus strand of JAEOAD010000001.1, from coordinate 103,705,325 downwards.
AAAGGAAAGAAGGAGGTAAAAAAGAGAAGAAAGAAAGAGGGAGGGAGAGGAGGGAGGAAGGAAGGAAGGGAGAAAGGGGAAAGGAAAAGTCTAATGCTTGGGTTGTTTTACTTAGTAATGATGAATCTTTGCAATTGTAGAATAATAACAACATCTAATCAATCACATCTGAGGACTTCATAAACATTTTTGCTTTGCTGACAACTCCGCAGCACATACAGGTATGTCTCTTGAAGAGCAATGTGATCCCAGCGGTGGCTGCCAAGAGAGGGGAGGTGGAATCCATGTCTTTGGCCTTGTCCAGAGCAAATGCTCTTTGCTGTCATCTGGCTGGCTTCCAGGCTGGATGCGAGAACGTGCTGCTTTCTGTGTATTCTGTTGTTCTGGGACTGGAATCAGAGCTGTTGGTAGTAAAGAGCCCTTTCATCTTCTCTTTTTTTGTGTGTGCATTCAGTGAGGAGTCAGCAGTGAATACATGAGCAACAGAAGGCAGAGGTTCTGTAAGAATTTACAAACACATACAGATGGTTCTTAGATCTTGATTGTCTAAAAATGATATGTATTATTGGTTTAAATGTCAAATTAGTTTCAAGTTAGCTGCAAATTAGATACAATAACTTTCTTATCTATGAAGTTTGTTGTTTCCTCCCTCTGCAGAATTACAAAATTTTTATGTGATGGCTTGATTTTGAGGAACTAGAGAAATCCCTATTTTTCTGGAAAATGTGTCAATAATTGTTTCTACTAGTCATGTTTCAACTCTAACAGTGAAGTAGCTAAATGAATTATACAAGGCAAATGCTTTTAAAAACTTCAATATCAGGGCTGGAGAGATGGCTTAGTGCTTAAGGCACTTGCCTGTGAAGCCTAAGGACCCAGGTTCAATTCCCCAGTTCTCACATAAGCCAGATGTCCAAGGTGGCGCATGTGTCTAGAGTTTGTTTACGGTGGCTAGAGGCCCTGGAGTGCCCATTCTCTCTCTCTCTCCTTCTTTTTCTCTCTCTCTCTCAAATATGTAAATAAATAAATAAAATTTAAACAGTTCAATATCATTGTCTTATTGGTCAAGAATCTGTTGCCTAAAAGTCACAAATCAATGAGAGTGATCTAAACCCAAAGATCCATGAAATAGAAAGTCTAGAGACTCAGAATTCCATTAGCTATGGCTGAGTAGTCCCCAGATGTGACTGTGATTGGACTTAGGTAGAAGTGACATTGCTGACATTTAAGCCAGTTGCTGTGGTCAAGCAGATGCAGTCTACTCACTTCTTGAGGCCTGGATCACATTCCAATGAAATGAAGTAGAGTTGCCCTATTAGCCCCCCCCACACACACATGGACAGAGTCTTCAGCATGGATTACCAGAGAAAAGCATGTTGCCATTACCAGAAAACATTAAAATAGATAGTGGATAGGTAAAACTAGTCAATCTCTATGACAGATTATTGAAGGACCATCCCTGAAGGTTACCTGTCCCCACTCTTGCCTTTGGCAGTGAAGCTTGAGTCACTACTCTTTCTTCAGGACCTTGGATATTCTGAGCCTCATCCCACCTGAAGGTCTCCTCACTTGCCTTCCATCAAGCACTTCTGTAATTCCTGAACACATCCTTTACTTCACCTGCCTCCAAGCTCAGACGCTTCCCTCTGTCTTATTCATCTTAATCACAGTTCCCTTCATTCTTCAAGGCCTACACCTGTCACCAGCTCTCTTCCCTCAGCCCAGCCATATTTAACTGCCCCCTCCTTCTTCCCACTGCTCTATCAGAATAGCTGTCAAGCTCTGCATGGTGGCACCCATTTTAATCCCAGCACTCAGGAGGCAGAGGTAAGAGGATCTCTGTGAGTTCAAGACCACCCTGAGACTACATAGTGAATTCCAGGTCAGCCTGGGATAGAGTGAGACCCTACCTGGAAAAAACAAACAAACAAACAAACAAATAAAACAAACAAACAAACAAACAAAAACATTGGGGCTGGAGAGAGAGCACAGTGGATAAGGTGCTTGCTTGTTCATAAGGACCAAGGTTTGATTTCCCAGTACCCACATAAGGCAGATGCATAAGATGGCACATGTGTCTGGAGTTTATTTGCAGTGGCTAGAGTCCCTGGCACACCCAATCTCATTCTCTCTCTCTCTTTTGTCATTCTCTCTCTTTCCTTCTCTCTAAAATAAATGAATAAAAATAAATAAATGCTAAAAGAAAAAGAATAGCTGTCAAGTTGTTCTCCAGGTAGGTGTGTATACATTGATCCCCAATCTAATCTACAAGCTCCTATGCAAGTATGCACCGTGTCTTTTGATTATTCATATAACGATCTGGTAAAAGCCATACCAAAATATCTTCAAGAAGCTTTCTGATGGAGGCAGCCATACTCAAAACTAACATAATATGTCCTCTTATTAAGTGAGCTAAAAGCTTTTACATGCTGTTACAACTGAATTGGGGTGAATGGTTCTTTCTGTAATAAATGTTCACATTAAAATTGACAATATTTTCAAAATGTGCCCAGCATAGATTACATTTTGCTTTCTTGTGTGATCAAGACAGTTTGCATTACATCCGGTAGGTGGCACCTAGACTTTTCCTGGCTATGGCTGAAGTTGGTTACTGAGCTGTTTAGTGAGGAAGCAGCTGATGGAAGGGATGCATAGCATATTGTTGCTTGGCTTCCTAAGGCCTGCATCAGTTTGGATGAAGTAAAGTTCTTCTACAAATTGAACTCAACCTTTTCTCAGCCCTACAGCAGAGTCTCTGTGATAGTTTGAATGTATGCTCCCCCATAGATTCGGGTGTTTTATTAAAGCTTGTAACTTGGGTCAGGTTACAACCTTATCACTGGGGGGTGGACCTGAATTCCAGCCTAAAGGTCTACAGAGCAGTCTGAGCTCTGGGCATCCTGCTTGCTCCTGGTTCATGCTTGCTTAAGGTGCTGGCTGATGGTGGTTCCTCTCTGCTTGGATCTGTGAATGGGGGCCAGCATTCTCATGAGAATGAATCCACCAGCAGATGCAGAAGACAGTTGCAAAGACAGGAATAGAAGTGCTTTAAAAACTGAGACCAGGGCTGGGGAGATGGCTTAGCAGTCAAGGAACTTGCCTACAAAGTCAAAGGACCAAGGTTTAATTTCCCAGGACCCACATAAGCCAGATGCACAAGGTAGCACATGAGTCTGGAGTTCATTTGCAGCTGCTAGAAGCCCTGGCATGCCCATTCTCTTTATCTCTCTCTCTTTTTCTCTAAGAAATATAAAAAAAAAATCTGAGACCATAGATACTTACACATATAATTTATTTCTTTGAAAAATCTTACAGCCAGCAAGCAGGACTGATTGCTTGTAGGATAGGATAGGGTAAGGGCAAGGTAGGAAAATGACATTTCTTTAGTGTATCCATTGGCATCTGACAAAGCACTTGTCTGAAACTTCGTGTCAGGCCAAGTGACAATGTATGCAGTGGCTAATAGTTCAGATGTTGAAAAAGTTTGGCAGGAGCAGACATCCAGGCATCATATCCCCATGTGAAGAGGGAAGAAGTAGAAAGAGTGAGCTAAGTGCTGTGAGCAAGAAGGGCTGGGCTATAACACCCAAGGTCTACCCCTAGTGAGACACTCCTCCAACAAGCTGAGAATTAAGTGTGGGGCTTCATCACAAACACACGAGGCTGTGAGGGACATTTTACCTTCAAACCACCACACCTCATCTGTAGAGTGGAAGATCATACATTAGAAATGCCTCTTTCATCATTATGGAATTTTACCTGGATTTGGAAGCCTGAAGTAAATCCCTTCTTCCCATGAAATGTTTTGGATGTTCATCCCAGCAATGTGAAGCTGTCTACAACAGTCACATAGATGAAATATGGCACAGTAAGAGCTGCAACTAGATCCAAGTATAGCCGTCTTCAAAGACCACCTTCCCAGCAGCTAGCCTCTAGGCACTTGCTTGCTTTGAGATTATGTATGGTGTACATGAACATACTGATGCATTGTGAGGCATTAGGAGGAAAAATGCCTCTGACTCAGAATGTAGATTGGAGTGGTAAGCTGTGCCAGGAAATACTATTTTTTTTCCTTTTTTCTTTTTTTACATAGTTAGGGCAAAGTGAATGCCTTGATTAGGGACAATAGTTCCCCATTCAACCATCATTTTCTAAATCTCTTCTGATAATTCAAATCACTCTTGATGTTGAAAGGATACAAAGGGGAAAATAGCATGGTTCCTATATCCCCAGATCTAATACCTTTTGAATCAGCCAGTGCTGATTGGGCACCTACTGAGGCACTGAGAAGAGAGTGCTGGACTTCTCAGAAATCTTTTCTTCCCTGATAGAACCTGCAGCCTCATGGATAATGTTTGACATGAATCTGGTAAATATTATGGTAGCAAAATGACAAATACTATGGATATATAGAAAGAAGGTCTGGGAGAAGATTGTTACTGGGACCCAGGTCTGTCTATTCACCGCTTGAAAGCCAATACTCAGGAGAGATAACAGAAAGGAAATAAAGGTTATTGAAAGGACTTTCCTGAGAAGATGGAAAGGGTCCTCATCCTCAAAGCACCATCTTTATACACAAAAGAACTTTTATAGCAAATTAAAGGAGGTACAGTGGGGCAATGGGCAGGGAGACCGTGTTCAGCGGAATCTTCATCCAGTGAAAGTATCTCCTCCTTCTGCCTTTTGGTCAGAACATCACAGTTGATGATGATGCCCTGGAACTAGTTTCTACATTTTCTTTGAATGATATGTATTTGAGGTAGGGTCTCGCTGTAGCCCAGGCAGACCTAGAATTCACTATGTAGTCTCAGGGTGGCCTTGAACTCACAGTGATCCTCATCTCTGCCTGCCTCCCAGTGCTGGGATTAAGGGCGTGTGCCACCACGCCCTGCAAATATATTCTTTTCTTCAAGTAAAACCTCAGCCAGACTTTCATATGCTTTATGTTAATTAAACATAGGTTTAAACAATAAGGAGAGATGTTTCATATTCAAATACTTTCTGAAGGTCACTCAATATTCTTGCCTCTGTAAACCTACAAACAAGTTATTTAATAGGTAATATCTGAATTATTTTGGTGCAGCTTTCCTTTGGAATGTGGAATGTCAAGCAAAAGAGAGGCACAGTGCAGGTCGGGCCCTAGCCAGGCCACCTGCTAGGAGGAACTAGGAAGTGGCTTTTCTGGATGTGGCATTCTTCACAGGCCTGGTAGGACAACAGCTATAACCCCATGCCCCTGAGCAACCTGATCTGCCCAGAGATAGGCTGTCATTGGTCACAAGAAGGGAGCCACCCTGCACAATGATTGGCCAGCCAAACCCTTAAAAACCCCTCTACTTTCCTGAATAAATGAGTTTGCAGCAGCTCACCCTCTGCATGCTTCCACCCAACTACAGGTGTCTGTGTTGTGACTACACACCTCTCACCCCCTACCCAGTGAAGGCCCTACATCCCCTTCTGGGCTGGCCCTAGGAGGGACCCCAACAGGGTGGAATTGGGAATCTTTAAGGGATTAAAAGAAAGTCTCTGAGGCTGACTGGACAATAGAAAAAATCTGAAGATGGGGCTGAAAAGGCTGGTAGATAATCCAGACAATGCAAGGCCCCATGTGATACCTTTAGGAATTTGCAATGTGTTCAAGTGCAAAAACTGGAGCCACTGATAGATTTGAAAAATTATAGCATCATGACATCATATACTTATTTGTATGTTATTTATTTAAATTCATTTTTGATTCACATACAGAAAAATGGATGTCACTGTAACATTCTCACACATATGTCATCATACATGTTCTTATTTGTAGCCTCCCCATCATCCTGCCTTGTACCTCTCGCCTCCTCTTGCTGGTTCCCTTCTTCCCCTGCAAATAGCTCCCCTTTCTTCTTTCATGACATATACATTCCATTACTCTCTCTTATTCTTCCTCCCCTTCCTCCAGGCCTCTATCTCCTCTGTCATACTCCCCTTTCAATATATATATTTAGATGTTTATTATTCATATGAAAGAAAATGTGCTGTTTGTCTTTTTGAGTCTGGTATAGTCTACTGAACATAATGATCTCCAGATTAGTCCATTTTCCTGTAAATGTCGTAACTTCATTTTAATATACATCTGAATAAATTTCCATTGTATATCTGTCCCACATTTTCTCTCTCCACTAATGGGCTGATGGACATTTAGTTAGTCTGCTGCATATCTTGAATATTGTGAATGGTGCAGCAATTAACATGGATATGCAAGAGTATCTTTGTGGCTGGCTGACTCCTAGTCTTTTAGATATATACCCAACAGTGCTACAGCTGGATCATGTATTTTATTCAGGCAACAATACTTAATGTATGCCTATGTATCATTGTATTCGATGCTAGAACCTGTTGAAATATAACTTACAATGAAAACATTAAGAATGTAATATTCAGTAAAGAGGGAGAGCGAGTAGTCATCCAACCATAGTCAAATCCATTCAAAAGAAAAAAGAGTTATTTAATAATACAGAAGGCTTCAGTATCTGCTGTAGGCTGTGGAGAGTCAATGAATTTGTCATAGGTGTTGTCACAAGGAATATACATTGTGGGCACTGGTGATGGGGTTTGGAGCATGTTGGAGAAGAAACCATCACAGATGGACTGAAAGGGCTGATCTGATAAAGAGTGTGGGGTACAGTGAAAGTAAATGTGAACAAATATCCAGGCACTTTAGCACTTATACTCTCAAATCCTTTAAAAAAATACCCCAACTGCACCCCATTGAAGTGAACCAGCAAGGAATACCTGATTCCAGATCTGAGCATGAAATGTTTAGGATATGCCTAGACATTTATTTTTTCATACTGTGCCTCAATGATACTCTTATAATCTCAGGAAATCATATCAAAAGGATACATGAGCCAGTTTGAAGAAATTCTCAAAAAAGTGACAAAAGATGAGACCTTCTGAACATCAGAACAAGCAAATTTCAATTAATAAAGACTTCAGTAAATTTCTAAAGATCCATATGTTTTTAAATTAGTGAAAACATTAGGAATGGAGAGATGGCTTAGTGGGTAAGGCACTTGTCTGCAAAGCCTAATGGTTCATGTTCAACTCTCCAACATCCCATATAAGCCAGATGCACAGTGACATAAGCGTACAAGGCCACACATGTGCAAAAGATGGCACACAATCTGGAGTTCGATTGCAGTGGCTAGAGGCCCTGGCACACCAATATTCTCTCTGTCTCTCAGTCTCTTGAATAAAAAAAGGCCAGTCTGTTGGGCTTGCCTCAAAAACACTTTTTTTAAAGTAGCCCGTCATCCCTGCAAAATCCCAGAAGACACAGTGATCAATATTAAAAGTAACCTCACACTCTGAAAACTGGCAGCTACAGGGAAATAATTAAACATTTATTCTTCTTTTTTTAGGCAGGCAGTATTTCAGTATAACAAAGGCCTAGTTAATGAATAAAAATCTTTATAGAAGAAGTCTAATTAATAATGGTACAAAGATTGAAGAAATGACAGAATTAGCAAAAAAATCATGATTTTATAATTTCTGAAGATATATTTAATGTAAGCATACATTATCAGTAAATAAAAACATTTTAAAGTGTATGGAGAATTCCTCTTCCCCCTCAGGCCATAATATTTTATTGTTTCTTTGGAATAGTTATTGTATAGAACTGGGTTTCATAAAGAAAATTTCTTTCTTTTTTTTTTTTTTTAAAACTTTTTTATTGACAACTTCCAGAGTTATAGACAATAAACCATGATAATTCCCTCCCTTCCCCTACTTTCAACTTTACAAATCCACCCTCCATCTATCCCCTCCCCCTGTCAATTCGTCTCTCTTTAATTGTGATGTCATCATCTTTCCCTCCTATTATGAGGGTCTTGTGTAGGTAGTGTGAAGCACTGTGAGGTCATGGCTATCCAGGCCATAGGCCATTTTGTGTCTGGAAGATTGCTTTGTAAATAGTCCTACCCTTACATTCTTTCCATCACCTCTTCTGCAATGGACCCTGAGCCTTGGAAGGTGTGATAGGGATATCTCAGTGCTGAACACTCCACTGTCACTTCTTAGCACTATGGTGCCTTTTGAGTCATCCCAGTGGTCACTGCCATTTGAAAAGAGAAGTTTATCTAATGAAAAGTGAGAGTAACATTAATATATGGGTATGAACATTAAGAAAAGTGCTTAAAGGGTAGTTTGGTGAGCAAAATATATGCAGATAGTCAGACAATAGCAGGAATTATACACCTAGGGTTCATGATCTCCCCCACCATAGGCTTTTGACTAGGTTTTCAGTACCAGGCATGTATTCCCTCTCATAGAGCAGGCCTCCAATCCAATTAGAGAACAGTTGGTTTCCCCCAGAGCAGACAGGCCACTTTTGCACCCTTTGGCTCATTTGGCCTGGCAGGCCAATCTTAAGGCTTGCAATGTTCCCTGCTACTTATCACCACTGATGACTTCTGTCTACCATAGAGCTGCATGCAGCATAGTTTTTTTTTTCCCCAACTTTCTGTCAGAGTGGAGGTTTTCAATTGAGCTCCAACTTGATTTCTCCATGACCTGCAGCCCAAGCATGTAGAGTCTTCAGCAATGGGGTCTTACCATTTAGTTCTGTTAGAAAATCAGGATCCTTAGCAATGACCTGTAATATTTTGGGGGCATCAGGGATATTCCTGGCTAGGAAAGTATCCCATTCCTAGCACTGAAATTTTTCTAGTAACAATCTATGGCTTCTAGGTGTGCCATTATATAATAAAGTAGGTTTTTATATGGCTTATTCACAGAATCTTAAATTTTGATAAACCCTCTTCCCACCTTTTCTTTACTCAATCTCTTCCTGTGACTTCACTTATGCCATTGTCTCCCTAGTAATCTGTTCATCTACTTACATATATTCAATACCCTCTCCTTAGGTCCTCCCTTCTCCTCCCTCCATCATAGCCCCTTTATAGCTTGCTTGCCTCTGCTACTGATTTTTACTCCAACTCAAATACAAGTCTAAACATTTGTAGTTAGGATCCACATATGAGAGAGAACATGCAGCATTTGGCTTTCTGGGCCTGGGTTACCTGGACAGTTTTTTTCAAGCACATCATCTACTTGGATCACATACACCACCCACCACAACCATTCTTTTTCCCCCTTCCTTACTTCTTTCTGCTAGTCTCCCTCCTAGGGACTAGCTTCCTTCCATACAAACCCATTGATCATTTAAGCATGACTCCTGTAGGAGAAGCCAAAAGCTATTACCACTTAAAACAAGATGAAATATAAAACACTGGTCCTAGAGATATAGCCCTGTAGAGAATTTGCCCTCAAAGGGCCCTGGATTTCATTCCCAGCACCATGAAAACAAAAAATAAAACACACACATGCACACACACACACACACAAACCGCGTAGCATGAGTTATGAAATATCCCTGGTAGGAAAGATCAGGCTTCTATAGAACTGAACCCTTACAGCTAAAGTTTTGTCTGAAGCTACTGTTATATATTAAAGAATCCAAAGAGAGATAAACAAATATATTGTGTATAACCTACCTGAAGACTGTTTTGAAAGAGTGGATGTAGTGGATAGAAAATCAAGAATTATTGTTATTTTTTAAGATTAATAATTGTATTGTAGTTATAAAAGAAAATATATTTCATGGAAATGTATATTGAAACATCAACGTGTGAAATTATAAGAGGTCTGGAATTTGCTTGGAAATAATTACCCAATTAAGAACTAGTTGGCACACAAACTAGTGGGCAGGGCAGGAGAGATGGCTCAGTGGTTAAAGCACTTGCGTACAAAGCCTAATGACGAGACTACACATGTAAAGGCAGATGCACAAAGTGGCACATGCATCTGGAGTTCACTTGAAGTAGCTGGAGGCCCTGACAATGCCCAGTGTGTCTCTCCTTGCAAACAAATAAAATATTTTTTAAAAGTAATGGGCAAAGTCAAGGCAATTATTGAATGTGTGTATACTGTATAGGCATTTAGTGCACATGTCCCTTTCCATGAGTCATCAGATTTTAATCATGCTTACACCCACTTATGCATAGGCATAAGGTGGCAAACAGGGGGCTGGAGACATGACATAGTGGTTAAGGTGCTTGTCTGTGAAGGCTAAGGACCCAGATTCAACTCCCTAGTACCCACATAAGCCAGATGTGCAAGGGGGCACATGCATCTGGAGTTCATTTGCAATGGCTGGAATCCCTGGCACACCCATTATCTCTCTCTATCTCCCTCTCTTTCTCCTTCTCTCTCTTAAATAAATATAAATAAATAAATAAAATATTTTTAAAAATGGTAAATAGAGGTTTTCCCCAAAAAGTTCACATAGGGGATTCAATTTGCTTTTTTTGTGCAAGCATCCAAAACCAGTCCAGATTAGATAGTCCCCTTTGCTGTTCTGATCTAAGAACATATTAAATAGGGAGAGATCATAAATAATGATCACTAAAGGGAACAGAAATCTAATTGTTACAAGTGGGGTGTGCACACAGCTTGGTGCCAGTGTGGGTCCCAAGTTACCAACAGGTTATTCAAGTGCATTGTGAGGAAAAGGGGTGTCTAGATTATTCCCTGTTCCCTGTGTGCCCACCTCAACCAGGCATTAGTAATGGCTCATTGGCTAAACATTCCACAAGGCCCTGGGTTCTGACTTGTAAACCACAGGCACATCCCAGGCCTGCTGAGCATGTACAGCACGTTTCTACCTGCTCTGAGCTCCGCTCTACGTAAGAAGATAATATGAGACACTTTAATGAGAGAATTTAAAAAGTGCACTTATGCTTAGTGGTTAAGGCATTTACCTGCAAAACCAAAGGATCCCAGTTTGATTCTCCAGGATCCACATAAGCTAGATGTACAAGGGGGTACATGCATGTGGAATTTGTTTGCAGTGGCTGGAGATCCTGGGGTGCCCATTCTCTCTCTCTCTTCTCTCCCCCCTCTTTCTCTCTCTCAAATAAATAAATAAAATATTTTTTAAAATAAATAAAAAGTGCAGTTGGTCATTTACAAGCACCACTGGGCAAAAGTTCACACCTAGATGGTGTCTATGATCTCTTTTTCTGTATAGTTTAAGAGGTTCTCCCTGGATCAGCTAGGAGGCAGGAGTGCTAACACACCTGATACATAACTAACTCTGTTTGCAGTAAAATAACACTAACTCCCCTTACTGCCTACTGTGATGCAGGCACCCCATTGGTGATTTTCTGAAAATTAACTCACTTGATTCAATGTAAATTTCAATTGAATCACATAGTCTGCAGTAATTATTTTATAAAACTATTTGCCTAAGTTGGCACAGGAAGTCTACCAGCCAACTTTCCTTTTCCAGAATCCCAAGGAAAGTGGAGACATTTGAAATTCCCAAACCATAGATAAAATTCCTAGGTTGATGCTCATGGAGTTTGCTCATTATAGAGCAGGCAAGGACAAAATCTGCTGTCACTGTAAGTGTGTCTGTGCTGAAGTATGAGGAAGTTGGTTAGCCTGTGCTACCATCAAGAAAGCCACAGGATGAGGTAGTTGAATAAGTTCAAATATGATCATTATAGTGGAAGCTCAAGGTGAACCCATCCACCTGGCTTACTTTTTTTAAGATTTTATTTTTATTTATTTATTTATTTGAGACAGAGAGAGGGAAAAAGAGAGAGGGAGAATGAGAATGGGTGCTCCAGGGCCTCTAGCCACTGCAAATGAACTCCAGATGCATCTGGTTTATGTGGGACCTGGAGAATCGAACCAGGGTCCTTAGGCTTTGCAGGCAAACTCCCTAGCCGCTAAGCCATCTCTCCAGCCCCACCTTGCTTATTTTCAATTGTATACATAGTAGCCTTCCTGGACCACAGTAGAATTCAGCAAATACTTTGGAAGGAAGGAAGGAAGAAAGAAAGGAAGGAAGGATGGAGGGAGGGAGGGACAGAGGGAGGGAAGGGAGGGAGAGAGGGAGGGACGAAGGAAGGAAGGAAACAAACTAATTTTCTCTCTCTAAAATTTGGCCCAAACCTTATTTATCCCTTGCTAAGTAGACCACAGTGAGGTAAGCAGGAAAATGGGATTTCACTATTTGCAAAGTATAAACCACAAAAGGCAGAAATTCTTCCACATGATATGAATTCATTAGACTTTTTCCGATCTTGGTAAATATAGCTAAAGCTGTGTACGCTGCTGTTTTTACTCACCTTATAAGTTTAATTACAGATGGAATTTTTGCTCTTCTTTCAAAATCACCCCTCTTCTATACCAGAGGCTTTACCTGCTGAGCCTGAGCTTCTGATATTCCCTCCAATCTTGTTTCCTTCTTCAGACTTCCAAGATTCCAGACTATTCTATACACTCTTGCATATAATTGATCATAGTTTGCCCAAGTCTGATTTCCTCAGACTTCTCATTGTCCAGATTACTCAGAACTTCCCAGCCTGAAAGGTCAATGGACTCCTCTCTCCCAGGTTGGTTCATCTTCCCAGTCTGCTCCAAGGTGATTTTCAGCTATAGCCAGAAGGCCCTTGGTCCAGTGCCCAAGACCTGGTGGGCCATGAGCCATCAGAAAGTGCATTCAAGAGGAATTAGACACCTGTCCAAAGTCTCTTCACTGGGTGGCCAGAAACTTTACTGATGATGGCGCAAAGTTCATGCTTTTCCCCTCCTTTGTCCAGGGGCATTAGGGGCAACAGCCCATGTCTTACATACATTAATTTGATGAAGATCTTACACTGTCATATTAATGTATACTGTCACTGAGCTTCTTGTGTCTTATGAGTAACTGATCAGTATCTTGTGCCCCGGTGTGACTACATGGTTGTGTGTACATTATGGACAGTCTCTGTCTTGATAACTCATTTCCTCATAAATGTTTCAGGGTGAATGCCAACCCTGTAATCTTTCTTTGCTTGCTTGCTTTCCCATGCTCACCTACCCCTGGATCGGTCAGCTGCAATACTGAAGTACTGCAGACTGAGTGGCTTACACAACAGAAATTTACATCTCTAAGATCAACATGGCTAGGCTTTACAGAGGCCTCACCTCTAGCCATAAAGATGTCTACCTTCCTGTTGCATATGCCCATGGCAGGGTTTCAGTGTTTCTTCCTATTCTTATAAGGGCATCAGCTTTATTGGACTTGGGCCTTACTCTTAAGACCCCATATAATTAAATTACCTTCTAAAGGCCCTGTCTCCAAATACAAACTCACTGATTCCATTCAAAACATGAATTCTGGGGAAGGGCATAGTTTAACCATCTGATTATTGTTTCATATTTCAACCAGCCCTTAAAAATTACAAGAATTCACCTGCTTTATTATTGTTGATCTTAAATCAGAACTGTCCATTTTGGGGATATATAATGAGCTAAGTTTTTCAGACAAATTTTTATTTATGTCTTACCAGGACTCAGAGATCTGACACCTTCTATAATTTTTAGCGATGTCATTCTACCTGAGCAGCAGTGCAGCCTGTGATTAGGACACCCAACTGTGACATCAAGTTGGAACCTATTCAGAATGACAAGCTTTGTCCTCCCCTTGCCTTATTCCAAATCCCCTTATCTTAATCTTTTTTTATACTACCACTAGGGTCTTCTACCACAGTATATAACTTACATACTTAAAATGTTTTCTGTCTTTCTCTTAGGATATAGCCTACCAATGCAAGCATTTTAACAATTTTGTTCACTGACATATTCATTGGGATTAAAACACAGAGTAATAGATACATTTTTATTAATAAAGAAATATTTCAATAGGGCTTTGTAGTAGTTAAATGTATGTGTCAATTCATCTGAATTATGGGGTGCTCAACAACTGCATTAGATATTATTCTGGAATGTCCATAGGGCATTTCTGGACAAGATAAACATCTAACTCAGTAGAGTGAGAAAAGGATGCTGTATTCCATAGTATGAGTGGGCTGTACTCCTTCAGTGGAAATGAGACTGGCAAGCAAAAAGAAATAGTTTAGCAACCAGCACACTGCTTTGCTTGGGCAGTATTTTATACCTTTTTCCTCAGAATGAATATGAGCAACCTGTTGGCATCATGAGACCCCCCACTTGTGCTGTGCTACATGTACACCCACTCTAAATACTGAAATAGATTGATTTTCTTCTAAGAGACCATTATTCATTTTAAGTTTAAATATGTGCCCAGATATATTCTGGATTGGAATAGCAGAGGATTGTCTAGCCTGGCCTCACTTTGAAAGCTTGCCAAGTAAGGCAAACTGTGTCCTCTAAGTAAGATTTTAGGGAAATACCCTATCATCTTATGCCTGTCAATAACTAGGAATATATATTATAGCAATCAGATACAACACGGGAAGGGACATGCATAGTGAAGAATAGGTTATATAACCCCAAACCTAGCAGGCAAATCAATATTGTCACCTAAACTATGCGCCTAGCAACTGATCCTTTCTTCTGATGGAAGACCTTGGCAATAATCCCAGCCCTTGAGTACTTTCCTACTCAGGTGGCCAATTGAACCTCTCAGGAGTGTATTCACACCTTTACTGTTGATTTTCTCTTAATAAAGTTTCTTGATGTTTCATTATTTGTGTGCACCTTTCTTTAATTCTTTGAGTAAGGTGCCAAGAACCAGGAAACACCCAGACAGAGATCACTGGTAACAGCAATAGAATAATAATGGAATACAACAATAAGGTTGAACACTAGTAAAAGAGATTTTACCCTCCTTGACCATTTTTTTTTTTTTAGATGTGACATGGATCTGGTTCCTGTTTTCAGCTTTGAACTTAAATGTCTGCTTTTCTTGAGATTTAAGCCTGCCCCATGGGAACTATACCATCAACTCTCCTGCTTCTCAGGCCTTTGTACATGGAATGTAACTGTCCAATTAGGTCTTCTGAGTTTCCAATGACTTGTTAATTTTCATAACATAATTTCATAACAGCCTTTCATATATAGTCCACATATTTCCATTCTACTTATTCAGTGATTGTTAGAGGAACAAGATTTTAAGGATGCTTTCTGAATTGGTCCTGAGGTTCCAGGAACTGCATCTCTAATCTGATTAGGTTTAAAGATGCTAATGGCTCTACTTTCAGTAGTAATGAAAGGGGACGTTTAGGGCCTTGTGGCACAAGGGTCCTGAAAGGGAACACTTATCTTCTATTCTGTGACTGAGCAGAAGAGATGTGGAAAATGTCACCACTGGATATTCCTAAACAACCATTAATAAGAGGTAAGAAGCTACATGACAGTGTATATACTTTCAAATGCATTCATCAACCTAAGGAATAAAACAAAATAGGCTGTTGTTCCTCATGTCACTGGACGAAGTAGGAAAAAGTATGAGTTCAAAGGTTTAAATTCCCAGTTCAAGCATTGCATAAATGACTTTAAATCTTTTGTATATACCATAAAGGATGTTTTTTTTTTTTTTTTTTTTTTTTTTTCGCCTCAAACTTCAAGAGCAAGACTGCAGAGAAGCAAACTCCTGCATTTGGTTGAATCATAATGCAGGTCAAAGTCGCAGCCTCCTGGAGTATCTACAGTTAAAATGAGGGAGGAAATGTGAATGCATGGGAAGACCATGACAAAGGTGGGAATGTTGAATATACCCATTCTAGTGGCTACTTTGCCACTGAAAGAGGTTTCTTCAACCCTAATGGAAGCAATCTGCCCACCTCTAGTGGAAGCATCTTCTCTACTCACATCTGAGGTTGATCCTCCACTCCCTGAGAAAGCAGTGAAGGTCCTCTTCCCCTGGACTTTAAACCTACCAGCTTTGGCATGGAACCATACCATTAACTTTTCCGGTTCTCAGGCCTTTGTACTTGGAATTGAACTCTACCATTAGGTCTTCTGAGTTTCAAGTGACTTGTTCATTTTCATAACTTTCCTCATCCTTCACATGTATTTCACATATGGCCATGCAAGACAATCTTGAATCTACTCATGATGCACCCATGGCACCTCCCTTTGTTGAAGACCTGCAACTGATTCAAGAAAGTGACATCAGGCTTCTAAAGGTAAGGCAGAAAAAGTGTGACTCATGAAGGTATGCTGTACTTCAAAAGCACTTCTTGAGTTTTCTGTTTTCCATAAGAAAAAAGCAATCCAGTAAAAAAATAATGAAAATGGATATTAAGATTGTACAATAATGATAGAAGGAAAAGAAAGTTGTATCTGGCTAGATGTATTGATAGAAGCTCACAAAGAGAGATTTTGCTTGTACTATTTCTGCTCATGGAGTTGTGAAGGGCTCCATAAGTGTCTGGTTAATGTAAATGTGATCCAATAAGGAAAACACAGTAGGTGAGTTAGAAATGCTGGACCTAGTTTGGTTTAATATAGATGGAGGAAGTTAAGAGTTTAGGGAGGTTAGAGTATTGTAAGCAACTGATTCTTTTTGACACGTATTCTGCAATCCTGGGAGGATCCAGAAGCCATAGCTTTCATAAGTACTATGGGAAATGTATTTGTGAGATGAGTCCCAGCATCCTGACAGAGTGCCGTGATGTCTCTTCATTGTTGGCCCGACCTATCAGTGATGGCTGGCCACTGCAATGGGACATGTGAATGCCAAGTGGGTGATGGGAACCCAGGGTGGAAAAGGTGCTGCCATTCATTCACCAAGAGTGATTGTTGGTATTACAATCACTGGTCAGAATCAAAGTCAAAGCAACAATCAGAATAGTTGGACTAGCAGAGACTTGCCTGTTAGCTTGTTGTTTATAGTGTGCTTAGAAGTGAAACAGATAGGAAGCCCCCAAAACTTCTCATTTGATTTGTAAAAGCAGATAAAGCCTTCATCAAGTAAATTAAAACCTAACCTGATACATAAACACAAAGGGGCACCTTTCCCAACCATCCCCCAAACTTAAGGCAGTCTCAGAATACCTTGAGAAAGGACTCTGGTATATTGCCAAAAAAAAAAAAAAAAAAAAAAAAAAAAAAAAAAAAAAAAAAAAAAGCATACTGCTACTATCTCTCCAAACCCTTTCCAAAGAGACCTGTGCCTCTTTTTTACTTATAGCTGTGAACTGGAAAATGGGAAATAAGTAGCTCTTTGGGGGAACTAAAGGACACTGGCTTGAAACTGTCATTGGTCCTAAGAGGCCTAACATTTTACTGTGCTCTACCATTATTTTGCACACTTACAGAGGTCAAGTGATCAATTTAATTTTAACCCACATCCACCTCACATACCAGTGGACCCATGAATATTTTCCTTGATTATTTTCCCAGTTCCAGGATGCATCATTGGAACTGACAATCTCAGCAACTGGTAGAATCCCCACATTGATTCCTTAGCCTACAACATTAAGATTATTATGGTGAGAAAGGCTAATGTTAGCTACTAGAATTGCAACTATCTAAGAAAAATAGTAAGCCAAAAGCAATACTGCATTCTTGGAGGAATGCAGACACTGATGTTACCATGGACACGAAGGATACAAGGGTAGTGACGTATTCAAACCACCTGCCTGACCTGTGCAGAAGACAGATAGATATCGGGAAATAAGCATGGACTATCAGAAGCTTAACTAGAAAGGAAACAACAATTCCAGCTACTTTACAGCCCATATTTGTATTGCTTGCACAAATTAACACGTTCTCTGGTACCTGGAACATAGCAATTTATCTGATAAATGCTTCTTTCTCTCTACCTACAACAAAGAACCACCCAAACCAGTTTTTTTACTTGGTGAGGCTAGAAATATTCTTTCTTATCTTAGGGACATATCCAATGTACAGTTCTGTAGCATGACTTGGTCACAAGTAACTTGATCACATCACTCTTCCAAACTATGAGCCACTAAACCATTACATTGATGATATTATGCTGTTTCATCTTGGTTAACAGAAAGGAGAAACTATTCTAGTGGGGCGTGGTGGCACACACCTTTAATACCAGCAGTTGGGAAGCAGAGGTAGGAACATAACTGTGACTTCAAGGCCACCCTGAGACTACATAGTGAATTCCAGGTCAGCCTGAGCTAGAGTGAGACTCTATCTTGGAAAAAAAAAAAAAAAAAAAAGGAAAGACACTATTCTAGACTTATGTATGAAACTTTGGGAACATCTACTTCAGTAGAATTTTTATGGGTTCAATAATATGACATAAGTCCCAGACATAGCTTCTAATAAAAGATAAATTGTTTACTCTCATCCCTTTTGCTATCAAGTAAGACTCACAACACCTAGTAGACCAGTTTGGATTTTTGAGGGAACACATTCTTCATTTAGGTTTGTTTCTTGAACCTCTTTAATGAACAACCCTACAACCTATTAGTTTTTAGAAGAGCTCAACACGATCAAGCCTCTGCACATGCACACTGCTCTCTACCCTTGGGCTACGTGATTCAGGACATCAAATGGAACCTGGTAGTGTCAGCAGCCAAAGGATGCTACTAGAAGCCTTTGATAGCACACCTTGATTGTTAAGTTGATTGGATGCCTTGGGGATTAGTGAAGCACACCTCTGGTTTTGAGTGTGGTGGTACTTTCAGGGACAACTCTCAATGGATTAATCCCTTAATAATGGCAGTATTAAGCAGTGGTGGTGAAAAGTAGGTCACTGAGTGGAGTGTCCTAGGGGTTTCTCTTGTCCTGACACCTCATGTGTTCCTTTTCATCCGCTTCATCTCCACCATGGTGTGAGCTCTCCACCGTGCCTTCCCTGCCATTATGGACTTGAACACTCTGAAACCATGATCCAGATAAAATCTTTCTTCCTTAAATTTGCTTTGCTCAGCTATTTGGCCATCATGAAATGAAGGCCTGACTCACAATAGAGCCTTTGGCAGGTAAGTGAATACTAGGACCAGTCCTGGGGCTTTTGGACCATGTCCTGCCATCCTGCCATTCTCTGAAGATAACTAGAAACTGAATAGCACTTGACTGGGCTTTACAACATGAACTGAATGTTCTCCAAACTTCCAGCCCATAAAGCTGGGTATTATCATGTCATATATATGTGTGTGTGTGTGTGTGTGTGTGTGTAACATATCATGTCATATGTATATGGAGAGAGAGAACATATGCATATAATATATACATATTATATAATATATTTTGAGAATATATATATCTGGGCCTGCATAGGTCCTGAAGGCATAAGCAACTTGAATGAAGAGGTAGCCCAAATGCCTATGATCCCCATTATGCTATATTTCCTTTTCTCTTCCAACCCCTTCCTTAAGACCTCATGAGGAGCTCTTATAATCAGCTTACAGAGAACTGGAGATGCAGACCTACAAAACCACCTGCAAGTGGCCAGGTACAGCTCTAGATATTTTAGGGAGAAGAGACATCCCTGAAGGACCATGGTGAAAGGAATTCCTTTTAAATAGCTATAATCTGGCTGTTCACTCTTCTTGGAAGAACAATAACCACATAGAGATTCATACATTGTAGCCAATAGTTTGAATGGTTGGAAAGAACATGATTGGGAAATTAAAATGAAGAAGAATTTCTGGAAGAAGCATGTGAATAGACCTCTGCAAGGACAAAACAATGAAGATGTATGTTCCATGGCAGAGCAGGATGGTTATAATCCACTCTAGGGTAACCCTTTCAGTAATACACTCACCAGCTTCTTTCCCTAACTCCTGTGTCACCACCCAATAGAAACATGAACAAAGCAACCATGGTGGCAGGGATGGTAGTATATGGTAGTAGATGGTATACGTGGGTTCAGCAACATGGAATTCACCAAGGCAACCTGGCTACCGACACTACTGAGTTCCTAATCTGCCAACAACAGAGGCTAGCACTGAACCGCCAACATGGCACTGTTCCCCAGGGTGATCAATCAACTGTTTGGTGTCAAGTTGATTACACTGGACAGCATCCATAGAGGATGGGGCAGTATTAGTAGCTTACTGTTATGCATACTTACTTCATCTATGGATTTTCTTTTCCTATCACAATGCTTCTGCCAAAACTTCCAACCATGGACTTAGATAATGCCTCATCGCCCATCATGGTATTCCACACAGCATGGCTTCTGTTCTAGGAACTCACTTTATAACAAATGAAATATAGCAATATACCTATACCCATATAATCTAGTTCTCTTACCATATTTCTTGTCATCCTCAAACAGCTGTATTAAAGAAATGTGGACCTGCCTTTTGTCAATTAGTCATAGAAATAGGTAGGCGTCAACATCTTGTGGGACTTCCTAGAAGACATTAGCTGTTCAGAATAAGCATCTAATAATATAGCATGCTTTCTCCCATACACAGCCTTCAATGGTCCAGAAATCAAGGGGTATAAATGGGAGATGTGGAGCTGAGCATTATTCCTAGAGAGCCACAGGAAACATGTTAGCTTCCAGTTCTGACATCATTATTTTCTGCTGAGATGGAGACCTTTGTTCCAAAGGGAAGAATGCTTCACCAGGGGTCTCAGCAATGATTCTGCTGAACTAGAAGTTAAGGCCACCACCTAACCAATATGAAATCCCCATGCTTCTGGATCAATGGGCAGAGTAAAGAGTTTTATGCTTCCTGAGGCAATGGATTCTGACTTCCAAGGGTGATAGTGGATTGTTACTCCATAATGGAGGCAAAGAGCATATGTCTAGAATACAGGTTGGGCATTCCTTAGTTCTAACACTACTCTGTGATTAAAGTCAGTGGAAAGTTCCAACAACACTATCCAGGCAGGCCTACTTGTGGCTTAGACTCTTCTGCTATAAAAAAAAAAATTGAGCTACCACACCAGGTAAAGAGCAATGACTAGCTGGGGTGCTTACTAAAGCCAAAGGGGAATTTATAAAAGCCATTTATGGCCATGTGACAAGTTATAGAAACAAGTTCTTCATTTGCCATGGTATTTTCTTTGCATTTCATTATAAATGATGGTGTGCATAGTGAACACACGTATATCCTTGTTTTCATTCCTTCCCTTATGATACAAAATTAAACTGTATTAACTTCATATCACAGTATTAAAGTAATGTTAATTTTATCCCACAGTGTTTATGTTATAAGATAGAAAGGAGAAAAGCAAACATACCTCAATGGCTTTAAAGGCTTACTTCCTCTTGCAGGGAAGAGATCAATATGGTTTATGTTGTAAGCAGGACAGATGAATCATGTTAGGCAGAATTATAATGCTTGTTATTGTCTTCATTTGTGATTAACTATGTCTTAAGGAGATGCATATGGGTGCCAAATGGACAAGAAATGAACTTGTCATGGTTATTTTATTTATCAACATGTTGGGTCAGTGGTGCCCCCAAGTTTGATCAAATATTACTCTAGATATACTAGGTATTTCTGGATAAGATTAATATTTGAGTCAGTAGATTGAAAAAAGCCAATTACCTTCCTTAATGTGGAACCATCCAACCAGTGAAAAGTCTGAATAGAACAGAGTCTCATCTAGATTGAAATAAGAAATGCCTCCTGCCTGAAAGCCTTTAACTGGAGGCTCAATTTTTTTCCTACTGACAAGCACAAACTGAAACAGTTCTTTCTACACATCCACTGGCTGCCAACCTTGGACTAGAATACACCATTAGTACTCATGGGCTTCTAGCTAGACAAATTTTAGTATATGTCTGCCCTCATAAATGCATGAGCCACTCAACCATCTATCTACCTATCTATCTATCATCTATCTATCTATCTATCTATCTATCTATCTCTATCTATCTATCTATCATCTATCTGCTTATGATCTATCTACCATTCCACCAAACTTTAGATTAACACAGCTTTCTCACTTCTCTGCATATTTTGCCTTCTTCAACTTCCCTGATTTCCTTTATCCATATGTCAGATTTTTAGCAAAATCCTTCATGTTAGATTTTTTTTTTAGCCCACTGGAGCAAGAAAGAAAGAAGCCTGACTAACCAGAGCATGGATCATGGTCACTCTCTCTTCCCATTTCATGAACTCTTTGACCTGAAGTAGTCACTAGGCTTCTGAATTGTACCAAGATCGACTAGGGTTGAATTTCAAATATCACAAACCTCCCAATAAAGGAGTTATGGTCACTGATGGGTGAAAAGGAGACAGAAGTTCAGAAATCTGAGGTCATAATCGCAGCTCATCACCAAAAGCTCTGTCACTTGCTAGTGCTAGAATATTTATGTCAGTTAATTAACTTCCTTTTTGTAGTAGTTTGAATTATATGTCTCCCATAAACACATGGGTTCTGAATGCTAGGTCCCCAACTGGTGGCAATTTGGAAGTTAGACCTTACTAAAGGAAGTGTGTTGTTGGGGGTGGGCTTATGGATGTTATAGCCAGCTTCCTCTTTCCAGTGTTTGGCATACTCTCCTGTTGCTGTGGTCCACCTGATGTTGGTCAAGAGGTGATGTCCAGCCTCTGCTCATGCCATCCTTTCCCCTGCCATCATGGAGTTTCCTCTCAAGTCTCTAAGCTGCAACAAGCCTTTTCCTCCCATAGATTGCTTTTGGCTAGGTGCTTTGTGCCAGCAACATGAAGGTAAATACAACACTTTACCAATTTTCACAGCTGTAAAATGGAAACAGTGACATTAGCGAGGGTAACACCAATGTTTAGAATAGCTATAAAGAGGGCTGGAGTGATGGCTTAGCAGTTAAGGCACAGGCCTGCAAAGCCTAAGGACCCCAGTTTGATTCTCCAGGTCCCATGTAAGATGCCAGATGCACAAGGGGCACCCGCATCTGGAGTTCGTTTGCAGTGGCTGGAGGCCCTGGCACACCCACTCTGCTTCTCCCTCTCTCTGTCTCTAATAAATAAGTTAAAATGCCTGGTACTGAAAAACCTAAACAAAAGTCTATGGCAGGTGAGGTCATGAGCCTTAGGGGTATAAAGCCTGCTCTTGTCTGACTACATGTATATATTATCCCCACCAAGTTGCCCTGGGGCACTATACTTAATGTTCATGTTCATATATTAACGCTACTCTCACTTCTGGTTAGAGAAGCTTCTCTTTTCAGATGGTGATGACCACTGGGATCACCAAAAGGCAACATAGTGCTGAGAAGAAGGGATAGAGGAGTTCCCAGCACTGAAACACCTCTGTCACACCCTCCCAGGCTCAGGGACCATTGCGGAAGAGGGGGCGGATAGAATGGAAGAGCCAAAGGAAGGGTATGACTTCTTACAATGCAACTGCCCAGACAGAAATTGGCCTCGATATCCATGACCTTGCAGTGCCTAGCAATACCATCGCAAGACCCTCAAAGTAGAAGAAAAAGATAATGACATCAAATTAAAAGAAAGACTAATGGAGAGAGGGAGGGGATATGATGGAGATTGGTGTTCTAAAGTGGAATGGGGGAAGGGAAGGGAGGGAAATATCATATGTTTTCTGTATGTGAGTATAGAAGGTGTCAATAAAAAATTAATAATTAAAAATAAATAAATAAATAGAATAGCTATAAAGATTAGGAGTCATTGTATTATTAAATGCTGCACTATTTCACTATGTATCATTGGACTGGTATTAACAGTGCCTAGGACCTGAAGAGATCTTGTTATTCTAGCTTCCACCATTCCCTTCTTAGAGTGTTGGTTTCCTAGACCATATAACTTCTGGGTTGGACTCGATAAGTTTTAGGTATTCCCAATTCTGAAAGTTTTAGGTTTTAAGGATTCTATTTTTCACTTAAGCTATTTCCCATAGGGTTGATGGTGGGTGACATGGGCCCCATCCTTTCAGAAAACCCTCCTACTCATCCAAGGCAGGCAGCTTTCAGAGAACTCTGCTTCTACCTGACCAGTCTCCCCAGTAGTGACTCGTTGCATTGTGTGAATAGGTGCCAAAGTCCTGTCCTTCCCCAGCTCTGAATGTCCTGAAGGAAGACATCCACATACTTTGTTCTCCTGGTCCATGAAGCTTCCCTTTCTCTCCTCCTGTCAGCATAGGTTTAAATATAAAATATAAAATATAATATGGGTTGTTTATGCATTACTTGATGCATGCATTTATTCAATGGATATTCAGGATCCTTTTTCTCTTACCTGTCAAATGCCATCACTTTCCAAGAGGTTATTTCTGACTTAAACGAAGAGAAAGGCAGCTATCTACTGCTTTTGGATTCAGAACAGAGAAGCGACAGAAATGAATGACTTTATCTCCACCTGGTTTTGAATAGGCTCTGTAAAAATTGTACTGGTTATGCTAAGAAACTAGCAAAGAGACATGAACAAAATGTAGAAATAATGATTGTTCATGTAAGCCTCATATGTCTCTCTATTTTTTAGATCATGAAATACAGTTGTGCTTGAGTCTCTCCCTTTGTTCAGTATTATTGCCTTTGCCACCTGCCTCCAAATGGTCCTTCAAGGGTTTTGATAAAGCAGTTGCAAAGGTGTCCGGTTTCATTGTAACATCTGTAAGTGCCTCTGCTGAAAGGCTCATTTTATGCTTCCTTGAGAAATTCACTCTGTGAGTCATCCAAGAACCTTAAAATCCATTACAGCGCATCAGAAGGTAAGAGGGAATGATTTTTCTCACCTTGCTTTATTCTATTTTGGAAAGACACAGAGGGGCCTTAAGAGTTAGGGAAGCAAGTAACAAAAGGAAAATGGTCACTCTGAGATTCTCTTTTGGAAGTGTCTATTCTTTCTCTTTTGATACCATGATGTTAGCAAGTTTAAATGTTGCCTGGGGACCTTGCTTGGCATTCTTCATGAGCCTTCACCCACTCTGAGGAGTTGCTCATTTTTTCCTCAGCCAGGAGAGTAAAGAAAAAAATCACTGTAAGTATTCAAAGACACAGATCCTCTACCCTGCCAATCGATATGGCATTTCTCCATAGGAAAATTCACTTCTAGGGCTGTGGGTTAGAGCTGCCGAATTGATGGTGACTGGTAAGGTTGGAAGGGATGAGGAATGATGGCCAAGTCCTGGAGCATCCTATGTACACACCCACCAGATCATCTAAGACATCCTATATAAGATAGATCCATGTATCTTTAGACTTTCAGAAATCATCCAATGCTAGGCTGACCTGGAAGAATCCTATTGATAAGTCAATGAGGTTAGTCTATCCAAATAAATAGGGATTCAATTTTCTCCTGCAGAAAATAGAGACCAATTGTGCTGTAAAGATAAGAACTCAGGCTCAGAGGGTTAGGATGTCCATGAGACTGGAAGGAAGAATGTGTTTTGCTCAGATCAAGGTCCTGAGGTAAGAGAAAACTGGTCACCCAGCCAAAGGCTGAAATCGTGAGGTACCACCCATTCTCCACGCTAAGGGAGCAACAGCAGAATGAGCAGGTCTGGCCTCTAGGCTTACTCTTGTATCTAAGCTCTGGCCTCTGAAGATAAGGTGCAATTTTTTTCTCACTGGCAAGAGCTGTTGCTAAGCTATAGCTGTGACTGCTGCTAAAACTTCTCCAGAGTCAGCTACTATGAAGCATGAGTGGGCTCAGGGAATACAATTCCAGGTCATGTTTGAATTGTATGTCAATTAATTGTTCAGAGCTAAAAACTGGGGCAGTTTTTCTGTGCCACACCCTACAATTTGCACAGCAAGAGATGTAGGGACTGGCATTGGGACTACCCAGAGCTTGGCCCCATGAGATATTGACCTTGAAAGAAGCATCTGAGTGGCCATTCTCTGTAAGTAGCTGCAGGAGTCTCCTTCTCCCCATCTTCTTCCCTTCTATTAACAATACAACTACTGTGTACTGAATGTAAAACATTCATTAGTATCCCAATGGGCCTTCTTTCTTCTTTTGAGATATGATCTCACTCTAGCCCAGGTTGACCTGGAATTCACTATGTAGTCACAAGGTGTCCTTGAACTCACAGCCATCCTCCTACCCCTGCCTCCCAAGTGCTGAGATTAAAGTCATGCACCACCACACCTGGCCCAATGGGCTTTCAAACTCAGTGCATCTAATATCAAATCCATCATCTGCCTCTTGCCAGCTTTTTGACCAACTAATCTTTCTGCCCTTCACCCAAACTTAAAATCTCACGAGCCTCTTTGTTTTGTTCCTTTATTTGGTCCCAAAGACCCAGCTTTATGTATCTTTGGTCATCACAATTCACCTTTGTGCTTTCTTTCTTTTTTTTTTTAAAATTTTTATTTATTTATTTGCAAGCAGAGAGAGAGAGAGAGAGAGAGAGAGAAAAGAGAGAGAAGAGAGGCAGAGAGTGAACGGGCATGCCAGGGCCTCCAGCCACTGCAAACGAACTCCAGATGCATGTGCCTCTTGTGCACCTGGCTTGTGTGGGTCCTGGAGAATTGAACCGGGATTCTTTGGCTTCACAGGCAAACGCCTTAACCAGTAGGCCATTTCTCCAGCCCTCTTTTTATTTTTATTTAAAAAAAAAAAAACAGTAACTTAGCCATCCTTAATAAGTTGTTTGTGTATCTTTCATGGGCTGGGGGTTGTGGTCATCACTCCCATTAGCTTGAAGTAAAATTATTCTCTATGGGAATTTTTTTATGACCAGTGTGCCTTAGAGTGTTTTTTTTTTTTTTTTAATAAAAATTTTGTGTTTTCACTTACTTTCTGCTGGCTAAAGTTGGCCTTGCTCACATGCAAAGTGGGCAGGCAAATACACAGAAACTGCATGCTCAGGGATAGAGCAGATGGATTCTTATAGAAAACAGCTTCAGGTTTGCTGTGATGAACTTCCAGACCCGGTACAGTTATGGAGGAAGGGATTTATTGAAGCTTATAGATCCAGGGGAAGTTCCATAATGGTAGAAGTTGACCCCTTCTTAAAGGACCAAGCAGAGAGAGAGAGAAAAAGCCACAAGCCAAGCCAAAACCCACACAGCACCTTCAGGAACTCCAGCTAGACACACTTTACATATCTTTAGGTTGGAATTTCAAATCCACCACCACCCCTTAGTGCTGGACCTTAAGATCCACCCAGTGACACCGCCTCTAGCCAGGTGGCTACAAATGCAAACTACAAACTAATAAAGCACTGAACACACTGGGGGCCATCTATTCAAACTGGCACAGTCCTTATGTACAAGTGCCACACCTGCAAATGATCAAGTATCAGGAGTTGTGGAATCAGGTAAAAAAAATCCAAAAGATTGGTCTGAAATTGATACCATATCCTGTCAGAAAATTCATACTGTCCTTAGTGCCCAAAGGCAAGGCCCAAAAGAAATCACACTGGGATCTTTTCTTCACTATCTTTGCTGTGAGACTCTCTGCCCATTTGCAGTGGTAATTCTCCCACTGCACAGCTTTTAACATATAAGTTCTGTGTTCAAAATGTTCACCCACTCACTGTGAATACACAGCTAACTCTAAACACAGTTGATCTGTGTTACTCACAATCGTAGGGTTCTGTGAAGTCATTGTAAATGATGAATTATGATTACTGAGTCAATGACCCTTAGGGAGACTCTGGGTTAAGTTCTTGAAAACCTCTCATCAAAACATTTTCATTAGCTGATTACAGCTTAACCTTTTTATGTATTCTGTTTAGAGACATTATGTTTAATATAGTTTGTTGATTCATTAACATTGAACTCACGGCCAACAACACTGTAACTCATGCCTAATGAAGCTTATCTAATAAAGTTTTCTCATTTAAGGCACATCATAGCCTTTTTGAACTTAGAAAACACTAGACTACACTGAATTTCTATACTTGGGGGTCATTTTAAATAGTGAAATCATCAATAAAGAAATAAAATGTGATACCAAGTAGATGATAAGAAGGATATTTGTAAACAGAGTAAGAGCTATAAAGATGTAAGTTGATTAGAAGATAATAATTAGATAATCATATTATGATTTAATCGTGCACAAAACTTGTCAATTTAATATTTTAATAAGCTAAATTAGATTAAATTGAAAAAAAGAAGACAAAGCATCAACTTGTTTAAACCTTAACCTCAAGAAGCTCAAAGTTTTTGTTATTCAGTGCAAGTCTCTGAATAATAGTGAAGCCACCCTGAGAAACAAATAGGGATTAAAACTAAATTTTCACCAGTGAACACATTTGTAAATAATAAGTTCCAAGTAAACCTCACCCTAGACTTCAAAGCCTCCGTATCTTTCCCTGCTGCTGTAACAACATCTCTGAAAAGAAACAACTTAAAGCTTACAGCTTTACAGTTTTGTGTAGGCTTACAGTTCAAGGGGAAGGTGGGGAAGGCCTAGCAGGAGCATGCAGCAGCTGATCACTGTGAATCTGCAGTCAGGAAGCAGAGAACAGTATATGCTGATTCGCAGATAGCTTTCTCCTCTTTATTCACTTTGCTGCCTACCGTTAGGGTGAGTTTTCACCACCTCAATTAACCAGGGATTTATTTCCTAGGTGATTATAGATCCAGTCAAGTTGACATTTAAGATTAACCATCACAGCCACCAACAAGTTTACTTCCTGTCTCGCCGGCATTAAGCCCACATTTTCTTGTACTTTAACTGTACTTTAATATTTTCCTGTCTCAATTCCTTTCCAAATAAGTACATAATGAAGGATTCTTTGATTGCAAGGAACAGAAACTAACTTCTAAAGCATTAAAAATACAAAAGGGTTTGAGAATATTAACTGAATGGTTGGTCACGGGCTCAAAGGACACAAGAAGAGTGAAGTTTACATATATTCCAAGGCAGCTCAGAGATATAAAGTAACGAACAGCTTAGCCTTCTTAGAGGCTGCCTTGGAGAGGATTTTACCTCCATCACCCCCCTATTACCTTCTCCATTTTTCAGATTATTAGAAGAGGCGATGTGATTGGCTTTGCTTGAATAAGGCATCTTTTAGACTCAAGGTGCTCAATCCCAGTGATTAAAGTAAGACAGGAATGATACTTAGCCTGACCTCACCCCATTTGGCCACCACATAGGCTAATATGCAAAGCTTATAACTAGCATGAGACCAGGGTTGGTGTTATCAAGATAAAGACAAAATAACCATTACATTTGTTTAACTTTCCATTTCCATACTCTAGCATTCTACCAATCCTCCAATTCTCATTTAGTATAACTCCTTCTATAGGGCCTGTGCTAATTCATCCAGCAAGATGGTGTTTTTCCCTTCAGTAAACTCAATAGCACCAATCTTGATCCTCTGTCTGTCTTTATCTGTGGTTAGGCTATATGCAAGCCTCTCTCAGCATTCAGTACCTTGCGTTAATTACCACTATGTACAGAAGTTGTGCTGTTTCTCTGTCTCTAGCATCCTAGACGGTAGAGACTCTGGCTTATCCATCTTTGAAGCACTTTTAGAGACTGATAGTAGGCCCAATGTATTCCATTTGGAAAACCTTCATACCCAAGTAGGCTTAATTTATCCAGGAATATATCTTTTCACAAGGGCCATGTAACTTTGAGCAGTTGACTTCCAGATTAAAGTTACAATAAATGCCTTGATAAATTCATTGATCATATATTTATGACACCTAACCATGAGGCAGTTGAATAGAAATTACACACAAATTGGAAACAAAAGAAGAAATAGACATAACTCTGCTGTTGAGTTTTGGGGAGCAACAAAACAAAGTAGAATACAATGGATAACAATATAACAAATATATTGGGCTGGAGAGATGGCTTAGTGGTTAAGGTGCCTGCCTGCAAAGCCTAAGAACACTTCTTCAAATCTCCAGGTCCCATATTTAGCCAGATGCAAGTGATGCAAGCAATGTTGCACATGCACACAAGGGGCGCACATGTCTGGAGTTCGTTCACAGCAGCTGAGAAGCCCTGGCTTGCCCATTCTCTTTCTGCCTCTTCCTCTCTCTCTCTCTCTCCCTCTTTCTCAAATAAAAAAAATTAAAAATTAACAAATACAGATAAACATAATATATAGGGCTGACTTGAGTTTCAGTGGTAGAAGTTCTAAAGTCAGACAAACATCCCCGTGAAAGTATATTCCCCAGTCACATGCTCCCATTTATACCTACTCACACTGTCCTCCTTCATGATCTATAGGATCAAAGTCTGGACTCACAACAAAACTTACTTACCCCAGTCCTCTAGAACATGCACCACTCTTTTCTAGGAAAAAGATACAATCTCTCTGCTCATCCCATAATGAAGTACAGAGTGCTCTGGGAAAGACAAGTCTGCATCTTAACCCCCAAGCCCAACAGGACAACTGGGCTTCTTTTATCATTGGCCATTTAGGATATATTTTGACTGACAGTCCTGACTGCTTACACACCCTGTGATTTGTGCTTTCTCAGAATTGACCCAGTACATGCCAACAGCTTTCTTAAAACAGCTTTCATTTGTGAGAAAGGGACTAATTGATATGTTAAGGAATGTTCTTTTTCTTCTGGGTTCTCTAAGCTGTCCCTGTCATCAAGTGCCTATGCCACAATACCTTGGCTTCCTACAAAAATGCCTTTGTGGGTTTATAGTACTCTTAACTTTTACAGACACTGGTCCATGAAATAGTTATCCTTGAGTCTATTTGTGTCTTCTCTCCTTCAAAATCTAGCTTAATGTATTGTGCACTAGATATCCAATGTACCTAACACAAACATTCATGAAATGAATTCTTCTCTATATGGAGTTTACAATAAAGTTTGTCTTTACAGAGTAATTCTAATGTTCATTTGGTTTGTATATTCAAGTGTGTGTGAATGCATATGGAAGCCAGACCTTCCTCAATCATTCTACACTTTTTTTTTTTGAGAAAGGGTCTCTAACTAAACTTGGACCTTAACATTTCAACTAAACTGCATAACCAGCAAGTCCTAGGGATCCTCCTGTCTCTACATTCCCAGTGCTGAGACATATGTCTGCTGCTGTGTCTGGCTTTTATGTGGGTGCTGGGGATCCAAACTCATGTTCTCATGCCCATAAGCAAGCAATTTGCCCACTGAGCCATCTCCTCAGCCCTCTTCATTTGTTTTGTTATCAGAGTACAAACATCATGCAAACCATTTCCCTTCTTGTCTTGGTTTCTAGAAAATTCACAGGCAGACTTCACTTGCTGAGTTCATTTACTGTCATGCCCTCTGAGAGATGAAGAGATTGGTTTCCTCTTTCTCCTGCCTTTTATTGCTCTATTTTTGCAGTGTTCAAATTATAAGCTGCCTCAAATGTGTCTGTAATAAGTAGAGGATAAACCTTAAACTAATAGAGATCAAATCTGTGATCCTTGATGTATTAAACTTCTGTCAGGATCTAAAATCAGGACTAATATCTCCTGAAGCGCTTGTTCAAGTACTATTTGGCACCGAGACAAAGCTGATGGGGAAAATCTGTGATTTACTTTCTCAGAGAAGAAGCCGGCAAGAACATTTGTCTGAGCATCAATAACAATTAGATCTTAATTATAAGGATATGTTCCAAGTAACAGCCTGATACTAAAGAGGTAGGTTTAGATAACTTGAGTTCCAGATTCACTTTGTCATTTGCCATGAAAGTCCTGGGTACAAAACTTCAAAGTGATGCAGTGCAGTTATTAATGCAAGTCTACCCTTACCTCCTTAAAAACTTTGAAGACTCTTCTTGTTTTATTTTTTTTATGACAGAGAGAGAGAGAGAGAGAGACAATTGGTACTCCAGGGCCTCTAGTCACTGCAATCAAACTCCAGACACGTGCACCACCTTGTGTGCATGCATTACCTTGTGTGCATGTGTCACCTTGTGCATCTGGCTTACGTGGGTTCTCAGGAGTCAAACCTAGGTCCTTAGGCTTTGCAGGCAAGTGCCTTAACTGCTAATCTATCTCTCCAGCCCTAGAGACTCTTCTTAATAAAAATAAACTTAAGGAACAGGAGCACTATGTACTTATTTTTATATTGCATCATTTGTACATGTCATTATTTGTGTCATCTGTAATTATGCAATAATAATTTAGTGTGTAAGTTTAACCAGTTCTATAACTCTGTAATGACTTCAACTCCTTTGAGAGCCAATCTTTGCACCTAGGATAAAGCTGAAACTCCCTACAATGGCTAATACACCTGAAATTATGTGTTGCCAGTCTCCTTCTAGAACTTCATTGTTGTCTACTATCTTTAGACTTACTCTGCTCCATTCATACTGAAACCCTTTTAGTTCCTTTAACTTCATAGCCTCTTTCCATCAGGGGTTCTATATGCTTGGCCATTGTCTCATGTTTGGCTCCAAACAGCCTAACTTCTGAGAAGGTGCTCGGTCATTGTCTATGCCAGCACTGTCTAATGCCTTCTCCACACCTGACACATCTTTATCTTCTCTTAATTCCAGTATACTGAGACCTGTGATGACAATACCCTGGACACAATTATATCATGGCTTCTAGCTCAGTGCCTTATTCCTCTCCCTAAATCTCAAATGATAAAATGACCCACAAATCACAAGTATCAGCATATGAAACCGGAACATCTCATTGTGACAACTTAGCCCTTCATTTCCAGGGGAAAAGAATTCAGACCTGAGGTGGAAAGTAACTCGCCCAAGTAACCCTAATGGTAAGATAGATCGAGGCTCTAGCTCAAGCGCCTAATTACTTTTATATACATGCTCCACTGCTACACAACAGTGGTCTTCTAGAAATTTAGCCTTTTCGGGTGATCAAATTGGTTTGGTTTGCCTACAAATCTTCTGCATTTACTTATTTATTTATGAGAGAGAGAGAGAGATAATAGCAAGCTAGGGCCTCTAGTCACTGCAAACTCCAGACACATATGCCACCTTGTACATCTGGCTTATGTAGGTACTAGGGAATCAAACCTGAGACTTCAGGCTTTCACCTTAGCTACTAAGCCATCTCTCCAGCCCAACCAACTCTTCTGCTTTTAGCAGAGCAAATCTTGTGTCACTGGAAATCTCTCAGTCTTTCACAAGCCAGCTTGTTGGCCAGTGTGTGTGTGTGTGTGTGTGTTTGTGTGTTGTCACATGTTCCCTCCCCTCAGTGTGTTTCCTGCAAGTAAAAAAAGTGTGTGTACTGTCCACAGACCTAGTGCCTGCAGCAGACTTTTCCTCCAAAGCTGCAACTTACAACTAGTTATCAACAGAAAAGCAGCACTCCCCATGTCAACAGACAAGCTTTGAATGCAGAAGCCTCCTTTCCCCTATCAGGAGTGCAAGACCTCTCAGTCTATTCTCTTGGGCAATGTGTCTTATTCAACTCAGGCTACCACACCAAATGCCATAGATTGAGTGGCTTAAGCAGCAGACATTTTCTTTTTTCTTTTTTTTTTTTTTTTTTTTTTTGGTTTTTCAAGGTAGGGTCTTACTCTGGTCCAGGCTGACCTGGAATTCACTCTGTAGTCTCAGGGTGGCCTCGAACTCATTTTCTTTGAATTCTGGAGGCTGGAAGGCTTTGAGAATGGTGACGGTATGGACAAGGTATAGAGAAGATTCCCTCCCTAGGTCTGCAGGTACCTCCTTCTCAGTGTGTGCTCACATGGTCTTCCCATAGTGCAAGCCAGTAAAGCTAGTGATCTCTCTGCTTATAAAGTCATCCACTGTAGCGCCCACGCTACCACCAAGACCCTGAGCTGGGCGAGGTGCCAAGGATTGAAGAGACGTTCACTGGGTCATTCGTGCTTCAAGAATGCCATTTATTGAATGCCCCCTATTGAAGGCAGAGGGCTATATATATAGTCTTACAGCACTGTGGAAATGTACCAGGGTTAGAAGGTCATGTTCTCACATCCTGTTGTTTACATCCTCCTATCCTGTTGTTTACATCCTCCTATCCTGTTAACAGTTAAGCAAGAGCCACCTGGGGCAAACAGAACTTGTGTTTAGGCCAGGAAATGGGAGTGGAACAGAATGTTCTTAGGCAAACAATCCTTGGTCATGTCAGTCAAGCAGGGCAGCAGACTCCCCGGGAGGGAGGGTGGACCCCACAGGTCCCCCTTCCTTAAATATATATGAGCATCTGTCTTAGGTTGCCTCGGACGTTGACATCTATCTTACCTGTCATGGAGAAGCCTGCCCAGGCCCCGCAGACTCTCTGTCTTAGGTTGATAGACATCCCCCAGGTCTTACCCATCACTGATTACTCATTTATCTTGTAAGCTCAGCCATACTTGAGCAGTGGGGTTATCTGCTGCCAGGGACATCAGAACCTGTTTGGTCTGAAATTGGCACTGGGCTTGAGTTTTTGCCATACGGCAGAGATAGACCAAGGACAAAGCCACACCACCCAGGTCAATTAGCCCTAGGGCCATAGATCCACTCCATTCCTTAAAGAGATGGCCTGCAAATTGCAACCCTTTAAAGTAAATCTATTTGTCCTTCTAGTAGAGCTGTTTGTTGATTTAGATTTAGTATACCCAATTGTATGAGAGAATTTAAATGATTTTGAGTGTTGAGTGCAGAAGCTACTTCCCCTGAGAGCAAGTCCACAGTGCTTGCTGTAACAGCAGATTGGGAAAGGGCTACGCCAGCAACAATAGCTGCGGTGGCAATTGCAGCAACGATAGCTGCAGATACACCAAAGTCTCTTTTCTGCTGGGTGAGAGTCAGCTGTGTCTGTCAAGTCTTCACTGTCGGGTGAGAATCAGCTGCGTCTGTCAAGTCTTCACTGCCGGGTGAGAATCAGCTGAGTCTGTGGCGTCAGTGGCAGGTGGCAGTCCTGTGAAGAACAATTGAGGATATCTCCCGAGGGAGTTTCATTAGTCCCAGATATGCTGTAAACCATGCACAGAACAGTTGGTGGAATTAGGTGAAAAGTCTGCAATTGACCATGGGCTTAGGATAAGGCATCCAGTGGAATCATCAAAGGAATTGGAAGAGTTAAGTTGAGAATAGTTAAGCTTGAAAACAAAGCACATGAAATTCTTAAGGGAATAGATAAGAGTTAAATTGGCTTTCTCTAGATCAAGATGCAGAGCGAAATCAAGTTTCATTTGTTCACAATCCAAAACATTAAGGCCCCCTGAAACCAAAAACCAAGGGCTTGCCTTTTGCAAAATCTTAATAAATTGGCTTTCTCTGGATTACTTGTTCCCAATCCAAAACATTAAGACCCCCCAAAATCAAACTGGATTACTTGTTTCCAATCCAAAACATTAAGGCCCCCCAAAATCAAAAATTAAGGGCTTGCCTTTTACAAAATCTTAATAAATTGTCTTGCTGCAATACGTTTAATGCCCATACCTTGTTTTTTTTTTAGCAATTTAACTAACTGATCTACTAGCAATGAATGAGAGCTAGTGGTACCCATTTTCAATGCGCTCCTCTCTTACCTTTTCTACGGCTGGCCAGCCTTCAGGAGCAATCCTTCAGCAGTTTCCTTCTTTCCCAATCTCGGTGGAACCTCCATTTGTAGCGCCCGCGCTACCACCAAGACCCCGAGCTGGGCAAGGTGCCGAGGATTGAAGAGACGTTCACTGGGTCATTTGTGCTTCAAGAATGCCATTTATTGAATGCCCCCTATTGAAGGCAGAGGGCTATATATAGTCTTACAGCACTGTGGAAATGTACCAGGGTTAGAAGGTCATGTTCTCACATCCTGTTGTTTACATCCTCCTATCCTGTTGTTTACATCCTCCTATCCTGTTGTTTACATCCTCCTATCCTGTTGTTAACAGTTAAGCAAGAGCCACCTGGGACAAACGGAACTTGTGTTTAGGCCAGGAAATGGGAGTGGAACAGAATGTTCTTAGGCAAACATTCTTTGGTCATGTCAGTCAAGCAGGGCAGCAGACTCCCCGGGAGGGAGGGTGGACCCCACAATCCATCCTATCAGATCAGAACCCTAGCTTCATGACTGATTTAATTTCCATTACCCCTAAAAGTTTGATGGAAATACAGCCAAGTCTTTAATGGGTGAATGGGAAGTAAGAGGGAGGAGGATAATGGAGTCACCACTATGAATGTAAAACCAGAATAATATACATAAGAATAAATAAAATTTAAAAAAAAAACAACTAAAGTTTAGACAGATGAAAAGTAAAAAAAAAAAAAAAAAAATATACTTCGATGTATAGCAAGGTTGTAGTACATTTTCAGGAAGTGATCACAATGTAACATGAAGCTACCCATTTCTTGGCAATTTCAGCCAATGGCTCCAAGTTCCTCAGTCCTGGGAATGGTGTCCCCAGCAGTATGAGGAACCTGTTTGTTGTTGGGTTTTCAACATAAGCTGGCAGTAGCAACTAATTGGTGACTAGCTCTTGCAGAAAGAAGAGGCCAGAGGCTCTGTGTTAGAAAGGGAGAGGAAACTCTATGAACCCTACATCAGTTGCCCATAGGAGCACAATGGCTGACAGTAGCAGCATCCACACACCAGGGAAACCCAACCGTGTAGTCTAGACATGCCACTTGTAGCTGCCATGGGCACTGCCTGCTGCTGCTTGTGGAAGCTGACTTGGCACAAGTGGAGAGTGACAATTGGATGTGAGGTAATCTCAAACCCACACCTTTCTTTTTGATTCATTTATTTCCCTTTTCTAATTGTGGATTTTATACATGAACATATTATAATTTCATGGTATTCCCTTCCTTTTGCTCTTTTTCCCCTCCTTCCCTACCCCATCCCATTGAGCGCCATCCTCTTTCCAGGGAATCCTTCTTCTGTTTCTGTGTCTTTCTGTTTGACCTCCTCCATCTTCCATGCCACACTGTTAATGTGCTCAATATTGCGCAGGTAACAACCTCTGCTGTGGAATCACGATCCATCAGTCAGCTTAGGTCTGGAGGATAGTGCCGTGAAGTGCTCCTTCCCAGCCTGTGGCACTTGCATTCCTTCAGTCAATTTGGCAATGTTCCCTGAGCCTTGGGGGGCATTGAAGAGGTAGCTCAAGTGGTGCAGAGCTCTCAGTAACCTTTTATTTTCATTACTTTGATGAGTTGTCGGTTTCCTTACTATCTACCGCCATCTCCATGGAGAAACTTCTCTGGCTAGCAGTGAGAGCAACACTAATTTCCCTTCCTTCCTTCCTTTCTTCCTTCCTTCCTTCCTTCCTTCCTTCCTTCCTTCCTTCCTTCCTTCCTTCCTTCCTTCCATTTCCTTCCTTTCTTCCTCTTTCTCTCAGTCTCATTTTTGTGACACAGGGTCTCACCATGTAACACCTGCAGGCCTAAAACTTTGGATCCTCCTGGGATCACAGGCATGTGGCACCACATCTGGCCCATGTTTATTTATTTATCTATTATAAGCAGAGAGATACAGACAGACAGACAGACAGACAGAGAGAGTATGAGAGCACCAAGGCCTCTAGGCACTGCAAATGAATTCCAGGTGCATGTGACACTTTATGCGTCTGGCTTTATGTGGGTACTGAGGAATCGAACTTGGGCTGTTAGGCTTTGCAGGCAAATGCCATAACTATTGAGCCATCTCTCCAGCCCCCCCTCCCATATCTCTTCTTAATATCCTTTCCTCTCCAATTCCTTCTTCATAATGGGGGTAAAGGCTCTGTGTGCACCCTTGAGCACTGATAGAGTATTTCAGTCTCCTCTTACTCCCGTCTGGCTGAACATCTTTAGAGAATCTCACCTCCACTTCATGGGTGGAGAATTCAGGTGAGGGTCTTGAATGGCTCCACATTCCATTTTGGTAATTTGGGAACCTGAATTTCTAATGAGTGCCCAGGTTGCTGCTGCTATTTAATGACACTTGGAGTAGGAAGACTTCCAAAGATCCTAACTCAGTCTTGGAGACTCTGGTTGGGCTTTAGGAGGTAGAAGTCACCTTGTGTTTGTGCACACAGGCTTCTCTTGGATAGAGCTGCCAGAGTGGCTGCAGTTTCCCCCTCAGCTTCCTCCAGAGATAACTCTCACCAGCAAAGCCTGACTCTCTTCCCCAGATAACCCCCTCACCTGTGCCCTGCCCCACTCTTTCCCTGTCCAGTCGTCCAGGATCTTCTGGCATTTATTTACTCTTGATGTGCAGGGCCTGGACAAGTCTCTGGGGGTTGAGGGGAATGTGAAACAGTTAATCCCACACAAATTTTGAATTGTGGCTCAGTCCCCATGAGGACTCTCAGGCAGTCCCAACTCCAGAATGTCAATTTACCTCTTAAACCTGTTCTGTCCCAAAGCAATCTCACAGCAGTTCCCAGGGTCCCCAAACTACCTAGGCTTATGTGACCACTGTGGGTCTATTTGGAATTAATTTTAAACTTTTTCATTAATATGGGATACTTGTATTGACACAGAACTCATGTGTAAATCAGTCAAGGATTCCTAGATTAAAGAAAACATCCACATTATGCTATTATAATAAATTTTCATGCAGCATGGTTTTAGAGTAAAAAATATATAAACATACCTTGTACACATGCTTCCATATACGATGTCGGACCTCTGTGAAGAGGAATTTGAAAATTCTCAACCAATACTCCATCCAGGCTAACATGGAAATTTGGTAAACTTGAAAAATGCTATCTTGTGCACACATTTCTCTTCCCCTACCACTTCCTTTTTGGATACTTTTCCTCTGATAATTCACCCCATGCCGCATCATGCCTTTCTCTGTACCACTCACAACTTACCTTCAAGAGCAAGTACATCTGTATATGAATTTGAGGCCTTTCTACCTTTTCTCTTCCAGTGGCTATGCGGTTAAGATTTCTCTTGGGGCTCAGTTGTCAAAGGTGCCTGCTTGCAAGCCTGTCAACCCATGTGTGATCCCCCTCAGTGGCCATGTAAAGCCAGATACAAAGTGGCACATATATCTGTAATCCCAATATGCCAACAGCAAAGACAGCAATGGCAAAAACAATAGGAGAGACCTGTCTGCAAAGAAAGTAGGGCTGGAGAGATGGCTTAGTGGTTAAGGAGCTTGCCTATGAAGCCTCAGGGCCCATGTTCAACTCTCCAGGTCCCATATAAGCCAAACACATAAAGGTGAGGCAAGTGTGCAAGGTTACACAATGAGCACTAGGTGGTACATGAGTCTAGACTTCAATTAAGTGGCTGAGGCCCTGGCACTCCAATTCTTTCTATCTTTCGCTCTTACTCTCGGTCTTGTTCTCTCATTTTAAAAAAGCCAGTTTGTTGGGTTTGTCTCATAAAAAAGAAGGCAGAAGGAGAGGATAAACACCCAGAAGTTGTCCTCTGACCTCCACATGTGTACTGTGACGTGTGTGTGCCCATTCATACACACATACATATACTCACACACATACACATAGACACATAAATAAATAAATAAATAAATAAATAAATAAATAAATAAATAAATAAAGTAAGCCATTAAAAAGACTTGTCTCAGACTATGTAGAGAATATTTCCTGGCTACCTAATTTCAAGGAACAGGTAATTCATAGCAAATGCCTTGTCTGGAAATCGCCTTTGAAGGCACTCATAGGCACTGACTCTTTCTGGATGTATTTTGTGCCTTATGTTAATCTGCTCTGGCTACCAGAATAAAATGCCACAGCCCAGGTGGCTTTAAACATAGGAATGCCTTTCCTTACTGTTCTGGAGGCTCCGGCTCCGGCTCCAGACAGACACCATCAGGTTTGACCTCCCGGAAGTGTCTATGTCCTCACTTGGCTTCTCCTCTGTGCACACTCATCACTGGTGTCACTTCCCCTCTTTCTAAGGACTCCAGTCCTGCTGAAGTAGAGCCCCATCTTTATGACCTCATTTACAATTGACTACCTCCTTAAAAGCTCTGCTTGAAATACGCTCACATTAAAGATTAGGGCTTCAACCTATAACTGTGGAAGCTGGAGGAAGACATCGTTCAGCCTTTATTCACGTCTTCATCCCTGATGTGACTAGTCAATGTTTCCTGTCAGAAAATAACTGAGCTTGACACCTGTCCTACCCCATGCTTTCCCAGGTGTTGGCTGGTGGCTTCCTGTGTGGTTTGGCTGGTAGATTCGCTCCCCAAAGTCATCAAATGATAAGCCCCCTCTTGTTTCTATTGACCTGGCTCTTTCTTTATGAAAAAGGGAAGAAAACCAAGAATTAGCAATTTGAGTTATCAGCAGGATTTAAAACCTGAGCTAACTTTTTGCCACTGTGGAATTTACAGTCAGACTATAATCGTCATTTATATAGATAAGAATATTGAGGCACAAAAAGGTGAGTGAGTTGGACTGGAGAGATGGCTTAGCGATTAAGGCATTTGCCTATGAAGCCTAAGGATCCAGGTTTGATTCTCTGGGTCCCACATAAGCCAGATGCACAAGGTGGCACATGCATCTGGAGTTCATTTGCAGTGGCTAGAGGTCCTGGAAATCCATTCTCTCCCTCCCTCCCTTTCTCTTTCTTTCCCACTCTCTCTGTCTCTAATTAATAAATAAAAATAAATCTTAAAAAAAAAGAAAAAAAAGGAGGTGAGTGGACTTGCCCAAGGTCACATAGATAATATGTGGTAAGATGGTTTTGATTGTAGCAGTCTACCCATAGTGGCATGCTATCATTGAGGACCCAGTGTGTGTGTGTGTGTTTTATTCTCCTGTGGAGCTACAAGTCCATTCATTTCCTCCTCCATATACACTGTCTTTGTTATAAGCTGGTCTCCCTATGATACCAAAAGTATTGCACAACTTCCAAGCACTGTAGGTAGACAACAGCATCAGCATCCATCTGAGAAGAATCATCCTCTTTGTTTTAAGAAGCCTAAGAACTCATGCTTGAATTTCCAGGTCACACATAGCCAGATACACAGTGACACAAGGGCATGAGGTCCCACATGTGCACAAGGGGGTGCACACATCTGGAGTTCATTCATAGCAACTGAGGCCCTGGAGCACCCATTGCCTCTCTCTTTCTTTCTTTGCCTCTTTCTCTCTCTCTCAAAATAAATATAAATAAAAAAATTCTAAGAAATTCTTTCTGTCTCTTTCTATCTCTCTCAAATGAAC
Organism: Orientallactaga sibirica; assembly: GCA_036365145.1. NCBI lineage: Eukaryota > Metazoa > Chordata > Mammalia > Rodentia > Dipodidae > Orientallactaga > Orientallactaga sibirica. The sequence continues at coordinate 103,664,704 of JAEOAD010000001.1, read as the reverse complement.
AAATAAATAAAACATTAAAAATATATTTAGGGGGGCTGGAGAGATGGCTTAGCAGTTAAGGCAATTGCCTGCAAAGCCAAAGGATCCCAGTTTGATTCTCCAGGACCCACATAAGCCAGATACACAAGGGGCGCCTGTGTCTGGAATTTGTTTGCAGTGACTGCAGGCCCTGGTATGCCCATTGTCTCTCTCTCTCTCTCTTCTCTCTCTCTCTCAAATAAATAAATAAATTATATATATATATATATATATATATATATATATATATATATATGAAGTGGCTTAGTAGTTAAGGTGCTTGCCAGCAAAGCCAAAGGACCTAGGACCCACGTAAGCCAGATGCACAAGGTGGTGCATAAGTCTGGAGTTTGTTTGCAGTGGCTGGAGGTCCTGGTGCGCCCATCCTCTATCTCTCTCTCTCTCTCTCTCTCTCTCTCTCTCTCTCTCTGCTTCTTTCTCAAATAAATAAATAAAAATAAAATAGCAAGAGTCTGTGTTTTTATTTTCCTGTGGAATACTGATAAACTGTAGTTTCTTTCCTGTGGAGAGATCCTCCTGGAAGCATGAATATGTGAAACCTCCAGGAAAAGACAGTCTCCAGTGTGCTCCACAAGTGCTAAGCCAATTATTTGCAAAGATATCTGCATCTATCTTGCTGGAATTCTCCAGTCAATCATCTTCTTTTCTCTCCAGGGTGACTCACATGACAGGGATAAAGGAATTGTGCAGAGCAGCCATTGCAGTCCATGTCACAACATTAAAGACATGAGTGTAATAGGAAATGATCTCTACTAACCAGAAATTGATCTCCATTTTAATTTATGCAGATACAAAGGGCTCTTTGGATTAATACTTTTGTGTTTGGTATTCTCGGGGTTTTAAATTACTGACGGGAAACAGCTTGATGAATTCAAATGCTAGACACTAAATTCTTCACTCATCTTTAAACCATTGCTCAACGTGATAATGGAAATACTGCACCAGTAAGTAACAACTTGGAATGGAAATTAGACTATTGGAATTCAGAGTGGGCTTTGAGGGCTTTGGTACCAGTTTCTTAAGAAACTGTAGCAGACTATGCATGTAACCAAGACAGACTGGCAAATTTTAGTTTTTTTTTTTTTTTTTTTAATGACCATTATTATGAAACTTTCATTCTGGAAAATATGGCATTTTTTTCAACTCTTTCCAAGGATATGTTTGCCATATTTCATTACAAAATAGCCACAGGTCAGTTTTCAGTTTCATTATGCATAAAATTATGTACGTTGTTCCCTCTCTTCTCCACTGTGTGTGTGTGTGTGTGTGTGTTGTGTGTGTGCATGTGTTCACATGCATGCATGCAGAAAAAGAGACAATTTTAAAATTGCCTAAAGAAGATTCTTAATAACCAGTCAGTAATAAAATATGAGCTCTAATTTCTTCAAAGGGAAATAGATGGCTATGAGCAGAAATACAGCACTTTTGAGCTTCATTCTCTCAGATCCCCTAGAAAATATTTATACTCTCAGAACCAGAGATATTTTAACCAACCTCTCTCTTACAAACCTCTACATAATAGATGGTCCCTGAAAAAAGGGAAACAGTCTTCCTACAAGAGCTGTCTGTCCTGCCTCCCATGTATGATAATGGCACCTTGAGCTCATTAGTAGCCTACATTTAAAATCTGCTCTGAGCTCTGTCTGTGGTCATGGTGTATGGTGTGTATTTATGGGGTGTATTTATCTTTTGCTCCCCAAACTGAGAAGACATGGAACATGAAGCACTGTTCCTCTCTTCCATCCATCACTAGGATCTTCATCACACCTCAGGGAAGTGGTCTGATCTGCTACAAATTCCTGTCTTGGGCTGGCTAGTTGACTCGAAGCAATAGTGCTCCACTCTGCATCCCCCAATATGTATGACTGATGCCACTCACATTAAACACACTCTGTTTAAAGTTAGGCGTGTTTTACGATCCACCAGATACAGCACCCGATTTTCTTTCCAAATGCGCAGAACATTGTGCTGGTTTCTATGGACTCCCCTCCCCGTCACAGCCTCATGTGTTTTGAATATCTAGTCCTCAGCTGGTAGCTGTTTTGTAGACTTGTGGAGCCTTGGGTGATAGTCCCACTGAAGGAGGTATATCACTCTTGTATCACTCAAGGTTTATTAGTCCAGCCCACGGGGTATCCAGACCAAGCTCACTTCCTTCCTACTGTGACGTGATGTAATGCTCAACTGCCTACTTGGCCAGGCTTTCCCTGTCATGAAGAAACTTCCCTGCAAGCCAAAATCAACCCTTCCGTCCCATAAGCTACTTCTGGTCAGGTGTTTTGTCCCAGGAACCAGAAGTAACTGCTCCAAACATCTACATGCAAGTGAATCAACAAAAACCATCACAAGGATAATATTGAGTCTCCTTTCATTTCCAAGAGAAAAACAAAATCATTTTCAGGCTTCATTACTTTAAGTGTTATTAGTTGCAATTTGCTTCTGTCCTGCTTTACCACCAGGAGGACTTGTGCTGCCCATTGTCCATGTTCCACTCCAGACCCTGTGGTTATCCCTCACCACCCTCTTTGTGCCCTGCGTAGGGTTTGTGACATCCTCTAGCAGGCTGCTTTGCCCTCCAGCTTCATGTTGTGTCTGGCCATTGGGAGACACCATCAGGATCCTGGATTGAGGGAGGAAAGAAAGGCTGGTGTATTGTTATCTTGTTATTCTCTGCTGGGTTGATCCCCTCTTCCAAAGACCATCGGACTCCTATGAGTATCTTGCTGCCATTTCTACAACCTGAATTGTAGTTACTACTCTCTTGAGGATCCAAGAAAGGAGGACAGGAAGCCCCCCGTACCCTTGGGATTCTTAACTGTTATGGTTTAAATGTGAAATAAATGTCCCCTCCACACTCATGTGTTTGAATTTGGTCCCCGCCCCCCATAGAGATACAGGTGCAGATTGGGGAATGTGGAACCTTTAGGAGGTGGAACCTAGCTGGAGGAAGTGGGTTACTGAGGAGGAATTGTGGAGTGGGGACTTGAGTTTATAGTCTGGCCTGCTTCTGGCTTTGTCTCTTGATTTCCTCACTACCTAGGCATGATCAATACCACACCACTAACGTTTCCTCACCATGATGGACTGCATCCCTGAGATCATGAGGGGGAACGTTCTTCCTCTTTTGAGCTGCTTTTTTTATGTAGTTTATCAAGGCAAACAGAAAATTAAGCAACACATTAACCAAACCTTGTTGGTTACTCTTTAATTATTTTTGTTTATTTCTGTTTATTTGTTTGAGAGCAACAGACAGAGAGAGAAAGAAACAGAGAGAGAGAGAGAAAGAGAGAGAGAGAATGGGCACACCAGGGCCTCCATCCACTGCAAACGAACTCCAGACACATGTGCCACTTTGTACACCTGGCTTACGTGGGTGCTGGGCAATCAAGTCTCAAACCAGGGTCCTTGGGCTTCACAGGTAAGCGCTTAACCACTAAGCCATCTCTCCAGCCCCTTGCTGGTTACTCTTAAAATGTCCCATTACTTTGACTCCGAACCCTGACTGAGTACGTAGTTAAGAACAAGGTGATCATCTTACTACCCTTCCTAGTAGTTCTGGCATTTAAAAGAACACTTACTGTTGGTTATTGAACAAAGACATAAAATCCTTGCTATTCAAAAGGAATACTATTTAAATGGTGGCTGCTTAGGCTTTTGGCAATAGGAGGAACCCTTAGAGTACGAGATACATGTCTTTCCTCCTCATAGCTCATAGAACACCGTCTTGCTAAGCCTTTTCTCATTGTATTTACCTTTATCAGATAGTCTTCTTGAACCCACTGTCTGAAAATCAAGCTCACTGCCTAGTGTGTCAGCGCACACTTTAATCCCAACACTAAGGAGACAGAGATAGAAGGATCACTGAGTTGGAGGTCAGCCTGAGACTCCATAGTGAATTCTACATCAGGCTGGGCTAAAGCAAGACCCTACCTCAAAAAACAAAACAAAAAAAAAACAAACAAACAAAAAAAAAAAACAAGTTTTCTGCCAAGAATTCTTAAAGCTATTCTGATTCATTTTTTTTTTTTCCTTCATCCCCTCCTGGAAAGTTCACAGTGATGCTTCAGGAAGAACACACACACACATCCACAACAATAATAATTTTCACACTCTAAAAATATGTCTTTCACTGTTTGACAGAATTGGAATATGATTTGATTGAGGTCCTTATTTTATGCCTTGTATCAACTGACATTATAACAAAGTTCTTAAAGCATGGCATTGACTTTCAAGTCAGGTAGACTTGGCTGGAAGCTTAGATATGCTACTGGCTTACTATATATGTATATATTACATAACCTCAGCTTCCTGAAAGTAAAACAGGGATAACAATGTCCTTGTAGGATCATTGTGAGAACACAGTGTGCTTTTTAAGCACAATGCCTTTGTATAGTTAAAGCTAAACAACTATTAGGTCAAAAATACAAAGAACAAATTCTGTTGCTTCTATTAAGCAACATGATGGAAACAGCCTGACTTCATATCTTTGTATTCCTCAACGGCAGTCTAATATAGAGTAAGGATGAATGGAGGGGTGACGGATAAGACTTGCCTCAAATGGAAATATATTCATGTTACTTAGATATTGTCTGGAAAACATCATGTGTTAAAATTCCTGTTGATGCAAAAGACCCAACTCTCACTTCAAATAGAAATAAGACAGTTTATTCTGGAGCCATATGTGAATGACCGTGGCCCAGGAACACAGAGTTACGTTACCCCAAACTATGTTTCAATGTGCTAACAGTTTCATGACGTTTTATAGTTGCAGAACAAAAGAGAGTCATAAATTAAGACATTTTTCCAAATTCTTTGGCTGACCATCAGGTAGGTGGGTTATAAGAAAGCAGAGAAATCTCCACCATAGGCCTCTATCTGATGACATTCTTAGCCCTTGGGTTGGTGAACACTGGGGTCTGTTTGTACATTCTGACTGACAGTCACTAGGACGTTAGGTCAGAAATAAAAGTGGGCAACAAATGGTTCATAGGGGCTAATGGTAGCCCAAGGTAATTTGGCTCTGATCCTGCAACGTTGCATTTCTATAGGAGATCTGTCAGTCCATTCAGCCTCATTGGAGACACATGCAGCACTGGGGCCCAGGGTTCTCCATATGATTTTTTTTCAGCTTAAGTGATTCAAATAATGGATGTAGATTTCTATTTTTATAGTTCTTTATTATGATTTTTTTTTTTTTGGTTTTTCATTTGCTGTAGTCATATTTTGCAAGGAAATGAATTTCTATTTCTCCATGTTGTTCTAGGTCATTCTCATCCCAACTCCTTGGGAGTTCCAGACAGGTAGGAGTCTTAGTGGAGGACTATTTTTTCAGGCTTCTTTAAAACAAAGGGGCCATTAGCTCCTGCCAAAGCTAACAGCAGGGAAGACATCATTAGTTGACTAAATATTTCCACTACCAAAGCTGGGAATTTAACCCTGAGGGTATTGGTATTTCTAACCATTCTCTATGGATCAACAATTAGGTCGAGTTCATCTATCAGTTACAAAACAGCCCAGAAAAAAAAAAAAATCAGACTTGTTTTTGCCAAGCAGCAGAACAAACTGGAAAGTATGGAAAATGTCACAAAAAGTTTAGATGATTTGTTTCTACCTCTGTGATGATTTTCCCTGTAAGTAATCAGAAATTATCTAAGTCAATCATAATTCTTGCTATTTAATGTGTGGTGGGAAATCTGTATCTCCACCAAAGGAATTCTTTAGAAATGAAAACAATCGTACAGTGTATGTACATTACATGGCAAAAGGCAAATTCTTCCAATTTTAACTAGAATGTTCTTTGCCAGCAACAATGATTTCAGTTGTCCCAAAGCTGCATGCATTTTGGAGCCACTTTTAAATTATTAATTAAATAAAATTTGGGGTGTGTGGGCAATGTGTGTATGTATGTGAGTGTGGGCACATGTGTGTGTGACCTACAGCACACATGTGAAGGTCACAAGACAATTTTGGTCTGAGTCCTTGCCCTCCACCTCCTTTGAGGCAGAGTCATCATTGTTCACTGCTCAGCTTTCCACACTAGATAGCTTGTGAGCTTCTAGTAGATTCTCCTCTCTCCATGTCCCTTCTTGCTCTAGGCATACTGGGAGTGCTGCTGATGTCCATATAATGTCTGACTTTGACTTTTACATGGTTTCAGGAGATCCAAACGTAGGGACTTGAGCTTGTGCAGTAAGTGCTTTATCCACTAAGCAATCTCTCTAGCCCTGAAGCCAACTTTAATCTTACTTTAGTAATTACCAACTCTATGGCTGAGCATGTTTTTTGTTTATTTGCTTTTGTTTTTACAGGAGCCTCCACTGAGAAATAGATGGAATGATTCCAACGGTGCCATACACTTGAGGAATGGATGCAGTGGTTCAAGGGTCCAGTGTCAATTTCCTTCATCATTTTGTGAGGAAGCTGGAACTAAGGCACCTGGGCCAGGCTGGAACCAAAGTAAGAGGTGTATAATGTGTCTTAGCAAATTCATTTAATGACTTTAAGAGCAGAACAATGACCTGATTCACTCTGTGACTCTTCCATTCCTATACTAAATGTAACATAGAGCTTATGTGAGTGATACTTGACTTTTGACAGGAATCAGAAAAGTCCTTGCCTGAGTTCCTATACAGACATTTATCTTGCATTAGTAAAGGGAGAATGATGACCCAAATTACTCCTTGGTGTTACAGTTCTAAAATAGTGAAACATCTAAGGTCTTTGTACTTTTCTTCCCATTGAGTGGGAGCTTCCTTTGGAGGAAACTTCCTTTGAACAGCAGCAGTGAGGTGTGCATAGAGCTTGCGTTTTGCAGGTGGGCATTGAGAAGCACATGGCACAAGATATTCTATTGGTGCCAAACTTGGAAAACAAAGCAAACTAGCTTAAGTAAAAGAACAATATCCTCTGATATCACTGAATAGCTTAGAATATGAGAACCAGTCTCGGGGAGATTGGCAGAAACTCAGGTCACTTAAGGGCCATAGCGGTCTGGCATGAGGAGCAATCTCTGAACTGCTGCCCCAGGCCTTGACACTCCTGCATCTCTGCTTGTCCACCCATAGCATGGAAGCCCCAGCCAGCCACGGAGGTTCATCTCTGACTGCCTGCATACAAAGTTGTCACTGTCTTGTGATTCAAAGTGGTGAATAAAATCATTTTATTGGCCGCTGTATGTCACGTGACCATAGAACTAGACCATAGAGCTATAATGGAATGGAGATAGAAGGAAGAAAATTTTTGGTTTCAACCTTTCAGGACTTAAAAAAAAGAAAGAAAGAAAGAAAGAAAGAAAGAAAGAAAGAAAGAAAGAGAGAGAGAGAGAGAGAGAGAGAGAAAGAAAGAAAGAAAGAAAGAAAGAAAGAAAGAAAGAAAGAAAGAAAGAAAGAAACAAACTATGCAGGACTGGGGATATAAGTCAGTCAGTAAAATATTTTCTACGTAAGCATGAAGACCAGAAATGGATCCCTTGAAGCCAGGCATGGTAATGCATACTCCAATGCTGATAACGTGGAGACAAGTAGAACCCTGCGGCTTGCTGACCAATCAATCGAGCTTTCTTGGTGAGCTTCAGGCCAATGAGATACTTTGTGGCACGAAGATACGTGGCACCTGAGGAACAACACCTGAAGTTATCCTTTGCACACTCCCATACCTGCATGAACCCATGAACACACACACACACACACACACACACACACACACACACACACACAAATAAAATAGGAGGGGTTGTTATAATTCCCAGTAGCCACAACATCATATCCTGTGCAGGAAGTTGATCTTATCTTTTCTCTTCTTTAGTTTATATCAGTGACTAGTCCCAACGACCACGGTGTGTGAGCCTCTTGTAAGCAGAACCAAAGATGGGCTCTGTTCAAAGACTGAGGCCACACGAACCGCCTTGAATGATCTGGCCATGCATCATGCTGGCATCTGATGCTGGCCTCTGAGTTCCTGTCATGGTCAGAGCAGTGCTAACTGCAGCCTGGTGACCATGCTAATAGGGCATGCTAAGACATGAGAGACCCATGGTAGTGATGTTGTCTATTGACCAGCTCAAGAATGCAAAATGGGGTACGAGCTGTTGAAGTATTTGAGCACATCAGGTTAAATGCTTCTCATTTGATCTTGGGCACTGAATGCTTTATTCTCTTGTTTTCATGCAACAGAGGACTGGATTTGCCAAAGAAGGAGAAGCAGTGAAGGGGCAAAATAGCAGGCAAATGAGGAGTGCTTTGAAAACAAGTGTACCGTGATGGATGCATGCACGTGTTCCCTTTCCAGTCAGTCAGGGCAGGGCTGGAATTTCAGCCCCTGGACACTTGAGAAGGACGATTTCGGACTGGTGACTTGGCCTCCCCAAGCTCAGTTTCCTTGATGTAAAGAAGGGGTAAAGATTGTCCTAAAAAAATGGGTGGCTGTGAGGATTAAAGATGATCTAGTCAAATTACCACCAGCCTTGGGATGGCTCAGGGAGTGTTTGATGCTTTTGGCTTTCCTGAGCCTCCTCACTCACAGAAGCATGTCCATCCATGAGCAGACTCGTCCCCCAGTAAAGTTCCAAGTTATGAGAAGCAGTTTGAATGAGTCAAAGGATGGAAATAAATGGCAAGATAAAACATCATCATGGAAGAGAGAGGACACTAAACTCGGGCAGAGCTGTGACATCAGCATAGTCCCTGTGCCAGCACTAATGTCCTTTTAGCATTTAGCATGAAAGTTACCTGACAGGAGGACAAGAGAGGAATCCGAAAGATGAAGGACATGATCTTTACAATGTGTATGCTCTACATCCATTGACAGAGTGCTTTATGTACAGTTCCACACTTCCACTGCATGACAGCCCCATGCACAGGCAATAAAATTGAGGCACAATAAGGCAAGGAGGGATGAGCTAGGTTCCTTCTAACCTAACTTCCCTCACTTCCCAGTAAATAAAGAAGGAAATCACCCCAATAATTCATCTCTGTTCCACTTAAGACAGCAACTATCCCCAGGAAGGGATAGCTTAGTACGCTACCATAATGGGGATGGCTGGCCAGTGTCTTCTGAGAATTGCCACTTTCCCCATTCATGTTGCAATTGATGGTGCCTGTACTAGTGAGGGGTTCTCTTTTTCTCTGGAGAACCCTGACTAATACACTGGCCAGCTATCCCCACTGGGACCAATTATGACTATAATACAACTTTAATCCATTTACCCCTATAAAGGGGGCCATTAAAATAATAGCAAATCCCACCTCACAGAGTGGTTTTGGTGGTCAAAAACATTAATGTATACAAAGTAGTCAGTGCAATAATTAATTAATAATTAATTATTCATCAAAAGCTATCTTTGATTATTATTCATGGCACTATCCTACGTATTAGTTGTTTCTCTGATATTAATTGATACAAATGTGTTGTCTGCAAGCTTTAGCCAAAAAGAAAAAAAGAAAATGATTGGAAGAAGCATCTTGAATTGATGTAAGCAGAGAAAAAAAAAAAAAAAAACTAAGCCCCAAAGTTCTTTCTTTTTTACATGGATTTAAGACTCAGAAATTTAAGAAGGCCAGTTCTATCTAAAGTTACAAGTGATTTGGTTTGGCATCTATATGCCTTGTTCAGAGGTGGAGTTGGTCCCGTGCTTTCTTCTACCTTGTGAATTAGAGCAGACTACAACTTCTTCATCTCCATGTCCCTAAATATCCAGCATAAAACCCAATACACTGTGAGTACTCAATAAAAGTTTATTGACCTGACTTACCAACATGCTAACAGGAATGATCAAAAGATATGATAGGCAATAAAGTCATAATCAGCCAGGGTATGTATGGTGGTTCACACTTTTAATCCCATCACTTGGGAGGCAGAGGTGGGAGGATCTCTGTGAGTTGGAGGCCAGCCTGAGACTACATAGTGAATTCCAGGTCAGTCTGAGCTAGAATTAGACTTTACCTCAAAAATAAATAAATAAATAAATAAACAAACAAACAATAACAACAACAAAAAAATTATAACCAGGAACTGGGAAGATGGCTCAGTGGATAAAGCACTTTTTGTGCTAGCTTGAGGATCTGTGTTTGGTTCCCCAGCATCCACACAAAATGCCAAGTATGGTGACATGTGCCTGTAATCCCAGCTCTGGGGAGGAAGAGACAGTAGGATCCCTATGGCTTGCCAGCATAATTGGTAAGCTCTATGTTCTTCAAGAGACCCTGTTTCATAATATATGGTGGAAAGCAACTGAAGACATCCAACACTGACCTCTGGTCTCAACATGCATGTGCACAAACATGCGTGTGCTCCCATAGAGTCTCATATACCTACACACATATAAACATGCAATACTCCTCTCTTTCTCTCCCTCTTTCTCTCTTGCTCTCTCAAATAAATAAAAATTTTTTTGAAAAGGCTGGAGAAATGGCTTAGCGGTTAAGGCATTTGCCTGCAAAGCCAAAGGACCTTGGTTCAATTCCCCAAGACCCACGTAAGCCAGATGCACAAGGTGGCACATATGTTTGGAGTTGATTTGCAGTGGCTGGAGGCCCTGATGCACCCATTCTTTTTTTTCTCTCTCTCTCTCCCTCTTTCTCTCTCACTCTCTCAAATAAATTTTTAAAACATTTTAAAAGAAACATGCAATACATGTATGCCTAAAGTCATAACTATCTTTACAAATATCAAGGTGCAGCTGGAGAACAGTTTGGGGCAAGGGTCTTTATTGACAGCCTAAGGTGACATTCCCTCTTCACAGCTATAAAACAAGATGACAACAATATTCCAGATTGCCTCAGTGTACAAAAGTTCCTGATTATGTCCTGTCCTTTTACTCATTGGAATCTTCCTCTGCTTCTGGGAGAGCTGGGAGATAAGACCTGCCCCCTCACCAGCCCCTGGGGCACCAAGTCAGCCAGTATTATTATGTTAAAGGAGCTGCCTGCCTCAATTGCCTTGATGAGGCATGCCAGGCCTGTGCCCATGTCCTGATCTCTCTAATCTCTTTAGTTCCATCACCTGGACGTTTTATTTGAAATTGATTTTTAAAGGTCTGGGTAATTGAGGTTTATGTGTTGCTGCCTCTTTGCAGCAGAGGTAAGCTGAGGCTGCTTATATCCTCATTAAAGGCTGATTAGAAGTGATTGCATTACGAGAGGCTGCAGCTTGTCCCATTCCTGAGGGCTCCCATCCGGCCTGGCTTCTGTACTTCCCAGAACCATGCATTCGGGGAGCGGAGCAGAGCAGAACAGCACCCGGCTGGCTATAAGGCTGTGGGCCTCTCCCAGTCTTTCCATGGGGTCCACCTCTGGGTTAGGGTGAATAATATCCATTACTCCGCCCACCCCCCCCAAAGATATGGGACATACAGCAGAGGGAATCTTAGGAATAAAGTTTCCAGATGGGAAAGCAAATGTCATTTGCTCTGCTTTTGTCAACTTTGGCAATCCCTGGAGTTTCCCTTTTCCTCCATTTTTTTCTCCAACATCCTGCTAATGTTCTGTGTTCTATATGTATTGTGGATATTGGTTTATTTTTCAGATTTGGCCTAGACAAGGCCCACAAGAAGATAAAAGAGGCCAATAAGAAAGAAAGGTAATGAAAAGACTTTCCTCTGTTCTCCATACTTTTGAATAGCATTTCTTTTTCTTTCTTTTTCCTGTTTTGGTTTTGAGATAAGGTCTCACTGTGTAGCACAGGTTGACTCTGGACTAATCATCCTGAGATTAGGGGTGGGCATGCGCCACCACCCCACACCTGGGAGTGTCTTTATCACTGCCCATTCCGGAAGGATTCGAGTTTGGGACTTGGAAGTGGGGTGGCAACTTTTAACTCTGAAAGAACTAAGTTCAAATCCTGAATCTCCCTTCCGTTCAGATCCTCCATTTGTGACATCATGTGTTTAAAGGGCTAAGCATGAATTCAGCTGAGGGGAGGTCTTCTAGAAAAAAATCCTACCTTGACTCGCTGTCTCTCATGTTCTTTTGTTTTAGATCCAGCACTGTTGTGCGTGACCTCAGAGTTTCATTACAGGACAGCAGCGGAAATCTGGAGTGAAAAGGAAGGCTTAAAAAGCAGGGATTTGAAACCTCCAGCTCCCTACAGTCTAAACTTCCTTGAGCAGCTCATTCTGTTTATTTCGTATATTTTTAAACTGTTGTATTTTCAGTGGAAATAGTTACCGTACTTTGAAGAGAAAAATAGGCTATCACGATTCCGTTAGAACACGAATCCACAAGGCAAAGCAGAACTCCGATTTCTTGACACTCTGCAATGCCCTCACAGGGCACCAGGGGGCAGATATTCCTTTACCAGCTTTAGAATAAATCTCATAGCCTGTCTAGACGAATTCATCACTAAAGCTTTTGCCCCACAGAAAGGAAGACGCACATAGATTCAGATAGCAAAAGGCTAAGTCTCCAGTACTTGGGGTTCTTTTGTTTTTCAGCTGAATCCGAAACAGCAGCAGACGTGTCCTTGCTCTTGATCATCCAAGGTTGTCCCTGACACATTGTTGTTCGCTATTCTAGCGCGGTGCACTGAGCTGAGCACTGTGTTGGAATCCAATGTATCAGTCAATAAGGGAGCTTCCACTCCCGGCAGTCAGACCTTGGTGGTCAGGCTTGTACCACCCCTCCCTGAGAAGTGTACGCAGCATAGCTCGGTACAGAATGTGAACCCAAAGAGCAGTCAGAAGACCTTATAGAGGAGAGGACAAATGAGGTGGACCCTATCCGAGCTTAGGACTTTGAAGGGCAAGAGTGAAGGAACACTCTTCTTGGTAGAACCCAGAGTGAAAGCAAGTGTCGCTGGTAGAGTCAAATATGTGACAAGGAAAATGATGCCCCAGTTTGCAATGAGAGATATTCAAGAGAAATGGGAAAATGCATCTCCCTGGTTGATGCTACAAGATGCTGGGTCCTTACCTTTCTGATTTTACTTTTTTTTTGTTTGTTTTAGTATGTGTGTATGTATGTGTGGTGTGCATGCATATGTGTGTGGATACATGCACATGTGCACGTATACAGAGGCCAGAGGTCAGCGTTGGGTATATTTATCAATTGCTCTCCACTTTAGTTACTGAGACATGGTTTCTCATTGAACCCAGAGCTTACCAATCAGTTAACGTAACTCATCAACTTACCCAAGGGATCCACTTATCTCTGCCTCACAAGCACTGAGATCCTCACACTTGTGAAGCAAGCACCTTACCAACTGAGCCATCTCTCCAGCTTTTTTTTTTTTTTGTCAGAGGAATCACAGTCATATTTTCAGCAATGAAAGCAGAGATTTTCTCACCCCAGTATTAGCCAGGAATCTTTGTCACTTCCAGAATTCAAGAGATAAATGAGAAAATGGCAGGCCTATTTATTTCATACTTAATATGTGCTGAGCACTTTACTAAACATGCTATGAGAAGTGAGCTCCTTTATACCATCAAACAACTCCACTGAGATATCCTTTTATTCATTCAAGGAAAATGTATTTAGTATCTAATTTTTAAAATTTTATTTTATAGTAATATCTCAATAATATCTCCTTCCCCTCACCACATCTCGCACCACCCTGGGGGCCCTCCCCAGTGGTGTCATGATATACCCTGTGGGGCATGAAGGTCTCAGTTAGTCCCTGTGGGGTAGTGGGGGGACTGTGTCTCAGGATATTCCTACCCACTCTGTGGCTCTTACAATCTTTCTGCACCCTCTTCTGCAATGTCCCCTGAACACTGGTAGGCCTGTTGGCAATCTGAGTTAGTGTTGAGTTCTCTGCAGCCTCTGGATTTCTGATTTGATAGGTTTTGATTGATCACTGTGTCTGTCACCATCACCCTAGAGTTGGTTGTCAGGCTAGCGGTAAGAGCAATATTCATGTCACCTCTTCCTCTAAAATTTCTCCTGGGCTCCAGTAGATGTGGTAGAGGTGACAAGTCTTGTGGTGAGCAGTTGGCTATCTTTTGTTTTATTGGTGAATCTTAGCTCTCCTCCATTTTATCTGCATCTGGAAAATAAAACAGATTCTCCAACAAAGAGTGAGAGCAGCTTAGGTTAAAGGGAGTATGCAAATTTATTTAAGAGACTTTTTAGTGTGCAAGCCCACCCTTCTTCTGCAGAGCAGTGGGGCTTCTCTCTGATGTCTGAGTTTCCTGGCCATGGGATTCTGACTTGGTTTCCAGTATCACATATGAGTTCTTTCCCACTGAGTGGGCCTCATGTACAATTAGAGAACACTTGGTTACCCACGGACACTGCATGCCACTATTGCACAAGTGTATGCTTCTTGTCCAGCTGCTTATTCATGCTGTTGGTGACCATTTTTTCCAGGAGCTCCCATAGGGCTTTCCAGCACTATGAGGACTAGCCAGAAAGGAGCTAGTTTCCCTTTTGGTTCCAATGTGGCTTCAACAATAGGGTTTTACTTTTTAGCCCTGGCAGGTAATCAGTGTTTTGGCAATGATCTACATTGTTGTGGGGATGTCATAGGACGCTCTGACCAAACAGCTCACTGTGGAGGGTAACCCAATTCTGGGCCTGGGATTTGCCTTCTTTGAGAGCTCTAAAAAGGAAAAGTACAGTGAAACACCTCAATTCCCCATCCTTTATGGAACTTACATTTTCAGGCACAAAGAACAAAAATAAACTAATTAATGAATATAATAGACATGATTAGATCTGAGATAGATCTACTTTTCTCTCTTGGAGGAGAGGAACCTGAGGTATGATAAGCTTGTACAAATTGCTAAGGACCAGCAAACCCAGACATAGGTGTCTTTGAATTGAAGCCTTTCAGCTACCAGGTCTTTCTGCCCTTCTTATTCTCTTGGTGTTACTTGAATTTGTCCACTCATCTAAGCCTTTAGCCAAAGCACTAGCTAACGCCTAGTGAACACCTTGTAGAAAAGTGCCTCACTGTGTGCCTGCCTGCTGGGTGGCTTCTGTGCCCCTGTACATTCCTCACCTCACCCCTCCTCTCAAGATCAAATCACTTCACTGCTCACCCAGCTCAGCTCAGCTCAGCTCAGTTCCCAGGTACTAATTTACAGATTGCTGCTTCTGGGCCACTGTGGTGTCATTGTGACTTAATGACCTAATTTCATGAAGTTTTTCTGGTTCAATCACTTATTTGGGCCATTGAGTGTTTCTCCTCCTCCTCATTCTCCCATTTATTAAAGAAACATGCCCATAGCTCAGAGGAGAAGCCAGCATGTTAGATTCAAATCCACACAATTGGGCACAAAGAAGTCATACAATGCAGGCTACAGCCTGGGAATCTGGGTCCCAGCTAACCATCTTTAGCAAAAGCCCACTTTAGGGATTTCTATGGCAAAAATCATGGTGAGTTTCCCCTGAAAGGTAGAGAAGAGCCCATAAGTCCATAACAGAACAAATGGGGTACAGTGTGCCTCAAAATGAACCCAGATGATTTATGTTAACAACTGCCCAGAGGGAAAGAGTCACAATTCCCTTTCTTTCCATCTCCACAAATGACTCTGAAATAGAACAATCTGGTGGCAGATGATAGGCCAATTGAGCACTTGTGTATCTGTATGTGTGTTGAGGGAGATGGAAAAGCTTGGACTTTCCCCTTACCTGTGACTTTCCATTATATGGTGACATGCAACATGCACATTGATTTATCTTCTTTCAGAAAAGAGTCATGAAAATAAACAAAAATAATGGGGACATTGCTTTGTGGCTAAACAAAGCATAGTGCACAAATTTGGTAGGTGGGGTTTAGTTCCAGAACCCACACAAAGCAGTGTGGTTCCAACACACATATGGTAATGGAGCCAGGAAGATTCCAAAGGCAAACCAGTTAGCTTGGCATTTAAACCAACAACGCAGCAAAACAGGCCCTGTCTCAAACAAGGTGGAAGGCGAGAAATGACACTCAAGACTGTCCTGTGACCTCCACACGTGCACTGCAGCACACGTAAGCCCATACATACACGACATACTAACATCAAAAAACAAAAAACCCAGAAAGAAAGTTCCTCCTCTTCTTCAACTTTTTTATGGTTATATGTCATATACATAAATGTTAAATCAATATTTTAAGGTAAAAACTTTGTCTTACACCCAACATTCAGTGTCTCTGCCTTCAAAGTTGACCTGTTAACAATAAGAAGCATGCCTGCATATTCCACAGAAAATATGGGGGAAGAATGTCAAATGGAAAACTGAAGACAAACGCATGGTCACAGTCTTTCCTAGGCCACCAGACTCTCTTTCCTTGGCGTGCCTGCAAGTTCTCAAGGAGGACCCAAACCTGCCAAAACCTTCCCACTTGAGCCCCGTCCTCCCTCCAGAGTCATTAACACCATCCCCTTCAGAGGCTCTCACCCATGGGTAGAATAGCAGTTCAAGTCCTCTTACTCTTCTTCAAAGCCAGGGAAGGATTGGGCCTCCATTCCTCCTCTCTGAAATACCAAAATACATGAATACGTGTATTTTGTATACATGAAATCGGAATAGCCAAAGTACATGGACTCACCTGAAGTCATAAGTCAAGGCCAGTCTCAAAACGGCAGCTACATATAACTGATATTATTGAACTAAATGCTCATCAGTCGGAAAGCAGATGGTTAAATAGCCCTAGAGTTGCACCATAAACTAAAATACAGCAAAGAAAATAACCAACCTGTAGTTTCATGCAGTGCTGTATGACTCAGAGGAAGACAGCATTATTATTTAAAAACCTACCAAAGGACTAAAATTTGCAAAATTAAGTAAACCATGTTTTTTATGTGTGTGCATGAAGATTGAATTGAATGATATGGAAAAGAAAGTAAACGAATGATGGACACAAAATTGAGATTAGAGAAAGTAGAAGATAAATTGTGTATAACTTAATTTTTTTAAAAAAATAGTTAATTAAATAATAAAATAAAGTGGGCTAGGCAATAACCAGTGATGCGGGTGTGTCATGAGTCACAGATTCTGATTAATCTCAAGATTTTGCACCTTAGATCTATTTAAATAACAAGAACATGAAGGAGGGCTGGGGAGATGGCTTAGCAGTTAAGGCACATGCCTGTGAACCCTAAGGACCCTGCTTTTTAGTTCCCACGTAAGCCAGATGCACAGAGTGGCGCATGTGTCTGGAGTTCGTTTACAGTGGCTAGTGGCCCTGGCACACCCATTCTCTCTCTCTCTCTCTCTCTCTCTCTCTCTCTGTCTCTCTCTCTCTCTTTCTCTGCCTCAAATAAATAAATAAAAATAAAAATATTTTAAAAAGAACATGAAGGAAAGATAGAGTCCTGGAACTTAGCCACCCATAATCATTTAATCCTATTTAACTGTGGAGTGCTCTACTTTGCTCTTAGCTGCAGTGAAGACAAGGTCTTTCCCAATCTTTTTCTGTCACTTGAGCTTCCTCTCATGGGATGTGCACATCGTATCCCTCCATCCACTTCAGACACGCTCTCTATGCACAAGGGGACACAGACACAAAGTCCCAATGAGAGCAAAGATACTAATTGAGTCACTCAGGACTACATCTGCACATTTATTCATCCAACAAATATTTATGTATTGGATGCTGTGATATATGCTGCATATAAAGTGGTTTTTAACCAATTTTGCGAACCCTCTCTTCATAGAGCTTGGAGACACAGGGAGAAGTAAGGAAATACACACAGAATATGTCACAGCTACAAAATTCTACACTATAAAAAGCTCAGTAAAGAACAGAACTGAGTGTCAGAAGACAGCAAGAAGATCATTGTTTTTCTGTTGTTTACAGCAATGTTTTTTAAAAAATATTTTATTTGTGTATTTGAGAGAGAGAAGTAGATAGATAGACAGATAAATAGATAGATAATAGACAGATAGATAGAGAGAACCAGCATGCCAAAGACTCTAGCCACGGCAAACAAACTCCAGATGCATGTGCTACCTTCTGCATCTGGTTTTATGTGGGTACTGGGGAATCGAACCTGGGTCCTTTGGCTTTGCCAGCAAGTGCCTTAACTGCTAAGCCATCTCTCTAGCCCCTACAGCAGTGTTTTTAAGAGAGGATAAGCCATTTTAAAAAAAAAGCCAGCTTTACTAGGAAGGCATGTCACTCACCACCGGAAGCCTGCATGAACATTTCTGCTGGTTTCAGGAGTGTGTCTCAGAAACAGCTCACCTGAGGCATCGTGTGAGGCTTGTGTCGTGTTCTCTTCAGCCTTGATTTCCAATGTCCCTGTCCTGCTCAGTGTGGCTAGGGATTCAGGAAAGGAAGAGAAGGGAGGATACTGGAAAGAGCCGTGTCAGAGGAAAGAGTCTGGGGTTACTATGGGGTTGTCAAGGAACCAGTGTGGTTTTAAGATGAGAATTACATGTTCTCATTCACATTCTTAAGATGAAACCCCTGGAGGTTGAGAAAAAAATCAAGCAAATAGGGCAGAAGTAGATGCTGAAAGACCAATTAACAGTACAGCAGCTAGCCAGGCCTTGGGATAGGGTGGTAACTGATAGAGTTGGATAAAAGGAAGACCTGGGGTACATTTCAGAAATAGAAACAATAAAACTTTCTAATGGGTTGAAAGCAAGAGCTGAGGAAGGGAAAGAGGAATAAAGATGACTTAAATTTGGGGGTTGAAAACCAGGTGTTTATAGCACTACTTATTGAAATTTAAAATATTTGGGTAAAAGCAGTTTATGGGAAAGAGTATTGAAAATGTTGCATTCTACTTCGATAAGTTAAATTTAATATACTCATTAAACATTTAAATGGAAATTGAACTTAAGAGTTTGGAAACTTTACTTGGAAGTTTAAGAAGAAATTAAGAATAGAGACATGGCCTTCAGGGTTACTTGTAGACATGGTCTTTAGTCACGGGCCTGGGTAAGATGGGTAAAGGGAGAGAGAAAGAGGGAAGATAGAAAAAAGAAGGCCTTGGGTGGAAAACCCCCAGTTGTGCCAGTATTTGGAGGTCAGTCATAGTAGGACTAGGAAGAAAAAGATTACGAAGGGGGTCTCCTTGAGGTAGGAGGAAGTACAGGAGATCATGCACCCCAAAACCTTAGAGAACAGAAGAGAAAAGAAATTGAGAGTGCTCAGTCGCCAAATGATGCTGAGTGATTGAGTGGAGTACAGGAGGGTGTCAGTGTGGCCCCCATGGAGTTATGTTCACATGGACGTGGAGGACTTACTTAGCTCCATGGCTTTCAGGAGCACAAAAGGCCACTAAAGAGATTCAAGAAAGAAGAGTGGATGAAGTGGTGGAATTCTCTGAGGAACTGCACAAGGAAGGGCATTTTACAAACAACTAACCCTATAATTTTTACAAATTTATGACATAGAAAAAATGTGTTATTTAGTGAAAGGAACTTAACAGATATAATCAAATGCAATATGTGAACTTGCTTTGAATTGCAGTTCAACTAACAAACATTAAAGTCAGCATGGGAATAATTGAAGAAAAAATGAATCTAAACTTGGTAATAAGATTAAAGAATCTTTGTTGTATATTGTAAGAACATTGTAATAATTGTATAAAGAAACTACACTTTTCAAAGAGACTGGAGGGAATAAACTACCCCTCGAACATCAGCCAAGCCACAGCTGAAACCACAGAGGATTTGGGGAGATGCGCAAGAGTGCTGCTTCCATGTGGAACCTGATAATCAGCACCAGGGTGAAGGAGACAGACCCTGCGGACACTCAACACTTACCATAGCAGAGATCCAGAGGCTCCTAAGAGCTCATCACTGAAGTGGACTTAAACTCACCCACCACGACTCAGGGAATTTTGTGGAAGAAGGGGAAGAAAGATTGTAAGAGCCACAGGTTGAGACATCATGCCCAGACGAATTCCCTCCCCCATCCCAAAAATAACTTACTGCTGCTCTCATAACGTATAAACCACAACCCCATGGGGAATATCTGCAACCCTGCTGAGGAGGGTCCCCAATAGAATGGGGACAGGGATGACGGAAAAGAAGGTTCCAACTCATGATTTATCCATATGAAATATGTTGTTAATAATAATAAATATATTAAAAAGGTGAGCTAAGATTTAACAGTGAAATAGCATGAGGTCTCAAATTATCTTTAAAGTGCTAGAGCAAAATCTTATGTAGTGATTTCCTCCAAATTGAAATTTTCTCTCCCTGAAGCAAGACTCAGGAAGAAGAATAGGGAAGTAAATCTTGCAAAGCTAAGGAAGTAAACAAAACTCAAGTCTCAGGAAACTCCACAAATTTATAAGGTTTCTAGGCCCTGCCACCCCCAGCAAGGTTATATAAGCCATAACAATTGCTGGAGAGAGAATACTGACCAGCTGAGTTGTCTGGAAGTCACACAGGGTGCTCCAAGGACACAGTTTGCGTGAGTTGTCACCCATGCTGGCTTCTAAGTGATATAGCTGCCTCTGTGTCATCCCTGTTCTTAGAACTAGCACTTCTGCCACACTCCTGTAAATAATCCCAACAGACTCACAGATTCACTCATCTAGAGGAGCGGAACTGTTTCTTTGGTTTGTCCTTGGTGCTTTAGCCAAGGGTGGATAGATGTTTGTTGAAATCCTCCTAGGAAAAACACAGAAACCATTTTAAAAAGTAAAGAAGGAGATATCAAAGCTAATAGCTTTTAAGTCTATGTGATGCATACATGGGGGGTCTTTAAGTAATTGTACTTTTCCTTGTGTATGAAATTTTTCATAATAAAAGTTATGAAACAGCATAATGAAAAGGGGTACAGAAAATAGAACAATGACTGGAGAAGTTAGTGCCTGGGATGCTATATTTTTAAAAATATTTTTATTTATTTAATAATTATTTGAGAGGTAGAGAGAGAGAGAGAGAGAGAGAGAGAGAGAGAGAGAGAATGAGTATACCAGGACCTTTGCCACTGCAAAGGAACTACAGATGCATGTACCTCTTTGTGCATCTGGCTTTATGTGAGTATTAGGGAACTGATGGTAGACTGTCAGATTGTGCACGCAAGCACCTTTCACCACTGAGCAATCTCTTCAGCCATAGTAGCTTTTAATTAAAATAATCCAAAATCATTTCTGCCATAGCAATGCTCTGACACAGAAGGTGAGATTGATGACATCAGAGACAAGGAACAGGCATGACTCTAAGCACCCCAGAGGGGACTTGATCAAGTCCAAAGGTAGAAGCTGGGCCTGTGGGCTCTGAAAACAAAAACAAGACATCAGTGCAGAGGCTAGAGAACAAGCAGATTGGCAATGAGGGAAGATGCTGGTCCTTCCAACTGATTCTGCAACGTTGGTGATCCAAGCACAATCTTACATGGTGGTATGGAAGGTGATAGGAGGGTGGTGTGTGAAATATGTAATGAGAATGTGAACCTCAGCTTGCCAGGTGATGGCTGGGATTCATCCCAGTAGTCAGGTCATGGACAGCAACTGAGCTGAGTCAGCACTCTTGGTGGTGGGCTCCTGTAGCATCCAGTTGCTCAGGGGAAGCAGAAACTCAGTTGGTAGGTAGTTCTATCAAGGCTGGGGGTATGACTGAGGCTTCACATTTATTGGCCAATGCCACACTGTTTGAAACAATTTATGGATGTAAACTTATTAAATTGTTACAAAGAACCTTTGAGGTTAATTACTGTTATTGGTTGCCTCTTGAAAATGAACGAACTGGTTATAGGGTGTATCACCATGGTGGAAGGCTTCCCTAGCATGTGGAAGGCTGTGTTTAATCCTTAGCACCAGAGGACAGAGAAGGTCAGAGACCTGGGTGGCCTCTCAGTGCTGTTTAATGGTGACATCTGAACTCTGGCAGTCCAGAGCTCTTATCTGCTAATGACTCAGCCTCAATTGTAATTTCGGAGGTGGTGATTGTGAGGTAGGTGAGCTGGAATGCTAGGAGATGGTGACCAGGTAATGGTAAACTTGCACTAGGAAGTTCAAGTGGACCATGAGAAAATGAGATGGGAGAGAGGAAGGTTCCTAGAGAGGCAGAGGTCAAGGAAGGAAAGCCAGAAGTTGATTGAAAGTTCATCGCAGATACTCAGGCCTTCAAGGATGGTGACAAGAGGCTCAGGAACATATTTCTTTACTGTAGGATTTCTGAAAAAGTGTTATTTTATAACATGACAACAGAGAGAAATATATGGTACATTTCTCATATTTACTCACCGTGATCTCTCTTCTCTCAGAATACATATAGTCTGAGATTCACCATCTATTCCTCAGAATCTAGTCCAAGAAAAATGGCAGAGGCAAGCAAGTCCTGTCCTAGCCTCCATTCCTAAGCTCACACACTCAATCCTGACTCCCCTCCAAATTAACCAAAAAAAAAAAGAAACACCTATGAAAATATTCATACTCAACATGAGGGGCAAGCTTGTGCCTCTGAGGAATGACTCGTTACAAATTGAAAGTTCCCGTGTTCACCCGAGCAATTTCGTCTACACGGTCCAATGAACGGCACTTGTTTGCCAGAAACATCTCAGCTTCATGATGTTCCCCCAAAGCAGTCCAGGCCTGTCTTCTGGGCTTCATCATTTTAGATGAGACAAATAATTTCCAAGATAAGCATCTGACCTCCACATGAGTTCTTTGCTTTTGAAGACTCAGCTACCATCAGTCATTTACAATTATGAGTCTTGGTGTAGTTTTGTCCTTGGACACCTGGGCACAGTTCAAATAAACAAAAATCAAACCACCCTTCCCCTCTCACTGCTCCTGCTCATGGAAACCTTTGTAACTGAACATTTTATTGGGTATTTGTTACTGTCATTTGCCATTGTCTGTTCCTAAGATGATGGGTTTGTCACTAAATTCACTTCTCCCCAAGCCTTGCTGGGAATTGAATTGACATCCAAGCGCAAACAGTCTAGCCACTGATCTCAGTACAATTCCAGCCACTCTGATCCCATGTCTAGATTAATTTTTGTCATTTGCAAACAATATGTGAGCGGTTAAAGTTAAAGCCAAAGAAAAGGGACAGTATTGGCATCATCAGGAACCAGCAATTCCCTCAGGCCATCCTCAATTTGCCTCCCATTCGTTACCTACCCTTTTGTGAACTGGACTATATTTTGACTCCAACTGTTTCTTGGGACATCAAATAGAGTCAGCATAGCCGTCTTTCATATTTTTGTGGAACTATAAACTGAGATTACATTTTTATTGGAATTTCTACAGTACAGTTCTCTTTCTTTTATGCTTCCACCCAACTATAGAAAATTATCAAATAAACCCACTGAACGGCATTTCATAGCTCATTACTGCGAATGCTAATCAATAATTTATATACAATAAACCAATACCACTGGTTTCTTCACGTTCATTTTCTCTGCCATTTTAAAAGAATAACATATTTTAAAAATCATAAAAAGGAATCTATCTACTACTTTGTCTATCTTTTTTAAAGTTATGAACAGTCTGCTATTAGAAAATGATACCAAACAGAATTAAGTTCCATGTTTTCCATGAATCCTGGTGTCACTATGAGATGGATTTGGAAGTATCAAAAAACTTCTGTGTGATTGGGAGATGGCTCAGTGGTTGAAGGTGCTTGCTCTGAAAGCCTGCTGATCTGCCAGCACACACATCAAGCCAGACACACAGTGGTGCCTGAGTGTGTAATACCAGTGTGCCTACATCGGTGGGAGGCAGAGTTACAAAGCTAGTGGGCTAGCTCTAGACTGGCCTTCTCAGCCACAAACAACAAAAGAAATCCTTTCTCAAACAAGGGGGAAGGAGAGGATGAACAGCCAGAAGTTGTCATCTGTCTGCAGCGTGCCCACACATGGTGGCACACACATCATACGCAAACTAAAAATTCAACTTCATATAGCAAAAATAATAAATTGTTTTTGTGAAAACAAGAAGCCTCCATTTGAAAATTCAATTTAATGAGCCTAGTCAAGTAGCTAAATCCATGCAGCTACCACCATACCTGTGATTTCCATCATTCTGCAAAACTCATTGGGGTTCAATTCCCATCTCCCATGGGAAGCTCATAAATTCTATCACTGCCTTTTGGTTGTTTATTTTATGTGAATAAAATCTACTGTCTTGGGCCTGGAGAGATGGCTTAGCAGTTAAGGTGTTTGCCTGCAAAGCCAAAGGATCCTGGTTCAACTCTCCAGGACCCATGTAAGCCAGATGCACAAGGGGGCGTATGTATCTGGAGTTGGTTTGCAGTGGCTGGAGGCCCTGGTGGGCCCATTTTCTATCTCTCTCTCTCAAATAAATAAATCAAATATATTTTTAAAAATCTACTATCTTGTGTCTATCTTCAACTCTTCGTGATATATTAGCTTCATCTTTTTAACTTTTTATTCATGTTTAAGTTATTTATCACCACACATAGAATTATGGTGTTTTCAAACATTCTTCTTTTTCTCTTCCTGCTGCTTGTGCTCTCTCCACCTGCTCAGTGTCCTTTCTGTTTGCATTCTAAGTTTCCTTTTGTCATCACCAATTCTTATCACCTCTTGTGTACCCCCTGTCATCTCCTGTCTAGACTCATAGCCCATACATAGTCATATATACCTTTATTTACATACATATAAACAGTAAAAGGATCCACATATGAGGGAGAATATGTGATTTTTATCATTCTGGGCTTGGGTTACCTCATTTAATATAAGTCTTTCCAAATTCATCCATTTTCCTATAAATTTCTTAACTTCATATTTTTTTTATAGCTAAGATTCACGTGAGCTAAGAAATAGAATCAACCTAAATGTCCATCAACTGATGACTGGGTAATGAAAATGTGGTACGTTTGAACATAAATTTTTGAACTTTAAGCTCATAATTCACTTTTATAAATTGTTCATAATACTTTTTAATAAATTGTGGGAGGCTGATTAAGGTTCATTAGCTCCATAGGAATAAGATATTTGTGTATAGGGAATTATAGTAGTGTCTGTGTTAAAGGTCTATTCTGGAATCCCAGTTGTGTTCCCCTTATCTAACTGTCTATTTAGCCAGTATCACATGCCTCAATTACTGTAGACTTTTAGTTTTGAAATATGGAAATGTAGGGTCTCTCCATTCATTTGTTCTCAGAATCTTTTTCAATATTCTAAATCATTTTGAAGAATGGGTTTATTAAAGAGATTAGTAAAATTACAGTCATGATTTTAGTTAATCTATACATCTATATTTGGAGAACTAATAATTTAAAAATATTCTCTCATATATTCCATGGACCTATTTGTCCATTTATTTAAATCTTTAATTTCCCTCAATAGTGTTTTTCAAATATTAATGTTGAGCTTTTGTAGATATTTGCATATATATATATATATATGCTTCTAGCATAAGGGCAAGTTTTAAAATTAAATTTTAATTATTTATTATAATGAATACAAAGATCATTGACTTTTGTATTTTGACCTTGAACCCTATGACTATACCAAACTCTATCATTTATTCACAAAGCAATTTTATCAGCTCATTTGGTATTCCATGCATCGACTTCTATGTTATATGTTGTTAATACAGGAAGTTTTTCTTCTTTTTTAAGTCTATAACTTCAGCTGCCTAAAATCTATAGTGAATTGTAACATTTAGAATTATTAATTCAACAACTTTGTCTTTCTCCAAGCTTAGAGAGAGAACATCCTATAGTTTAGCATGTTTGTGCGCTGTTTGTAAATTTTTCACAAATCACCTAAATCATGTTGATTAGACTTTCTGATAACATGTGAATATCAGAGGACAATCTTGGGGTGTCAGTCCTTGCCTTTCACCTTGTTTGAGACATGGTCTCTCTTGTGTTTTGCTGCTATGAACCCTGGAATGGGTGGCCCAAGAGCTTCAAGATTCTTGTGACCCCACCTGTCATTGCTGTAGGTAGTGAGATTAAAAATACAAGCACTTCTTGCTTCAGACTTTATGTGGGTTCTGAAGATCCAAATTCTGGTCATCAGGCCTGTATAGCAAGAGCTTTTATCCACTGAGCCATCTCCCTAACTATGGTTTCAGCTACCACATTATTTTAATACATCTGGATTAAATGTCTGCAATTTTGATTATCAGTGTTTATTTAGAAATTGTTACTGTGCTCCTTCAAATTTCACCCCTGGCAGTCCTCTTTTTATCTTCCTAATTCCTATCTTACACAGTAAAATATACAATTGTATTATACAATTCCTCCACCTTCTGTGCTATTTCCATCTTTTATTTCAAAATACATGATGAACCACAAATCATAGGGCTATTGTGTTTAAAGACTAAGATGTGTTTTGAGAAAAGTACAAATAAAATATCTTCCTAGTCATGCAATTATTCACCCTTCTGGTGCAACTACCATTTAGTGTATCCAAGTTTCTATCTGGCATCAGATCCTTCTGCTTGAAGAATACCTTGTGACCTTTCTTATAAGTCATGTCTGGTGGTGATGAATCTCCTCAGCTCTCATTTTTATGAAAATATATTTATTTTACTCTTGTTTATAGGGAGATATTTTCTTTGTTTATGAAATCTGGATGCTAGGATTTCCTTTATTCTTTCAGTATTTAAAAATGTCAGTCCATCGTCTTCCTACTTCCAGTGTTTCTGATGAGGTAACCAGTCATTCACATTTCTGCCATGTGCATATGCCTTGTTCACCTTCAAGATAATCTGTTTCACTGAATTTTGGTGGCTTCAGTCTTATTTCTTAGGTATTTATTCTGTTGTAGGTTCCCTGAGTACTTTGTATCTCTATATTGATGTTTTTCATCAAGCTTAGGCAATATTTGGTCATTAATTTTCAAAACATGTTCCTGCTGTTTTCCTTTTCTCTTTCTTAGACTCCAGTTACATCTTCAATAAGGTTCCCAATATCATCTCTCAAAAGTCCTTGATGCTTTGTTAATTTCATTAAGGTATTTTATTTTAGGTCCTGTTTATTATAAAAGTATTATTATGTGATATTATTATATTATATTATATTATAAAATTATTATTTTTTCAGGTAAGGACTGTCTGATGACTTAACACAATGCTGGGGCATCAGTGAGGTCTCTCCACTATAGGCAGACTGGACCTCCCACATTCCCCAGTACTGATTGCTACATAGACTCTCAGTTCTGTTTTCAGTGTTAGTAATTCACCTTTCCATATACTTCCATGTAATCTTACCCTACACTGGCACAGACTACCCTTTCACCAAAGATACCCATGAATTCCCATATGCTCCCACATTTGCTTTGCTCTTCTCTGGTGTTCCATCTTATAGAATTGACATTTTACTCGACCTGAATTCTGATCTTTGCCCAAAGGGACAGTGCACACTACCTGAACTGCAGTTCACCATGTTGAGATCAGAAAAATAAACACAAGTGGGTAGCTGGATGATCTTTTAGAGCTCACCTTCTAAATTTCCTTTATCTCAAGCATTGTAGTCTTCCTTGGTTGCTATCATTCAGAACCTGAAAAGCATTGCTTTCTTTATGATAAGAAGACTGATCTGTTATCATAATCTAGAGGAAATTCTGCCTGCATGTGTGCACATGTGTGTACGTGTGTATGTGTTTGTTTTAAGGCAAACTGAGTCTAGAGAATGGGTTCTAAACACACATTGTTATGCATTTGCTACCACTTTTCTCAAATTGTTTTGGTATAAACTCTTAAAAGGCATAAGATTAAATGGTGAAATATTTTTTATTATGAGAGGAAAAAATGGAAAATTGGGAAGCATTTTTGGCTTGTACCCTCAAAGTGACTATGTTTCTATATTCATATCCCACATCCTCAGGGGCAAGATGGTCTATAAATGTTCTATACGGTGACTCATATTTTCCAGCTGTCAATCTTCTCTAGGACTTCTAGAATTCCATTTTTCTAAGCAGGGCAGACATATCATTTCTATAACTTTTTTCTGGAATTTCAATAACATTTTCTCTCCAATTGTTCAGGCTTCTCTTTTTGTGATGCCAGTGCTACTTCCTAAATGTCAAATCCAGAATGCTGTAGAAGGGATGAATTGATATATCCTTTGACTATTTTGTTGAAATAAAAATTAACAATGTTTTGTCGAGATATATGAGAGAGGCTGATGCTCTTAACTGATAGCATTTTCTTCTCGCCCACCTTTCTCCCCCACCCTGCCACGTGATTTTGTGTGTGTGTGTGTGTGTTTCAATTCTCAAAGCATTGTTGGCTTTGTATCAGGACATGTCCTTTAGGAAGGCTTCAGGCAGAAGCTAATTATGCTGCTAGCCAGCTCTTCATCAGTAGACAGTAGAGGGAAAGCCAGCAAAAGACTAAAGAAGCTGGATATGTTCATCAGGCCAGATGGTCAAACCGGAAGGTTGAGCCACCTGAATACACTGTGTTATTTTATTGGCCATTAAGCAAGTGAAATTTTGCAGTAATATTTAACAACATGTTTTTTTTTTCTTCCTCATTTAAAACCACCAGGCCTAAAATGTGTCAAGTGCAATTTGAATTCAGAGTGAAATCTCTGCTCCAGGAAATGTCACTAAGGGTTTTGAAGCAGCTGTCACTGCCACTGCTGTTTTATGAGAGCAAGATTATAGAATTCGTGAAGCGTTGTTCACCTGATCAAATGAGACAGAGTTATGTGAAACCTGTAGATGTATACACATGAAACCTCCAAGAAGACCACCATGGAAATTTACCCTCTAGTCTCTCTTTGCTAATGATGTACATAAAATCAAGTTATTCTGGGGCTAGGAAGATGAGTCCGGGTGTTAAGCACTTGCTGTCCAAGAGTGAGAGCCTGAGCTTATATCCCCAGAACACAAGTAAAGCCGGACATGGTAGCACACATCTGTAATCTTCTATTGTGAGACGGACGCCAAGACAGGAGAACCCCCAAAAGTTCATAGGCCAGCTAGCCTAGCGTACTCTGCAGCAAACAGCGGACCCTGCTTCCAACAAGGTGGGCAGTGAAGACCAACATCTGATCTGTCCAATGATCTCCAAGCATGGCCCATGGCATGTGTGCACATGTACCACACATACACACACACACACACACACACACATGCATGCACACACACATCTTTAAAAGAAAACATCATTCTAAATCTTTTTTATCACTTGGGTATGCAACTGAGCCCAAAGCTCACTCCTTCTTATGAATTTGTTACTATTCTCTATTTGTGCACTAGAGTGATCCTGGACCTCCCTGAGGTCTCTGTCCTCAGCACAGACAATTGTCATGTTCTTGTGTTCTTTTCATGCTGATGGACAAAAGGACTGCTCCCAAGAGGTTGCTGCTGTGTACTAGCTTCAGAACTGCTGGAACTGTCAGAAGGGCTCCTAGGACCTGACTAGCATTAATGCTTCCTGCTCCCTATGTAATATCTTTCTAGCTTTCTTTCTTCCAGGACCGCTGCTCCTCACTTGCCTGCTTCCTCTCTTGGGGACTGCATGAGTCTTCACCAGCTCAACATCTCAGTTACTTTCATCTTCAAAGTAAACTCTTGGTCACCTTTAAGTGAGTTTGGGTCCTAACTTTGGGAGAACTTCTAACTATGAAAGACTGGTAAGTTTTCTTTCCTCATACTTCCAGTTTCCTGAGTTGGAAATCTAAAGCCCTATCTGAAGCCTAAGAGACTCCAAATGTCAAATTGTCACAAATAAAAGAACTTTCTTCATGTTTCTGCCAATTCTTCTTCCCAAAATGCAGCATGACTCAGTATATCAGTATATCTGAGTTTGAGTCTGATTAGAGTCCTCCCTGGATGTATCACTCTTGGGCTGTTTTCTCAACTACCTCATTCTCATCAGGAGAATTCTATGTTGAAAAGAATAAAGAAACGAAGACATAATTAAATTTTATAAGCCATGTTAAAATGCGAAATGTGATTGTTTATATTGTTACCATAATCACTGACTATATAAACATGTCTCAAGTTTAATGAACATTCTGGTGGTAAACAGTATGGTACACAAGCTAAGCACACCAAGATGAATGACATGATGCCCTGGCCTGCAGAGTGACCACCAAATTCATTGGTCCAAACAGTAAGTGTCCTCACCTATTTTTTTTAACATTTATTTATTTATTTATTTATTTATTTATTTATGAGCGATAGAGAAGGGGGTGAGAAAGAGAGAGAAAGAAAATGCATGGGCACACAAGGGCCTCTTCCACTGCAAACGAACCTCAGACACATGTGATACTTTGTGCATCTGGCTTTACATGGGTACTGGAGATATGAAACAGGGCCATCAGGCTTGCAAGCATGTGCCTTATCCACTAAACCATCTCTCTAACCCCATCCTCACCTATTTTTAAGCAGGCTCCATTTGACTCTACAGGGAACAGTAATCTTCAGACAGGAGAGCCCACTACTATAACACATAATTTTTGCATTGTCAGCAGCTTCAAATCATCCCACCTCTACTCCTGGAACACCATGGCCCAAATATGATTGGGCACATCTGTTCTTCATATGTGGGGCTCTCACTTGTTCTAATGCAATTATCAGTAGTACAGAGTAAAACTGAACTCATTTAAATGTTCTACTGCCATTGTGCCAATTGACCGCTGTACTCCAAAGTAAGAAATAGTCTCTGATTTCTCAGATAATCAAGGCCATCAAAGAGGGCTCTGAATCATCTGAGGATTTCACTGGCCTTCGGAAAAAGGAGATCAATGCAACTTAAGACACACCAGTGTCCTGTAGCCCAGCTTTGTGATGTGTGCCTGGAATCCCAGCACTCAGGAGACAGAAGGATTATAAGTTTTAAGGTGGCACACACCCGTAATCCCAGTTCTGGGAAACTGAAGACAGGAGGATACTTGGGGTTCACTGACCAGCCAGTGCAGCTTACCTGGCAAGTGTCAGGCCAATGAGATCCTGTCTCAAAAAAATGTTTACAGGCTGAGGAATAACAACCGAGGTTGTCCTCTGACCTCCGCCTGCATACACCCACAGCCACATGTGGACCTGCATATACTCAAACACACATACACCCATTCATTTATTCATTCTATCTCTCTCTGTGTCTCTCATACGCATGCACAATTTTTGAAGCCAGCCCAAATTACATAATAGAACTGTGTTGAAGGAAAAGAAGGAAGGAAGGAAAGAAAGACGGAAGGAAGGAAGGAAGGAAGGAAGGAAGGAAGGAAGGAAGGAAGGAAGGAAGGGGAAGGAATAATCATGATAGGCAGCAGGGTGAAGACGAAAGCTACTTTTTTTTTCATGATACCTCTAAGGTTAAACAGCTTAATTGCAAGTAATGCAAAAAGTGACATAATTTCAACAAAATAAGGGAACCCTGAGATAAAGCATTTTTTCTGTTAATATTCATCTGTATGTTGAATTTTGATCTATAACTGCTTAGAGATGTGGTTATAATGATCAATATTTAATTTCTTAATTTAAGTTACAATAGATACTTAAATCAAATGTTGCCTAATACATTGATCTGCAAAGAATACTTTCTTCAGGCTCAAATTTCATGGGACATACTTATTCAAACTTTTCACATGCAACATTGACGTCAGTACGTTAATCATCACCAGACTTCCTTTTTTAAAACATCTGACAAAGTTTTCTTTCCCATTGTATTCATTGCTGACTAAGTCATTTCAGCTACTGAACTTTTTGGTTTGGGGCAGAAGTGAGTCACTTGAAATGTTATCACATGCCACCAGGACCGACTAGTATAATGTAAGAATATGTTCCTCATTTATCCTATAGATCTATATTTGCAATACCCACAGCTCATAAAGACTATATATCTTCTTAAATAACTTCTTTAAAAATTATAATGTTATCCACCATCTGCAATTATGAAGCCTTTCCTCTGGGAATACTCTCTAACCATGTTGAATTATTGTGTTTTGTCAGATGAATTCTATAAACTTCCA
The DNA here is from genome assembly GCA_036365145.1 of Orientallactaga sibirica. Lineage (NCBI taxonomy): Eukaryota > Metazoa > Chordata > Mammalia > Rodentia > Dipodidae > Orientallactaga > Orientallactaga sibirica. The sequence continues at coordinate 103,632,926 of JAEOAD010000001.1, read as the reverse complement.
GCATTGGTTAAGTTTGTTTCAAGTTAGCACAGTGATTCTCAGGTGGAATTGTATGGTGGAATTATCCAGAGAGCATTAAAAACAAACAAAATTGAGACCTGGGTTCACCCCCAGAAGTTTTGATAGCATAATCTGGAAATGTTAGCTGGGCACTGAGACTATTTAAAGTTCCCCAGGTGACCCTTATGTATAGCTAAGTTTGAAATCCATTGTCTTTTCCAAGCAATCCTTTCTTATTCAAAATAAAATAAATGAATGGGTAATGAAGATGTGGTACAAATACACAATGTAGCTTTATCCATCTGTAAAGAAAGAATAAAATTATGAAATTGAATTTTCAGGAAAAAGGATGGATCTAGAAAATATTGTACTGAGGCAACCAAGTCTCAGAAAGACAAATGCTGCATACTCTTTCTCATATATGGATCCTAGCTTTGTATGTAGTTGGAGTAGTGGAGGTCAGGAATCTAGAAAGGGGCCTCATGGGAGGAAAGGACAATAGATGTGTAAGTGGAGGGGCAGAATACTGGGGATGTAAAAGTTTAAGCGGGGACAGGGAAGAGAGAGGGGGAATAGGGAGAAGGTTATAGAAAACTAAAGATGCTGTGAAAAAGCCATATGGAAAACGAATTCTTTGTTAGCCAATTAAAAATATATAATTTAAAAAAATAGTTCAGGCATAAGTACACTTTAAGGGTGGATAATGTTGCTTCTAGAAGCCATAACATGTTATAGGAAAAATCTCAGTGTCAGGGTTAGAATACCTCCCAGTGACTTGTTGGTCAAAGGCACCTTTTGATGTCCCAAAATAATACAGGCTATTAACAATGCTCTTGATTGCCACCAAAACTAGATGAGAAGATCCTCTTGCTGAAGACATCACACACTTTGATGACAGAACACTGAGAAATCAAGCTGGAACTGAACTGGGTGCCTCCTTGATGGCTAGCTGTCAAAGTGCTACAAAGTGCTGTGCTGTCCATTAGAGAAGAAAAATCATCAACAGATTTACCCTGCAGTGGACCTTCTGGACTCTACAACCTAGCCAGGCAAGATGCACCCACTGACACAGCAAAAATGGCCTTTCTTTTATGGGGGAAGACAACTGTCTCTGATTGGATCTGAGACCCACTCCATAGGGGGAAGATCCTGATACTGAAAATCTAGTCAGAAGCCAATGGCTCAGAAAGTCATTGGCTGGAGGCAAAACCCATGCAGGGTGATCAATTCCCATCACTGGAGAGTGGAGACTTTCAGCAGTGTATTTATCGAAGACAGGAAATGCCCTCATATATTCACAACTTCTAATGTGAATCAGACCTGAGTTAATGATCTACATGGTAGCCAAGTTTGGATGTGAGATACAACATCTGTTATCTTTTAAATTAAGAAATGTGCCAAATTAGCTAAAGGATGGTACTCTGGCATCGATATTTCCAAGGAAACATCCTGTAAAGGAAGTAAGTTTGTTGGGAAGGAGTCATGTGCAATTATATAAGATAATTAAACACTTAGAGCAAACTTCTTGAGTCATGAACAAAATCCTGTATGTTGTGATTTTTTTGCTTCAGTTTTTAATTAATTTATTATTGTTAATAATATAGTCAATTAGTTGTACATTCTTTCTTAAAAAATTCTATTTAATTGCAAACAAAGAGAGAGACAGAGAGAGAGAGAGAGAGAGACAAGAAAACATGGGCACGCCATGGCCTGTTGTCCACTGCAAATGAACTCCAGACACATGTGCCACTTTGTGCATCTGCCTTTATGTGAACACCGGTGAATCAACCCCAAAATGGTAGGCTTTGGTAGCAAGCGGCTTTAACCACTGAGAAATCTCCCCAGCCCAATTGTACATTCTTTTTATTGTGTGTGTGTGTTTGTGTGTGTGTGTGTGTGGTGTCCTGTTTAGTTTTCTCTTATTTTTTGAGTTGGGGTCTCCTATTGAACCTAGAGCTTAGCAATTCAGCCGTGGTAGTAGCTAGAAAGCCCTAAACATTCGCCTGTCTCCACCTCTCCAGCACTGAGATTGCAAACACCTGATGCCTGATCTAAAATTTGTATCCGGGTACTGGAGGATCTGAACTCAGGTCTTCCTACTAGCACAACAAGGACTACACCCACCGAACCATCCCCCCAGCCTCTTTTATTCTTTCTCATAGAAATCCAAACAAATAACTCTTCAGACAAGATCTCCTTTGGAACAAAAATCCCACAGCATTCCCAAGATACATCAAATCAATGTGGTTTGATGTATATATAGTCACATCTTGTTCTATACATTTGCATATCCATGTATAAACTTAGAATTATACTTTGTTGTTTTATTTGCTGTTTTGCATAAATAGGCTTACATTGTGTCTCATTTTTAAGCTCCTTTCTTTACAATGTAGCTATGCCTTAGATAACCTTCTATGTCAGTGCAGACACATTACCTCACCTTTTTCATTTCATTTGTTCACAACCTAGATGTGACATACTTCATTCTGTGGCACCTCACCACTAGACACTTGTCTTAGTGTATTTACAGTGACATGCCCAGTACATGTGGGAATAGTTTTCTAGGGAAACCACTTAGAATCACTGAGGAAGAGACTGTGCAGATAAAGTTGATAAACACTGCAAAATTGTTATCTAGCAGGGCTTCACAACACCAACTGTGGGAACAGCGTGCCTCCCCACCATTTGGTCCACCTGACCCCTTCTTTGTCATCACCTGCCAGATTTGTGGGAGGAAACTGGTATTTAATTTACCATTGTTTATTGGTATTTTGCTGATTTGTTAGATAATTTTGGCCACTTAACATTTCGTTTGTGGACAGCCTACCTAAATTCTCTGCCATTTTTATCTTTTTATTCATTAACAGAAATTCTTTAAACATTGTAAACAGTTGCCTCCTAGACTGAAATACTTTGCCACATCTATTTTATTATCTGATAGATTAATGAATACCTTTTGTTAGATAACTTGCATAAAGTCAAATTAACCAATTTCCATATCTAACTTAAAAATCTTCCAGCTGGGAGTGGTGGCACACACTTTTAATCCCATTACTTGGAAGGCAGAAGTGGGAGGATTACTGTGAGTTTGAGGCCACACTAAGACTACATAGTGAATTCCAGGTCAGCCTGGGCTAGAGAGAGCCCCTACCTAGAAAAAAAAAAATCTTCCCTGTAATAATGTTTACTTTTAATTATTTTAAAATATTTTCTTCATTTATAATAGTGCCTTTTATAATTTTACCTTTCATTTATCTGAAATAAATGCTTACATTGTTTTATTGCTTTATTTTATTTTATTTTTGAGACAACGTCTCATACCCAGGCTCACATTGAATTCACTCTATATTGAGGATAGCCTTGAACTTCTCATCCTTCTGCCTCTACCTTTTGAAAGCTGAGGTTACAGGCATGAGCCAACACACCCCCATTCTGTGGTGCTAGGAATCAAAGGCAGACTTTGTGCATGCTAGGCAAGCACTATAGCAGCTGAATTATATCCCCAGCCCTACATTGTTTTAAATGTGGAATTTTTTGCAAAAATCGCCAGTTGACCCAAGTTCTTCCTTTAGTCATACAAAATACTATCTGTAGTATATAGATATCATTTGTTTATGAACAGTGGTTTGAGTTCCATTGAATAGCCTTACTTATTTCCACTATCATACCATATCTTATTAGTATAGCTTTACAATAGTACAATAGACATGGGTTATACTAATGTCTATTGTAAGTTATACTAAATTTTTAGATTTATGTATGAAGAATACATTGGGTTCTTTCATCCACAAATGTGATGTTCTTATGTTATCAGACCTTCTTTCATATCTCTCAGTAAATGTTAGGGGTTTTCTTCATTTCATTTAATAAATTATATTTTGTAACTGTTGCTGATATACAGAAAGATATTATTTGTTCTACTTGTTGAATTTTCTAGAATTTTAATAGAAAATTGGCAAACTACTTAGGTAAAGTAATAAATCCAAATAGCATCAGCTATTTTCGTTCTAGCAGTCATTGTATATTTTACAAATTTTATTATTTGTCTAGGACTGCATTATAAATGTTTACAATCATATTATTCATACTTCTTCTCATCCTTATTTTAGTAGACATGCCTCTAGAATTTCAATCTTAAGTCTTAAGTGATATGTGTGTTTACAGCACCTAAATCTTTTACATAGTTTGTAGCCCAAAAGTAAATGCAAACTCTGTGTGTGTGTGTGTGTGTGTGTGTGTGTGTGTGTGTGTGTGTGGCTGTTTGTTTTATATGCAGTATTGGAAATACTTAATTTTATGCTTTTACAGTCTCAAGTCACATTCTTTTATGGCATTCCCAAGAGCATTGTGTTAAGAAAGTCTTAATTTTAACAAACCTATCATTTTTAATGTTCCAAATTGTCTTCCCCTTAACCCATAGATAGATAATATCCCTTCCCTTTCATTACACTCATCAGTATTGATTGCCCTTGCCATACCTCTATGCGGCTACCATTCAACTCTGTTCAACTTAGTCACATCTTCCATTGCCCAAGCTCCTCTAGACAGCATCATTTTCCAAATCCCCTCCCCCAAGTCCCTCTGATTATTGTAGTAACTTGAATTTGGGCCTTTTAAGAACTCGCTTGAAATATGTTCTGATGGGACTGATATTTACTTCTTTGACCCTAAAGTTCATCATCTCCTATACCCATTGGCCTTGTCTCATCATTCTGTACACTCATCTATTGCTTCAGACATTGTCAATCAAGGTAATTCATTCTATGGAATCACTTTCTGCATGCTTAGACTATTTAGTGGAAAATGAAGGCATAAAAGGCATTGTCTTTTTTCTCTAATGTTTCTATGATTATAATTGCTTCATGAATGTAAGGGAAATTTATTTCCATGGCTTGAAAATCTCTTGAAGGAGGGAACTTTTTGAACTAATTCAGTACCAAAGTCGATAAGAAAAAGTGACTTTAAAATACAGAAAGGCATGTGGTGATGAGGTATCCCTATTCTGATGGCAGCCAACATGAATATACTAATGAGGACAAGGCACTGGATCTCATCTGTTTTCATTCTGACAGGTACATCTGCTTCCAAAGTCCATTCCCGTAACCATGTTTATTCCCAAATGGAGTATTAGAGTTCTAAGTGGTTTGCACACCTCCAGTCTTTTTTTTTCATCTTTCCAACTGCACGTATACACATCATCTCATCTTAACAGAACAGCTTCAAGCACTCCAATCCAGTCTGCAGAACCTTAATGGTCTCCTAGTATCTTCAAATTAAAATCCAAACTCTGTGTGTGTGTGTGTGTGTGTGTGTGTGTGTGTGTGTGTGTGGCATATGTTAAGTTTAGTGTATGGTGTGTGTGTGTTGTATGCATATGTGTACACAGGTGCATGTACCCCACACACGTGCATGCAAGGGCCAGAGGAGACTATTGGGTGTCCTTATCTTATTGCTCATCTACATATTTCCTTGAGATGGAGTCTCTTCCTCACCTAGCACTGTTGACTTTCAGCCATCTCCCCGGCTCCCAAATACTAATTTTGGACCCTGATGTTTAAGATACTGAATGATGTTTAAAGACACCTCTACCATGCAGGTGGTCTTCACAGTCCCATCACGTATAGCTGACCAATATGTCTTTACCTTGCCCACACTGTTACTGCTACTGGAATATCTTCTTCTCTTCTTATTATCCCAAGGTTTAAAGCCAAATACCCAGATATTTTCTGAATTATTTCCACCTCTCATTCTCCCTGCCTTCCAGTGCATGTGATGGACCATTTGAACTATGTGTGACAATTAAATTATATTGCTGTGTGACTTATATGAGGCCACCATTCCCAGCTTCTCTCCTAGACTGGAAATGCTCTGAGAAGGGTATTGTTGCCAGAATCCTGCTCTGCTGCCTTAGGATGATCACAGTGCCTGGAATATGAGAGGGCCTTTGTGAATTCTTTCCTAAGTGAATTGATCATACCAATGAACTGAGGACATCAGAGATCATAAATCTACCTTGGATTGTAATAATTTCCCTTCATAAGCTTTGCATCCATTGCCTCCTCCCCACCCCAAAAAAGTATGTATGAGCCAGATTTGAGCACTGACTAAATCAACTGTCAGATTTTCCTCCATCTGTGCCTGACCTGTCCTTAGGCTTTTGTTTGTTTGTTTTCCTCATTTCTTGAATATCTTCAGCACTGCTTTGTCCTTACTTTTAGGGAATGATACAGCTTCCTTCATTAGAATTCTAACTTTAATTTTTTAAAAAAGAAAGAAAACTACTCATCAGGGGAATAAGTTGCATTTGTTTTTCTCTCATATTTCAATGATATCAGTAAGAGTTCTTAGGCACTTTAAACCTAACAAGGGTCAGAAAGAGCAGCTTTTGCACCAGTTATATAAATGTTATCTTAGGTACTCTTCAATGGTGGCAGTCAGAGATGGACCCTGCCTTAGATAGAGATGGTCAAGATGGTAAGGAAAGATGGACCTTAAGCCAAAATAGGGGCTGCCAGTCAATTACATGGCTTTCCTTTTACATTCTCACAGTTCCTCAATCCCAGAAGATCTTGCAGCCACAAGTTTGTGCTGTTAAATACTAACAAGAGGGAAATGGTTAAAAGGGACTTTTGAGTTCATTGCTTTCCTTTGAGTATGTAGGAACAAACATTACAAAGGGATTCACAGCAGCAGAAGTGCATTTAGAGAAGGCTAGGAGCTGCAGCAAACCATGTGACACATCCTGGAATCTGAGCAATCAGTGTTCTATTCAACCCCTTCCCTCTCCTCTGTGCATCAGAAGATTTCCCCTTTGAAACTTCTGCACAGTTGAACAGGTGTTTATGTCCACACTGATCCATAAAAAGAGCAGGAAAATTACTCATCTGTAAACAACATGCAGAGATTTCAGTTCATTATTTAAGATGCAAAGATCAAAAATAATCTGCTAAAGATTATCTTCAAATACAAGATATTGGGGGTGTTTTTCAACCTCAAGTAATCCATTGATTTAGCTATAATATGTCTGTTGGGAAAGCATTTACAATTACCTCCAAGCCAGCCAATGGAATAGTATATTCCTAGGCCAGAAATAAGCAATCATTTTTTTCCAAAAGTAGTAAATATCACAAGTCTTGCAAGATACACAGTCTCTGTGATAACTATTTTATTTTATGGCTAGGCAAAATTTGATGAGCATTCCTGTGATCCAATAAAACTTTATTAATAAAGCAAGTAACTAGCCTACAACCTCAGTTTACTCTTAGAATGGTATTTTAGTAACTACTGCATCACCACTGTCCATCTTACTGCCTGAATAGGAATAAGTCCCAAACAAATGGTTATAAATGAGAGAATTAATTAATTTTAAAAGGCTTATTTTCTAAACCTAAAGAGCTATCTAGCTTTTAATATAGGAATATGTAGATAAAGAAAAGTTCAAGGTTTTTGAATTAAAAGCTCACGGATACAACATGAATTTTGTCCAACAACTCTAATGTGTAGGTTTATAATTAGATTTACAATATTAAATATCTTGAGGACTCAGTTTTCCTAACCATTGAGACTAGGTTAATGACACAACCACGATGTTTGATGGCTTTTCAGGTTGTTTTGAGAGGCTCAGCTCAGATTAGTAAATTTAAAGAGGTAACATTAAATTCACAAGAAAGTTGATTAGGGTTGACCAGATGTCCCAGTTTCATACTGTTCATTTTTGAATGTCATTTTGACATTGTGTATTCCTCTCATTATAGGAAGGATGAGGAAGGATGACTCCATTCTCACCATCAACAAAGTTCAATTTAGTCTAAGAAGGTATAAATAAAAACATATGGTAAGAAAAGGTCTACATTGAGAAAGGAAAAAAAAAAAACTATATGAAAACTTACTCTAGCCAACATAGTCCATCTCCTGGGAGAATGTAGCTAGATCAGAGTTTGGCACAAGGTGATGGCTGATATATCATTTTACAGATGGCCCCTTGAGGATAATTCAAGAACAGTTTATTTACTGAGTGTGGACAGGGCATAGGGAAACTGCACCAAGTTTTCCAATAGGGGATATGCTATCCCATGGTCAATAAAAGAAAAGACATCAGTTCCTCTAAGCCAAGGATAATGACATGAACAGTCATGTGAACCCTCAAAGAGTCACTTAAAGTAGGCCACCATGGATATCCAGTAACCCCATGTGGAGGGACACTTGTGTCTAGAGATAATCTCACAGGGAGGAAACCACAAAACTAATCCTCTGTCCTCATGTGTCACTCACCCTCTAATATCCTGTCAAGCTCCTGACTGATAGAAGTGAGCCAGAAGCCAGAGAATTCTATAAGAAAGCTTTTAGTGTTCTCCACACAAGTCAACCTCCAAAGGCAGGAAGTGGGTAGAGAGGATTGTGAGTGTTTCTGGGGACCGGATAGATAATGTATGACACAACTGCATCCCAACTGGCCTGAAAGTGCATTACATTAGAGCCATCTTCTCAGAGGGTTGTTAGGTGTGACTGGGTAGCATTTGATTAATCGCCTGCACATTGCCATTTTTCTTCTGAATGAGATTTTACCACTGTCCACGAGGAAATGAATTGAGCAATTTTGTCTTCCCTGCAGTGTAAGGAGATCTCTTGCCAACCACTATCATGTGGCAGATGGTAGGTGATACCAGGAGGTCTGTTTCAGCTCCTTCTAAGGTAAACAGCCAGAAGGAGAGTGTTGTGAAGTCAGAAGCCAGGTTTGTAGCCATGGTTCTGCTCAAAAGTGACTAGGTGACTAGAGGGAGGTCATAGCTCTTGGGTCGCAGTTTCACTTTCCTTATCTAAAAAAAAAAAAGTGATTAGAGCTGATGATCTGTGGTCAGGATTTTAAACCCAGACTTCTACTGAAATTATCTGAAATCCTTGAAGAATGTGTTTGTGCATATCAGCAATTTTCTGTCAGAACAATCATGGCTCCCTCTTGTCATGTTCTTTCTACCCACAAGGCACGTAGGTACTATGCTTAGTTTCTCTTCTTCTCTTTTCTCCTCCTCCTCCTTCTCCTCCTGGCCCCTTTATCTCTGCTGCTCCTCTCTCCCTATTCCACCCTCTCTCTAGAGAAGCTCATCACATCTTCACCTCAACCATGAAATATACAAGTCACCTCTACAATGAGTGACCTGCTAAAAGTTACAAAGTGGAAGAGACAAGATTCTCACTGCTCCGTAAAATCTTCAAAACCATAGTGGTGGCACACATACATTGACTACTCCCTCAGGACAGGCCCTAGGGTACTATGTAAAGGTATTTTCTGGAAGGAAAAGGTTGGGAGTTTGGAGCCTAAGGTCTTCAGCAATGACTTTCAGAGTCAGAAAAGTTGGGGAAGGGCAATACTAAACTGGAGAATCAAGTTCAACAGAACCCAGGGACAAAGGATATTACCACTAAAGAAGACCAGAAGGCCAGAGAGACTTGGAATTAAGAGTGTGTCTTTTCTTGCTGAAGAGGTATTTCCCTGTTAACCTGTTATAAAATTTCTTTGACCATTAGATGAAAGAAAATTTGCCTCTGTTACTGTGTAGTGGCCCCCAAAAGCTTCGGAGGAGTTGCTCCCCTATGTTAAGGGGAGTTTCATGCAGACTTTCCAGAGGCAATGGAAGACTGCTGTTCTTGTCCCTTTGGGATCTAATGTGGCTGAGTTGTTTGAGCCTCCATATCCTGCACTAAGACTGCTGTGGGTTGCTCTGTTGCCATCTGGAGAGCCTTTCTGCCAGCCTTTGGCTGTCCTTTGAATGCCAAGCTGTTCTGTTGCTTATCCCAAGCTGGGCTGATGCCTAAAGAGCAGCTGTCAAACCAAGATGCCTCATCTGTGAGGTTCCAAAAATGTCCCGAGTCCAAGAAATATTTTTTTCTGACCCACCCTCTGAGCTATGGTGATGGGAGATAGAATCCTCTCAGCCAACATGGCTCTCTCTGGATAGTCTGGTGTGTGTCACCAGCCATGAGACACCAGCAGCACCAGTCCCCTAAAAGGAAAATTTTACTGGCATCTCTCTGCAAGGGAAACAGGGAATTTTAGGCTTCAATAGTCCTGCACCTCAGGATGTATTACTCTACTGGGCACTGACAGCAAGCAAGCCAGGCTCATTTCCTCTGAGTTGGCAGGAGCCATACCAATGGAAAAACCTTGGATTAACCTATATTGTGGCTTTGAAATGTTCTTCATGGCCTAGCAAGATCTCTAGATCCCACTTTGTTCTGCTGGAGAGGCCTTCTCTTCATGCCCCATCAGCCCATGTAATCCCTTCCTTATTGCTCTGCTGCATGGTTGACACTAGCTGTGCTTGTCTCAGAGCAGCCTCAAACCTGCAGTCTGCTATCACTGCTGTGGAGAGAAATCTCACCCTCATACTTAGGCCTGGTGGACTGTGGAGTACCTTGTATGCACACCAGAATGGAATATTTGACAGTGACATTCTTGACCTGAACACATATGAAACTCTTCTTAAATAGCTCACAAGGAGGAGTCAGTGGATATGCATGAGTATGATTCTGACTTGGCTCACAGCTGTGCTGACATGTCGGCAAGAAATCCATTTTTCTTCTGCTGGCCTGTTGACCTGCCAGCTGCCTCCCAGTGAAGGTCACTTTGAGGTTCCTTGGAGCTTCATTTCCTCCTTAAACATCGGTGCCTTGGTCTTCAGCAACCTTTCATGCAAAAGAGCTCACTAATGAAGAAGTTAAGGAGCAAGGGCGCCAATCAACCATAAGTGGTTACAGAGCTTGGAGGCGCAGAGCAGAAAATAGTCTGGCCCCAGCACCTGCTCTACTCTGAGCCTGTGGGCTGAGGCGCTGTATGCACTTTCTCTAACTCACAACCTGATGACTGCACGGCTCTCCCTCGATATTGCTGCCACTTACAAGAGAACTCAGTCCCAGCCTTTAAGGAACTGTAATCTTCAGGACACCACACGGACTTGTATTTCTTCCACCCATTTTGAAGAACTGCTTCTATCATAATCCCTTGTTCTGAAAACCTTTCTTCTTATTTAGGAAGTCAAATTTTCTGAAGGACTTCTCTTGCATTCTGTTTTCTTCCTGTCGAGGCAAATTTTAATAGAAACTTACAAAATTCAAGTGTCATCAGGTTCTTCCCAATATGTCCTTTGAATCACGTTTGCCCATCACTCCGTGACAGGAAGCCATGGGCTCCCCAGAAAAGGGAGCTCGCCTTCCAGAAAGTTAGCAAGCCTAAGTAAAAGAACCTAAAAATTGTACTTCCACAAGAATGCTTACATGTGATAATGGAGAGAGAGAGAGAGAGAGGGGAGAGGAGTTTCAAGGTAAGTAAATATATCATGATTTTTTAAAGTAAAACTACATATACATACGTGTGTGTGTGTGTGTGTGTGTGTAATCAGAAGTAAAGTGGATACTAAAATATAGGTGGGGAGATGGCTCAGTTGGCAAAGCATTTGCTATGCAAGCTTGAGGACCTACATTCCATCCCCAGCACCCATGTAAAAGCCAGGCACTGTGGCATATACCCAGAATCTCAATTCTGAGAAGGCAGAGACTTAGTGGCCAGTGAATCACTGAGCCCCAAGCTCAGTGAGAGAACCTGTCTCAAAAATAAAGTGGAGAGTAACTGGAAGAAAACCAGTGTTGATCTCTGGCCTGCACACACATACGTGCGCACGCACACACACACACAAATATGTACACACATGCCATATATACAAATATGTACACACACAAATATGTACACACACACGAATATGTATACACATATATGCCACACCACATACCCACCAAAAGAAAATTAGTCAATAAATAATACCAGTATTGAGGGAACTTCAAGTCCAGGCATCAATAAAGATGAACCTCAAAACAACATAGAGTAAAAGAAGTGAGTCCCACAACAATGCAAGTGACACATCTGTTCATATGACACAGAAGTATGAAAATCAAGACAAAATGACCTTGGGATCTGAGTTATAAGTATAAGATGAAGAAAGTGTGATTCATATGCTCATGAGAATGACTGCTTATTTGGATTCAGGGACAAGGAGAGGGATGTGACAGTGAGGGTCCTGCTTGGGTCCCTCTTGGGGAAACTCTGTCTTCACTTAGGAGGTAGGCCTCAGGACCTTTATTTCATTGAAACTCTACAAGCATTTTTTTCAGGAACTGTTTAATTATAGGTCTGTCTCATTCACCAAAATGCAACCCCCTAAAAGACTTTTGGTTATTTTGTATATTATAAGGCCATAAATATCAGTAAGACAGCACAACATAGATGTGACATTCAGTGCATATGTTGAATGAATGAATCAATTCATTAGTAAATGTTTCTTCGTAAAAGCACAACCTCAGGCAGAAATCCTTTTTGCTTTCTGCAATAAGGCCTACAGTGTGTCATAAGAGAGAAACTATGAACTTGGGAGATGGCTCACAGGTAAGATCACTCAACACTTAAACGTGAGCGTGTCTTGAACCACAGACCACCAAGGCTGACTCCCCAGGACCACATCAAAAATGGGACGTGTTCACACGCATCTGTGACCTCAGCTGAGGTGGTGCAGAGACCAAGAATCTCTGGGGCTTGTCGACCAATGGCATCTCTGGGTTGAGGAAGAGATCCTGTCTCAAGACTGTCTAGGAACTACACAGAGGAGTCATGGAAGCACTCTCAGTGTTCTCCTCTACCTCTGTATATGCACGGGACATGCACGTCTGTGCACACATATGTGTATACCATACATCACACACACCATATCACATAGATCTTTTATACACATATGTACACACAAAGAAACAAACAAGACAGGGGGTAGGGAGAAGAGGTGAATAAGTGAAGGTAGGAGAACAAGTGTCACTCGGGGAAGATGTGAGCCATACACTGACAAGAGTGATTTTATTACCACCTCCTATGGTAACCTCCACTTTTACTTCCATCTGGCAATCAGGTTCTATGGTTTTCATGGAGTTGGAAAACAGATTTGTGGCTTTGTCTCTCCAGGTCTACTATATCCATGAACTTGGGATGTATATGGAGTGTTGCAATGAGAATGTGGGAAGTGGGCCCACCCAGGTGGGACTTTCCAAGTTCAGCTCTAAACCCACTGGGCTCACCATTCAACCAGGCCTCACTGTGCCATGCATTGATTTCCATCTCATCCCTGCCTATCAGCTAAGGCCAACGGAATCACAACCCAGGTCACTACTTAGACACAACTGAGGAAACATTGCCTCTTCAAAGATGTATCCTCTTTTGTGTTCCAGGAGGAATTTCACCACCACCACCTTTACCACTACCCCCACCATCATCACAATGGCAGAACACACCCAGAACCAGACTTTGTGCCAAGTGTTTTACATATCTTGTTGAATATTCCTGAGAACACTGTGAGATATTAATCTCTACATTACACCAAGCCACGATCTTATAAATTGCACAAGATGCATCAAACTCTTACTGGTATACACAGGAGGGCAGAATAGGATTGTCACTTGTGATGGTTAATCTCTGTTTATCTGCATGACGGGATGTAGAATCACCGTGAAAACAAATTTCTGGGACTATCTCTGAGGGATCTTCTAGATTAGGTTCATTGAGGTGGGGAGCAACATTCTACCAGTTTAGGTTGTGGACTGAATAGAAGGGAACTGAGCAGCAGCATTCACTGCTCTCTGCTTCCTGACTACGGATGCGATGTGACCAGTTGGCACCATGCCTTCCCTACCATGTTAGAGTGTAAACTCAAAGTACACACCAAAACAAACCCTTTCTTGCCTAAATTGCTTCTTGTCAGGTGTTTAGCCGAGTAACTACTACATCTATCAAGTTAAAGACTGGTTGTGGGTTGAACTGGGTGTCCATGACCTCGTGAATGTCTTGCTCTGCCTGTCACCCCTCCCCCCATCTGTCCCCATTTGCATGCCAGAGACTCATAAAAATGTGAGCCATGCCTCTGAAAGGTCAAAATATTCACAGGTACCAAGCCTTAAGGCCGGGCCTCTCTCTGCAAGATTCACAAGGACAGTCATTACATTGCATCCAGTGAACCCAGCTTTCCTTTTGCATCAGGTTAAGATTCAGACACATTTTCATCTTTATTTCACCTTGAGCTTCTGTTGGCGGTGGTTCCCAGAGCCATAGATTCCAGCTTCTCTGTTCCTCTTCTCTCCACACCACTGTAAGGCTCAAACGGGGACTCAGTGCTTTGAAAAGACACACGGGCCACACAGAAGGTGAGTTCGAAGCTTTCAAAGCTCTTTTCTATATTTAGGATGAAATGAAGAAGCAAATTAACACTTTCCACATTTCCCAATTCTATCTTATTTGTATATTTACACTTTTTATTATTAAAAACATTTTGTATGGATACATCATGTGTTGGTAGCATCTTTTCCCTCCTCCCTGCCTCCATTCTGCACTTTTTAAAAATTAGGAATTTGGGGGCTGGAGGGATGGCTTAGCAGTTAAGGTGTTTGCCTGCAAAGCCAAGGACCCAGGTTCAATTCTCCAGGACCCATGTTAGCCCGATTCACAAGGGGAACAAGCATCTGGAGTTCATTTGCAGTGGCTGGAGGCCCTGGAGTGATCATTCTCTCTGTCTCTCTCTCTCTCTCTCACTGTCTCTCTCTCCCTTTTTCTCTGTCAAATAAATAAATAAAAACTATTTTTAAAAAATTGGGAATTCTTTCTAAATCTAACTGTGATTGTAATATGATAAAAATGGGAGTGGTAAAAGATTCCACCTTCCAAAACAGAAAAAGGGGTCTATTTGAGACTCAAAACACAAAAGTCCTAGCCCCTCTCCTGACTATATTTTTTAAACCCAAGTGTTTCCTCCCATTAAATTGCTCCCAATGTATATATTGGAAACAGAGCCCAGGTAGACTCACTTGCAACCCTTTGCAAGTTTGGGATTCATATGGTATTCACTTTGGCCTCAGATCACATTAGGCTCCTTAACCCATCCTCCTGTGCCCTAAGAAATCAAACCATTCCCTGTTGGGTTTTGCTAATGTACTTGGAGGACACTCACTGGGTGTGAACAGTCCAATTTTGGTGGTTATTTCTTGTGATTTTCCCTCATTGCTGGAATGTGCAATATAGGTAGAAAGAAAACAGACTGGACTGACCTCACCCTGTCTCTCCCCAATGCTGTAGAGGGCTTACAAAGATGATTTCAGTAGTACGTGGCAAGAAAATTGCCAAGAAGAGACTTCAGAAGAATGTCCAAGAGACTTAACACTGTGATCAACAGGAAAGTTATAAAAACAAAAGAAGAAAATCAAAAGAGAAGGTCAGACAACATAAGCACAGTGTCCCAGGATACTGTTGAATGAAGATTTAAACTATCTGAAGATGGATGGTGCAAAACAGACAGATGAGTTTTAAAAACAGACAAAACTGAAACGAGATACCGTAAGCTCAATACCAAGACACATCTAATACCTAAGTGTTTATGCAAGAGTGTGAGTGCAGGACTGTTGCCAGAGGTTTCTACCTCCCCCTGCATACCACTCTCCCACCCATGTACATGACAAGACAGGTTTGAATTTGCATAAATATTGGTCCATTACTTTTACTGAATCTAGAAACCCATTTTTTTATGGTTGCTTCTCAGCTGCTCACTGGTACATGATCATAAGTTGAATGATACTACTTTGGCCAATATGATGATGACAATGATGACAACCAATGCTATTGGTAGTGCAGTTAAGGTTATTAAGTAACTACTGTATGCCAGGCACTGTTCTAAGCATCATTCAAGTATGAGATCAGTAATCTGACAGCACCTTCTCCATGTGATTGGATGTCAATCTTATGCACAAGAAAGCTGAGACACAGGCTAAACCACATGCCTGCAGTTACATGGCTAGCACATTATAGCATACTACAGTTAACGTAGTTACACATTATAGTTAACACTTTATAAACTACTAGAGAAACTGGGAGAGATCACATGTCCTCCCCAACTGCATTCAGCTAAGCTTCACAGTGGGTGAGAATGGTGAGGGAGCAGGGTGAAAAGCCAGTGTCCCGGACATTGAGAAAGACTTTGCAAGGATACTGCAGGATTGCAGAGAGAAACGAATTCAGAGGAAAGATGCTTTTCAGAAATGTTGCTGTAGGTTAAAGGTTGAATTAATTTTGATGTTCTTTAAGGGACGTAAGTAAAAAATTGATCTCCCTTAGTAATATTCTACTTGCTGAACTGACTAAGATACATAAAGACTCTGCTTTTATATGCATTAGACACCTAAAATGCTTTACAATTTCACACATGTTGCCTCACCAATTAAGCACAATAGTCTTGTGAGGTGAGGGGATGAAGAGAAGTGAGATGCCAACAAATGGCTTAGAAACAGGATGGCTGTTCTCATCATTGAACTATGAAATCATCATATAGTTATTAATTTTAAAATGTTTATTGAGCACCTACTGGGTGGCAGGCACAGTTTGACCCAATAGGATATGAATGACAGTGAACAGTATAAACATTTTTGGAGTTTATATTCTTGAGGGAGTAAAAGATAACTCATGAGTAGTAAATAGTTACCATAATGTGGTTGGTGCCTGACTCTGTGCTGCTGAGGAAAGACCTGTAAACTCTTCCTAAGACTGCATGACTGCCAGTTTTGCCTGCTCTGACTTCCTCCTCCAGCACTGAACGTACCACTTACTAGAAATAGAAAAGTTTAGAGAAGAAAGGATGAGGATGAGTTCCAGGAGTACAGTGTCAGCTGGGCCATAACAACCTACAAAATGGACATATTCCAAATCCAAAAATCCACTCCCTTCTACCTGTGTAATTTAGGGCAAGTTACCTATTTTCTCTGTGACTCATTTTCTTTAAATGTGACAATACTGTTTATAACTCAGGTTGAGTACACATTAAATAAGGAGATAAACAATGCTTGCTAGCATTGCTTTTAGAGACCCAATTGTTGAAGTCTCTGACTCCAGAAGACTTGGTGACACCTAGCACACTGCTTGTGAAGGTCAGCTGGCATGTATGGAAAAATACAGCTTGGTAACAGTGGACCTTTTGTTGGTTAGGAGCTCCAAAGTCTTAGGTTGGCCACTAAGATGGATCTGAGCAGAGGTGGAAAGTGCCCTCCATGGTGACCAGACTCAAATTCTCTGGACTATTTAAAGGATATATTTAATTTTCTTATTCACCAGAAAAAAACATCAATATTCATTAGCAAGTATTAACTGGGTGCCAGAACTAAAGCCATGTTCAAGAGAATAAGAGCAATAAAAATGGCCAAGTTTAGTTCTCTGCCTCAAGGCATTCAATGCCTGACTGGAATTTGAGGTCTAAATGAAGTTAAGTCAAAATTCCCAAACCAGGACAAGACAATGCCCAGTGTTGGGATGTCCTCTAAGCCTAACAGAAGAGAGCCTGAAGGATGTTATCTGGTGAGAAGGCAGAATCCATGGAAGGATGTAAAGAGCCCAGATGTTTGGAGGTCCCCTCTGCACTAGCCACCAAAACACACTTCACCATTGGTACTTTACACATGTTTCTTTGTTACAGAGCCATAAACTCAGGTTACAAATGAGAAAAGTACATTCCAAAAATACTTAAGCAATTGACTGAATGTTATGTAGTTATTTGTAGATACTCATGGATACAAACTTGTGTCCCATCTGCATCCTTTGCTGTTTCCTGTTATGTGGAATCAATGTTAGGTGACAGTTAAGAGAATGGTGGCCCCCAGAGCCAAAGCTGAGATTTGAACACTTCCATATAACTACGTGATTGGCAAATTACTTAACCCATTCTCCTAGTTGCAAGTTACATTCAGCAGACATTTCCCTCTCTATGTTGAGCATCACTGAGGATGTATCACTGTGAGGAAGACAGGGCCAAATGCCCACTCACAGGCTTCTCAGAGCCTGGCAGATCCCTCTCCACCCACAACCTGGTTCCCTTAATGAGCTACTCTGCTGAGTATGTTAGCTTTTGCATTGCTGTAACAAATGTAGATTTTCCTGAACTGTATTTTCATCACTGAGAAATAATGAAAAGGAGGACATTTTCATTTTGTTCCTCTGTTAAGAGGCTATGATCTGGGCTGGAGAGATGGCTTACTGGTTAAGGCATTTGCCTGTGACGCCTAAGGACCCCGGTTGGATTCTCCAGGTCCCACCTAAGCCAGATGCACATGGTGGCACATGTGTCTGGAGTTTGTTTGCAGTAGCTAGAGGCCCTAGTGTGCCCATTCTTGCTCTCTCTCTCACTCTCTCTCTTTCTCTCCCCCGTCTGTCTCAAATAAATAAATAAAAGTAAAATATTTATTTTAAAAAAAAGAGGTTACTGTCTATGATTGTCCGGCTCCATTGTTTCTGGGCCTGGAATGAGGCAGAATATTATGGTGGGAGGGTGTGTGGTGCAGAGCAGCTGATTTCATGGCAACCAGAAAGCCCAATAGGAAGAGGCCAGGGACG
The DNA here is from genome assembly GCA_036365145.1 of Orientallactaga sibirica. NCBI lineage: Eukaryota > Metazoa > Chordata > Mammalia > Rodentia > Dipodidae > Orientallactaga > Orientallactaga sibirica. Next base: position 103,614,478 of record JAEOAD010000001.1, on the reverse strand, counting down.
ACATATTGTTCAAAGGCACTCTCCCAGGAGCTTACTTTCTCCAACCAGGGCCCATGTCCCAAAACAACACCGCTATCTGGGATCCAAGCCATCAACATATGAGCGATGAGAGGGGGCACTTCATATCCAAGCCATAGCACTCAGGGTAGGCTCTTCGGGAAGCTAATCTGTCTTTACAGTGGAGGGTATCATATGAAAGCCCCCTGTGTTTGCCATTGTTTGATGTTATTGTGTCCATGGGCTCATTCTGACAGCACAAACACGTGACATTCCTGCACAGAAATCACCCAAGTAAAAAAGTGTCTGTCTATGTCTATGTCTATGTCTATGTCTATGTCTAGTCTATGTCTATGTCTATGACTATGTCTATGTCTAGTCTATGTCTATGTCTATGACTATGTCTATGTCTAGTCTATGTCTATGTGTATGATATGCCTATGACTGTGTCTAGTCTATGTCTAGTCTATGTCTACGACTATATCTATGTTTTCACTAAGTCTATGTCTATGTCTATCACTAAGTCTATGTCTATGACTATGCCTATCATTATGTCTATGTCTATGTCTACATCTATGTCTATGACTATGTCTATGACTATTTCTAGGTCTATGACTATGTCTATGAATATGTCTATATCTATGACTATGTCTATGTCTAGTCTATGTCTATGTCTATGTCTATCACTATGTGTATGTCTATCCAGGCAGCTTTGGCATTTCCCATTGACATATCCTTTACTTGAATCCTCCCCTTACTCTCTCTAACTTGTGCTTCCTTGGGTCACCCATATCCTAGGTTGCTCTGGGGAAACAGCTGGAGATCAGTGGAGTCAGGAAAGCTCTCTAGCCCAGTGCACAAGAAGGCTACCTCACAAAAATGCATAATGGAAGTCTTCTTCCTTCTGAGTAGAGCTTATCCCCAAAATGCCTGAATTGCTGATAACATCAGCTGGAACCAAGTCACTGCTACCGAGTAGTTTATCAGATTTTCATAAGTATTTTGTCCTTTGTCCTCCACTATCACCCTGCCCATCAGCTTAGCAAGGAGTCCTATCACCCTGAGAGCTACTTAGGAGTTCTTCTCAGAGGAGGACTGGAGGAAACACTTCACATCTCTGGACTAAGGGGTTTTCAGCTAAGGAGTCGGAAATAAATAGAATTCCTGACTCAGCAAAGATGTATGCTAACCAACCATTTTATGAAATGACCCATTAAAAAGAAGAGTTTATTGCCACTGTTTAAGAGATTCCTTGGGGGAGGAGAGAAGAATCATATTTTTCCCAGTACCTAAATACAAGTGCTTAGGGATGTCTCCCATGGTGCCAGCTGGACTCATAGCAAAGTGAACAATAGCTCTTTGTAAAGGTCTGTCAGATATTTCATTGATCCATTTAGAAAAATTTTGTTGATCACCTACCTTGGGCCTGGTGATCACAACCAGGGAAATGGGGAGACAGTGGCAAACAAGCAGCAATCATCAAACCCCACAGAGCCTTTATCTTATGAAGCCTACACCACACCACTTATCTACATAACAAGAGACACCAAAAATGAATGGCTTGGAGCAATAATTGCTCCGCATTCTGTGGATCAGAAATTTAGGCTGGGCTTAGCTGGATTGTCCTTGTCCCATCCAGATTTCACGATGCAACTATAGCTGTAACACCTGACCTGGGGTTGGTCATGCAACTTCAGTCATTTGTTGCCCTGTGTGGCTGCATTGTCTGTGGTTGTCTGACTTCCATCTTCAGGTTGAGCCATCTATGGCATGTTCGTCCTAATCGGGACAACTTCTCTCCGCCCCCTTTAATATACTGCAACGTCATATCCGAAGAGTGCTTTTGGTTGAGATGAGTCACAAGGCCAGTCCAAAGGCCTATCTGTTGATGGAAGATGCTTCAAGTATACATTGAGAAATTGTGGGAGGAATGTATGGCCTTACTCCTCAACAGGAGGAATTTGTGGACTTTTTGATCAATTATTTCAATAGATGAATCAAGTAGTGAATTTAGGACAATGTTTAGTCCAAAGTTCCTCATGTAAGAAGGCCACATAAATCAGGAGAGGGAGTGTGAGAATATATCCTGTAACCAGCTCTCCACGTGGATCTATACTACACCCAGACTTGACCACCAGTAGATAACATGCTCTGAATGAGAAGTAAAGCAGGAGAGGGGATTTCAAGTACATGAGAGCTCATGTATAATGTGGGAGCAAAGGGAAGACCCACTAAAGAGAAACTATTTGAGCTAAGACAAAACCTAAATGAGGAGGTGAGGGAAAGGCAAGCTCTTAGGCCAGAGGTGGACAGGGGAGGCTAGCTGGCCAAGAGAAGCTGTGCTATGAAGCATATGAGGCAGGAAAGTTCTAGACCATAATGGTGCTTTGGAAGAATGTTCTGCTCATTTTCCTCAGAGTCAGGACTTTTCAATTTGGCTCTGCACATGGCTTGGGGTCTATAGAGAGGTGCAGCAGTAAGGAACTGATTCATAGGCCATCTGTAAAAGGCACAGACTTTCACTAACTTATCTTTAGAAGAACTCGGATTCAGTAGCCATGTCTCAGAAGTGGGAAGCCAGGCTAGACTGAGGTGTGTAGAACAGAGAGGAGCAACAATGACAAGCAGTGCTTGGGTGAACAAAAGAACTCACTGCTGAGAGAAAATGAAAGCCAAGCACCAACCCCATCCACAACCTTTGGACACTCAGCACCCAAAACCATGTATGAGCAAAGCAAGGGTGACTCAATGACGAGGCCAGAACTGCTACCCACTGTTAGAAACGTCCAGGACAGAATCCCTCTTGCGCAGTTGTGCTGCTTGTGGAGTATGGGAGAACAAGCATGTTGGTTGTCATCAAAGGAGAAAACAACCACCAATGCACGGGAGGGTGTGGTGGAAAAGGACTTCTATTCACTATTGGTGGAGATGTAAATAAGTGCAAGTTCACTATGGACACCTGCAGAAAGTTTCCTCAAAAAGCTAAAAACAGGGCTGGAGAGATGGCTTAGTGGTTAAGGTACCTGCCTGCTAAGCCTAAGAATGTCAGTTTCAATCTCCAGGTCCCACATTTAGCCAGATACAAAGTGATGCAAGGGGACAATGCTGCACTTGTCCACAAGGGGGCACATGCATCTAGAGTTCGTTTGCAGTGGCTGAGATGCTGCTGGCGTGCCCTTTCTCTATCTGTCTTCCTCTCCCTCTCTCTCTGTCTCTCTCCAAAAAAAAAAAAAAAGCTAAAAACATGGCTGGAGAGATGGCTTAGTAGATAAGACACCTGCCCTCAAAGCCTAAGGACTGAGGTTCCATTCCCCAATACCCGTGTAAGCAAGATGTGCATGGTAGTGCATGTGTCTGGAGTTCATTTGCAGTGGCAGCAGGCACTAATGCACCCATTCTTTCTCTCTCTCTCTCTCAAATAAATAAAAGATAAATAAAATATTTTTTAAAGCCAATAGTAGATCCACCATATGATACAATTATATCACTCACTCCTGGTTAGGTGTGGGAATCTAAGCACACAAAAAAGAAATATCTGCATACCCATGTTTATGGTGATACTATTCATATCAGCTAAGCTGTGGAATCAACCCAGGTGCCCATTAATGAATGAATAGCTAAAGAAAATGTATATATATAATTCAGCCATAATTAATTCCAAAATCTTCTCATTTGCAGAAAAATGTAGAGGAATGGAGATCATTGCAAATGACATAAACCAGATTCCAAAAGACAAATATCACATGTTTTATCCCAAATGTGGAATTTAGAAGAGAAAATGATCATGAAAAAAGAATGGGACAATTAGGGAAAAGGACGGTGATCAGGAGGAAGTGAAGGTAAAAGAGGGTAATGGGAAAGGTAGGTATGGTCAAAGTAAATTTTACAAATATACAGAAAATGTCATAATTAAATCTATTATTTTGTGCAGTTAATAGAACAATAACCCCTCCCCCAAAATGTAGGGAAGACACAACTTTAACTTACAAGTTTATTGTTTTTAAACTAGGCTTGAAAATTAAATTAACATAAAACATTAATAAGAAAAAAGCATAAAAATCGATTTAGTATATTTTATGTGACACAAGAACCTTAATATAAAAAAATGAAGATTCAAATGAGTAATGAAACCTAAAACTTTTTAAGCTGAACAAAAATCACTGGGAAAATAAATATGTGGGAGGGCCAAAAGAAGATAAAAAATCATTTTAACAAGGTCTGTTCATGTAGCATTCTCTCAATTTTAGCTTTCTGTCTTTGATCACAAGAGCACGTCTTCCTTCTGATACAGAACGACATTCTCCATATGGATGCAGATGTTATCTTCTGTGTTCAGAAAGAAAGAGGTGAGGGTCAGAACATCATCCTTGCACCCTCTGGCTTCTTAGTACCTTTAGCTCAAAATAACCCTTATGCCAAAGTGGCACAGTTTGAGTTGCATATTCTGCCATTTGTCAAGTCACTGGCATCCTTGAGTTTGATAATGGTGCATATTTCCCTGCATTTCATTTGTCAAGTCACAGTCTGTAAGAACAGACATGAGTCCTGAGAACCAGGAGACTAGGGGAAAGAACGAGAGAGAGAGAGAGAATGGTACATCTCATCCTTGCTTATTCTCCCTTGTTCACCTGCTTCCTACCTCTCTGTGCCCTGCTGAGGTTCTGCAGCCCATCCTTGTCACCTCTCAAGGAATGCCATAAGTGGCAACATCCTGGAGGGGTAGATATACTCTTCCCTATCCCTCTTCTCCAGCCAACTGTCATAAGTTCTCTGCATCAAGATGAAGCAAGAGAACAGTTCTGGAGTAGACAAAATTAACATTCAAACTGTTAACTCCAACCTCAAGGTCACCAAGGACTGGAGCTGCACAAGAGAAAACTGGTTGGTGTCCTCACTCCACATACTCAGTAGCTGGAGATTCTATCAGTCTCTTCCCAGGACAGGGCTCTCTCCAACCACCTCACTGAATCATAATGAAGCAAGACAAGGATGGTTGTCTGGATCAGGCCTGGGACCCAGGATTGCTCATCTCAGATAAATCCTCCTAAGGTAATATTACAAATTAAAAAGTATAAGTTGGAATGAAAACTTTTTGTTAATTTTTTTGCATGTGTGTAGTATGGCGTGTGCATATGTGTGTAGATGTGAGCTCCCTGTGCATATGTATGTGTAGATACTGTGAGAGAGTATCAGCTGTCCTCTCCTATTGCTCATCTGTGTGTTTCTGAATGTTTGCTTGAGAGTGACTCCCTCACTGAACTCAGGGCAACAGAGATTTTTTGGTCAGATTGGCTGACCAGTGAGCCTCCGTGCTTCTGGGGTCTCTGATCTTTACAGGACGAGGGTTACAGTCGTACATGGTCATGCCCAGCTATTTATGCAAGCGCTCTAACAACAGAGAACAGCACAGCAAGTAGCTCTAGGTGATGAAACTTACAAGGCAGATCCAGAGAACAAGCACCTGCTAGGAAGTGAGGAATGGTAAGGTGGAGACACCTACAGCTGCCATCAACACGGGCTGCGGCTCAGCGTAGTAATGCCTAAGCAGACATCTGAGACAAGCAGATGGCAGCCCAGCAGGGGCCTGGAGGAGGAGTTCTGGTCCATTTTATATTCCTATAACTGAATACCAGTCACTGTGTCTGTAATTTATAGAGAACTGAGGTCTGGGTCCTGGAGAGATGGCTTAGCGGTTAAGGTGTTTGCCTGCAAAGCCAAAGGATCCCGGTTAGATTCTCCAGAACCCATGTAAGCCAGATGCACAAGGGGGTACATGCATCTGGAGTTCATTTTCAGTGGCTGGAGGCCCTGGCATGCCCATTCTCTCTCTCTCTCTCTCTCTCTCTCTCTCTCTCTCTCTGCCTCTTTCACTCTCTCAAATAAATTAATTAATAAAATATAAAGAACTGCTGGGCGTGGTTGCGCATGCCTTTAATCCCAGCACTTGGGAGGTGGAAGTAGGAGGATCACTGTGAATTCGAGGCCACCCTGAGACAATAGAGTGAATACCAGGTCAGCCTGGACTAGAGAAAGACCCTACCTCGAAAAACAAAAACAAAAACAAAACAAAACAAAAAAAAAGAACTTAGGTCTATTTATCACAGTTCTAAAGGTTGAGAATTCTGAGACCATAGAGCTATCTACTTAACATCTGATGAGTACCTTTCTGTATCACATCTAACATAGCAGAGGGCTTCACATATGGAGACAGAACCACACTGGCTTTAATAGTAGACTCACTTTGGAGATAATCCATTATCATTAATCCATTCATATTCATTCATAACACATAGCTCTCATGACCCAATCAAATGTCCCACCTTCAAATGCTATTAACATAGGAATTAAGAGAATTGCAAGTACAGCAAATTTAAAGGATACATTCAAATCACAGCAAAAGGATAGAGCTCCCCTCCAATGTAGGACAAAGCTCCAATTCAACAGAAAATATGGCACCCCAAGGATCTCAGAAAATATGCACAGGACAAAACATGGATTTTAATACCAGGTAGACTTGAACCAAATATTGACTCTTACATTCATGTCATATGTGATCTTGACCAGTGGACAAAAATACCTGAACAAAAAGTAACATAAGGGACGAAGGGTGTATTTTGACTGATAGTTCAAGAGAGGATGTCATAGTCCATCATGGTGGGTGTGGTGGTTTGATTCAGGTGTCCCCCATAAACTTAAGTGTTCTGAATGCTAGTCTTCCCAGCTGATGGCAATTGGAAATTAAAGCCTCCTGGAGGCGGTGTATTGTTGGGGGCGGGCTTATGGGCATTATAGCCAGCTTCCCCTTGCCAGTGTTTGGCACACTCTCCGGTTTCTGTTGTCTACCTTATGTTGACCAGAGGGTGATGTCCACCCTCTGCTCATGCCATCATTTTTCCTGCCATCATGGAGCTTCCCCCTTGAGCCTGTAAGCCAAAATAAACCTCTTTTTTCCCACAAGCTGCTTTTAGTCGGGTGATTTCTGCCAGCAGTGCGAACCTGACTGCAACAGTGGGGAAGGAATAGCAGTATGAGAGGGAGGCAGCTGGTTATGTTGCACTCATATTCGGGAAGCAGACAGAAATATGGTGGTGTTCAACTCACTTTCTCCTTTTTATTCAACCCTCTACCCCATGGGCTGAATATGGAATGATATTGGCCAAAGATGGAATGATACTGGCAATAGGTAGGGGGTATCTTCCTGCCTCAATTAACCTAATCTAGAAACTCTCTCAGGGACACGCCCAGGGAGGATCTCCTAGTGACTCTAGAGCCAATCAAGTTAGCAATAGGAGTTATAGTCTTCCATGCTAACCGTTTCTGATTTGCAGCCTCAGTGTATAAATAAGGCACCGAGGGAATATACAGTCACTGGACCTGGTGGATGAAGGTCATTTTTGCTTTTAGGGAACAATTGTATTAGGGAGAATGGAAAAAAATGTCTTTATTCTTCCCATTTTCCTACATGCTTTAAATTCTCTGAATTCAAATTCTACCAGTTGTGAAACAGCAAGGAAAAGATATAAAGGAAGTTTTATTAAGGATGAAATATGGCTACAGTTTTGATTTTGAAAGCAGGCCTATTGACAGAATGTGAGTATGTTCTCAGAATAATTCAATAAACTTGGCTATGACTTTACCCCATCTCAGTCCTGGCAAGGGCACTGGGTCAACCAGTAGGGGTGAATAGCTCCCTCAGGTCCTGAGCCTTCCTCCCACACAAAAGGCTCTCCTTCACAGACAAAAGTGCTGTGCTTGTACTCCTGTCATTTTGTTTCATGGTACATGAGCAAAGTATTGGGAAAAGGGCAGTGAAACAGGAAGGTAAAAGAGTAGGTTTATTTTTTATTTTATTATGTGGTGGTTTGGGTTCCTGTTCAGGAATATGAGGAAATTCCCAGTCTGTCTTCAGTCTCAGGCTCACCAGATCTGGAGTCTTGGATCTCTTTCTCACATCTGTATCCTAACTGGTCTATTTTGGATCTCTTCTCCAATCTTGTGTCCTTACTGGTCCATCTGTATCCTTTCCCCACATCTATATCCTTACTGGTTCATCTGGTACATCTGCCTTGGGATGAGCCTCTGTTCCTTGCAGTCATCCTTGCCCTTGGACTGCACTGCATGGAAATGTTTTGTTTCCTGCATTTCCAGCCAACATTTACCTAGTAATGCCTCATTGCCACTTAGAGAACACCCTTCAGGGTGCAGATTGGGAGAGGAGGCAATTTGATACATTACATTCCTTTCTCATTTTAGCTTTCAGTAGGATCGAAAAGCACTTGAAACAGTAAGATGTGTTACAAAGGTATTTGCATACTCTCCTGGTAATTATAACTAATTTATCTGGTTACGTGGAAGTTTCTTATCTGATACGGCCACAAGAGTCTAGCAGTGCCTTCTTTTACCTTCAGAACTAAAGCCACCAGGAGACCAAAAGGCTGCTCTCAACATAACTCCCCTTTACTGCGGACCCCAATCACTCTGATTCAAATTGCTGACTCAATCACGTCCATAAGAGCTCTTTAAAGAAAAACAATAAAAGCAGCATTCTGACTTTTTTTTTTTTTTTTTGCATATGCATGGGTATAATAGGTTTGATGTGGTGTGTGGTATCTGTGTGTGTAAATTGAACAGGTCAGTTCAGGAAGTATAAAGTCCCTGTACCCAGTGGATAAAAGAGAAATTTTTCTCTGTTAGGGAATAATTGATACTAGAGACAGTGGGAAAAAGAGGTTTCTGTTGTTTTCTCATATTCTTTAAATGCTAGAATTAAGATGTTCTCAACTAAGAAACTAAAGGGAAGATACAAGAAGGAGGCCTTTATTAAGAATGAAAAATGGCTACAATTTTGATTTTGAAAGTAGGCTTGCTGACAGAATGTAAGTATGTTTTCAGAATAATTAGTGGGAAAACCACGGCTAAGAAAATTAATTGCCTTCCAAAGGTGACCTTGAGGCTGATGCACAATGGGCCTTCATTTCTCAATGACGTTACTCAAGGCCCCTGTGGGGGGGAAAAATCTGCTCTTTGTCCTGGAAGACTGAGAAAGCTCATAAGAGAATCTTATTAAAATGGGAGTGGTATTTGTTAAAGTCTCACAACCTGCCCTGGTTGTTTTTGTCTGTGCGAATTTAAGTAACAACCAATTACAAATTAACTGTAAACTTAACTCAAGTAAACCTGATTCTGTTTTACAGAAATGGAAAGTCGGTTCTGAGACTTTACTTACCCAAGAATGCACATTTGGAAGCTGAAGTCACCAGTTTGACCTGGTGCTTGAGACTTCCCCTCTGTGAGAACATCTGTCACAGAGCGCGCAGTCGATGTGAGGGAAGGGGAAGCATTGGAACACTGAGGCCCAGGGATCCAATAGCATCATTCCACCTGTCTAAGGTTTCAGACCCAGCATGTAGCAGCAGCTAAGTGACTTTGGTGAGTGGTGTAGTTTGAATGTGAAATAGGCTTATGTCTTTAACACCTCACCCCCATCTTCTGTCACTGTTTTAGTATGTGGGAGCCTCCCGGGAGGAAGTGGGTCACCAGGGACAGGCCTTGAGGTTTTATAGCCAGGGCCCTGTTTCCTGCTCTTCCCATATGGGAGGTGAGGAGTCCCAGTTGCACATTCCTCTTGCTGGGTGGATGTCTTTCCCTCCACAAAGGACTGTTAGCCACTCAAACTGTGAGCCAACATAAACCTCTCCTTCCTTAAGTTGCTTCTTGACAGGTATTTGTTCACAAGAAGAAGTAACTATTAGTAAGTTACTTAACCTATGTGATACTCAATGTCACAAGTATAATGATTTTGTGATTTTGGAGATGTCATTGCCAACTCGTAGGAGATGCAGGGGGGAGAGGTATAAGTTACATTCCACTCACCATTGGTCATAGGGCTTCCAGACCCCAGCATCTTTAGTGGGAGAGCAGAAGTGGACGTAGGTTGAGTCAGAGTTGGGATAGGACGTATAAAATACAAGCCCCATATTATTTCCTTTCCTCAGTGTCAACCCAGTCCTTATCTATAACCTGTGTGGTGGTTTGATTCAGGTGTTGCCCATAAACTTAGGTGCTGTGAATGCTAGGTTCCCAGCTGATGGAGATTTGGGCATTAATGCCTCCTAGAAGCAGTGCATTGTTGGGGGTGGGCTTATGGGTCTTATAGTTAGTTTTTCCTTGCCAGTGTTTGGCACCGTCTCCTGTTCCTATTGTCCACTTGATCTTAGTCAGGGGATGATATCCACCCTCTGCTCATGCCATCATTTTCCCCTGCCATCACGGGGGTTCCCCTTGAGCCTGTAAGCCAAAATAAAACCTTTTTTTCCCAAAAGCTGCTCTTGGTCAGATGATTTCTGCCAGCAATGCAAACCTGACTGCAACACCTGTATAGGATTTTAATATCAAGGTGACACAGTTAGCTTCATGTTGCTGGGATGAACTTCCAAACCAGGCAGAAATTATGGGAGGAATGGATATATTTGAAGCTTACAGATCCAGGCGAAATTCCATAATAAATGAAGAAGCTAGCACCCTTTCATAAGTCCACACACAGAGAGAAAAAACACCTTCACCATAAGCAAGCCCTCTCCAGGAACCCCAGGCAGACCTCAACACTGCATATCTTTAGACTGGAAATTCCAGATCCACCCCCAAACACACATTAGGGCTGGACCCTAGGATCCAACCACAGTGATACCTCTTCCAACCAGACCATTGGAAATCCAACAAGCTTTAATAAAACTGTATCTACTGGGGGACATTCATTCAAACTACCACATTCCACCCCTGGCCCCAATAGATTCATAACCATCTACATTGTAAATTGTACTCAGTACAACTTCAAAGGTCCCCATAGTCCTTACCAAATTAAGGTAGTTCCAAAGTCCCAAGTTCCATCTGAAATTTAAGATTTTAACAGGTATATACATTCAATATACAAAAATACAGAGTAAACATTTCCAGCTGCCATTAGTCATAACAAGGAGAGACTGGAATGGTGCAAACCCAATAACTATCAAGCAAACACCAAACATCTGCAGTTGGAGTCCAATATAATGAGTGACTGACAGTATCCAAATTCTCAATTTTGCCTCTCCAGCTGGGATGAATACCCAGGGAAATTTTCCATCTTGAGCAAACTGTGCTCCATGGTAGCCTTAACACAGTCCTGGCATATCCAAAACATCTTTGGGTCTCCACACAAACCATGGTTCATCGTTCAATGGCTTTGCCAGTCTCTTCATCAGGGTCATCATGCTCTTGTTCATGCTGCATCTCAGCAGTGGCTCCTGGAACCATGTGTACTTCATGACACACTCCCCATATTTTTCAGGCTTCTGAAACCAATACCAGGTGTGCAGGACATAGCCATATTCTTAATTTAGCAATGAAATAAATCAGTGACTTTGAAGAGCAGGTTCCTTCTTTTCAGTCACTTCCTTTGAAAAGAGTTTGCATTCTTGCCGTTAGCCTTTCTGGGGTAGAATCTCCTCAGGCATTCTCTTCTTTGTTTTTTTTTTTATTTTTATTTTATTTATTTATTAGAGACACACAGAGAGAATGGGCACAGCAGAGTGTCTAGCCACTGCAAACAAACTCCAGATTCATGCACCATCTTGTTCATCTAGCTTTCATGGGACTTGGAGAATTGAACCTGGATCTTTAGGCTTAACAGGCAAGTGTGTTAAGTGCTAAGCCATCTCTACAGCCTATCTCCATTGTTTTAATATAAAACACTTAGGCCATATTCCCTAAGATTGCTAATGTATTTGACAATAGCAGCTTTAGTAACCTAAAACTGCTCTCTGTGCCAGTAAAACTTAATCTTATTTGAGTTTTACCAACTTTAAATCTTAAATTGCTCAGTTCAATATCTTCAGGCAAGCACATCAGTCCATAAAAATTTAACTTTGATCAAACTCTTTGGGCATGAGAAGGAACACAGCCAGACCTTATGCCAGTATCCCAGTTCCAATAAAGTTCTCTGCAGTCTTTCCTTCCCCTTAGAAAGTTCATAAACCAAGCCTCCAAATACAATTCTCTCTGCACTTAGCATTTTCAAACTCTCATCAGAATAATCCATAATACTTGGCTTGCCACTCAAGAAGGCATCTTTAGTTGCAAGCACCAAGTCCATGCTCATTCCTCCAAAACAAATGTTCCAAAATACCAAAATTCACACTCCATGGTACCAATTCTGTCACAGCCAGCTTCATGTTACTGGGATGAACTTCCAAACCAGGCACAAGTTAGGGAGGGGGGATTTACTTGAAGCTTCCAGTTCCAGGGGAAGTTCCATAATGGCTGAGGAAGTTGTCCCCCTCTCACAGGTCCATGAAAAAGAGATTAAAAAAAAAAACAGCACCATAAATAAGCACATTCTAGGAAACCTATGCAGAGCTCAAACACTCTGCATATGTTTAGACTGAAAATGCCAGATCCACCCCCAAACAGACCTTAGAGATGAACCCTAGGATCTGCCCACAGTGAAACCTCTTCCAGTCAGACAACCTCAAAACCAAGAAACTTTAATAAAATTGAATCTATTGGGAATCATCCTTTCAAACTACCACACAAAGTCAGTGGCTCAAAGTGAGAATATATTGCTAGCTGGTTGGCTTCTTAGATCATGAGAGGAAAAAGTCTGAAAGAGCAAGATGAGGTTTGAATATATGGCCATATAGACTCGGGTATTTTATAAGATTGTGCTTACAACTTGAGTCTCCAGTGACCAGAGACCTGCTGTTGACCAGTTACCATGGAGCACTGCTGGCTCAAGATGGAATTTTTCCTGGGCTACTCAACCCAGGTGAAATTAGAATCCAGAAACTGTTGTCACTGATTATGGATGTTAGACTTGAACTACAGATGTTTGATGTTTACCAGCTGGTTATTGCTAACATTGGTCCAATCTCTCTTTGTTATGTCTTTTTTACAATGAAAGTCTTTATGACATTATGTGTTAGAAATATATAACTTAGTATGTTTTGATCTTACAAGGCTCACAGTTTTAAGGCAGTCTTGACTCTTCAATGAAATGTTGCACTTTTGAACAACATCAAAGTTGGTAAGGATGATGGAGACCTTTAAAGCTGAAATGAGTACAATTTGCATTGTAAGATGGTCACAAGTCTATGGGGGCCAGGGTGAAAGGTGGTGGTTTGCATGTATGGCCCTATAGACTAAGAAAGTATTTTTATTAAGACAGAGCTTTCAACTTGAGTCTCAAGTGAATAGAGCCCTGCTGAGAAAGAGGAAGGTCACTAGGGGAAGATCTTATCATTCAACCCTAGTAGGTGATTAAAGACAAGTTTGAGTTCTGGCTGTTCATGTTTGCTGAATGTTGATGGTGTCACTCTGCAGTGCATCTAGGAAAGTGAAGCAGCTTCTTCCACCACTGATGGTGTTTACCCTGGGATCTGTAAGCCTGAAATAAACCCCCTCCTCCCATTAGCTGCTTCTCTGGTCAGGTGTTTGTCCAAAAACAAGCAAGTAACTGCAACAAATGTCTATATTAAAGACGTGGGAATGAACTTATGGGAATGGACCAAAGGAACCTATGTCTCATCTTAAAACCAGCCAGACCATTTGCCATGGAAGAGGCATTTAACAGCACAGGAGACAACATCACAAGAGCCCACTGGTATTAGACAACCTTTATAGCCACTGCAAAAATACTCAACTGTCACTAAGGCAGACCTCTCATAGTATTTCATGTCTGTCCTATGATATACTATTATTGTCATCTCCCCTGATGAAGACTAGGGGACAAAAGGAAATACCTAAAGTGCATATGTCTTATATACTTGTTATATGCCTGGTAGAGTCTGTATAAAGGCAAGATACAGTCCAAATTCTAGTAGCCGCCCAATGTCTCAGTCTGGATGAAGGAAGAAGAATAATTGTATTCACTATTTTTCATTAGTTTTGTAGAGATAGAAGAGTTATCCAGATCAAGCCACTGAAGTAGTTACTTTCTATCTGTTTGGGCTTAAGAGTGTTCTGTTTCTGGGAACTAACTAATGATGCCTTCTGAGATGTTGCTGTTTGCCTGGACCCTGTTAATTAAGCAGGTATACTTGAAGTCCACGTGTTAGAAATACCAAACAGGAAGTTGCAGCCTGAAGCACCCATAACTGTGAAGTCTACACATCGAAATACCCTTCCCACACTGGGCTAATATAGGTACCTACAATTTCTAAGCAGCCAGTCCTGACATGAGAACATATTTGGAGAACAGTAAGATGAAAGGGGAAGATACAGAGAACTGAGTTGCTGCTCACCTCAAATCAAGAAATGTGACTCTCCTCCCAGTAAAGATGGAGGAAAATATGGACTCTAAGGACAGAGAAACTGAGGAAAGGACTCAATACCTTTTTTAAAGTTTTAATTCCACTGAAATTTGGTCATATTTGTATTTAGCACATAGGTTTGTTTTGTATTCCTGAGGTGTCTTTTCCTGATTTTTAAAGTCCATATTCAATTAGAAATATACATGCCTGAACATGTGTAACTAAGTGTATAACTCAATGGAATGGGTTTCTTGATATAATTTTATTTATTTATCTATTTAAGAGAAAGAGAGAGAGAGAGAGAGAGAACCTTTCTTCATTTCACCCCACAGTTATTTCCCACTTGATGTTGAACATAACCAACCATCTGGTTCCTGGTAGAAGAGACTGCAAAGTAACATGGAGAAAGGAAACAATAAGTTCAAAGGCATACTTTTAAAAGCACAAGAGATCTGCATAAACAGTGAGGGCTAATGGGAGTGAGATTCCAGAAGCATCACAGAGAGGAGTTGGGATTCAGTGTCCTCAGGACGTTGGCTAATTCTATACATGGGCCCAATTCTGAGACTTTGGCCTTTGTGTAGGCAGAGTACTGATGCTGTGGTAAGTGTATAGAACAGAACTGGTGGCAGACATAGGATCCCAACCTGAATTTTCCTTTGAAACAGCAGGTCAGTGTTTATTATTAGTTCAATGCTCAGAGAAATTCATAAGGTTTGTGTAACTTAAATGGATTGCCTTCAAAGTGTAGAGGAAAAGGAAAGAGTGCTAAGTCTGTTCTCAGAAAAGAACAGTGGGATTTCCCTTAGCCTCTCAGTGCTTAGGAGACAAAGAACCATCCTGCGGAAGGGCCCTGAGAATGGCGCACAGGACTCTCCAATAATTTAGACACATATGGATAGTAGAAATGTGATTTAAAATGTGACTTCCCATTAATATTTTGTTAGTATGAAAAACTTCTGCAGGTTTTTATGTTAACTTTATAGTCACTGTTTTGATCAATTTATTTTCCTATAGGTTCTTTTTTGCTTTTCTACATTGGCTTTCAGTATAATGGTGGAAAGAAGTAATAGAAGGAATGCTTGCCTCATTCTAATCCCAGAGACAAGATTTTGATATTTCATAATTAAATATAATGCTTAGTAGAGACTTTCTATGAATTGGTTTACCAGATTAAAGAACACTCTTTCTATACTTGATTGTTCATATTTTAACATGAATACAGATTAATTTCATGTGTCCTTATTGAGATTATTATGAGCTTTGTTGCTTATTCTATTAATGTGTTAAATTACATTGATTAATAAACATAAACAACTTTACAAACTTTGTTGCTTAAAAAATCTCAATAATTTATCAGTGTGTGTGGTATGTTTGTGTGTGTGTGTGTATATATATATGTATATACATATATATATATATATATATATATATATATATCACATACTGCACATGTGTGTGTATATATATATATATATATATATATATATTCACACACTGCACATATGTACACATATATAAATAAATATATGAATCACATATAAATGCATAATAAATCATAACATATATAACATTTATAATGTTGAATTGTATATTATGAGTTAAGAATTTTCAGTTATGTTTTCAGGATTTTTCTTATAACTTTCTAATTATTTTGTATTGTTTTGGTATTAAATTTACGAGCTCTTTGAAATTCTGTTAATAGCAATGGATCAGCATGCTTCATCAGTTGTAATTGATACATGATACAGGGGAGGATGAATATTGTTGCTCAGCTTACTTTCTCTTTTTTGTTCAGTCCAGGACCTAGCCCATGACTTGTGTCACCCACAGTTAGGGTGGGGGGCCCTATCTCAACCCAATCTAGGAAGATGTCTTAAAGACATTTCCAGAGATTAAATATCACAAACCCATACGTTATCAACTTGACACTAAAACATGACTTTTTAAGCCATGACCTTGTACTTCTTATCCCCATAGGCTCAGGGCCATTTCACAATGAAATATGCATTAAGAATAGCTTGAAAATTCTCCATAGTCTTTTATAGCCCCAACACTATTCAAAAGTATAGAAAATGTCTCTTTTGGGATACAGGAAATCTCTTAAGTATGATTCACTATAACACTAAAAAAATAAATTATGGGGCTGGAGAGATAGCTTAGAGGTTAAGGCATTTGCCTGCAAAGCCAAAGGACCTCAGTTCTATTCCCTAGTACCCACGTAAGCCAGATGCACAAGGTGGCGCATGTGTCTTGAGTTCATTTGCAATGGCTGGAGGCCCTGGTGCACCTATTCTCCCACCCTATCTCTGTCTCTCTCTCCCTTCTCTTTCTCTCTTGCTCTCTCAAATAAATAAATAAATAAAAAAATAAAAATATAAAAATTAACTATGTACTTGTAGAATGGTGCAGAGTAAATATTCCCAATTCAAAAAGGAGGAATGAGGTCATAATAAGGAAAAATCAAACCAAAGAAGGACCAAAATCCTAATCCTGAAGTTCCATATCTGACATCTGGGCCTTGCAGTGCAATCATTCAGGGTCCAAAGGGCTTGATTAGGCTATCTTCCATCTCTGTTACCTGTGGAAATCAAAGACTCTGTCTTGGAATGGCTCTACTGTGAAATTGTTGTCCTCCTTGCAAGATGTCATCCCCAACATTCTAGGATCTCCATTTCAACTTAGAGTTTATCTTCATAGCATCACTTAGGTGCCCCGCAAGGACTCCTTTAAAGGATGCTGACCCTGCCATTTATTTAATGAACTTGGTAGCTCTCTGGAGTTACAGTGAAATGCTCCATAACTCCCTTAATATTGCACCTTTTGCTGGGTGTGTTGGCACACACCTTTAATCCCAGCACTTGGGAGGCAGAGGTAGGAAGATTGCCAAGAGTTCGAGGCCACCCTGAAACTACATAGTTAATTCCAGGTCAGCCTGAACCAGAGTGAGACCCTACCTCAGAAAACCAAAAAAAAAAAAAAAAAAAAAAAAAAAAAGTTGCACCTTTCATTCCTTCAAAACCATTCCACACAGACAACACTGCCGAGTTCTTCTACTAATTTGGGAGGAAGCCTTGAACCACAGCTTGTAGAAGCTTCCCAGTCTCTTCTAGGCTGAACTTGGGGAAACATTTCTCTAAGTGATTGTGGTAGTTTGAATATATGCCCCCCAATATATTCAGTGTTTTATTAGTTTATAGTTTGCATAGTTTGCATCTGCAGCCACCTTGCCGGAGGCAATGCCACTGGGGGCGGATCTTAAGGTGTGGTGATGGTTTGAGATTCCATTGTAAAGATATGCAAAGTGTGCCCAGTTGGAGTTCCTCAAGTGTGCTGTGGCTTTTGGCTGTAGCTTTTCTCTGTGTGCTGTGTGCCTGGTTGGCTTTTTCTCTCTCTGCTTGGCCCTGTGAAGTCAGGCCAGCTTCTTCTGCCATTATGGAACTTCCCCTGGATCTGTAAGCTTCAATAAATAATATCCCTTCCTCCATAACTGTGCCTGGTCTGGAAGTTCATCTCAGCGAACTTGAAGCTGTCTGATACAAAAGTGGTACTGAGGAGTGTGGGGTGAGATGAATCTGCCCGTGTGGATATTTGTCTTTTGGAACCTTTGTTTTGGAGGAATGGGCATGGACTTGGTGCTTGCAACTGAAGATGCCTTCTGGAGTGGTAAGCCAAGTTTTATGGACTATTCTGATGAGAGTTTGAGAATGCTAAGTGTAGACAGTATTGAACTTCAAGGCCTGGCTTATGAACTTTCTAAGGGGAAGGAAAGACTGCAGAGGACTTTGTTGAAACTGGGCTACTGGCATAAGGGATGGCTACATTCCACTATCCAGGCCCAGAAAGTTTGATCAAAGTTAAATTTGTAATTGACTGATGTGCTTGGCTAAAGATATTGGACTGAGAGATTTAAGATTTTAAGTTGGAAAACCTCAAGCAAGTTAAAATTTGAGGCACTGAGTCTGGTTTTAGGTTACTGGAGGTGCTATTGCCAAGCACATTAGCAATCTTAAGGAAGGTGGGAGGAAGGTGGCCTGACTGATTTACATTAAAACAATGGAGAGGATGCCTGAGGAAAGACTGTTAGAAATGCAAACTCTTTTGGAAAGAGTTGTCTGGAGAAGGAACCTACTTTTCAAGGCTATGATTTATTTCATCCCTGGATTAAGAATATGGCTGTGTCCTACACACCTGGTATTAGTTTTAGAAGCATGAAAAATGCATGGAGTGGTCATGAATGGCACACAGTTCCAGGAGCTGCTGCTGAGATGCAGCATGAGGCAGGGCATGAAGACCCCCAGGAATAGGCTGGAAGAGCCTTGGGAAGATGGGCCATGGTTTTCATGGAGACCTAAAGATGTTTTGGATATACCAGGACTGTGCAAAAGGACTACCATGGAGTGCAGTGTTGGCATGGGATGAAAGTTTTCCCTGGCTACTCTGCCCAGCTGTAGGGACGGAATTGGAAAACCTGGAGACTGTCAGTCTCTGGTTATATTGAACTTGAACTGCAGAAGTTTGATGATTGCTGATGGTGGCTGAGTTTTCATTGTTCTAGTCTCTTCTTGCTATGCCTTATACCAGTTAAAAATGTTTACTCTGCACCTTTACATGTTGAAAGTATTTAACTTGTTTGATTTTGCAGGACTCACTATCTTAAGTTGGTCAAGACTGTGAGAACCTTTGAAATTGGACTGAGTACAATTTACAATATCTGATAGTTATAAATCTATTGGGGGCCAGGGGCGGAATGTGGTGCTTTGAATATATGGCCCCCAATATATTCAGTGTTTTATTAGTTTATAGTTTGCATCTCCTGCCACCTTGCTTGAGGCAATGTCACTGGGGGTGGATCTTAAGGTGTGGTGATGGTTTGAGATTCCATTGTAAAGATATGCAAAGTGTGCCCAGTTGGAGTTCCTCAAGTGTGCTGTGGCTTTTGGCTGTAGCTTTTCTCTGTGTGCTGTGTGCCTGGTTGGCTTTTTCTCTCTCTGCTTGACCCTGTGAAGTCAGGCCAGCTTCTTCTGCCATTATGGAACTTCCCCTGGATCTGTAAGCTTCAATAAATAATATCCCTTCCTCCATAACTGTGCCTGGTCTGGAAGTTCATCTCAGCGAACTTGAAGCTGTCTGATACAAAAGTGGTACTGAGGAGTGTGGGGTGAGATGAATCTGCCTGTGTGGATATTTGTCTTTTGGAACCTTTGTTTTGGAGGAATGGGCATGGACTTGGTGCTTGCAACTGAAGATGCCTTCTGGAGTGGTAAGCCAAGTTTTATGGACTATTCTGATGAGAGTTTGAGAATGCTAAGTGTAGACAGTATTGAACTTCAAGGCCTGGCTTATGAACTTTCTAAGGGGAAGGAAAGACTACAGAGGACTTTGTTGAAACTGGGCTACTGGCATAAGGGATGGCTACATTCCACTATCCAGGCCCAGAAAGTTTGATCAAAGTTAAATTTGTAATTGACTGATGTGCTTGGCTAAAGACATTGGACTGAGAGATTTAAGATTTTAAGTTGGAAAACCTCAAGCAAGTTAAAATTTGAGGCACTGAGTCTGGTTTTAGGTTACTGGAGGTGCTATTGCCAAGCACATTAGCAATCTTAAGGAAGGTGGGAGGAAGGTGGCCTGACTGATTTACATTAAAACAATGGAGAGGATGCCTGAGGAAAGACTGTTAGAAATGCAAACTCTTTTGGAAAGAGTTGTCTGGAGAAGGAACCTACTTTTCAAGGCTATGATTTATTTCATCCCTGGATTAAGAATATGGCTGTGTCCTGCACACCTGGTATTAGTTTTAGAAGCATGAAAAATGCATGGAGTGGTCATGAATGGCACACAGTTCCAGGAGCCGCTGCTGAGATGCAGCATGAGGCAGGGCATGAAGACCTTCAGGAATAGGCTGGAAGAGCCTTGGGAAGATGGGCCATGGTTTTCATGGAGACCTAAAGATGTTTTGGATATACCAGGACTGTGCAAAAGGACTACCATGGAGTGCAGTGTTGGCATGGGATGAAAGTTTTCCCCTGGCTACTCTGCCCAGCTGTAGGGACGGAATTGGAAAACCTGGAGACTGTCAGTCTCTGGTTATATTGAACTTGAACTGCAGAAGTTTGATGATTGCTGATGGTGGCTGAGTTTTCATTGTTCTAGTCTCTTCTTGCTATGCCTTATACCAGTTAAAAATGTTTACTCTGCACCTTTACATGTTGAAAGTATTTAACTTGTTTGATTTTGCAGGACTCACTATCTTAAGTTGGTCAAGACTGTGAGAACCTTTGAAATTGGACTGAGTACAATTTACAATATCTGATAGTTATAAATCTATTGGGGGCCAGGGGCGGAATGTGGTGCTTTGAATATATGGCCCCCAATATATTCAGTGTTTTATTAGTTTATAGTTTGCATCTCCTGCCACCTTGCTTGAGGCAATGTCACTGGGGGTGGATCTTAAGGTGTGGTGATGGTTTGAGATTCCATTGTAAAGATATGCAAAATGTGCCCAGTTGGAGTTCCTCAAGTGTGCTGTGGCTTTTGGCTATAGCTTTGCTCTGTGTGCTATGTGCCTGGTTGGCTTTTTCTCTCTCTGCTTGGCCCTGGCTTCTTCTGCCATTATGGAACTTCCCCTGGATCTGTAAACTTCAGTAAATAATGTCCCTTCCTCCATAACTGTGCCTGGTCTGAAAGTTCATCTCAGCGAACTTGAAGCTGTCTGCTATAGTGATTGTGTTTGAGCAGGAAATCTCTTCAGTTTAAGCTTTCTTCTTGCAAATGAGTTTGAATTTCACAACATGGAACCTCTGAAGGTGGGGTTTTAACCTCAGTACATCTTTCTTATGGTCTCAGTGCAGAGCAGGAAGTTTCTGTTTAATGGTTCTGTAGCAGACAGCTTCAGGTTCGCTGAGATGAACTTCCAGACCAGGCACAGTTATGGAGGAAGGGATATTATTTATTGAAGCTTACAGATCCAGGGGAAGTTCCATAAAGGCAGGAGAAACGGCCTGCTCTCCACAGGGCCAAACAGAGAGAGAAAAGCCAATCCGCCACCACAGCACACAGAGCAAAAAACTAACTACAGCCAAAAGGTCACACAGCAGACTTCAGGAACTCCTGCTAGACACATTTGCATATCTTTACAATGGAATCTCAAACCCATCACCACACCTTAAGACCGGCCCCCAGTGACCTTGCCTCTAGCAAGGTGATTGCAGATGCAAACTATAAACTAATAAAATACTGAATATATTGGGGGACATATATTCAAACTACCACATTCCGCCCCTGGCCCCCAATATATTTAGCCCTGGCCCCAATAGATTTATAACTATCACACATTGTAAATTGTACTCAGTCCAATTTCAAAGGTTCTCACAGTCTTGATCAACTTAAGATAGTGAGTCCTGTAAAATCAAACAAGTTAAATACTTTCAACATGTAAAGGCACAGAGTAAACATTTTAACTGGTATAAGGCATAGCAAAGAGAGACTAGAATAATGCAAACTCAACTCATCAGCCACCATCAAACTTCTCAGTTCAAGTTCAATATAACCAGAGACTAACAGTCTCCAGGTTTTCCAATTCCGCCCTCCAGCTGGGCAGAGTCGCCAGGGAAAACTTTCATCCCATGCCAACACTGCACTCCATGGTAGCCCTTTTTGCACAGTCCTGGTATATCCAAAACATCTTCAGGTCTCCATGCAACCCACGGTCCATCTTCCAAAGGCTCTTCCAGCCTATTCCTGAGGGTCTTCATGCCCTGCCTCATGCCGCATCTCAGCAGCGGCTCCTGGAACCGTGTGCAACTCATGACCACCCATGCATTTTTCATGCTTCCAAAACTAATACCAGGTGTGCAGGACACAGCCATATTCTTAATCCAGGGACAAAATAAACCATAGCCTTGAAAAGCAGGTTCCTTCTCCAGTCAACTCTTTCCAAAGAGTTTGCATTTTTAACAGTCTTTCCTCAGGCATCCTCTCCATTGTTTTAATGTAAATCAAGTCTGGCCACCTTCCTTCCACCTTCCTTAAGATTGCTAATGCGTTGACAATAGCAGCTCCAGTAACCTAAAACCAGTCTCAGTGCCTCTGCTTTTAACTTGCTTGAGGTTTTCCAACTTAAAATCTTAAAATCTCAGTCCAATATCTTCAGCCAAGCACATCAGTCCATTACAAATTTAACCTTGATCAAACTTTCTGGGCCTGGATAGCAGAACGAGCCATCCCTTATGCCAGTAGCCCAGTTCCAACAAAGTCCTCTGCAGTCTTTCCTTCCCCCTTAGAAACCTCATAAGCCAAGCCTCAAGTTCAATACTGTCTGCACTTAGCATTCTCAAACTCTCATCAGAATAGTCCATAAAACTTGGCTTACCACTCCAGAAGGCATCTTCAGTTGCAAGCACCAAGTCCATGCCCATTCCTCCAAAAACAAAGGTTCCAAAAGACGAATATCCACACGATCTGGTTCATCTCACCCCACACTCCTCGGTACCACTTTACTGTTGCAGACAGCTTCAGGTTCGCTGAGATGAACTTCCAGACCAGGCACAGTTATGGAGGAAGGGATATTATTTATTGAAGCTACAGATCCAGGGGAAGTTCCATAAAGGCAGGAGAAACGGCCTGCTCTCCACAGGGCCAAACAGAGAGAGCAAAGCCAACCAGCCACCACAGCACACAGAGCAAAAAACCTACAGCCAAAGGTCACACAGCAGACTTCAGGAACTCCTGCTAGACACATTTGCATATCTTTACAATGGAATCTCAAACCCATCACCACACCTTAAGACCAGCCCCAGTGACCTTATGACCAAATGTCATGTGCAAAGCAACTTAAGGAAGGAAGGAACTTTCCAGCTTCTGTAAGTTCAATAAATAATAGTCCACCTCCATAACAGTGGCTGGTCTGGAAGAAACTTGAAGCAGAGCTGGTTACATTGAGTCTTCACTCAGGACTCAGAGAGTCAAGAATGCTGCAGCCCAGCTAATTCTCACCTTTTTATTCACTCTTTAACTTCAGCCCATTAAATGGTGCTTCCTGCAGTTAGGGCACATCCTCTCACTTCAATTAATAAGCTAGCAAATTTCTCAATCTTTTGAATCCATGATGATTCTAAATCCTGTTAAATTGACAAACAAAGTTTAATCATCACACTAAAGTGATTTTTTTTTTACATTTACATTTTCCCCAGTGCTAAAGAGTGAAACTGTGACCGCACCCATGCTGGGTAACCACTGCCATCATAGTCTTGTGCTGCTTCTTACTTAAGAAAATATATGTGCTAGGACCTAACTAAGTTGCCTGGGCTGGTCTTGAATTTTTTTCCTTCCTGGATTTATGTGTGTCCTGGCCTCTCATTAGGCTGGCTGAAAAAGTATCTCTCCAGCCCTGCTTGTTTTCACCAGACCAGGTATTTTTCTTACTTTTAATATCTTTTTCCCCTTTGTGTTGGTTTTCAGCAGTTTTGGCATTCTGTGCATATCTGCATTTTAACTTAAATCTATATATTTGGAATCAGTACATATTGTTTGTTTGTTTATTTATTTATTTATTTATTTATTTATTTATGAGAGAAAGAGGCAGGAAGAGAGAAAGAAAGGAAGGGGGGGAATGGGCACACTAGGGCCTCCAGCCACTGCAAACAAACTCCAGACACATATTACAACATGTGCATATGGTTTACATGGGTCCTGGGGAATCACACCTGGGTCCTTTGGCTTTGAAGGCAAGTGCCTTAACTGCTAATCCATCTTTCCAGCCCTTAGTACATGTTCTTGATCCTATGGCTTGATATTGCTCACCATCCTTCATAAAGTCTTTGTCATTCTCTTTAAATCTGTTTCTCCCCATTTTCTCCTTCCAGACCTCTTGTGAATCAAACCTCATGAATATTCAACTGTACAATGTGTCTTATATGCCTTTAATTTTATGCCTTATTCTTTATTTTTCTATCTACTTTTAAATGGAAATTTTCTGTCAAAATTCCTTCCCATTTAGTCACTGAGAATATATTCACCTTATTCTCCTGTTAGGCAGCTAGAATAGCAGTGTAATGAATGAGGGGATTCATTTCTATGAGGCTCATTTTCAGTCTTGTCAGTCTTATTGATATTTGATTCAACCTCATTGTTATGTTACAGACCTAGAAGAATCTGGCCTGAAAATATTGTCCATTTTCCCAGATCCCTCTATTTAG